>OZ038457.1:5793146-6438216 GCA_964036195.1 Sphaerolaimus hirsutus
AAAAATATTGTTTTTTAAAATCCCTAAAATTGAACGGAAATACTATATAATAGATCCCCGGAACATCCAGAACCTTTTCCAGATTTTCTTAAAAAAATTCTAAAAAAAATATTGTTTTTTAAAATCCCTAAAATTGGACGGAAATACTATATAAATGATCCCCGGAACATCCAGAACCTTTTCCAGATTTTCTTAAAAAAATTCTAAAAAAACAATATTTTTTTAGAATTTTTTTAAGAAAATCTGGAAAAGGTTCTGGATGTTCCGGGGATCATTTATATAGTATTTCCGTCCAATTTTAGGGATTTTAAAAAAAACAATATTTTTTAGAATTTTTTTGAGAAAATCTGGAAAAGGTTCTGGATGTTCCGGGGATCTATTATATAGTATTTCCGTTCAATTTTAGGGATTTTAAAAAACAATATTTTTTTAGAATTTTTTTAAGAAAATCTGGAAAAGGTTCTGGATGTTCCGGGGATCTATTATATAATATTTCTTACCTATTTTGGGAATTTTAAAAAACAATCTTTTTTTAGAATTTTTTTAAGAAAATCTGGAAAAGCTTCTGGATGTTCCGGGGATCTATTATATAATATTTCTTACCTATTTTGGGAATTTTAAAAAACAATCTTTTTTAAGAATTTTTTTAAGAAAATCTGGAAAAGCTTCTGGATGTTCCGGGGATCTATTATATAATATTTCTTACCTATTTTGGGAATTTTAAAAAACAATCTTTTTTAGAATTTTTTTAAGAAAATCTGGAAAAGGTTCTGGATGTTCTGGGGATCTATTATATAATATTTCCGTCCAATTTTGGGGATTTTAAAAAACAATATTTTTTTAAAAAAATGTTGAAAATACTAATAAATGTTACAGGATGTATATGGAACAGTTTTTACAAAAATCAGGAAACAGGAGCTTTAAGTGACAGATTATTATGTTAATATTTTAGGGTGTGAAAACTTTTTTTGATTGGATTATATATATACGTGATGTGAAGCTTATGTTTTGTATTTACATTCCTACATTAAACCCTGTTTTGTATTTACATTCCTACATTAAACCTGTGTCATTCTGAGTAATAAAGGATTTGAATTTTGTCTTTTGGAGATGTAAAATACATACAGATATGTATTTACTTTTACTTGAAAAATGTAGAGAAGCAGAACTGGACTGAATGGTAATTTGAAAAATAATTCTCATTTGTATTTTGTTAATAAATACTGATAATGACAGTGCAAGTTTTAAAGTTATATACCAGTTACAAAGACTAAAAATTAAGCTTTTCTGCAAATACAGACAATAGGTCAATAGAAAAATGTTTATTTTTGATAAGGGAAGCTTAGTAAAATAAGTTATTGCTGTGATTTTCTAGCAGTTTTAGTACCATTTTTAAAAGTGGTGCCATTAGTTGATAGTTGACACAAAGTTAAGCATCGTAAAAATGCTATTTAATTGTTTATTTATGATTAGAAAGCAATGAAAATTAGAGCTGGTGTCTTCATTTAACCAGTAAATAGTTTTGTCAACAAACAGTGATAACATAACTGTACCACTTCCAAACTGGTACCATCCTCTTCTTATCATATACTAGAAGCATATATAAAGTGAACCCAATGTCAGTGGTAACCATCACTGGACCTTCAACTGAAATAAACATCACTTCATATTCATCTGTTATTAACATGGAGAAAACTCCAAAAATGCCCAAAACAGCAAAAAGGACTCTATATGCTCCTCCTCCTCCTGCTGAAGCTGAATCTGATTCAGAGCATTCTGAGGATGAAGTTATCGAGGAAGCTGAGGAACCAAGACCCGCACCGAAAAAACCCAGCAAGGCTCCAAGGTCTACACCAAAACCAAAGAGGCAAAATGCTGCAATTTATGAGGAACCCAATATAGAAGGTCTTTTATTTTTATGTTTGTGAGTCTCCTACTTAGGTCTTAATATTTCTGTGTAGTAAAATAAATGAATGCTTGATACTCCTGTCTAATGATGCCTAAAAGTGAACATATTCTGAACTGTGTTTGGTAAGTGTCATTGTTGTGACTAAAACAGATTCACTGAAGATGGGAAAAAATAAAACTAAGTATGTAGTGACATGTTGTCTAAGACAAGACTATACTTTATACACTATACTTTGTTTTGATATCCTTGCAGAACCTGCTGACCCAGCATTGGAGAGACAGCAAAGTCAATTCGCATCCGATTTTCAAACTCAACAGGAACAGAAAAAACGTCAAGCTGCCGAAGGTCTTGTTGCTTCCAAAATCCATTGGATTTCCAAGAGCTGTCATACTGAAGGATTCAGGTATGAAAAAATTCTTCTAAGCAGAATTATAGCATTGTCAGATACATGTAAGATCTCAAATCTCATCTAAGGTGTCTTAAGTCATGTAAAGTCTGTAAAAGTTGACGTCCAAATTTGGAAAATGTTCTGGATGTTCTGTAAGTAAGTTCTGTAAGTTTTAAGTTCTGTAAGTTCTGTAAGAAAACTTTTAAGTTTTAAATGTGAATGATTATAAAACACATTCACATTGCAGGATACTCTTCAAGGAAAATATGCCGCTCCTACAAGTGCAGATACTCAAATTACATACACTTTGTTCATAGCATTTAAAAAGGTCAAATGGTAACTATGATTACAAAAATAACTTAGCAAAAATAAATTAAAGTAAACATAAATAAATAAAGTAATAAATTAGCAAAAATGAATCTTCTTCATTTATATATTGAAATTGTATCATTTGACATTTTTAAATAAAAAAAGCTATTTTACAGTGTCTGTAACTTGAGCTCTAGATTGGCTCGTTTGAATTCTGCCGAATTTTTTCAATGCACAAACCTGTGCGGAATACAGGCTGGCAAAAAGATTCAGCCTTCCAGAAGGGAATGGCAGAAATCCCTCTTGGAGACAGTAAAATTATTGATATTTTTGCTGGAAAATTTCGTGGTGCATTTGAAGAGGCTTTACGTGAAGCTCAGGTCTGTAGCTATCTAGCTTCATGTTATGATAAGATTTATCTTAATGTTATTCTTTGTGGTTCACACAGGAAAAACATGCTGCCCATCAACAAAAACTCATTGAGCAGCAAGAAAAATATCAAGCCTCGCGTTATGGTGGTAATTATGGAAAATTCAATATGTCGAATTTTACCTGATTTATTTTTATACAATTTTCTTCTCTGGTTTTTTTTAATTCTTTTGATTTTCATATATTATAAGATGTGATTAATAAAAATCATACAAGCATATGCATTTATATGCATGTATGAACACCAATACCAACCATAAAAATATACCATACTTCCTTGAAATACCCTAATATATGTAAAACTTAGAATTGTAATTAGGGGATAACATAAGTTATGGAACTTACAATTAAAAATATACGATATTTTATTTTATATTTAAAAGGGATTTTATATTGGTATAAGCAATGTTGCAACAGAAGACAATAATTTTCATGACCTATCACAAAAAATTCTCTATTTCTTAATTTTTTAGGGGGTGTTAAGTACTTTATTCTTACTCTTCCGTTTTTGAAGTGAGGGTATTTCCAGAATTATGGTATTTATTTATGTGGTAACATTTTCTGATTAAATGTTATGTGTTTTTTATTAAAGGCTTTAGTGATTATATATTATTATTTTTAATCAGGGAAATATACTTATATAATATATATAATATATATTATATAATAATTATATAATATATAATATATATTATATATATTATATAATATATATATACTATTTGTATATAAGGTTATTTTTTATTTTATTCAATTTTCTGATTTTTTAGATTAAATGTTATGTGTTTTTATTGAATGTTTACTGATTATATATTAACATTTTTGATCTTTTTGATTATAAGGGAAATATACATATATAATATATATAATATATATTATATAATATATATATTATTTATATATAAAGTTATTTTTTTTATTTTTTTACATTTTATGATTTTTTATCAATTGATTATTGAAATAAAATAATAAAAATATAGATGTTTTTTTTTACAAAATTGATTGAAAATATTCAATCTCAATTTTTTATGAGATGTATTTACCAATATGCTTTAATTTCAAAAATATATTTTTAAAGCTTTCAGCTAAAATAACATGGTAAACTCTACCTGTGAAATTTGTGGTCAATCATTTTTGACAACATTTATGATTGGACGTTATATGGAACAATCCCATCAACTGAAGAAATCTAATATCACTGTTGATAAATCTGATAGCAACAATTGGATTTATAAAAGTGTGAGTGTTGTTATCATTTTAATCTAAGAAAAATCAAACACTATCTTGTTTTTTCGTACAGTCTGGAAATATATTGCATGCTAAAATTCCATTTCTTGCATTCAATGTTGTGTCATCACTTCAGAAACCAAATGATACAATGAACACAACCAAAACAAAAACTGATATGATTGGCATTCTTGATGAAGTTGTTCAAAGACAAATAAATAGTGAAAATTTGCATGGTGAAATTTTAGAAAAACTATGTGAAGTTTCATTGCGGATGGAGCGGATTATACATCAAGTTTGTTATATACATTTTGTAAATAAAACTTTATACAACTTCCCTCTACAAATTTATGTTTGTAGATGGACCAACTTAACTCTCACTCTGGAAATGTTGTCACCACATCTGATTCAGCAACAACACAACTTGTTGAAAAGCGACATCGAGCTCCAAAACGTGCAAAAAAAGTCCCTGAACCAGAGCTTGAAAGTGATGATGAACGTATGTTCCCTAAGATTTCAGAACATTTAGTGAATCAATTTGGGTTTGGGGCTCTTCCACCGCCAATTTTCGCCAAACAAAAAATGTTCATAAATGCTAATGCTGAATTAAGCTTCTTTGAACAAATGTATCAGTTTCAATATAAACCAAGGGTTGTAATCTATCAGAAAGGGCGTAAGATTGATTATAGATTTCCCATTTTTGGTGTTTACAATGAAAATCTCAGGCGACTGCTGATCCACGAATTAAAGGCGTTTCTGACTGGTTATCCAAAAATATTTCGTCTGAAATGCCAAATTGGTTTTTTGCTTGTCTCAAAAGAAGATCCAGAGATGAATTCTCGTTTTTTTCGTCAGTCCTATAACACACAATGTTATGATGGACCTGTAGATAATAGCCTATATGTTAATTTCAATAATCAAATATCAGAATTGTGTAACGGAAATGTAGAATCATATTGTTCTTTTATTAATGATATGTTTTCATCTGGTGCTGCATATAAATCTTTACCATTTTGTATGTCTTATATTGGAATTGTTATTTAAACCGTTGTTTATTTTTTACAGAAAATACAAAGTTTTCTGGAACACGTTCATATTGGAGATGTATTCAGAAAATGAAAATTGATCAAAAAATTCTTGAGTGTACCATTATTCTAGCACTTGGAGATTTCACAAAACAAAAACTCAAAAAAAATGACTTGTCAGAGTTAGTGCCAGAAATTGAAGCACACAGTATTCAGAGGTCACTGGATAAAGCCAGTCTATTATTTAATATACCGATAAAGGTGTTCTACGCTAGCACAAACGATAAAATTTTCTATGAGTCTGATATGTCAGATCAAAAATGGCTCAATAAAAGACAAGTACTATTAGCATATGAACAAAAATCTGGGCGAATGCGTCTTATTACGGATTATCATTTATTTCGGAAAATATTTCAATGTGCAAAATGCAACCTAATTATTGAAACTCGGCATTCATATTGGAGACACAAAAAGCATCACTGTTTAGCTTCACAAACTAGACAAAAACGGTGGGTTCAGTTCCTCTTCTTTTCCATATAGAAGAAATACCTTTCCATACACTTTCCAATTTATCTATAATTTTGAATATTCAGATTGAAACCAAATCAAAAAGTCCTTGAAATGACAGACAATGGACAAACAAGACTTGTAATTCATCAATTCGAGACAGGGCGTTGGACTGAACAACCATCATTAATTGATCATTTAGAAAAGCTTTTAGACAAAAAACCGTTATACATTGTTCCAAGCGTTGACACAAAAATAGAAGATTTGCCAGCTGAAATAATTGGATTACTGAATTTGAAGACTTTTTTAACATTCGATTTGGAAACGACAGCTGTAAAATCAAATTTACCAATAAATACTTCCAATAATGATTTTATTGGACGTCATATACCTTTAGTTATTATGGTAACACGTGCAGATACCAACGAAACTAGAATTTGGGAAGCAACTGATTTTTCAGATACCCAAATTGTAGAATCGTTTGTTTTATATTGCTTAGAAGTTGCTTTTGAATTTACTCAAAAGAAACGAGGGTATTTAGCTGAATTTTTTAACTTTATTGATAGGAAAAAGGAGGTTACACATAATGGCTATGAAATGCAATCGTTAGTTTTATTAGAAAAAGAACTAAGTAGACATTGTGAGACCACAAATTTGTATGGGTATAATAGTTCGCGTTTTGATATACCTATTTTATTAAATTCACAACTTATTGAATACTTACACATGCATGATTTAGGTAGTGACGGTAAACAACACATCCCAACTGCGATTAAAAAAGGTGAAAAATACATTGTATTGAAATCCCCACACCTATCTTTCTCTGACTGCCTCTGTTTTGAGGGAGGAAATCCAAGTTTACATGATGCACTGCAACAAACCTTTCCAAATGATAAATCATTGCACAAAAAATTTTTACCTTACAAAGTTTTACAACAAGGTGCAGCATGTTTTTCATATGGACTTCCAACTTATGACGACTTTTTTGATGAAATGGCTTATACAAACACTTTGGATATTGAGCATGATGAATATATGAAAGCGCGTCATCAATATAAGATGACAAAAAAAGAAGCGCTTGAATATCTCAACTTGAAAAAAATCCCCCAAGTTGGAAAAGAAAAGCATGCAAATATCATAAAAGAATGGCAAAACCAAGGTTTTACTTGTTTTAGAGATGTACTTATAGATTACTGTCTTAGTGATGTGAAACCTTTAGTTCGTTTTTTACAGTCTCGCATTTTGTCTTATTACATTATTGCACAGCAATATTTACACAGTTTTGTCACAATTAGTTCTTTTGCTTTCCATATCACATATAATCATGTCTTAGAAAATCCTTCTCAATTGTTTTACATACCAGGAGAAAAATTAACCAATTTAGTCCGAGCTAATCTTTTAGGTGGAATGACTATTATTTGTACCAAATTTGTAGAATTAGGTGTTACAAAAATTCGTCCACATGAATATGGTGATGAAGCAAAAGTTGCAAAAGCAATTGCTGGGTATGATGCTAATAGTCAGGTTAATTTTAGAATTTAACTTAAATAGAAATATAGCAAAACTATTTCTCTGCTTTACAGTATCCTTCAGTGATGTGTCAAAAACAATTTACCGGTCCTCCAATTTATCGGTGTGCAGAGGATAATTTTAAGGCTGATTTCATTCAAAGACATAAGAGAGAGCCTCTTCAATATGTGGAATATATAAGAATCAAAGAAAAATGCGAATACATGAATTCATTGGCAAATAAAGGGGAGGTTTCAGTGTTTTTAGAGACTATACAAGAAGTTTATAAAGTAGATGGGTGTGTTTAATATTTATCTCTATGGGGAAAAACACTTCTATAACATCTCTCAATTTCAGATACGGGGTGCGTTACCATTATGGAAGGAAAATCCCTGTCATTGTCGAATTTTTTGAATGCAATGGGTCACACGGATTTTGCCACAAAAATTGCTGTCGCTTCAAACGCATTGCTAAAAATGATGAAGAAATTTGGATCAATGGGTTAACTCATAAACAAAACAGAGAAAACACTCTTGTCAAAATCCAAAACTTTAGAAAAATTTATGGTCAAAATTTTCATTTTGTTTGGTCATGTGAATGGTTGCACTTGGAAAAATCTAACCCACTTGTTAAAATGATTGTTTCACATTTTTCCATTGGACCCAGTTTTGTTCCAAACAAAGAGTACACAGAAAAAGAGATTATTGAGGAAATTTTAGATGATAAAATTGAAGGTTTAGTAGTTGCATCTGCTTGTGTAAGACTGCGGTCAAGAAAAAAATTTGCTGATTATCCACCGATTGCTAAGAGGGAAAACATTTCAGTATCTATGTTAAGCCCAGTACAACAAGCATATGCACAAAAATTGGGTTTAGCGAAATCAACTACTCGTTCACTTAACATCCCTGGTTACTTTACAGAAACTGCACTGTTCACCACCGAAGAGATGAAATCACTCATTCTATTTTACGACACATCGTTTTACAATATAAAGGAAATTTATCAATTTTCCACAAACTTTGTGTTGAAACCAATCATGGAGAAACTGTATAAAATGCGAAGTGAAGCTAAAAAAAACAATCAACCTGCACTTAGCATCAGTGCAAAGGTTCTGATGAACAGTGTTTTTGGAAAGACAATTCAAAAAGTGCACTCATACAAAAACATGCATTTTCTGGATAGTACAACAGACTCAGGCGACAAAATACTTGCAAAAGCATTTTGTAGTCCACATTTTGTCAGTGAACGCCATGTCAGTCAGAGCATCACAGAAATAGTTATGAAAAAAGAAAAGGTAATACATAAACTACCAGTCATTGTTGGTTATTTTATTTTAGCCCATTCAAAACGTCAGACTCAAAACTTCGCACACCTTTTTTTGAGTCGTTTTATTCACCCAAAAGATTACATTGTTCTCATGTCAGACACTGATTCAATTTATGTTGCCTTTTCACAACCGACACTTGACGAATGTGTGGCACCCGAGCTGCAAAAAGAATTTCAAGCTGCAAAGAAGGAATTGTTTCATTCCGAGCTTTTTGGGTGGAAATGCGAGGCTTTAGTCCAATCCTCCGGCTCGTTTGTGGCACCTCAGGAAAAGGTGAACCAAAATTCATGTTTTTTTGTGTTCCAAAATTTCATGTTTTTCATCTTCATCCCATACATATTGTTTTACATAGAAAAAATAAATAAATTCATAGACATACAAAATATTTCAGGTTTACGGTGTTTACAAGAAATCATCTGGTGGTGTCTACTATGAATGTAAATCTGCTACAAAAGGAATTAGCATGAGAAATGTAAACAATCACAAATTGTTTGAATTTGATACTTTAAGAAAAATCACGTTTGGTGAAATTGAACCATTACAATGTAAAGCTGTTAGTTTTCGAAACATCAAGGGTGGAATGATTACAACAGAATGTACTAAACAAGCTATGACTTGCTTAAGTTTTAAACGCTATTTATTAGAAGATCAAATTAATACAGTACCACTTCCTAACCTTTAAATTGTTTTTTAAAAAAGTAACGTAATTTAGGATTTGGTACATTTTTACTTTCCATGATTTTGTATCCATTAATATTTAACAGATGTAATAAAGGTAATAATCCAGGAATTTCTGCAAAATTTGGTCTTGATACATTTTTTTGTTTCCTTTTATTTGTTGTGATTATTTTTAAACATTTTGTTAAATTAGAATGTTCAAAAGTATTATTTGTAATTTCAAATGAAAGATCAGAGTTTAGTTTAAATCCACCGTTTTGCAAACTTTCCAGAATAGAAATAGCTTTTTTGGCGCTTGGAATTTCAAACTCCAATTTACTAAACAGATCTTTTGTTTGTGTAATATTACTTATACTTTCTGTGCTGCCACCTGGCATTGTTTCTGTATCTATAGCTGTGGGAATTTGAGTATCTTTGATTCCACCATCTATTCCATCTGTAGTAACCGGTTGATAGTTTTCAAGCTTTTCTGAAATAAAAAAAATAATTTTTTAAAAAATTTGATGCATATATAAAATTAAAAAAAGTGATTACCATTAGCAGTGTCTGCTGGAATTTCACCAGATGTAGGTACTTCTGTTTGGTTAATACTGCTAATTTTACTGTTTCGATGACTGCGTTCATTGTCTTCCAATTTTTGAATTTTAGTTTTTAATTTTTTATATTCCATAGCAGGTAACATGACAAAGGGGTCAATTTCATAGTTTACTTTTCTAGACATGTTTAAATCAATTAATTTCAGTCAATGCAAAACAAATAGGAGGGTAATCAGGAGAATAAATTAAGCCGCTGCGAAGTTTAAATTTAATATTTGGACTTGTAGTATTTCGCTCAATAAGTAAATAATCATAACCATATTCAGTAAAACAAAGTTCTCCAACTTTATGAATTAAACCACCTTTTCCGGCAAAATATCGTTTTTGAATTTCTGTCAAAATGTTGCTACCAATAGTAGTCCGTGACAAAAAAATGAAATTAGCATTATCCATTAAGGGAGCAAGAGACATGTGCACATTACCACTACCAGAAATACTTTGGAGGGTTAAAAAACATGATAAAGCCTTATGATGACAAATACGTTCAAAATAATTGCGAATTTCAGCATAAATAGGTTTAGATGAACGTAAAAGTGCACCAAAATCTTCAAAAATCAACAACACATCCTCAAATTCTTCTCGGCTAGAAAACCAAGTTAAGTCTGAAACATCCCATGTACTCGAAAAGTCAGTAAAGCTCTCAAAATAATTCACATAATTTTCACATCGGTTTTTGTATGTATCAATTGTTACAGAATCTTGCGCAAAAAGAATGACACCTAGCAATTTACGATTTGGTCGGAGTTCAGACCAATGTTGTATAAATTTAATAATATTTGTTGTTTTATATGAGGATGAACCTCCTATATATAAAGCTGTAAAGTAATCATGACCATTATTGGATAATGACATCATTGCTCTCTGTTTTTGCATAGTGTTAGCAGTTTCCTCGTCTTTTTGCGATCGTTCGTCGAAATATGTTTTCATTTTTGTAACAAATTGAGAAACCTTGTTATTCATAGAAAGTGTTTAGTAAACCAGTCAGCTACTAGTTTATCACTATTAGATCCTGAAAATTTTTCAAAAATTGCTTGCCATGACTGATTTTCCAATAAATGAAAAATGAAATAAAGACAATATTTTGCACATAATTGCGAAAAAAGTGGTTGAATTCGGGACTTTAAAAAAACTGGGTTACCATACATACACAAAAACTCCCAAAATTTGACATGTTTTTGAGGATCACCAGCATTTGAATCTATATAAGCTACAATATTCTGATTGTAATCAATGTAAACAGCTGTAAAATGATGATTATCTAATAAAAAACAAAAATTTGGTTCGTTTAAATTTAAAACTAATGAATGTCGAATATCATTAAAAGAAAAAATACCTCTGTAAAACTTTCCAAAGCTAGAATTGATGACTAAATTGTGTAATTCTTTTGCTTGCATTTTAAGCACTGCCAAGGGAAACAAGATTTGACATATGAACTGAGCGGTGCAGGTCAATCGTAATTATTTCACTTGTCAAGGCCAGGGGGCAATCCCAAGCCCTGTAAAGTGTAAAGTAAAGTGTCAAATGTAAAGTCAAACGCAAAGTAAACTCTCAGTCAAAACAACAAAATAAAAAGATTGTCTTACTGTAATTTGCTGACAATAGATTTTTACATTTGACACTTTACTTTACACTTTACAGGGATTGGGATTCCCACCAGGCAATACATGTGATAAGTCTGTGTAGTAGGTGTCTCCAATTCCGCACGAAAACGAGTGATGCCTGTAACAGAAACAGATGCCAAAATTCAAAAAAGCGTCTCTCACATGGTGCAATACAAACAAACAAACCGCTGTCTGATGGAACATTACTTGCGCTGTTCGTCAAACCATGTTGTTGAAATATGATCTAAAATATATTAAACCAAAATTACTTCCATCATAAACTGAAAATAAAACATTAATAACTGACCGGAACATTGAAATAACCACCTGCATAATCTTCAAACGTGATTGCGCTTTGACTTCCAGGAATTCCGTTTGCACCTACAGATTTGCATTAAGTAATTTTGGAAAAAAATAGAATAAGCAATGTTCACCTTGAAATTCAAGAAATTTGTTGTACATATACTTGAGAACAACGTTCTGCTTCCCACCGCCCTCAGGAATCATTTTTGTGGTGTATGGATTTGTTGGGAAACGATCCACAGATTCAAAGGTTGCCTGACATGACGCTATCCTCAAATTACTATAAAAATGAGGATTTTTCGCATAAGTTCCTGCACAAAAACAAATATGTTACAAATAAAATTCTGTACACTTAAAATAAAAAAATAGATACCTCTATCTCGATCAGCTTCAATAAAAAAGATGGCAACTGCATCTGGTCTAGTTCCATTAATAATTTGACTATCGATTTGTGAAATTCCGCTCCCAATTGACATCGGTCCAAAAATCTTGAAACCTGAACACTTTTACATGAAATTTTTGTTTCAGAAATATTAAAAAAGAAATAAATACCTTTATATGAATAATTAATGACATTAGTATCATTAAATTTCTGAAAAATTTTTTGAGCAAGTTCTGAAAGCCACTCACACACCATATACTTTGAAGAGAAATGTAAAATAGATGTAAAACTAAAATGCAACCATCAAGCATTTCAGGTTGTACATCCTGTTTAACATTCTGTCTAGAACATATAAAGTGTGAGAATGACACCTGGTTGCAAAGTGTAACGTTCAATTAATAAATCTGTCTCCAAAAATTCAATCTTTGGATCCAAGTCAGCTACAGCAGTATTAATCACTTTAGCCCATGGAGCCCAACGAATTTCCACACTCACTTTCATACCAGGAATCAACAATTTCCTGTATAAGGTATATTGAATATAGACATAGTTTGAACATGGAAAGATTCAATAAGTTGACCGTTGAAATGCAAGTGGATAAAAAAGCCGTGATATTGTTTCGATTTCCATAGAACCTTGGGCATTAAAGCAACATCTTCTGCGATACGCAAAGCCAGAATTATCGTCATCCATAGCCTGTTTTTATAATATTACTTGAGTAGTATAATCTCAGGAGAAAATGTTCTATGTAACATACATCAAAATTTCCTTCATCTTTTGCATAAAATCCCATTTGTCATTGGTAGTTTTCTGAAAATAAACAAAAATTTACCATAAATACTCAATTGTAAAGTATTCAAAGATCTCTCACCTAGTGTATCTTTTGTACTTCCAAATGTCACAAGAAAATAATTCAGTTGACTTGAATTAGCTCCATACCCCGATATCACTTTATCACCAACTCTGATGATCAAATCAGATATCAATGAATGGGGAAACGCATTTGCCAAAGCCACTTTTGTATCTAAATTATCAAAATCTCATATTCAAAATTATGATTTCAAATTTAGTATAAAACAACAAACCATTTGGTATAATTTCTCCAGACTTATTAACCAGCTTAAATTTCAAATACAAGTAGAAATGTGGACCAGAGTTGTTAAAAGTACCCGAACTTTTAAATGTATTTATGTATTCAATGTTTAGTCATTGTCGAGTACAAAAAAATAAAGTAAAAATTTTTATCTTGAGTCCTAAAAACATTTACCTCTAGAAAATATATTTTTGAGTACATTTAGAAAAATGTGGTCTAATTTTCACTGTACTCGAGTATACGTTGTTTTTGAGTAAACGTAAATAGTTTTTAACAACGATGATGTAGACTTGTAAAAAGTGTAGTCGACTTTGGTATTTCAAATTGAACAAACTGTTCTGTACGAACAGATGGTTTTATTGTTAGATCAAGTTTATTAGTATAAATAAACTGTGTTGGTATATCGCCATATAAATCGGTCCTGAAATTAAACAATAGAAATAAATTAACAATACACAGTTACCATAACAAATAAAAAGTTTACCGGGCATCAATTAAATTAGATGGATTTTTTGCGACCACACGGGTATCCATGCCTATTTCTTTTTTTTCTTCTTGTCACTTTTATCACTGGTATCAATAACACTTGTATCACTTCCAGTTTTTGATAAATTAGTAGAACTATCAGACTCGACTGGTTTATATATCACAGGTTCAGTAGGCGGAGCTTTACGTTTTCTTGCTTTTGGTGGTTTACTAGTTAAATATGAATCACCGTGAAATGTGACCACATCACGCGACATTTTTTCTGGTGGACGTCGCTGCCCTCCCATCATTCCACGAAGTGTATTTGCAGCCGTGATGTTTTGTCCATAAACCTTAAAAACAAAACAAAGTATCAATCTGTTGAATCAGCGAATTCTATTGAATTTTACCTGATCAGCTTCAAAATTCCGAGCGTGAATAGAACTTATTTCCATTTTACTGCGTAAATACCATGGAGCGTAATGAATTCCAAGACGTTCATCAGGTGGACTCATTAATCCAATTATACCGGGGCGACTTGGCTCTAAATAAGCCGGATTTATTACATAATCATCCATAGTAGTTAAATCTGAATAAATTCCAATTCAATGTAACCAACAGGATGATATTTGTGAAATTTTGTATCAACTGGAAATGGATTGTTATACTCATTAACAAAATCAAATGTTATGGAATAAAAAGCAGTAGACTTGGTTTCTGAATAAATAATAGAAGCAGGATTTGTCACATAATCAAAGCTGGGAAAATTTGAAATCTTATGTAAAGAAATTAAATCAACTTGGGCATGCTTTTTAGCTGAATCAGTAATTTCCCCTTCAATATAATCAGAATAAATTGGTACCAAAGCGTACGGTAAAATCGCTAGCAAATTTTCATACCGATTCCCGACTCGGACATTTGCACAAATATTAGAATGAATTTTTAAGAAATGATTTGCATACGAAAGATCACTGTCGCCTAAACCATATACTTCATTATGTCCGACTTTCCAATTATGGTAGTCAAAAATTACCTCTGTAAAAATACCCAGTTTTTTACCAAGAACAGGAGAAAACTCAATTCCAAAACTCAAATCCTTCTGAGTTACAGGACGTGATAAATCTGGGGCTCTCATAAAAAAATGCATAATCTTATTTTTCCAAGTAACCTCAAACACACAATGTTGCTTAGGAAGTTCAACATATGGACGTTGCCAAAAAAAAGTTTGAAACATTTTACTCTCAAAAACAGAATTAATAGACATTGCAAAATCAATAGCAGAAAAAATTTTACGTGATTTAATGGGAAAATGAGCAGTATCAATTAGTACACCTCCTTTATACAAATTACCGATAAAATAACCATCTGCGCGAGATAACAGAGATGTAAAAGGGGCAAAGAAAAAATGTTTCATCCCAACCTTATACTGTTTAGAAGGGTCTAACAAGAACGGTGGCGTAAAATCTATTTTAGCAGAAGAAATATCATCATTCCATATACATTCGCTCAAATTAATCAATACAGACTCAGACATTTTCTGAAGAAGCTAAAATCAGTCTATTTTCAGGAAATGTACCCACAAGTTCCAATCCAGTGTGCAACGACTTTAATGAATAACTATGTAATGGTTCTGATGGAATCACAGAAGTGATGACGCAAACTTCTGGGTTGTAACGGGGTTGTCCAGCCTTTCGAAATGGGTTTGCAGCTAAATTCTCTCGAATAAACACTCTATCATTCACTTTAAACTTTGGTGGGTAGTAACTTTTCGGTAGGTTCGATAAATCCCTGTCAATCTTTGCTCTTGCAAACACTTCTTGAACACCGATATAATTGCCTTTGTTAACCTATAAAATGTATTAACCCGTTTTCAATATATTGGAGAATCAATTACAAAACACTTACCTCTGATGGTGTAATATTGCCTAAGACTGCACGCTTCTCGTGATTATATGAATTCACCACAGAATATATTGCATCGTTCAGAGATAAACGTCCGTGTGTCTGCAATAACATAGAAGCACGCCGGCGTATAACTCGAATCATCCTTTCTGCCTGATAAAGAGAATATATGAAACATTATAATTCCCTTAAACAAACAAAAACAAACCTGTACTGTTTTATGCATTGCATATACACTAGTATATTTATGGTTGAATCCCAATTCTCCAACACCGGTATGAAAATCCTTTAAAAATTCACTGCCATTATCAGTTAGAATAGTATAGACAGGAGTTTGAAACAACACAATTAAATTTTTAAAAGCA
Organism: Sphaerolaimus hirsutus; assembly: GCA_964036195.1. Taxonomy (NCBI): domain Eukaryota; kingdom Metazoa; phylum Nematoda; class Chromadorea; order Monhysterida; family Sphaerolaimidae; genus Sphaerolaimus; species Sphaerolaimus hirsutus. The sequence goes on from OZ038457.1 coordinate 5,809,162, forward strand.
TTTAAAACATTCATTGAAGAGAGTACATTTATTGGGGCAACAGCAGTAAAACCAGTTAAACATTCAACACATATTAACATATATTTATTTGTACTTTTTTTCATAAAACCTGTTAAATACATAATATCACATGCAACCATTCCAATAAATGGAATGAAATGTCTGCTAGCAATTCCCTGCTTAATAGGATGTTCTTGTGTAATTTTATTCATCAAATATCCTTTCTGATGATCAAGCCATTTTTGAACTTCTGGTAACCTAAATTGATAGCCTGCTGAAATTGCTGCTCACCAAAGCTTTTTTGCACTCCCAAATGCGCCTGGACCACCAGGTGTTGTCCACATTTTATGTAACACATCATCCATAATTCAATGTTCTGGATAGGTTTATAAATGCAAAACCTGTAAAGCGTTTGCGGAAAAATTGTGGGTGGAAAAAAATATGAATTTTGAAATTTTGAAATAGTTGCACAGGCCCCATTTTATGCAAAAGTGTACACCAAATCACAAAACATGATTATTACATGTCTAGTGTGTATAGAATTCTGCCAAAAACAGTGCCTACAAAAGTGTCTTTTTAAAACACGCAATTCTGCATAAAACGGCGCCTGTGCAAATATTTCAAAAATTCATATTTCGTTTTCCAGCCACAATTTTTCCGCAGCCCAGCCGAGGAACGAAGGCTGGAAAAGCGCACGGAAAAATTGTGGCTGGAAAACGAAATATGAATTTTGAAATATTTGCACAGGCGCCGTTTTATGCAGAATTGCGTGTTTTAAAAAGACACTTTTGTAGGCACTGACATACTACTGCAGGATCGTGAACACATGAGGCTGCGCGACCAGTGAGATGAAATCACCGGTCGCGTGAAGCAAGAATTGCGTGCTTGCGCGCAGAATTTTTACAAATCACCCCAAAAATTGATGCTGGAAGTTACATTTTCATGCATCTTCCAACTCCCACCCAGGAAGGGGGGGTGGCCGCCGATTATTGTATAAAATTTCGGTTCTTTCGGTTCTTTAGTTTGGTTCCGGGTCTAAGTCACAGCAAAACCACTTTCCAATGATGAACGCACCTAAAAGTGCCTAAATGTTCCTCTGGGTTTTTTGCACCATGATGAATGCCTCCTATCGCGCGTGATGCGATCGGCGCGCGGCGACTGTTCATCAAGCAACAGATGTGTCAGAAAATGCACCCAGCACACTACAGTAATCCTTCTACTGAAAATGCAAACCATTATTATCAATAATTGTAACTTTACACTTGCAACTAGCTGACAATACCTACTATGCATGCAACTTTTGCAAAGTAATGGAAAAATTTGTCACATGTTTTTTTATGTTTAGGTCCAATTATCACATTTTTCTGGCCTTGCATGCAAGATATTTATTTTTTGTAAAATTTCTGTAAAATTTTTGTAAAATTTTTATAAAATGGTTCCATTTTATTATTTTATCAATATTTTAGAATAAAATAAAATAAAACAAGAATAAAAAAAACAAACATTTTTATACAGTTTTTATACAATTTGTAAATATACAAATGATTTTTATAAAACCAACCCTGATCTAGAACAACGTAAATATAGTAGTTTATAATAAGAAAAGTCTAAAAAACAAAAATTAAATATGTTAAAAATATTCCGCAACACACTTTAGGTTGAAACACAGGTGTATTCATCATTTAAAATGATGCGAATTCTGTTTTCAAACCTAATTTGAATATTCACGCGGCGAATGTTCATCATTGTGGTGATGTGCGTCTAATGGTTCATCCGCCTAGAAAAATTTGCTGTGAGTGCCGGTTCTCGGTTCCGGTTCGGGTATTTTTTTCGGTTCCGGTTCTCGGTTCTCGGTTCCAAAATTGTGCTCGGTTCTCGGTTCGGTTCGGTTCGGTTCCCCAACCCTAGTGGAGAGGATACTATACACAGAATCCTACCATAATTTAACGAATAAAATCGTATGAAAAATTTCGCAATTAATTATTCCATGGTAAAAACGAAATATTGAAAAACTGATGAAAAACTATAATTTTTGGTTCATCATTCAGATGGGTTATGGTAGATTTCCATGCAATGTGTGATGTCAGCTGAGTATAGTTAATACTTTAAGCTGATGACGTTTATTGTTGATGACGTAATCATTTAAGCACCTGTTTTTGAATTCCGAGTCTAGGTAGTTCGAAATGATAACAATTGTAATTAAAAGTTTGACAAAACAAATTGTGACAGAAGATTTTGAGTGACGTAAGGTGAAGCCGTGAAGAGAGGTGTGTTGACGAGTGACTAATCTCGCTGACGGAACAGTATGCATCCGCGCACAGTTATATCTCACGCACCAACACCTCACTTATGCATAGACTTTCACAAAAAATAAAAAATAAATTTCAAAAGAAAAAGGTCAAACGTACAACCTACATCCCATAATATTATTTTCTTTTTTATAAGTTTTTATGTTATAATTGATGACGTCATGATACCGCATCCTTCAGAAAAATGCAAAATATGCATTCCGCGGAGGATAGCCAAATTGTCAGTGATTTGAATCACATTTCTTATCCGCTATGCCTTACGCACAACTTGCACTTAAATATCAATTTGCACAAAACACCACCCAATTTTAATTTTCTAAAAAAATAAAAACAACCCACCTCAAGTGTCTCATTCCTGAGGTTTTCGTGACTCGATGAAACACGACTCACAAGACCGGCGGCGAGCGCTTCTGAAAAGTATTAAAAAACAGTGACAATTAATTTGTGTTTACCCGTTTCAATGAGGGCACACTAGACAATCAAATCTACCATATAACATCTGAATAGAAATTTTCTTGGCACCACATTACATTGCATGGCATTACAGTGCAGATTGTCATGTCATTGGAGAGTAGAAAGAGTAGCCAGGATTTTTGAGCAGGGGGGGGCGGATTTATTGAATACAGAGGCCGGCGAACGGGGGGGGGGTGGCCCCCCATTAAATTTCGCCCAAGTAATAAAGAAATGACGTCATAGCGCTGGTCATGGCCCAGAAACTTTTTTTAGCTATCTATCCCTCCAGAGGAGCAATTTGCTGTCTATACAGCCACGGCGAGGGTCAACATCCTTAGAGACCACTGTGGCACATTGAGTAAATTTCTTTGTTTTATACTCTTAAAGCATACATAAATTTATAAACATGATATATTGTGGAATGGTTAGACGCTCGCTTAGGGTTGGCCGATGTCTTTTCAAACGTTTTATTTATAAAAAAAAACGTTTTTTATATTAAAAAAACACGAGGTCCAAAACGTTTTTAAAAAATCATCGGACGAAATTTTTAGTACTAAGCACTAGGTATTTTGCAAAAATTTTGCGCGGAAGCGCGCAATTCCACACACAAATTGACATTGGTGGTTGTTTTTTTGGTGATTTTTAGTATCAAAGCATCCATTTCTATGTGCTACCACGGGTAAATAAGCCGTCATATGTTGCTGTAGTATATAATATTCAGGTAATGTGCTTCCATGTACCTCCACAGTGTGTAACTTCACTCCCAAAGTAACAACCTCCTTTTTTATAACCTTGATTGATCACTATTCCGTGCCAAACTTCACTTGGAAGTCACAAACATTCGACTATAAGGCGATATATGAACATGTCGACAAAAAATGGACATTTTTGACAGAAATCACCACTTATAATGCTATCCCATGGCGCCACAGTTATTATATGGTCATGTATAACATCACAGAGTATTGTCACTTGTCTGATATACCTATATATGTTGACCCAGGAACATATATAGGAGCTTTAAAAAAAACGTTCTTTTAATAAAAAAACATGGCGTTAAAAAACGTTTTTTTTTCAACCCTAGTAACAACCTCCTTTTATAACCTTGTTTGATCACTATTCTTCTGTGCCAAACTTCACTTGAAGTCACGAACATTCGACTATATAGCGATATACGAACATGTCAACAAAAAATGGGCATTTTTGACACAAATCATCACTTATAATGCTATCCCATGGGCCATGGCTCCACAGCCATTATATGGTCATATATAACATCACAGAGTATTGCCACTTGTCTGATATACCTATTGGTCTGTCGGGAAAGTTCGTGCCGTTTCAGGATCGTCGCCCATTGGATCGTCCTGGACGATCAGTTGGCATTCAGCCGGCGTATATAAGCTGGAGTTTATCCAAGCATAAATGTTTACCACAAAATTGATTACGTAAAAGTCGATGCAGTGCTGATTTATCTCTCAATAATGTTCAAAACTCAACGTGCACGATCCAGCGTTTCCGTGGTTTTCGATTTTTCGATGAAATTTCAATGTAAAATTGGCTGGAAACATAAAGTATGAGATATGTATTATCATCCACTTTTATGTAATCAATTTCGCGGTAAACTTTTATTTTTGGATTTTACGTTGAGCGGTAATTCCAGCTTATATACACCGACTCAAAACTCACAATCTGCGACCATCCAAGGGAAGACGGAACGAACTTTCCCGACAGCCCAATATATACAGGGGTGGGCATCTTCAGTTACCGCAGGAAAAACGCGATAGCTTGAGCTACGGTTGAGCTATCACAGTGCAATTTTAACACAATAGAGTAGACTTCATAGGACACCTATTCTGAAGTTTGCAACCCAAACGGCCACATTTTGGGTGATTTGTGGAACACACAGTTTTTAGAGTAATTTTGTGACTTGGCATCATGCATAGGATAAATCGAGGGTGGAATTTTAGGGGGGGGGGTCATGGGTCTTTGGTGTCGTCCGATTATATCGTACATTTGCCGATTTTGATGCTCTTTGAGTATGTTGGGGTTTGGGGTCAGGGCTGTGACCAAATTCTTTTTTTTTCTCAAATAGTCCCCCAATCCCAAGATAAGGGGGGTCAAGTCACAAAATTACACTAAAAACTGTGCGTTCCACAACTCACCCAAAATGTGGCCATTTGGGTTGCAAACTTCAGAAAAGGTGTCCTATGGAGTCTACTCTATTGTGTTAAAATTTCATTGTGATAGCTCGACTGTAGCTCAAACTATCGCGTTTTTCCAGCGGTAACTGAAGATGCCCACCCCTGTATGTTGACACCACAGGGCCATATCTGGGAGCTTCAAAAAACTTTTTATTTAAAAAACAAGGCGTTAAAAAAACCGTTTTTTCAACCCTATGCTCGCTCGCCCGCAAAAGTTTTGGTTTGACTGCATGAAGAAACCCTCTATAAAAGTGCCATTGCTGGCATCTTTTGTCGGACCTAGAAAGGGGGGGGGCGTCCCCCCCTCCCACCTAACCACGCTACCATATTTCTCCATGTAAACCCCCCCCCCCCTGTGCACAACACATACAGCATTTTAGCACCCCTGTGGTGATATGCTATGTTGCAAAAAACATCTGCTCGATTTGAACTGCTTGAATATTGTGCCTGGTTCCACTCATTGTAATTCTGCGGCATGCACATTTTTCCATTGAATTAGCCGCACACGCTGGAAACCAACAAAATGTACCTACCGTATTTCCTCGAAATACTCCCGGTGGAGGGGGGGGGGGTGATTGTTTCAGAGTGAGAATTTTGAGGGGGGGGGGTAAACGAGGGTGGTATTTCGAGGGTGGCTCATTATTTCGCCAGAATTTTTTTGAACTCCCAGGACTAATTTGTTGTCTGTAACGTACGCGAACGTTGAAAAATGCAACAATTCGCACCATATATAAGAGTATATAGACATATATAAGTATGTAAATCGATATACCTAGTGCTAACGTAACACAAACATTGTTTTTAACGTGTGTTCAGCATTGCATTCACAAACCGTACCTTTTGTCATTTACGTTCACTTAACACTCAATTTGGAGGGTATTTCGAGGGAGGGGGGGGGCTAATAAATTAATAGTGCCCATTTTGACGGGGGTATTTCGAGGAAATACGGTAAATACGTAGGGATGCTCATAGAAAACGAAAGTACACTGGCATTTTTACACTTGCTATTTTGCTGTTTTACTTGGTTGCATTTTTAACGTGTTTATAAAGTGCCATTGTTACCTATAGTAAAGTTTCCATGTATAACACCCCCATTGACTTAACAAACTAGAATCACACAAGTTTTAAAGAAAGGTTGCTGAAAAGTGCCTCGACTTTGTATAACACCCAGGTGGTATACATGTGTAGTAGTTGATTGAACTTACTACATACACATGGAGAAATACGGCATTGTCACTGAAGTATAAATAACTACGTTCGCTAAAATACGGTAACATTCTCCAGTTGGCTTTCACTTTTATCAGACTACCTACCTAGTTGCTTTTTCCCCAGAGCGGCGTTTACACCAGCCAATTAATCTCTTGGCACAATAGGTCATATTTCTTTTGTATTGTAGAATATTAGGCGTAGGAAGAGGTATTTCTACTTGTCTGCTCGCAAATCACAGATTAGCCCATATTTATGTTATGAGATCACGTCACGCACCACTGTAAAGTGTTCTTTCCAAAAATTTATTTATGCAACTGGAATTTGCGAAAAAACGGGTGTTTAAATTGATCCTTTTTAATATTGTCGTAATGTTGATCGGTACCAAAAAAATTTGAAAGAATGTCGAATGTGGCCACTAACGATGGCAAACCCCCTGAATAAAGTGTTTTAATTTTCAACTGTTTTTTCTCTTCTAAAATTTTGCATTTTTCCAAAAATACTACTCGAATTTTTACCATTAAATTATGGCGTTTTCAAATTTTTCTGTTGAAGTTTGAATAGATATTTATACTTTGTGGCTTTCCAAGCTGTTACGGCAAACTAGCGATGGAACGCCCGGCGCTAGCGTCAAAGGAAAAAGCGCCATGGCGCTTTTGGCGCTTGGCGCTATTTTTGCCTGGCGCCAGGACCGAAATGTCTGGCGCTGGCGCTTGGGCTAGCGCCATGGCGCTTGTAACGCTTTGTTCTGGCGCTCTTGGCGCTTGGCGCTGGGTTTCGGAAAAGCGCCATGGCGCTTTTGGCGCTTGGTGTCGAAGTCCTGGCACATTTTCAATCACTACGGAAACACATTTGCACATTTTCGTTCTGCCGCTATGAATTGATGCATGTTAAATCGACGCTTTCAATTTTGTTTCTGCACTTTATACAAAAATATTTTGAAGCAATAGTACAGAGAAAAAATTCGAAAACACTTTGTTGATAAAAAACATCGAATGTCTAAATATAAGTGAGCCAATTCAAGTATACTTGACGCAGATATGTCTATCGGTCAGAAAAACATTGAGACAGGATATTCATTCATTAAATATGAAAACATAATTACATATAAATATGATTTTATATTGATCGAAACTGTTCAGCTTTTCATCACTTTGTTCATAGTTTTAATCTAAAATATACTCCAGTGACTTTACCCCTTGTACCTCCATGCTGGAAGCGTGCCAACGGTATTCAACGCAGGTGAGTTTCATAAAAATATGAACAAGATCGTAGATGTTCAAACGTTATAAACGTTAACGTATTCACATTCACGAATTCATTTTTTCACTTTTTCACAAAAATCCCAAGGTTTAGTTATCATTGGCAGAAGAGTGGACGAACAACGTTGAAACACAATCTTTGAATTAGGAACGGCACCAGTTGACATTTGGTGTCGATGTCAACTAGCGTGTGTGGGGCCATAGTGACTACTAGAGCCCAGCCGCCTCTGTGGGCTATAGCGGTTAGGGCGGTTTACACTTTGCAGGCAGGCTGACCGCGAGATATAATATATTTCATTATAACACGTAACACGCAAAAAATTGCGGCTATAACCCGCGCAAGACACGATCGTTATTTGTTTACGTTAAAAGAGGTCACCTGGAGTCGGTATATGACCCGTCTGAATGAACGACCCGCTAATTGCGCGCACAAAAAAACGCTATTATTTAATGACACGCAACGCGACGGGTTATACTCTAATTACGTGACAAAAGGTCAAGGCCGTAAAGTTGATGCGGGTAAACCAAAACTCATAACGCGGACTAAATTCGGGTTATACCGAATTTATAACACGTTACGTTTGTTCTACAAAGGAACTATTTTTTTGTAGCTCCATCTGGCTGTGGCGCCATTTTTATTTCCCTTTAGTAACTACTTATAATTAAAATAGTGCATGTACCGTATTTCTTCGATTTTATTGACTGTTCATTTACATTGGCTTGCTCGTTTACTCTGCCGGGTCTGTGGGGCATCCGAAAAATACATTGCCATGTTCAAATACATTGGTGTATGAAAATATCGATGTATAATTATCCCATTAATCCTTTATGTTTGCCACTTTCGGAGTCTGACAACTCCACCGCTGCGACAATTTACCTAATTCATGATGAATGTAACGTGGAGTTTACATTAAAAATATTTCACATTCATGTTTACTTTACAAATGCACATGAAAAATAGATTCTGGAACATACATTGCCATGCTCATTCACTTTGCCATGCTCATTTACATTGCCCCCCCACCAAAAAGCTTACGAAACAATACATTGCCGGTCAAAAAAATCGAAGAAATACAGTATTTCTATTTTTCTGGGTAGGTATTTTACGTTTGTTCTACAAAGGAATGTAAAAACAATCAATTTTTTCACACATTTTTCATCTGAACAACATGCTGCGCGACTGCGCCAGCGACATGGCGAGCTTAGCGCTATATTGCTGTGGCGCTTGGTGCCACACCCATGAAAAGCGCCATGGCGCCAGGAACAAAACGTCTGGCGCTGGTGCTTGGCGCTTGGAACATACATTGCCATGCTCATTCACTTTGCCATGCTCATTTACATTGCCCCCCACCAAAAAGCTTACGAAACAATACATTGCCGGTCAATAAAATCGAAGAAATACAGTATTTCTATTTTTCTGGGTAGGTATTTTACGTTTGTTCTACAAAGGAATGTAAAAACAATCAATTTTTTCACACATTTTTCATCTGAACAACATGCTGCGCGACTGCGCCAGCGACATGGCGCCGGCATGCACGGCCCACACTATCATTTTATTTATAATATAGCCAATTCGTTGAAAAGACATGAATTCATTTGCAATTTGTATCACATCACGTGTCGCATGGGGGCGTTTTTCATTTTCGTTTTTCGTTTTTACGCACTATGATGCACTGTGGCACAAGTGATGTGTGTAATGTATGTACGTATGAGTAAAAAATAACATTTTGGCGCCCTTTTTGGGCAGGGCGCCACGCGCCACGGTTTTCAAGGGGTTCAGTGTTTTTTAGTTAGGGTCATTTAATGACCCTAACCGTCAAATAGTAATATTCACCACGACCCTGCGGCGGCTCCGGCCGGTCCGCGAGACATGGCAAAATATAGTCTCCAAGACGAACATCCAATACAGTTTTAGCCTGGTCGTCAAAAGCGATCGAAACATAAACTTTGCGGGTTCGAGTCTCAATGTCAATGTAAGACGCGTGGGCGTGGCCGTGGGCTATTCCTGTTTGGATTTAAGTCACGTAAATCGCTGCATGGATACGTAACCCGCAATTTATATATATTGTGGGTTCACTAGTCCACTGCTACACAACTAAACAATTCGCCATGGCGCTTTTGGCATACGAGCGCCAAGCGCCAATGGTGCCGCAGCAAAATAGCGCCAAAAGCGCCATGGCACCCAGTTTCAGTTGATATTTTAAGCACTATGATGCACTGTGGCACAATGTACGTATGAGTAAAAAATAACATTTTGGCGCCCTTTTTGGGCAGGGCGCCACGCGCCACGATTTTCAAGGGGTTCTGTTTTTTTATAGTTAGGGTCATTTAATGACCCTAACCGTCAAATAGTAATAATTTCCCTGCGGCGGCTCCGGCCGGTCCGCTGGGCGGAATAAACTACATCTCGACAAACACGAGCATCCAATACAGTTTTAGCCTGGTTGTCGAAAGCGACCGAAACATAAACTTTGCGGGTTCGAGTGTCAATGTCAATGTAAGCCGCGTGGGCGTGGCTCGAGTGCATCATAGTGCGTAAAATATAAACTGAATCTTAACACCGAACCATGCCACCTCAGAAGGACCGGTCGCCGCGGTCGGACATGAGCAAGTCGAGCATGAGCGGCGCGAGCGGCAGCGACTAGTCCGACGGCGAGACGCAGGCGGCCAATCGCCGGCATGGCCATCCACTGGCCGAAGACACGATATGCACCAGTAGGCCACAGTCAGGCCGAAAGCAAAAGCTTATTGATTACTTCGATTCGAAGCCAGGGCCGGGGACAATGTATGAATTAATGAGACTAAATGAGTTATTTTTGTGATTGTGTATAAAAAATGTGCCCATTATTCGTGAATGTTTGTGTTCATTTTATGATTGTAAATAGTGCTCTACTGCTCTTCTCTCCTCAGGTAAAAATGTATATTCATACTTCATAAATCATATTCATGCGACTCGTTATATTCAATTCATGCTATTTACAACAAATATAATGTTATATAATGGCGAGCTTAGCGCTATATTGCTGTGGCGCTTGGTGCCACACCCATGAAAAGCGCCATGGCGCCAGGAACAAAACGTCTGGCGCTGGTGCTTGGCGCTTGGAACATACATTGCCATGCTCATTCACTTTGCCATGCTCATTTACATTGCCCCCCACCAAAAAGCTTACGAAACAATACATTGCCGGTCAATAAAATCGAAGAAATACAGTATTTCTATTTTTCTGGGTAGGTATTTTACGTTTGTTCTACAAAGGAATGTAAAAACAATCAATTTTTTCACACATTTTTCATCTGAACAACATGCTGCGCGACTGCGCCAGCGACATGGCGCCGGCATGCACGGCCCACACTATCATTTTATTTATAATATAGCCAATTCGTTGAAAAGACATGAATTCATTTGCAATTTGTATCACATCACGTGTCGCATGGGGGCGTTTTTCATTTTCGTTTTTCGTTTTTACGCACTATGATGCACTGTGGCACAAGTGATGTGTGTAATGTATGTACGTATGAGTAAAAAATAACATTTTGGCGCCCTTTTTGGGCAGGGCGCCACGCGCCACGGTTTTCAAGGGGTTCAGTGTTTTTTAGTTAGGGTCATTTAATGACCCTAACCGTCAAATAGTAATATTCACCACGACCCTGCGGCGGCTCCGGCCGGTCCGCGAGACATGGCAAAATATAGTCTCCAAGACGAACATCCAATACAGTTTTAGCCTGGTCGTCAAAAGCGATCGAAACATAAACTTTGCGGGTTCGAGTCTCAATGTCAATGTAAGACGCGTGGGCGTGGCCGTGGGCTATTCCTGTTTGGATTTAAGTCACGTAAATCGCTGCATGGATACGTAACCCGCAATTTATATATATTGTGGGTTCACTAGTCCACTGCTACACAACTAAACAATTCGCCATGGCGCTTTTGGCATACGAGCGCCAAGCGCCAATGGTGCCGCAGCAAAATAGCGCCAAAAGCGCCATGGCACCCAGTTTCAGTTGATATTTTAAGCACTATGATGCACTGTGGCACAATGTACGTATGAGTAAAAAATAACATTTTGGCGCCCTTTTTGGGCAGGGCGCCACGCGCCACGATTTTCAAGGGGTTCTGTTTTTTTATAGTTAGGGTCATTTAATGACCCTAACCGTCAAATAGTAATAATTTCCCTGCGGCGGCTCCGGCCGGTCCGCTGGGCGGAATAAACTACATCTCGACAAACACGAGCATCCAATACAGTTTTAGCCTGGTTGTCGAAAGCGACCGAAACATAAACTTTGCGGGTTCGAGTGTCAATGTCAATGTAAGCCGCGTGGGCGTGGCTCGAGTGCATCATAGTGCGTAAAATATAAACTGAATCTTAACACCGAACCATGCCACCTCAGAAGGACCGGTCGCCGCGGTCGGACATGAGCAAGTCGAGCATGAGCGGCGCGAGCGGCAGCGACTAGTCCGACGGCGAGACGCAGGCGGCCAATCGCCGGCATGGCCATCCACTGGCCGAAGACACGATATGCACCAGTAGGCCACAGTCAGGCCGAAAGCAAAAGCTTATTGATTACTTCGATTCGAAGCCAGGGCCGGGGACAATGTATGAATTAATGAGACTAAATGAGTTATTTTTGTGATTGTGTATAAAAAATGTGCCCATTATTCGTGAATGTTTGTGTTCATTTTATGATTGTAAATAGTGCTCTACTGCTCTTCTCTCCTCAGGTAAAAATGTATATTCATACTTCATAAATCATATTCATGCGACTCGTTATATTCAATTCATGCTATTTACAACAAATATAATGAGAGAGATAAAATGATGACACAATGATCGAGTTAATAATGCAATTTAAAAGGTATCAGAGTGCGGAAAAAATGTAAGGCAAATCAAATCGCGACTACGAAATACTTCCTACAAATGCATGACAATTTACCGGGTACTAGAACTGAACGAATCACTTTTATGACCGTTACAGCATTTGCCGCACAGCGCGCATCGTTCAATGACGACCTTGAGACAGCTTTCCTCGCGCTCGACGACCACATCGATCTGCCCGTCCTGCATGAACAGGGGTGAAAATAGTATTCGTGGTCATCACTCTACCCCCGGGGGTGGGGGGTATTTCGAGGGGGGGGCGGTTTTTTGTTTCACAGGAAATTTTTTGAAATCATAGTACAAAATCGTGGTTTGTGATGTGCGCTGGGCAGGGTTGGTTTTATAAAAATTCATTTTAGTAAAATTGTATAAAAAATTGTATAAAAATTTTATTTTTATTTTATTCTTGTTTCATTTTATTTTTTATTATTCACAAAAGTCATTAATAAAATAAAATGAATGACACATTTTACAAAAATTTTACAAAAAATCAGAATCATGCATGCAAGGCCAGAAAATTTTTAATTTAGACCTATACATGAAAAACGTGTGACAAATTTTTCCCTTACTTTTCAAAAGTAAGTATTGTCTGTTGTTTTAAGGGGTTTAACCGAAATCGTCATACCAATGCTTTTGCCACCACACCACAGGCAGACATCAACATGCATTCCCCCCACCCCACTCACTTTGACAGAGTCGTTCAACCAGGACTGGTGTGCAGGGCAACCGTGCGCCGCATTGAGATGGATGTCGAAACTAATCGTGTCATAAATATAGACACCACAATGCCAGCACTTGTAATAAATGGGTTCCTGCGGCTTGGGAACGTGCCGGTGCCTAGTAGTACTACCAGACCCTGTAAATTGACGTGTAATATGTCAAATGTCATGCAAAATGTCAAAATTCGTGTAAAAATACCCTGGGAAAGGTAAACATACGTAGCCTTTTCCAGGGCATTTTCCAGGCCGTTTGACACTGCATGACATTTAACAAAAATTACAGGGCGATTTACAGGGTATGGGAGTGCCACCTGTACCACTTATGGATATCATACAGTGTTGGGCTAAGGTTGTCCCAGCTAATGCCACATGAGCATACGTGTTCGTAATCGTATACGACAACGGTGAGCTCATCCATTTTGCGAGAATTATTTTTGCGAATTCCTGTGAATAGAACATCTAAGTTGACAGTGAGTCGTATTCTATGTTTTGGGAATTGCGAATGGGAATTCTAATAGTGATGTGATGATGGAATGGCTCTGGCGCCATTTGAGGGCGCCAAAGGGCACAGCGCCATGGCGGCATTGGCGCTTGTCTCCCCTTATTCTGTGGCACCACTGGCGTCTGTCAGCCACTTTCGATTGGCGCTTGGCGCATTTTTTGCATTGCCCCATTACATCACAATGACGTTTTTGTTTTTTTTCCACATAAAAATTTATTGGAAAAATTGGTGCCTGGCGCGGCGCGTACATTCCGAATCCGAATGACGCCCTTTTTCTGTGGCGCCCTTGGCGCTCATCGCCCAATTTCAGAAATGGCGTCATTGACCTATTTTGGCTCATTTCCATCACTGGGGTCTAATTCAAGGATGTTCGGTATCGGTAATACACTTCGAAAAATGTCAATTCCCAAATATAGAATCACTCGTATTTGATACACGGTATTGAAAACAATCAAATAAGGAAAATATCGATATTATAAATAATAGCACCATAATTAGGCGCGAGGGACATGGAAATGACCCGATAGATATTATTTAACAATTGATTTCAACATTTGCCATGGACAGATTTATTTTAATACGGCTCATTACATATAAATGTAAGGAAAATTTCAAACTAATATGTGTCAAAAACCAGCAAAAACAGTGCTAAGTCAGTGCCAACGCAAAAAAACATAATCCTGGGGCCAGTTCCGCAAGTGGAAAAGTTAAGAGTTAAAAGTGAAGAGTTGAGTAAAATGACAAACGATTTTACTCAACTCTTAACTTTTAACTTTACTCTTAACTTATCATTTATCATTTCACTCAACTCTTAACTTTTAACTCTTAACTTTTCCACTTGCGGAACCGGCACCAGGGCCCAGGCTAGTCATGTAAAAAGGCACTCGGGGAAATGGCACCGCACCGCCCACCGGTGCACCAATCCCGCCCGGTACCCCGGTGCCTTTCCATCACTAAACCTGGCATTTCAGACTCAGAGGTTGTACACATTTTTTTCAATACGCTCTAATTGGATGTGCCAAACTACATGTCAAACTACCGTATTTGCTTGAATAATCCCTCTGGGGGATTATCATTTCGTCAGACTTTTTGAGGGGGGAACTAATCGAGGGGGGGGGGGAATTATTCGAGGGGGGGATTATTATTTCGTCAACAATTTCAACCATGTTTCTATCAACTCATTTGATGAAATATGCTTTATTCACACAAAAACGTGCTATTTTTGTTCAAATTGGGCACAATAAATAGAGCAAATCTTGTAAGGGGGGGATTATTCGAGGGGGGGAATAATTATTTCCTCACTCGTCTTACAGGGGGGAATTATTCGATGGGGGTAATTATTCAAGGGGGGGTATTATTCAAGCAAATACGGTACATACCGTATGGGATTATTCGAGGGGGGAATTATTTTTTCGTCAACAATTTCAACAATGTTTCTATCAACTCATTTGATGAAATATGCTTTATTCACACACAACGTGCCATTTTTGTTCAAATTGGGCACAGTAAATTGAGCAAATCTCTTAAGGGGGGGGGGATTATTCAAAGGGGGGGAACTATTCAAGCAAAAACGGTAGTTTATGTCACTGAGTAAATGACATTGTACAAGACATTTTGAACAGCCTTCAAAGTGACCACACGAGTTTTTATGAGAAATACCCAAACTAAGAACTGAGGAATACCCATACACAAAATCAAGACAACACTTAGGCATTAGCGCATAGCAATAAACATTTCAATGTCTGTACCTCTTCCTAAGTCCACATCCGCATTCACACATTTTCGCACCATGCAGATTTCTCATCATTTTCTTAAAGTTGGCGTTGGAAAGCCCGCTGTGTGCCCGCATCGCAGGAAACACCGCGCGATCCATGGCCTCGAGTTCGGATGGCCTGCGGGGCAAGGGAAGGGGGCTGAGGTGAGCTCAATGTAAAATTGAATGGATGGAAATACATATGGCTGTGATGTAAAGTGGCAGCCATTAAAACATCATATTCATTGCAAAACATGATGTATGTACCTTATTACACACACACGGGGGTGTCGAGTGGGGTTTATTTTTCTCCCAGCTCGCGCAGACCTGAGGTATTTCGAAGGGGACTTAATTCAAGTGGTATTTGGAGCAAAAACGGTAACGTATTGCTCTTATAAAAAAGCTTCTGTTATGATATACCTGCTAAAATAGTGTCTTATTGTTGGCGCCATTTTGGCGCCCGGCGCCATTTTATTCTGGGGCCCTTTAGCGCCCGGCGCCATTTTCCTTGGCGCCCGGCGCCATTTTCCTTGGCGCCCGGCGCCGTTATTTTGAATGACACCAGGGGGCCATTGGCGCCTGGCGCTATTTTTCCTGGCGCTTTTCCATAACTAGTCCCCACACCACTGACAGCTGATTGTCAAAAATGTACAAAAACGAGTTGCCTCACTTGAAGAACTTTCTCATGCTATCGGCGAGCGATACCAATATCCTGTACGCGCTGACCTGCCCGTTGACCGAGCCATGACCACCAGCCAAACGTTTTTTCCTGCAGGAAAAAGGGGTTTGGATCAGCTCATACAAATGCACAATGCATTTAATACAAATTCATTTAACGAGGTGACTCACTCAATCGCTCTGATCCTAGTGTCGAGGGAGCGCCGGTCTACTATCTGGATCACTTTGACCGCAACAGGCATCCTGCTAGTCAGTCTCATCAGGTACGCTTTGCCGTTGCACACTACAATCTGCGGTGGATATTCATATGATGGATATGAAAATGGCGCGATCTTAAAAGGTCAATCCCGATCCCTTTCCCAAAACTTTGAAAATCCAACAAGTTCGGCAAAAACGTGTATACCGTATTTACTCGAATAATGCCCCCCACTTGAATAATTCCCCCCTCGAATAATTCCCCCACTTGAATAGTTCCCCCCCCCCAATGACGGAAGGTAGACAATGCACATTCTTTTAACAAAAAAACAATCCATGAAGTCAAAGCATGCAAAAGATCTGTACTTTGAATCATGGAATGGAAATGTGGTACATCGGAGTGTAAAGCTGCAATGTTAGGTATGTGCAGTTCCAATGGAAACAGGGCATACATGTGTATGTAATGTGATAAAAACATGCTTAAAAATTGTGTCGAAATAATAATCCCCCTACTTGAATAATTCCCCCCTCAAAAATGTCTGACGAAAAAATAATTCCCCGGGGGAATTATTCGAGTAAATACGGTATTTGAATGTTTTCAAAAATTACAATCCCGAAAAAATACCCAACAATCCCAATTCCGAAGGGTCAATCCAGATCCAGAAATATAAAATAGCAATCCCGATCCCGAAAAGTCAATCACGTCAAGAACACACGTCACAAACATGATCAAACAATCACCTTAAGGAAGCCTCAAACTTAGCTAAATAAACCAACCGAATCATCCGCATTGATCTCGTAAATGTGTCCGTGGCCTGGAAGATATTTATCGGTAGAGTAATCGGGCGGGAGAGAGCTCAGAAACTGGATCATCGGCTCCAAGGGGGAAAGCTCGTTGACCGTCCCAGACATGATGTTGATGCTGAACGATTGACCTTGATGCTGATGCTGCTGAAAGTGAATTATTGTAAAAGTGATTTCGCGTCGCAGACCAAATTATAGAGAGAAATTTAGCCAATTAATGCAATCTATATAAGATTGCGCGGGACATGAAAATGACCCTGTAAATATTTTTCACCGATATCTACAATCTTTACCATCATCAGATTTATTTAAATAATCAACAATATTGACAAAACAATTACCTAATGTAAAATGTCAAACTAATAATTACCAACTCAAAATCGAGACACAATGACAATGCGTACACAAAGTTTGATCTAACTAAATCTAACTGTCTTAAATCGCTTTTGTCTTAATGACGCATACCCAAACAAAAAATTTCTCGGGGGGAATATTCGAGTAAATACGGTACTCCCACAGGTGAACAAAGACTAACACCTTCTGCAGATATAAAATTGTAACCACACACACTTTCTAGTTGACAATGCTGGTGCCACCGTACCGTGCCACTGGTCAATGCGAAATGTGTAATTACTAATTACTGGTGCCACTCCCGATTAAAAGCTTGCTGACGAGCAGATGAAGAATGTTCAAATGCAAGCTTTGAATTGGGAATGAACGCAGTTGTTCCATATGTTAACAAAGATTCAAACGACAGTGTCACTATCAAGCCAGTACCAAGGACGTATCCAAGCATTTCAGGTGGTGCATTTCCATCAGTAAAATTTTTTAAGGGGGTAGCTGTAGCACAACATGTTAGCCGACAACTACAAAAACGAATCGTCTAAATAGTCCTGGATACTTTTCTGCACTTACACAGTCAAAACGACATTGGTACATCTTTGACACTGGGTAAAATACAACATTTGTTGAAAAAAAACACAGCTACTCGCGTCAAGAATATTAAGGTTGGGCTAATGGGCTTCTAAAAGGACATATTTAGGTAGGTATCTATAAAAAAATCGTTGAGATAAATACAACAACTACATTTCAATTGCAAGTGCAAATCATTATTTCAGTTTCAAACTCTATACATAATTAATACGCTCTAATGGAATTATGAATGTTCCAAACTACCGTATCACCTCGAATTAACCTCCCCTTGAATGAATTAACCTCCCCCTCGAAATTCCCCCCCCCCTATGTACAGTGTAAACAGTATGTACACAACAAATACCGCCGTGTGTGATCTGTATAATGCAGAACAGAGAACACACGTTAAAACTAATGACTGGGTGGCATGAGGATAGGAATGATGCACATATGACGTTTTATTTGTCCATAAACACTTATATACGTTTCTATCATTAGTGCATTTTTATACTTTGGAATTTCGTAGGTGGAATTTAATCAAATTTTCTGGCGAAATAATAGACCCTCCTCGAAATACCCACCTCAAAAATTTGCTGGTGAAAAATAACCCCAATTATTGGAGTAATTCGATGTAATACGGTACCCACTTCCAGAGGTTTAGAAAGATTCACAATTTCTGCAAATTGAACAATTGAATCCAAACAGTAGAGTTAGACACATCTAGGTAGTTGACATAGACACCACATGTGAACTGGTGCCGCACTTCATTTAAAGCTTGCTGACGAGCCAAATAACGATGTTCAAACGCAAGCTTTGAAAAGGGAATAAAATCAGTTTACGTGTTGTGTCGATGCCAAAAAAACATTCTCAATCATCATCTCCCTCAGATCTGCCCGTCCTCTGCCCTGCCCGGCTTCATTTCCAAATCGCGCATCACCGTCATGCGCAACAAGTCCCGCCCCCGCGGCGAGCACTGGGAGCAATTGCGTACCACCGGGGTCAATTGGAGTCCTGTGAAATTCGCAATTACAATTACTTCTTTATTCACTGGTGCATAGATGTAATTAGAGGATGTACCGTATTTACTTGAATAATCACACTGGCTGGGGAATACGTATTTCGTTTAGACTTTTCTTGCTGGGGGGCTGTTCGAAGGGGGGATAATTTTTATTTCGTCGAAATTTTCAAGCATTTTTCTATTGCGCGTGCACACACTACCTAGTTTGCTGCCAGATTTTGGTTAACTCATAAATCGGTTTTCAACGCATTTGAGTTTACAGAAATCTTATTTCTAATCCACATCAACCGCAGTTGACGACAGACACCTTATTCTGGTAAACTCAAATACGTTTTGTCTCAAGTCAAGTCAAGTTTACTCAAGTCGATTTATGAGTCGATTGACGATTTATTTTTAAAGCCAAAATCCGTCAGAACTAGTGTGCGCAGTGCCAATAATAACTCATTTCACGGAATATGCATTACTAACACGATAGCCTGCCATTTTTGTAAAAATTGTTCACAGCAAATTGACCGAATCTTTTAAGGGGGGATTATTCAAGGGGAGGGGTCTTTTCAAGCAAATACGGTAAATGCGTCATATGGCTGGGCATTTTAAACCCAGAGAATAGCCACATACAAGTAAAATCGCCAGAGCTCGTGATGGAAAAAGCGCCAGACATTTGGCGCAAAGCGCCAAAAACGCCATGGCGCTTTTCTGAACCTCAGCGTTAAGTATCTAATCGATATTTAATTAATATAAATGACCCCTTACACACTTTCATTTATCAATATTTTTTCAGTTATTCTCAAAATTGATCAACTCGTTTGTCGAATTTCACTGAATTATAAGAATTTTATAATAACGGTTGGCGCTTTTTGGCGCTATTTTAAATGCCAGCGCCAGGCGCCAGCCAATAGCGCCAACAGGAAATGGCGCTAAGCGCCAAAAGCGCCACGGCGCTTTCTCAGATCCCAGCGCCAAGCGCCAATGGCGCCAGAGCGTTTTAGTGCCAAGCGCCATGGCGCTTTTCCATCACTAGCCAGAGCTCTTTTGGCGCTTGGTGCCAGCTGGCGCTTTTTACATCACTAGGCATTATGTTACATCACACATTGGAAACTCGATACAAAAATGATATACCTGTATGTGCAGCAGATGCGCCGTCATTTTGATCGCCCCCCCCCCTCGAAATACCCCCGCCCCAAATTTAGTGTAAAGAGAACGTAAATGACAAAACGTAAAATACCCCATTCTAAACCCGCAAAAACGGTGTTTCGGTCAATCACAGAACCCCTCCAAAAAGTGTGTTGGAGTCAATTGCTTTTGGTATACCATTTCGCGCGGACTGGCCCCTGAATCCACCGCCGTGAAAGGTAGCCGTGAAATATATTATTTGACTGTCAGGGTCAGAGACCCTGGCCAGAAAAGCGAGAAAACGTTTATTAATAATAATTCCTAATAATCATAATAATTCCCCCCTCGAATAATGCCCCCCCCTCAAAATATGTCTGACAAATAATAATCCCCCAGGGAGATTATTCAAGCAAATATGGTACTTGAATAAGTTATTTCCTTGCAATACTTTTGGTCATGAAGCAATGTCAAAATAATACCCATGTATTGTATTGTAATAAGCATTGAAAAAATCTCTGAGAGATTTATATTTAAAAAATTTAAGAAAATCTCAGAAAATATAAGATTTTCTGAGATTTATATTTGTTCCGTGATTTTCCAGAGAGATTTTATTATATTTTCTATGATTGAGAAAATCTTTTGAGAAAATCTCTCTATACAATACATCACTAGGCATTATGTTACATCACACATTGGAAACTCGATACAAAAATGATATACCTGTATGTGCAGCAGATGCGCCGTCGTCATCGGACGATGGACCCTGAAAATGTGTAGCGGTGTTTTTCATTTCAATGACCACCTGTTTTTAATGTCAATGATAAAAAAATCCACATGGCTAATTTGACGCTAGATTTGCCGTTTTCAGATTCTACTAGTGGAACTCTCTTGGCATTGGTAGCACATTGATGAAATTGGCTATGGCGCCATTAGAACTTTTTACGAGATAAAATCCCTCTTATCAGAAAAACATTACTCCCAACTCACGCCTGCCTCTGCCGCTGCCTTGGCCTCTGCCGCTGCCTTCGCCTCTGCCTCTCCGTCGAAATCGAGCTTGACGCGTCTGCCCGGCAACGCGCGTGGATACGCACCGCTGAGACGGCACCACCGGCGGCGTCGCTGCTGCCGGCGGCGTCGCTGGCTCCGGGGGTGGACGCGGATCGTCTCGTCTAAATCGTCGTAATCGTCCTGGAGTGGAAGGTGGAGCATTTTTTAACACAATGGTCACATTCAGTGATGTAAAAACGTAACATTTGACACTAAACACCATACACGTTATCCAGCCATGGCGCTGGCTGGCGCTATTAGTAAGCGCCACGCCATGGCGCCAGTGTTGTTGGCGACAGCGCCATGGAACACTGTATACCGTATTTGCTTGAATAATACCCCCCCCCCCTTGAATATTTCCCCCATCGAATAATTCCCCCCTGTAAGACGAGTGAGGAAATAATTATTCCCCCCCCTCGAATAATCCCCCCCTTACAAAATTTGCTCTATTTATTGTGCCCAATTTGAACAAAAATAGCACGTTTTTGTGTGAAAAAAGCATATTTCATCAAATGAGTTGATAGAAACATGGTTGAAATTGTTGACGAAATAATAATTCCCCCCCTCGAATAATTCCCCCCCCCCCTCGATTAGTTCCCCCATCAAAAAGTCTGACAAAATAATAATCCCCCAGGGGGATTATTCAAGCAAATACGGTATATATATATGCATGTAAATATACATATAAATACAGCAAACAGTGCACCATTGAGTGTATTTATAAATTTTGATCAAATCAACAGGAAGCAAATCTGATGATATTTACTCATTTCTGGTGAAAAATGCGCGATTGCGCGCAAAATTGTCTACACTGACGTTGAAAAATATCGCATTTGCGGTCACTTTCTAATCTCACCCCAGGAAGGGGGGGGTGCATGCAGTTGCAGCCTACTTGTCTTTGGTAGTATAATCCAGATTTATCCAGTGGAATTTTCCTTGAAATGGACAAAAACATAATTCAAATTTCCATCACTACAACAGTCAAGTCATCCAAAAGCGCAATGGTGCCATCTGCCCTGATAAAGAAAAACAATTCGATCAAATCAACCAACACTGCCCGTGTCCGGGTCCGCCCCTTTGTTTGAATGAGAACCAAACAAAGCAATCCGCTCCGCCGACGTGATCATTTGGTTTTCATCGTCGTCATCGGACGAAGCCTGAAATGCGAAAAGAAAGGTTTTCATTTCAAAGACCACATAGGTATTATTTATTACCACTTCGTCGAACCTTTGTAGCATGTTCAACCAACTGCGACTACTACACATGTACACTACTACTACGCAAGTGATGTGAAAGCGTCATGGGGCATGCCATGACGCATTATAAGCCAGGCATCATTTTTGTGGTTCTATCTTGTCTAGTACTGATGAAAAGAGTCATCCATGGTATTTGGCGTTGATTAGCATTGTCGCTTTGGCGCTTTTTACAGAATAAAACCAGTCCCGTCACAACATAAACCAACAGTCCATGACGAATTCAGCAGTGACCAAATGTCATCGTCATCACCAAAATCTCTGCGGACTCTCTTCCGAGGTGAAGGCGCATCGCTGATCTGGCTGGAACGGGACACAGCGCGGGCCGCCTCGGATGAATCGTTGCTTGTAGACCAGTCCGTGTCTGATAGCTTCCTTAGGAGTTGATTACCGCCGTCAGCACTGTTGATGACCGATCCAGGCATGATGATATCCACCGAGCAACTCCTGGTCCTGATTCTGAGTATCACTGTGTAAGGGGGCTGGTAGTAAATAGCGATGTGACCTATGTCACAACCCAAGCGGAACATGGCATGGAGTGATTAAGTTACATTAGATGTAGTAATACATGCTTTCAGTTGCATGGCACGCGAATGATTACGCGATGTGAAAAAAATTTCTATGAATACATTGTAGAACTGCTTCATTGGGATTTTTCAACGACAATTTTGGATAAAATATGGAGAAAAATTCAAAATTCAAGATAAATTTTTAACGTAAAACAATGGTCTGATGAAAAAAATCCCCCGGGGGGGGGGGTTATTCAAGCAAATCCGGTAAAATGTCACCTACAAACCATGTGTGCAAACCTTATTACAACGCATTTACAGATCACGTCAAACATCTATAACGGGAATGAATCATAATGAATGAGATGGCCAAATTATGACGACGACAATGCTTATACCGTACTACCTTGAAATACCCCAACGCCCCATCCCATGGGGGGTTTATCATTTCGCCATCACAATTTGAGCGGAGTTAATTCGAGGGGGGGGGGGTTATTCGATGATTTTTCCGTAAGGATCGTAGTAAATTGTAGGCATTTGCGTATATAAAACAGGTAATAAATGTGTCCAAACAGGATATATTGCCTTGCCTGGACGTTGACATAAAAACATCGGAAGCTACGCAAACACATGATGTACACAATTCCGGAGGGGGTATTTCGAGGGGGGTTATTATTTCGCCAGCCCATTTTAAGGGGGAGGGGTTAATCCGAGGGGGTAGTGATTCGAGATAATACGGTATTCCCACTTGGGAAAAGGGGTAGGTTGGGGCGCTTGGGAGTGGGGCTGATGATGGCAAAATGTCGAAAATTGGAACTTTTTGGACTTTTCGAACTTTTGAGCACGCTGTGAAAAAATACTAATTTTTTTAAAGACACAAAAAGACTTTTCGATATTTTTAGGGCATTCAAGATATTGATACACTCTTGGAAAAATGTGCAGCCCCCCCGCCCCCGCCCCACCCACACCCGCATTCCCTGCCCTTGATTGGATGGATACATAATTGATACAGAGAAAAAACACACATACATACATACAACATTTTTATAAACACTGTATAGATTTTCGTATATCCGCTTCTGAAAATGTAGTTGCCTCGCGGGCGCGGCGCGACGCCCCCGACGCGAGCCAACCCTCTCCCGGATGCTAAATACCTAGGCAGGCCGGCTCAGACAGGTGCGCAGCTTAGTTGACGTAGTAGGGAAGGGGCCCAACGCAACCTGACATTTATTTGGTGATGTTCACAACAGGCAAAATGGTATCAACCACCCACTCCTATCACAGGAAACACTAAAACACCAGACAGCTTGCTGACAGGTTAACTGGTGCATTTGGGGGGGGGGGCTATCAGTCAGAACATTTAGTAAAATTCATTATCAAAAAAGTATTGCTGGATCAATCTGCATCATATTAAATCTGGTTATCCAAGCAATTCGATGGAATACGGTAGCTTACGGCCAGCAGGAAGCTGTCAGCGTTTCGGTGTAAACGAAAGATGGTAAACGAACCGCTTCAGCTTTAGGATCCCACGTCTGGCACTTGCGGTGCTCACGCAATACTGCGCGCAGTTCGCTACTTTTTGCAGGTCCAGCTCCAACCAAATCGAACCGGACTCGCTGCACATGGGGCAGTGGCACACGTTAATCAATGAATTACCGATGAATGAATGAATATTCGAGGGGAGTAGTGGGAGTGGGGATTATTTTTTGTCATGGGCTTTTATATGGAAGTTGGAGTGAAAAACTCCAACGAAAAACCTTTTGCTTTTCGCTCAACGAACTTCGCTTCGCTCAATGCCCGTTATTCGGGGAGTTATTCGAGGGGGAGTTATTCGAGGGGGAGTTATTCGAGGGGGAGTTATTCGAGGGGGAGTTATTCGAGGGGGAGTTAATCGAGGGGGAGTTAATCGAGGGGGAGTTATTCGAGGGGGAGTTATTCGAGGGGGAGTTATTCGAGGGGGAGTTATTCGAGGGGGAGTTATTCAAGGGGGGTTATCAACAGGACAAAACATCTGCTCCAAGTTTACATAATGTGTAAATGTGAATGTGCAGGTTTTGTGATTGTGAATAGTGCTCATCATGTAAAAACGTATTCGAGAGGGAAGTTATTGGGGCACCCTGTTCAAGGGAACTGCTAAAGATAAACAAACTTTAGCTTTGGAAGCGCTGTCGTCGCTGGCGGCATTTTCGCCACACAACCTGCTGCCAGACTGGCCGCTCGAATCATCCGACTCCGACCCTGAGGAGAGACTTGTTTATACAACAAGATTTCATCAAGGTTGCGAAATGGGTTGCTGTTCAAATGGGTGTTCAAATAAGGGTGTGCTTCTAAAAGTACCGATCTACAAAAAATCGATTTCGAGATAATCGCAATTGAAAGTTTGGAGTATGCAATACCCATACATGGGTATTGGGTATGGGAATTTTGGGTATGGGTATTTCAGCCATATTGATGGGTATCCACATGCATGGGTATAATCATTGATTATACACATAACACTAGCTATATAAAATTTAGTGAATTATATTTTTGTAGTACAGTACATTTTAAAGGAACAAATTGGTAATAGCATGTAGATCGGTATTTTTTAAAGCACAAAATCAGAGAGCTGTAGATCGGTACTTTTACCCATAATAAAAAAAGCACAAAATGGGTTTTTGCTGAATCAGACGCCGATCTGACATCGGTACTTTTAGAAGCACAAAAAAAAATGTGCAGATCGGTACATTTAAAAGAACAATATTGAATAAAGACACAAAAGCTGAAAAAACTTGTAGATCGGTACTTTTAAAATTTCAAAAACCGTATTTTGTGATTTTTTTGCTTTTTTCGACCCCCCATATCTCAAAATTGAATTTCGCACCCCCCACATATTATATATTTTTTTGAAGCACATGTTTATGGGGACCCCAAAAATGGTCCTAACTCAAATTTGAAAAATTTGTAGATCGGTACTTTTAGAAGCACACCCTTCAAATGCACATGGCAAATTGATTCCGTTTCGACATTGCCGCATGTGCACTTGAAATTGCCATGCAACCAAAATTGAGCTAAAATCGAGTTGAAAATCGAGTTCCATATGGATTATGGAGGTATTTCAAAGGGGGTAATTTTTACTCAGCTCGAAAACAGCTTAAAGCTTGAAGGGTTTTTTCGAGGGGGCTAATTCCATGTTGTATTTCATGGAAATATGTGACATTGACTGCTGTGTGTAATGATCTACAATAAAATGTCCCATTTGGTCACATTTATTTGCACAATTTCCAGAATTCAGTTTCTGGCGCCATCCAAAAGAATGACGCCAGGCGCCAAATTTCCGACACCGAAAATGGCGCCAAGCGCCAAGGGCGCCATTCGAAATAATGGCGCCAGGCGCCAGATGGCGCCACAGAAAAGTGCGCCTAGCGCCAATCCCAATAGCGCCATTCCACCACTACACACAAGCCAAGCCAATACGTAACCCACCGGAGATCGTCCTCAGGCGTTTGCGGCAACGGGGCGGAGTCGGGGGAGGTGTCGAACGCGGCGGAGACACCGGGCCCGGGGTGTTGTCGCCATCTTCATTCAGTGTCGCCAGCGGGGTGATGCACATTCTCTCGAAGGCCTCATTGACCGCCCACCGCTCCACAACTTTCGAATCCATCGACCGCGGCAGCCGCCCACGCCCAGCATACCAGTACCCGCCCGCGCCCACGCCCAGTACATACTGCACAAAAAGAGGAAACGCTTTAAAAATTGCCATTGCAATAAATATTGTCATTTCATGCATAAATAAAATGCATGATTATTACCTAGATTGCAGATTGCAGACAATGTCTGTGACTAGTGATTTGAAAGCGCCATGGTACTGGAGCCAAAGCAAAAAGCGCAATGGGGCTATCGTGCTGTGGCGCCATTGGTGCTTGGCGTTATGCCAATGAAAAGCGTCATGGCGCTTTTGGCGTTTGGCGCTATTTTAACCTGACGCCTGGAACTAAATGCCTGGAGGTGGAGCTTGGCGCTAGCGCCAAAGCAAAAAGCGAAGAAAAAGCGCCATGGCGCTTTTGGCGCTTGGCGCCAAAGTCCTAGCACTTTCCACATCACTATCTGGGATGGGACTGCACTGCACATCCACTACGGCCAGAAAAAATGAAGAAAAAAAATTAAACAAACTTTTGCCTCAACGGCGTTGTGTGTCGGCGACAACCTGCCGCTTCCCGACTCGGACTGGATGCTTTCGGACTCGGAGTGGCCGCTATCAGACTCGGACTGGCCGCTGCCGGAGTGGCCGCTGCCGGAGCCGGAGGACGTGCCGCAGCCGGAGGACTGGCCGCTTAAGGTCGCCGACACTGATGAGAGAAAATGCTAATGTTTAAAAGGCGTTGGATCATGCATTTATGTAAATAATAGGCTGCTGGTTCTGACCAAAAATATCTCAACCTCAAATAATTCCCCCGTCTAAGTTGACTGATACAATATCAAGACTCGAACTGGTTTAGCAATACAGTGACCCAAAGGTAGAAACACGTAACCTTCACGTTTCGAGGTTACCCAGAGTCTATTAGATCCCAAATTTCAAGGGAACATAAGTTAGCATACTTAGAATACCTAAGATTTGTTCTTTCTGGATCGCAATGACTTTTGTCATTGTGAGTAAATAGGGAATGGAAGAATTCTATTTTTTGAACCACACCCCAATGTTTTCGATATTTCGACAAGATTTATTGACAAATGAAATATCGATCGACCCAACTTTTATAAATTTAAACAAAGATTTTTTACCCAATACGTAACCCACCGGAAATCGTCCTCAGGCGTTTGCGGCAACGGGGCGGAGTCGGGGGAGGTGTCGAACGCGGCGGAGACACCGGGCCCGGGGTGTTGTCGCCATCTTCATTCAGTGTCGCCAGCGGGGTGATGCACATTCTCTTGAAGGGCTCATCGACCGCCCACCGCTCCACAACTTTTCCATTCGAATCCATCGACCGAAGGCGCGGCATCCGCTCACCACGAACCAGGTTATGATTAAGTCTCTGCACACGAGGGGGAATACAAAATGCACATGCACAGGAACACTACACTGGTTTACTGCCAGATCCTCAGATCAACTCATAAATCAGCTTTGAATGCATTTGAGTTTACTGGAATGGGTTATTCTTGATCCCCATAAACCGCAGTTGACATATACCTCGTTCTGGTAACCTCAAATGCGTTCAAAGTCGATTTGTTTAGCAAAATATGGCGGTAGATTGGGCGGTATGGGCGAATTAATCCCCACAACTTTTTAAATCAAAATACAAAATATTATATTGATAGATAAAGTCAAGCAAAAATTAAGAATTTCCAAAAAACAGTCCGAAAAAACATCAATTCCTAAATACACCCCCCATCTTTTGAAATTCATACAAAATTGAAATCCACAGCCGCAGCCTAACCCGCAATTTATAAGTTTCAATAGCCCTACTGTAATAACATGAAATACCAGCGGTTGTGGCACACAATTTGGCGCCCACCAAATTGTTACCAAAATATGCCGTTGCCGTTGTCGCCATGGCGCAACTCACCAGGCCGCCTTGATTGCAGGCAGCTCTTCTGAATTGACCACGGCGACAACGGCGGGTTTTTTTGAGTCGCTCCAGGCGGGGAGGGACGGTAATCAATCTATTTGGAGGGACTTATCTGATAAACGATTGAAACCTATATATTGCGGGTTCGCTGGTTCCAGTCCCCCCTTGCACTTGCATTAGACAAAAATGCGGGTATGGCTTTACGCAGTCTCAATACGCGTAAAACAGCGTACTGGGTAAATACCCATGGCCATGCGTACAGTACTTCAATTGTACAAGTGCAGTACCAATTGTGATTGTACCCTAACCAGTATTTATAAAAAATATGTACTTATTTCTAAGAATATGAGCACGGATGAAAACATGTATGTACATTCTGTAAAAAAATCGAGCCGCAGGTCCGTTTCTAAAAATGGATGTGACTGCAGGCAGAAGTGGTCAACTACCTAGTCTAGTAGGAATGACAATCGATACTTGTACACCAAAAAGTATCAATTTTAAGCTCCCGTGAGAGAAAAACATACTCAAGTTGAATAAAAATACTTGGAAAAAATACTTTTACGCAAGTTTACCCAACCCAAGTATCTACCAGTGCGGATACTTTTCAGTAAAAAAAGTGAGTAAAAAAAGTATGTGGTCAAGTTAAGTGAAACAGGTAATTAACTCCGCAGACCAGCGGAAGTTTTAGTAAGAGACGATATACATGACATAATATTATTGCCTTTGTCGTTGCGTTGTCAAACTCACGCTCCGCCTGCCAGCCAAGCCAACATAGTAGCATTGGGGTGGGGCGGGATTAGTGCCAAAATTTACTGTTTGTCAGCGTACTTATATGGAATGGGATGTGTGGGTGGGTACTTAATGAAACTGTTCCTCCTCCTAATGAAATGAAAGAGTCTCCTTAACCACGCACAAACGACATGCGTCGACGTCAGCACTCAGAGCAGTCAGTCAAGAGTGTCACTCATGTAGTAATGCCATGGATGTCAATCACATCACTTCATTAAAAGTTATGTCACGTCATGTCGCTTGTCACCACCACCACAGACATTTCACCGGTCCTGTTCGGATTAGCAAAACACAGATGCGGAATATACAAATTTTGTTATTTTTTATTTTGATTTGATGACTGGTGTGGTGATTTTTTGATTGGGGCTGGGGTGGGGGGGGACTGGGGAGTCCAGCCAGAGCAGTTGCGCTTTCGCTTACGCTTTCATAAAATACCCTTACGCTTACACAGTATCCATACTCAAAATTTGGAGGTGTATTTATGCTTACGCGTTCCAAAAATACCGGTATGTAATGTATGTGACGTAGTAAAGTAAGGTAAAGTAGTCAAAGACGAGTGTGTAAAGTAAAGTGACAATCTGACAAATGTCAATCACTGGCAAGTGACAACTGGCAACATAACAATTTTTTACAGAACCTTGCATTGCATGACAATTAACACTTTACTTTACTTACGCTTTACTGGGACATGCTATGCTGGCCAACCGAACCAACCTGGCGAATACGCTGTATGCGCTGAGGGTGGTGGTGGTATACGTCACGGCAAGTTGTGGATGCCATCGCAGATTCTACCAGCTACACGGCGCACTAGGTCAAATGTTTCTGAAATGTTAAAAGTACCAACCAGCTCCACTGAAATAAAACTAAAGAAGAAAAAAAATAAGATTTTTTAGAAGCCATATCCAAAATTAGAAATATAAAAATGGCAGGTATAAAAGTTGACGCCAACAATGGATATGGATGGACTACATAAACACGCTGCACACAGTAGTGGACATCGAATTGAAACCAAATGTCAACGACAACGAGTACAGACCATTTCGTAGTTATTCAGTTGTTTATGGTAGTGAGAAAATGGGCAAAGGAAAAAAAGTGTGACAAAGCCATTTACAACACCATCATCATGAATCGAACCAAAATGTTCATTCATTTTTCCAACTGAGGTGGGAGGGAAATGCTGACGCAATAGATTTCATGAGGCCTGACCTGAGGCTGATGATTTTGCCTCTATCTGATGATTACCGCGTTCCATTAATTACACCTGTTGCCCTCGTGTCGTTACCCACCACACCACCACAAAGCTACATATGTTCCTAAAGTACCAAAATCAAACGCGGTTAGATGTGAAAGAGCACTCCAAATTTTTGCCCAGACGCGGGCCGCAAATCCGCAAAGCGTGCCGCATAGAGCGCGTATGCAGCGAAGTTAATCCGTCAAGCAAAATCAAAAAAATAGGTATGTTGCAAAAGGTGCGGCAACACTGACATGTGAGTGAGGTGGCAACCAATTTGATGCATGTGAATCGATGCATTTTTTGATGTGACAGTTATACTGTGGAATGGGGCACATGTTGATGTGACAGTTATACTGTGGAATGGGCAATGGGGCACATGTTGATGTGAAATGATGCAGCTTTTATTGCTAAATGAGGCAGAAGCTTGATGTAATAATTTGATGTAATCATTTGCCGATCTGCTCCAGTGATCACAGACACGGTAAAATGAAAGGTGTCGAAGGAAAGTGCATGGAAATCTGCAGAGTTGTTTATAAATGAAATTCTCATGAAATGTTAAGTGTCAATATTCATGCGAAGTTCAGTGTACTCCAGCGACATTAAGCCGGATTTGCAGCATAACGATCAATAGGAGCCAGGGGGTGATGCGAAATACCATGTCCTTACCCTATGACCTATTTATGTCGCAGCAATATAAATAGAAAATAAGTGTGAAAAATACAAATACAAAAAATGATGAAAAGAAGCACAAACTTCACATTTCTACCGAAACCTTCAGCGGCTGAGTTCAGCCATCATGTCGCGACCAACTGTGCAAATGATTCTAGATTGCACATTGAACCAAGTTGGAAATTCAGAAATCTTAATGCATTTTTTGTTGCCTGATTGATTGACATGTTTGATTGACACAAAAATGACAAGACAGGAAATGCTGTTGCATCACACTCACACGTGGCACATAACACTGTTTGCATTATAGATTAGTTTACTCCCAAATCGTCATGAGTGCCGACTCGTCATAGACTCCAATTGTCATACCATCGCCATGGTTCATCATTAAAATGCATGTATGCATGTAAAAATCAGCTTACGACATAAAAATCGAGATAACGTTTCTATGATTAGCTCAATTTTCGAACATTGACACAACATAGATAATCAATATCATGTGAGGTGAAAATCGCAATAGAGACAATGTCAATTCAAGTCTATAACGGTTCAGTGCTTGCCTCAGCTACAACTTCAACTCAGGTCTCAGACCATGACAATATGGATTATGACGAGTTGACAATAATTGTCTGGCCGCGAGAATATAACCCGTGTTATACAAGCGTGTTATAAGCGGCGGGCAGTTGTTTTTGGGAAATTGGGATTGGGAATTCACGGATAGATTTTTCAGATTGGAACTGAAGTTGCCTATAATTACCGCTTCAAAGTTTGCACAATTAATGAAAACAGATGTGTGCATGTGATGTGATATCAGTTGCAGAGTTCATTTACTGGCAAAAGTTGGAATAAAATAAATATGGACTTGTCAAGTGAGAATAGCATGATGGGAATCATGTGTGATGCAAAATCATGCACGCATATTCATTCATACTAGGTCAGGGCGGTGGCAGGCGGGCAGGTCAGTAGTTCAGTCACATTGAGACTTGAGTCAGAGATTCAGGACTCAGGTAAAAGGAAATACAAAATACACAAAATACACGGCGCATTAGGTCAAATGTTTCTGAAATGTTAAAAGTACCAGCTCCACTGAAA
This sequence comes from Sphaerolaimus hirsutus, assembly GCA_964036195.1. Lineage (NCBI taxonomy): Eukaryota > Metazoa > Nematoda > Chromadorea > Monhysterida > Sphaerolaimidae > Sphaerolaimus > Sphaerolaimus hirsutus. Next base: position 5,841,297 of record OZ038457.1, read on the forward strand.
TAAAAAAGATTTTTTAGAAGCCATATCCAAAATTAGAAATATAAAAATGGCAGGTATAAAAGTTGACGCCAACAATGGATATGGATGGACTACATAAACACGCTGCACACAGTAGTGGACATCGAATTGAAACCAAATGTCAACGACAACGAGTACAGACCATTTCGTAGTTATTCAGTTGTTTATGGTAGTGAGAAAATGGGCAAAGGAAAAAAAGTGTGACAAAGCCATTTACAACACCATCATCATGAATCGAACCAAAATGTTCATTCATTTTTCCAACTGAGGTGGGAGGGAAATGCTGACGCAATAGATTTCATGAGGCCTGACATGAGGCCGATGATTCTGCCTCTATCTGATGATTACCGCGTTCCATTAATTACACCTGTTGCCCTCGTGTCGTTACCCACCGGCCACCACACCACCACAAAGCTACATATGTTCCTAAAGTACCAAAATCAAACGCGGTTAGATGTGAAAGAGCACTCCAAATTTTTGCCCAGACGCGGGCCGCAAATCCGCAAAGCGTGCCGCATAGAGCGCGTATGCAGCGAAGTTAATCCGTCAAGCAAAATCAAAAAAATAGGTATGTTGCAAAAGGTGCGGCAACACTGACATGTGAGTGAGGTGGCAACCAATTTGATGCATGTGAATCGATGCATTTTTTGATGTGACAGTTATACTGTGGAATGGGGCACATGTTGATGTGACAGTTATACTGTGGAATGGGCAATGGGGCACATGTTGATGTGAAATGATGCAGCTTTTATTGCTAAATGAGGCAGAAGCTTGATGTAATAATTTGATGTAATCATTTGCCGATCTGCTCCAGTGATCACAGACACGGTAAAATGAAAGGTGTCGAAGGAAAGTGCATGGAAATCTGCAGAGTTGTTTATAAATGACATTCTCATGAAATGTTAAGTGTCAATATTCATGCGAAGTTCAGTGTACTCCAGCAACATTAAGCCGGATTTGCAGCATAACGATCAATAGGAGCCAGGGGGTGATGCGAAATACCATGTCCTTACCCTATGACCTATTTATGTCGCAGCAATATAAATAGAAAATAAGTGTGAAAAATACAAATACAAAAAATGATGAAAAGAAGCACAAACTTCACATTTCTACCGAAACCTTCAGCGGCTGAGTTCAGCCATCATGTCGCGACCAACTGTGCAAATGATTCTAGATTGCACATTGAACCAAGTTGGAAATTCAGAAATCTTAATGCATTTTTTGTTGCCTGATTGATTGACATGTTTGATTGACACAAAAATGACAAGACAGGAAATGCTGTTGCATCACACTCACACGTGGCACATAACACTGTTTGCATTATAGATTAGTTTACTCCCAAATCGTCATGAGTGCCGACTCGTCATAGACTCCAATTGTCATACCATCGCCATGGTTCATCATTAAAATGCATGTATGCATGTAAAAATCAGCTTACGACATAAAAATCGAGATAACGTTTCTATGATTAGCTCAATTTTCGAACATTGACACAACATAGATAATCAATATCATGTGAGGTGAAAATCGCAATAGAGACAATGTCAATTCAAGTCTATAACGGTTCAGTGCTTGCCTCAGCTACAACTTCAACTCAGGTCTCAGACCATGACAATATGGATTATGACGAGTTGACAATAATTGTCTGGCCGCGAGAATATAACCCGTGTTATACAAGCGTGTTATAAGCGGCGGGCAGTTGTTTTTGGGAAATTGGGATTGGGAATACACGGATAGATTGTTCAGATTGGAACTGAAGTTGCCTATAATTACCGCTTCAAAGTTTGCACAATTAATGAAAACAGATGTGTGCATGTGATGTGATATCAGTTGCAGAGTTCATTTACTGGCAAAAGTTGGAATAAAATAAATATGGACTTGTCAAGTGAGAATAGCATGATGGGAATCATGTGTGATGCAAAATCATGCACGCATATTCATTCATACTAGGTCAGGGCGGTGGCAGGTCAGTAGTTCAGTCACATTGAGACTTGAGTCAGAGATTCAGGACTCAGGTAAAAGGAAATACAAAATCAGCGCATCCACTAACAGCCAAACAAACTGAATCAAACAAGGCTAACGCAAATACCGCAGGCGGCATTTATATATGAACGCGCCGCACGCCACCGCTAATTGCGATTTGACCACACCACACCACCAGGCCAGACGCCGCAACCCAGAACAGAAGCCCGACCAGATAATTTTCCAATGGATTACTTTACTTTATTTCGCAAACTTTCGCAAACTTCAGATATGATCCCACCTGTCGGCATTTCACGTTTTATTTGCGTCAACAAATTCAATCAGCGAGCAGATGCGTGCAGTGCATGCATTAGCCAACAATAGAGCAAACTAGCTAAGTATCCCACTCCCAGTCCCACGCTTTGATCAACATCCGACGGTGATGAGATGATCCCCCACCCCAGTCCCACGCCTGCGTCCCGCTCCCACTTGAATCCAAACGAAATTGCTCACGCGACCATGGTCTTTGATGTCACCGACTGTCGCCATCGCCACTAGGACTACTCACACTAGATCGTTGCATGCATTTACGCAGAGGCAGAAACTGTCAAAATAAATGGAAAACCAATACCTAGTGCGGTGATTAGCGCGTCCGCTGCCGCCGCGCCCTGTACGCCCGGCGAATTTGGGCGTTTCGCGCTGCGCGGGGGGTCAATCGAGGGGGGGGTTAATTCAGGGTGGGGGGGGGGGTCAATCGAGGAAATACGGTATATGACATATTTGACATTTTACTTTACATGGTATGGGGACTGGGCCTGGGCTGAGTCTTGTCTGCTGACTCAGTCTGGTGGTGGTGTGGTGAGGTGATTGGGTATACGGTCTCTGTTGAAAGAAAACTACAATTGAAAAGCAAAAATAAGTAAAATTGGATTCTGTGCACCAGCAACTGCGAGCGATGCCACGAAATGAGATGATGTCTCTCACATTATTATAACTACTCACTCACAGCGATCATATCTACACACTTTAAAATTTTATGAACTCAGTTTCGCTCACCCAGTCGCGGTCGGTAGTAAGTAATCATTAATCAACCATGGCACATAGGGGTATAATTGCAGAGAATACTAGTGACGCGAGACTACTTAGTACTTGATCTTTAAAAAATTTGTATATTCATGAATAATTGGATATTTGAGTGTGCAAAATAAGCACCGATCCGAATAAGTATGCACGCACACGCATCACGCAGTACCGGTACAAAAATAGTAACAGGAGAATGTAGTGGGAACTGGGATGGGACGTATTTGAAGATTAGTCATCTTAAGTGATGTAAAAGCGCCATTGAGCTAGCGCCAAAGCAAAAAGCACCATGGCGCTTCTGGCATTTGGCGCCATTTGTCTTTGGCGCCATTGGCGCTTGTCTAGCGGGAAGAAAAAGCGCCATGGGGCTTTTGGCGCTTGGCGTAAAAGTCCTGGCGCTTTTAACATCAGTAGCCATGTTATTGTTATTTGCCAACTCATCGTTATTGTGTTTGATGTCAAGTGAAAAAACAACGCAAACATGTAATGCTAGTAAAAAATTTACATAGATAAATGCTATTTAAAGCTATTTACATGCTTCTTATACATAAATAGGCAGAATAGGCACTTGGCACATGCAGAATAGGCACTTGTATACGCAACACGATTAACACTCATCGCGGAATTTCGGCGCCATCCAAAATTGCCAAATTGGCGCCAAGTGCCAAGGGCGCCATTCAAAATAATGGCGCCAGGCGCCAGATGTTTTCCATCACTAGTTAGATCTCGTTCTCGGGTGTACACTGGACTGAAGAGTGGTAGTGGTTGGTTTCTATTGTTACTGTTTTTGTTCCCGTGCCATACCTTATCGGTGCTTATTTTTTGCGTACTCAGACATTCAAGTTCTCATAAATCTACAAATTTTACAGAGATTAAGTAGGCGCTATTCGAAATCGCCTATTCGAACCAGCGATCACCATTTAATTTTCGTCTTAATCACCACCACGGTTGGCTGTTAAAAATTATTCGTATACAAATTGTAATCAAAAATGGTATTTTATTTTAATTTTATTCTTGATTCCTTTGTTTTGTTTTGTTTTATTCCAAAATGTCATTTACCTATTAAAAAAATAAACCAGTTTACAAATTTTTTACATAAATTCTACAAAAAAATCGAATCTTGCATGCTAGGCCAGCAAAATGTTCATCATTAGACAGACCTAACCATGAGAAACTTTCAAGTGGAATTTTCTTCATTAATTTGCATAAGGTTGCATGCAGTAGGTATTTATTGTTAGCTGGTTACAATTATTGATAACAATGGTTTCCATTTTTGGTACAACGGAACAACTACTGGAGTGGGGCCAGGGCGTGCTGTGGACATTTGTAAAATGTCATGCAAAGTGTCAATAGTCATGTCCGATGTCAAACAAAGTGTGAAATGTCATGCCAAATGCCACGCACATGCAAAGTGTAAATTGTATTAAAATCATCAAATATTTTTTATCCAAATTGAATGTGTTTTTTGATGTTCGCATAAGATTTGGATACAAAAACAACAACAAAATTTGGATACAAAACAGAAAATTTGGATAATTTGTGCTTAACACTTGACAGTTGAACTTATTTTTGTCATGACAATTCACTTTACTTTACATGTGTCATGACTGGTGATACTTTGCATGACATTTTACATGATATTTGACACTTCACAGGGCTTGGTACAGCCCCCCCCCCCCCAGCCCAGTTCCCAAAATAGACATATTTTTATTTTGAAATTTTCCATTTTTTTTATATTTGATAATTAAATTTTCCATTTAAAAAAAAATTTTTCTGAGATTTTGCCTACCGTGGGAGTGGGAGTGATCACCACAAAGTAACAAGTAACTTTAGAAAACATACAAAAAATTTTTATTCAAAAAACATGACGCACGACCAACGATGGAAAAACATAAATTGAACACAGAAACTCATTGAGTTTCTGTGTTTGTGTTTTCACAGAAACACGGAAACTCACAAATTTGAAAAACTCAAAACTCAGTTTTGTTGATTGAGTTTTGAGTTGTTTTTTGGAGAACACAGAAACACAGAAACACGGAAATACAGAGTTTTTGAGTTTTTTTCAGCGAAGTGGTTGAACACATTTAGCATGTTGCAAAACCAATATTTTATAAGAAAACCGCTGTTTCCACATCAAAATGCCGTAAATCAGAATTTTTGGGGGGAAAACTGAAATTTTTTGGACAAAAACTTGAGTTTTTAGAAAGAAACTCAAAAAACTCGAGTTTTAACAAAAACACAGAAATAAAAACAGAGTTACTCAAGTTTATTTCGATAAAAAAAACTCAAAACACACATATTCATTTTTGAAAAACTCAAAACACAGAAAGTGTTTTTTTGTGGAGAACTTACCCATCGTTGCGCACGACGGGACAGCTATTGCCAATTAACGAAAAGTACGACGGCACGAAAAGTAACAATTGCCCACTACTGATACTGACCAGACCACTCTACTCCCACATTGCGTATCGACACTTTGTCTCGTGACAGGTTTCGTACATTGGGCGCCCTCCCCCGGCTGGGCCCATTGTCCTGCCAAAGACCCGAAAGTAATTTGGGCCTGTAAAAAATCCCTTAATTTTAGCTGTCCCTACTGTACCCGGATCACAACTCCACTCTCTGAGGTACGATAATTGTCCCCAATTGCCACATATGTTTTTCACCAGTAGTTCGAAGCAGCCAGAGCCGAATGCGCTTCCAATTGGTGCCAATTTTTCCCCGCCCGCGCCCGTCATAGCGAGAACGCCTATAATATGTAGGAGGTTGGGTGGAAAAAGGGTCACTTTAAGAATACGGTCATTGTCGCATGAACGCGCTGACCAATTACCATTTTTGTTTGCATAAGCTATCTGTACGGTGAGACCATACGCATTTCCCATACGGCGTATTCCACATGCAAATACGTTGCACAATTTTTCTCCTGTATTGCACAAACCTAACATTGCACATGAGTGCCGTCAGTTGCACATGGCAGAACAAAGATTGCACATATATGGCAAGTCTCAAGTGGCAAAAATTGCACATGGCACCAGTAATGGCACCATAATGGCGTTGAATCTTTGCCCGCCATGGGAAATATTATGTCCCCATGTGCAACTTATTAATTTGTGGAATGTGCGTCACTTATGGTTTGTGCCTGAATCGTCACTGGCTGTATCGTCAGTTCAGTAATGGTCACTGTCGGAATGGCATGTGTGCTGTGCCGCAATCGTGCTCATAAGCACATGCATTGAGTGGTCAAAGTCTGAATCGTCAGAACTCGTCACACTAGTCATTAAAGAAGGTGCCGCTGCGCGTGCACACTCGCACTTACACTACTTAAATTTTTTTTGACAACCCTGATTTTTTTACTAAGCAACAAAAAAGCTTTTTTAAATGACCCCGGTAATTTGGAAAATCTTTTAGCGATTTTGGTAAAAAACGTTTACGTAAAAAAATTTGACAAAAAACTGTAAAACTGTTTTTTGATTGCATTTTCGCGAGACACGTCTTTTTTATGTGCTGTGGCCAGGTGGTAGCTACTGTTTTGTTGCAGCACAGTTCCGGAAATCAATCATTCAGGTCCGTATGCCGCGGCTGATAAAGGATGCCACCTGGATAATCTTGTGTTAACTGATCGGGTGGAAGTACTCATAATTTAAAAGTGTTGTCTACGCAGGTGTTCAACTGTTTAAGACAAAGAGCGCCGCATGAATATTTTACTTTAATCGGCCAGCGGAAACACAGGACACTCACTCACTTACGCGTAATGCAAAATATTTTGTGACCATTTATGTAAATGCAATATGAATTCTGACAATATGGATCTGTGTCCATTGAGGCATATGATCATTCAGTAAGTGGCGATTCAAAACCTGACGATTCGCTGAGTGACGATTCAGGAACACACCGTCACTTATATGGGAGGTTTATTACAAATGTGCAATACGCGGTTATGGGGAATCCGCCATTCCCCGGTTATTTGCGGATTTATCTGCAATGGATCATGACGCAACGTGTCCATTCTGACATTTTGACAACGTTATGGAACTTGATCATAAAATTTTTTGTCGGCACACGAAACAGTGTAAACGAACGACCCTTTGCTTTAGGCTTTCCTACATCGCTGGGAAAAAAAGGGGGGTGCATCATTTAGTATGCTAGTCACTTAGTATGACGCGGAAATGCATGGTTGGTATGCTGTAGTGCCTCATTTCAAGTGCTACTTTGCTAGAAGTGAATTGAGAAGTAAAATGAGAAGTGAATCGAGAAGTAAAAAAGTAAAAACACATGGCAAGTAAAAAAGAAAATGCTTAAAAAATATTTAAAAAATTCTTAAGTGTCCCATTTGATGAGCAAGCATGTGATGATTGCATGGTGGCATACAAAGTGTAGCTAGTTGTGATGTCAAGCGATGCCTTACAGCATCCTAAGTGGGCTTTTTTCGCAGCATACCATGTACAGTATACCCACTTGTTAAATTTACACACATGCCAATCTGCAGATACCGTTTTTGCTTGAATAGTCCCCCCTTGAATAATTCCCCCCTGTAAGACGAGTGAGGGAATAATAATTCCCCCCTCGAATAATCTCCCCTTACAGATATTTCGTCAAATAGTTGTGCCAAATTTTAACAAAAATGGCACGTTTTTGTGTTAAATATGCACATTTTGTGAAATGAGATTTGACAGAAAGATGCTCGAACATTTTGACAAAAGAATAATTCCCCCCTCGAATAATTCCCCCCCCCCTTGAATAGTTCCCCCCTTAAAAAGTCTGGCGAAATAAAAATCCCCCAGGGGATTATTCAAGCAGATACGGTAATTTGGAGAACGGACCACTTCTAATCATGCACACTTCACATCAAGCTCAGGTGCATCACATCTATCCAAGAAGTGCCTCACTTCACAGCAAAACTTTTAATTGGGTTACTGCCCCACTTCTAATCAAGAACTGCATCATTTCTAATATAAAATGCTTCACTTCACATCAAAACTCTTAATTGGGCTACTGCCCCACTTATAATCAAGAACTGCATTACTTCTAATCAAATATAATTTCACAATATTTGTCATCAATGTGTCTGCTGTTTGTATATTCTTACTGCATCCAGATTATGTTTGTATTATGTATTGCATTAAGTATTGCCCATTGTTCAGTATTTTTTACTCATTGGCATTTATATATAGACACAAGGAACAAACAGCATACTTTTCCCACTATGAATTCCATGCTATAAAACCTATAGTGGTGACTGGGATTTGTGTGACTTTCAATGTAAAGAATTGACTTATCTTACGATGATAGACCTGAGATGACATCCTCATCCCCAATTGAATGAAAACCAGTCATGCTTTCAATAAAGTAAAATTACAATGTCTTCCGAATGTTTAAATACTCATGAACAATGTGTATCCATTGACATATGCTAATCAATTTTCATTTTTAGCTCAAGTGTACTTAAAAGTTATGTCACATTGAAGTTTTGAATACACTGTGTCAAAGGGCAGCAAGCAGTTTCTACATAGACACATGTTTTTCCCAGGCAATACTAATTGCAACAGGTGCAGCACAAAGTGCAGTCTGCAGCTTTTACAACCAGCTGTGTATATTACATGAATTATTTTTATCTTTGATCTGAAGTGATGCAGTAAGCACCATATGCACAACAGACATTGATGAGAAATAAATATTTGTGGAAGTAACTTTTTGATTAGAAGTGATGCAGTACTTGATTAGAAGTGGGCAGTAGCTCACTGCTCAATTGATAGTTTTGATGTGAAGTGAGGCAGTTTTGATGAGAAATGAGGCAGTACTTGATTAGAAGTGAGGCAGAAACGTTTGATTAAGTATTGATGTGAAGTGAGGCAGTTCCTGATTAGATGTGATGCACCTGGGGCTTGATGTCAAGTGTGCATGATTAGAAGTGATGCACACTCGTAATTTGAGCCTGCGGTTGAAGACTTAAGGCGCTGTCAGTTGTCGGTTCGGTTTTCGTTTTGAAACCAAACTGACAAATGATATTTGTTTTCAAATGCCTGTAACTCTTATACGACAGGCTCAAATTATCTGCAAATTGGCATGTGTGTAAACTTAACTAGTGAGCACACTTCACTACCTTTTTCTACCACAAGTTTTCAGATATGGAACTTACCATATTTACTCGAATATTTCCCCCGGGGAATTATTTTTTAGCCATACATTTTTGAGGGGGGCACTATTCAAGGGGGGAATTATTCAAGTGGGGGAATTATAGTTTCCTTAGAATTTTCAAGTATGTTTCTGTCACACAAGACACAACATACACATGTAAGGTTCAATTTCCATTCTAGTGCACATTCGTTTGCATGGATTCCATACACACTGCGCTGCATTTGTATTCGTTGAGTCAAATGAGGCACTGCTATTTTGCTTGCTTTGATTGCATCGGTTGTCTTTTTAATAAATGTGCATTATTTATTCTCCATCATTGTGGAGGGGGATTACCTATTCAAGTGGGGGAATTATTTTTTTCCACACTCATCTAGCAGGGGGGAATTATTCAAGCGGGGGAATTATTCGAGTAAATACGGTAATTCCAGAATTATGAACTTTTTCACTTAATTTTTTCGTCGGCACCTGAAACTGAAAGCGTGTAAACGCTGCTTAAGTGTACGACTATTTCACAATATATTACGAAGCTAAATAGTCCAAATCCAAACCAAATATTCTCACCATATGAATGCTGCACTTCCCTCCAATCCACACGGTGCACACCCGGTACAGTGAGTTCGAAGGATTTGACAGTCGGCAATCGCATGGTATCCAATTTGACGCCGCTAGCCCATACATCGTCGTCTAAATATCGGTGCGGTCCAAGCAGGTGGAAGTCTAATCGTGGGAATTTTGATTCCCATGTCATCAATCGCGCCTGGTGCTCGCTCGCCACGTAAATGTTCTCTGTAAATTGTTTGAATATTAGTATGGTTTAGATTGGACTATGCATGCATATGACTGGTAACATTACCAGCCTCATAGCATGTCAGGTGTTGAAACCCCGTATACCTCCACCCATTAGCTAAACAATTCGAAAAATATAAGTCTGTCACACGCTTCTCGATGCGCGTGACATACGATACGACATATGATAGATCACCTTCACCATTTGGCACTTTCCCTGAAAGTGTTCGCAGATTTTCCTACTTCTTTCTGTTTTTTAAATTAGAAAACATTGAGAATGGCAATTGGACCCCCGTCTCGACATGAGTGAAGTTCTACACTTATTCCTAGACGATGTCTGACCCCTTATTTACAAACACAGCAAAACTGGGTTCATGAAGCGCGTGGAAGCGAGCTGGATGCGCGTGAAGGGGCGGCGCCTCAAAGTCCACCCACACGCTTCACCAACCATCGTGCTTGGAGAAGCGTGTGCAAGCACCACGCCGCCACCGTTCCACGCGCATCCAGCCCGCTACCACACTCTTCACGAACCCATATTTTGCTGTGAAAGAATCGAATACTGTGTCACGAATGTAGAACGATAACCGACCAGTTCCTTCGTAGGCTCGGTCCATATTGACCCTTGTTGTAGCCCTTAAAACAATTGCTTTAAGCGCCGGCCGCCGACCTAGAGTTGTTTTTTCGACAAAACCTGCAAAGTCGAAGTTGACTTGTTTGACTGTTACTGACAGTAATGACCTCATGTAGGAATGATGTACATCATGTATGCAATGCAACGTACATGACGCATACTCGGCGGACAGCACACCTAGTATGAAAACCTACCATAATTTTATGAAGAAAATCTTGTGATAAATTTGGTAATTAATTATTCCATAAGTAAAACGAAATACCTATTATGATGGAAACTGTATAATTTTTGGTTCACCATTCAGGTGGGTTATGGTAGGTTTTCATACTAAGTGTGATGTTCGCTGCGTATATTAATTACTGCTAATTTGCATTGTTGCACTGCATCCACTGTACTGTGTATAAATGAAGTATGACAAAGCTTCTGTGGCAAAGTAATTCATATGACAAAAAGCACTGTCAAATTTATAAATAAATTAGCAAAGGAATGAGCGATATTAATAAGCGGGACTAGGTAGGGTGTCAAAAAATTATTTTATGGAAAACAGAAAGGTAAAAAAATGATCAGCCGGAAAACGGAAAAATGAAATGCCGGAAAACGGAAAGCTAAATTTTCATGGAAACGGAAAAGTAACGTGAAATTTGCACGGAAATGGACAAATTTGCCTGAGGAAAAGCTGCATGCAAGTTTGCCTATTTGGCTTTGTTTGTGGTAGCTGTACATTCTACAACAATGGATCATGCCAGTAACTTCACTTGTAGTTCAAGCTTAACTGAACCAACAAAAAATCATCAAAAGGTAGCAAAAATACACTACAACAACAATAAGAATTTAGCAAAAAGTAAACTTTAATGTATCTGAACAGTAAAAAGTATACTCAGCAGACTGCAAAGTATGTGTTTTTTACTGATTTGGATACAGATAAAAATTATGAACGACACAAGAACTTGGGAGTTAAAAACACCATCAAAAAGAATAAATACAGATTGGAAAAATAATTGAAAAATGCCAGAAAACTGGAAATCGAGCCATAAAATGGAAAAATAGCCTGGAAAAATGAAAACGGAAAGGTAAAATATTTTCAGCCGGAAACCGGAAAATGGGCCGAAAAAATTTAAAGGTAAAAAAAGTTCGGTTGTCGGAAAACGGAAAGGTAAGCAAATTTCAGCTGCCGGAAAACGGAAAGGTAAAAAATTTTTCTGTGGAAGAGCGGAAACGGAAAACGGAAATTTGCCACCCTAAAGGAAGCGGGACCCGATTTCACCTATGTATGAATGTGTGTGCTGTGGTGTGGACTGCACTGCACGCGCGCGCCCCGCAGCAAGTCTTATCGGCTAGCGGTAGAGGGAAAATGGATGAAAACTGCAAAATATGTGCAAAATGAAAAATGCAAAATGCGCCAGCCTACAGAAAATGCCAGGGAGACTTACAGAAAATGCCCAAGCGCGCCGCAGACCAGACTTATTTCCGTCAAAAATGTGGATAATATATACTGAATATTTGAATTTGAACATTTTGGCGCATTTTGATTTTCATAGCTTGCTGTGATAATTTCATCAGAAAATACAGTGAATAGAAAAAGATAATGCAGCCGGGGCGGGGTGTAATGAAAGCTTATCGCCGATAAAGCTTATTTATCTCTGACGCAGACCAGTTGACGCAAAGGAAAGCTCAAACCAAGTGCGCATAATCCAATCAGGCATAATCCAAGCACTATCGGTGTTGACTACTTGACTGCATTTTTTGTGCTGTCAAGTCAAGTGCAGCATGATCCAAGCAGAAATGAGGCATAATCCAAGCAAGCACAATTTCGCCTGACTTCTTGTTGATGTTTTTTACATTCACACATCTTATATTTATTTTGCGCATAATACTTTACCTCCAGTAGAAAAACAAACAATCGCGAAAACTCATATGTAAACTCAAATGCGTTCAAAGCCGATTTTTTAGTTTACCAAGATCTGGCAGTAAATTATTGTGTGCAAGCGCAATACGTGTTAGACAAACGTTCCCTTCACTCAATCACTCAATTAATGCACTTGAAAGTAAATATACTCTAGCGGCATTACACCTTACAATGGAATCTACCATATCACATCTGAATAAACGAACAGACATAAAAAATTTCACCATATCAAATCGTTTTGATAAACATGATGAAATTTTTTATGTTTTTTTTTCAGATGCGATATGGTAGATTTCATTGTAAGGTAAGGTCTAATGTCGCTGGACTTGGATTGGCATGTGAGTGCACTTAACTAGTGAGTATGCTTCACTGCTTTAAAGCTTATATATGAATTTTCCAAAATTTTAAGAATAAATATTAGAACAAATTTTCTTAAAACAAAATGTTAGAATTTTTTTAGTATTTTTACAAATAAAACAAAAGATGGACAAAAAAATTGTACATTTTTTTTGTAAAAATCGTTAAGATCTCCAAAAAATTATTATTGTTTTTCTATTCAAAAATTTCTCCAACAATTTGTTCAATACCATACCAAAAAATTCAAAAAAAAAATTGAAAAAAAATTGAACAAAAATTTGAAAACAAAATTCAATAAAAATTCAAAAATAAAATTAAAAAAAAAATGTGAAAAAAAAAATTAAAAAAAAAAAATTGACAGAAAATTGAAAACAAAAATTTAAAAAAAATTTGAAAAAAAAATTGAAAAAAAAATTAAAAAAAAATTGAAAAAAAAAATTGAAAAAAAATTGAAAATTTTTTTTAAAAAAATTATAAAAAAAATTAAAAAAATTAAAATAAAAAAATTTGAAAAATTTTCCTCTCTGCAAACTCAGCCTTTCTTGTGCGGTCTTGCATAAGCTCCACCTTTTTCAGTGCCGTATCATCATCGGATAGACCAGATTTTCCTGATTCTTTGGCGACCGACTCCTTCCCCTCATCAGAAGATGATTGCACATGAGCGCCATGCTTTTTCGGAATGACCTGTGTCAGCATGTCCTGGAATCCATCTTGGCCATCAAATAACTTTTGATTCAATTTTTTGTTCAATACAATCACCTGCTCATCTCTGTCCAGACCTGCGTGCACGCCGTACTCGGACTGGAAGTTTTCTTTGTGTCGCTGCTGCTCTTGCAGCATGTGCCACAACATTTTGACCGCTGTTTTTTAATTAAAAAAGTTTAGCACATCGTGATTTCTCAAAACGTTTTTTTGAATAAAAAACATTGGCCAACCCTAATTCTGTTGTTGCTGCTGCACCAGGGCATTCTGAATGAGAATTTTTGCATTCCCCCATTCTGAATGGTATCCCACCCACTGCAGCATAATCCCTCAGTCAGTGTCCTCGGGTTGTGACAGGCGCACTGTGGTTTGGCGATTTTTTATTCCACTTTTCACTCTCAAATTCTCCCTAGCCGCTTGTTGTTTCGCCTTCTCCTATGCGGGCTCTACGCTGGTTGGCTATTTGTTTGCTGGCGATGTTGCATCACCGCTTTGCCGCTTTTTTAGCAGCCAAGGTTTTTCTCTTCTCATCAGCTTTCTGTGCCATTTGTATCTTTCTCAGAGTCTTTTCTCAAATCACAACGTTCAATTTCTTCTCTTCCATACCGCCGCTCCATCTGGGCAGGGCACCATGGCACAATGCCACTGGCAACTTTTTGCCCAATGGGAATTTGGCTTGCATATCTTGGGGCTGACTCCATAGGAAGCACTTGCCACATTGCACCCGCGATTCAGTTAGAGTGACGCAATCACTTCATTGAATCGCTCAGCTTCTTCAGCTTCAAAGAATTTGTTCTGCTCCAATCTGTTATAGCCAAACTTTTTCCGAAACTTCAAATTATCTTGATTGCTTTTGAGAGCCTTTCCATTGCTATAAGTCTATGTCACTTTGTCCACTTCCTTGAGCAATATGCCATATTCATTTTCAGACACAAAGCCCTGCTTGTCCAGTTTCGGTTCCATCAGTGTAGTGATGTGAAAAGCGCCAGAACTTTGGCGCCAAGCGCCAAAAGCGCCATGGCGCTTTTCCGACCCCTAGCGCCAAGCGCCAATGGCGCCAGAGCAAAATGGCGCCAAGCGCCAGAAGCGCCATAGCGCTTTTTGCTTTGGCGCTAGCGCCAAGCGCCAGCGCCAGGCATTTTGTTCCTGGCGCCGGTCAAAAATGGCGCCAAGCGCCAAAAGCGCCATGACGCTTTTCATGGGCGTGGCGCCAGGCGCCAATGGCGCCACAGCAAAATAGCGCCAAGCGCCAAAAGCGCCATGGCGCTTTTTGCTTTGGCGCTAGCGCCAGGCGCCAGCGCCATGGCGCTTTTACATCACTACATCAGTCTGAATGGCATTGATGTGGATTGCGCTCGTGGGTCCCGATTCTTTGGCGGCCAACTCCGCCCCTTGTCGGAAGATGATGCATGCGAGTGGGATGATTTTGGTGGCAGGTGCAGCAGTGGTTATGGGGGCCACTGCTGAGACAGGTCATTCTCATTCATTCTAGCCTGGGAACGGACATGATAATATTTTCAAAGCAGAAAAATACCTGCACAGATTAGGTGCAAAACATGATTTCAAAGACATTTTTGGAAAAGGTCACCAATGTAATTGTGTTTCCCGCCCCATCGTGGACAAGAAAGTCGAATATGGAGGATGGAAGTTTTATGGAATATGGATGGAAGTTATAAGCTAAATATCAATATGGACGATCCCAGTGACAACACTTAAGTTGTAATTAGGTTTGGCCAATGTTTTTTTATTTTAAAAAACGTTTAGAAAAAACATGTTGTGCTAAACTTTTTTATATAAAAAAACAGCGGTCAAAATGTTGTGGCACACGCTGCAAGAGCAGCAGCGACACAAAGAAAACTACCAGTCTGAGACAAGCGTCTCAGCTGACAAACAGTGCAAGCCTGCTGAAAAGAGTGGCACTCATGTGCAATCATCTTCCGACGAGGGGACGGAGTCGGTCGCCGAAGAATCAGGAAAATCTGGTCAATCCGATGATGATACGGAACGGAAAAAGGTGGAGCTTATGCAAGACCGCACTAGAAAGGCTGAGTTTGCAGAGAGGAAAAAGAGGGAACAGGAGAGAAAGCAAAAAAATCGACTTTTGAGTGGTGGCAACGACGCAATTGTAGTTGACGGCCAGCTGTCTCCGAGTGCTGAACCCATCTCCCTAACAACAGTGCCTGCCCGTCAAAAAAGCGTGGCACTCGCGTGCATCATCTTCCGAAGAGGGGACGGAGTCGGCCGCCAAAGAATCGGGACAATCTGGTCAATCTGATGATGATACGGAACGGAAAAAGGTGGAGCTTATGCAAGACCGCACAAGTACGGCTGAGTTTGCAGAGAGGAAAAAGAGGGAACAGGAGAGAAAGCAAAAAAATCGACTTTTGAGTGGTGGCGACGACGCAATTGTAGTTGACGGCCAGCTGTCTCCGAGTGCCGAACCCATCTCCTTAACAACAGTGCCTGCCGTCAAAAAAGCGTGGCACTCGCGTGCATCATCTTCCGACAAGGGGCGGAGTCAGCCACCAAAGAATCAGGACCTGTCAGCGCAATCCACATCAATGCCATTCACACTGATGGAACCGAAACTGGACAAGCAGGGCTTGGTGTCTGAAAATGAATATGGCATATTGCTCAAGGAAGTGGACAAAGTGACATAGACTTATAGCAATGGAAAGGCTCTCAAAAGCAATCAAGATAATTTGAAGTTTCGGAAAAAGTTTGGCTATAACAGATTGGAGCAGAACGAATTCTTCGAAGCTTTAGAAGCTGAGCAATTCAATGAAGTGATTGCGCCACTCTGACCGAATCGTGGGTGCAATGTGGCAAGTGCTTCCTATGGAGTCAGCGCCAAGATATGCAAGCCAAATTCCCATTGGGCAAAAAGTTGCCAGTGGCATTGTGCCATGGTGCCCTGCCCAGATGGAGCGGCGGTATGGAAGAGAAGAAATTGAATGTTGTGATTTGAGAAAAGACTCTGAGAAAGATACAAATGGCGCAGAAAGCTGATGAGAAGAGAAAAACCTTGGCTGCTAAAAAAGCGGCAAAGCGGTGATGCAACATCGCCAGCAACAAATAGCCAACCAGCGTAGAGCCCGCATAGGAGAAGGCGAAACAACAAGCGGTTAGGGAAAATTTGAGGGTGAAAAGTGGAATAAAAAATCGCCAAACCACAGTGCGCCTGTCACAACCCGAGGACACTGAGGGATTATGCTGCAGTGGGTGGGATACCATTCAGAATGGGGGAATGCAAGAATTCTCATTCAGAATGCCCTGGTGCAGCAGCAACAACAGAATTAGGGTTGGCCAATGTTTTTTATTCAAAAAAACGTTTTGAAAATACACGATGTGCTAAACTTTTTTAATTAAAAAACAGCGGTCAAAATGTTGCGGCACACGCTGCAAGAGCAGCAGCGACACAAAGAAAACTTCCAGTCCGAGTATGGCGTGCACGCAGGTCTGGACAGAGATGAGCAGGTGATTGTGGAAAGGAAAAAATTGAATCAAAAGTTATTTGATGGCCAAGATGGATTCCAGGACATGCTGACACAGGTCATTCCGAAAAAGCATGGCGCTCATGTGCAATCATCTTCTGATGAGGGGAAGGAGTCGGTCGCCAAAGAATCAGGAAAATCTGGTCCATCCGATGATGATACGGCACTCAAAAAGGTGGAGCTTATGCAAGACCGCACAAGAAAGGCTGAGTTTGCAGAGAGGAAAATTTTTCAATTTTTTTTCTTCAAATTTTTTTTATTTTAATTTTTTAAAAATTTTTTTTAAATTTTTTTAAAAAATTTTAAAAAATTTTTTCTTAATTTTTTTAAATTTTTTTTCCAAATTTTTTAAAAATTTGTTTTCAAAATTTTTTCAAATTTTTGTTTTCAATTTTTTGTCAAATTTTTTTTTCAAATTTTGTTTTCACATTTTTTTTTGAATTTTATTT
This sequence comes from Sphaerolaimus hirsutus, assembly GCA_964036195.1. NCBI lineage: Eukaryota > Metazoa > Nematoda > Chromadorea > Monhysterida > Sphaerolaimidae > Sphaerolaimus > Sphaerolaimus hirsutus. The sequence continues at coordinate 5,858,814 of OZ038457.1, forward strand.
TTGAATTTTTATTGAATTTTGTTTTCAAATTTTTGTTTAATTTTTTTTCAAATTTTTTTCAATTTTTTTTTTAATTTTTTGGTATGGTATTGAACAAATCGTTGGAGAAATTTTTGAATAGAAAAACAATAATAGTTTTTTGGAGATCTTAACGATTTTTACAAAAAAATGTACAATTTTTTTGTCCATCTTTTGTTTTATTTGTAAAAATACTAAAAAAATTCTAACATTTTCTTAAAATTTTTTAAGAAAATTTGTTCTAATATTTTTTCTAAAAATTTTGGAAAAATTCATATATAAGCTTTAAAGCAGTGAAGCATACTCACTAGTTAAGTGCACTCACATGCCAATTTGCATTTAAATCGTCCACGTCGTTCCAGAGTTATAAGCACTTCAAAAAATGTTTTGCTTTTCAGTTCGCTTTTTTGGAAATATTTTTAAAATGCTAATAACTCTGGAACGACATGGACAATTTATGTGCAAAATGTGCAATTTATGTACTGAGTACAGTTAACTACTGAGTATACTCCACTGCATTTTCCCGCAGTCGCAGATGTGGAACTTTATTCCAAAATTATGGAACTTTTTCACTTTTCGAATTGTTGGCACAAGTTGCAGTGTTAACACAGCTTAAACGTTTTTTTTTTTCAAGTTCAGAACAATTTTTCAAGTTATAAACTATTAAAATTTTGTTTTTAAATTTTTTTCAAAAATTTTGAAGAAAAATATTTTTTTTGGAGAATTTGACAAAAAAAATATTTTAACTATATTCATCAGGATTGGACATTGGAGTATTACAGTGAATGTTACCATATTTTGATGAATAAAGTGACACAAATATACATATAGACTTATGCGGATGCGGGTTAGAGCGGGCACACGAAAAAGGGGTCAATCAATTGAGCGCGTTAGGCTACTTTATAACCCGAACCGCAGAACCCTTTATAACCCGAAATCGTGTTACAAAAATTCGGCGACCCGCAATAAAACCATTTTTCTGCGTAGTACGTGTTATAGTTACCGAGAATCAAAGTTCCAAAATCAATCAACGTTTCCGTAATTATGATTTATTTCGCACTTTGTTAGTCACCTATAATGGCGCCATGGCGCTAGCGCCAAAGCAAAAAGCGCCACGGCGTTTTTGTCGCGTGGCGCTATTTTGCTGTGGCGCCATTGGTACTAGCGCCATGCCCATGAAAAGCGCCATGCCATGGCGCTTTTAGCGCTACTTTTGACCAGCGCCAGGAACAAAATGCCTGGCACTGGCGCTTGGCGCTAGCGCTAAGGCAAAACGAGCACACTGAATTATGGGGGGGGGTATTTCGCGGAAATACAATATGCTTTGAGTAAGACGTGAATTCAATCAGAAAATTGAGTCACGAAAATTGTGGGCTGGGTAAACGGTAGATTGAGTGACAGAGTGGGCAATTCAGTCAGCGCAGCGCAGGTATGGATTGAGCAATTCGCATATTGATTCAAGGAGGTATACTCCAATCCAAGTCCAGCGACATTACACCTTACAATGAAATCTACCATATCGCATCTGAAAAAAATTTACATCATGTTTATCAAAACGATTTGATATGGTGAAATTTTTTATGTCTGTTCGTTTATTCAGATGTGATATGGTAGATTCCATTGTAAGGTGTAATGCCGCTGGAGTATATTTACTTTCAAGTGCATCAATTGAGTAACTGAGTGAAGGGAAAGTTTGTCTAACACGTAATGCGCTTGCACACACTAATTTACTGCCAGATCTTGGTAAACTAAAAAATCGGCTTTGAACGCATTTGAGTTTACATATGAGTTTACGTGATTGTTTGTTTTTCTACTGGAGGTAAAGTATTATGCGCAAAATAAATATAAGATGTGTGTATGTAAAAAAAACAACAACAAGAAGTCAGGCGAAATTGTGCAGGTGAATAAAACGCGAAAGAACCTACAATCAAAATCAAATCAAAATGGCAGAATGTTTTTGGATCAGACATAATAATTAATATAATCCGACGACAATCGTGCGCCAATAATAGTTAGGCTTGGCCGAGAGAGGTCAACAATACGTTCAATGCTGGCCATTTTTATGCTGCAAGCGAACATGATCATCTTGCGGGGTCACCTATGCGGCGTATGCGTATGCTAGTCACTTAGGCGCAACACACGCTAGTTGACATTGACACCAAATGTCAACTGTTTCCGTTCCCAATTCAAACAGTTCATTTGAATGTCATTCGTTGGCTCGTCGGCAAGATTTGGATCGGAATCGGCACCAATTATGTGTGTATTATGTACGCGTAAGTAATTCTTACCTATACTAATGAAATGACAAGCCAATAGGTAGCCAATATATAAATAGATTACAACTTCCAACGTTCCACACAATACCGCGGTATGGACATAGAAACTTCTGTCCTGGATTCTGCTGTTCCACCACACCACCACCAGTATGCCAGTATAGTATACATAAACGCCTTCTTGTTGATCAATATTTTTGGATTCATTTATCCGCCATTGTTGGTGTAAAACACATTCAAACAAACATATTCGAAAAAATACAAACATTCAAACACACACAAGATGAAAATCATAAAAATAGCGCATCATTCACCCCGGCCTAAGTTAGGCCACCTACTAGGGTTTTCTCTATTTCGGCCTCATCGCCGACCGCGTCGGCCCCATGACGCCCTCCGATATCTCGGTGGTTCGCTTTGAAATCGTGGGCGACGAATTTGCCCTTGTCGTCCGCGAGCGAGGGCACCACGCTCATTTTCGTGTCGTCGCTCAACCTCGAGCACCTCATCTAAAATGTAAAAAGTGTGAGTGATTTTTCACATTTTTCATGCGACGGCATCACAAAACCTTACCGCGGTTGAGGTGGTCCCCATGACTGCGGTGCCTAATTCTTTCCAAAGTGTGCACATCGAAATTCGCAGCACGACTGACATTGGCCAGGGGGCACTCCCAGACCTTGTAAAAAGCCCTGCAAAATGTTAATTGTCATGCAAAGTGGCAAAGTCATGGAAAATGCCGTTTGCCACTTGCAGGGCATGGCATTTTTCATGACTTTTCCAGTTTACTAAACATATTGTATTTCCGCGAAATACCCCCCCAATTCATTTCCAGTTTCCATTTTCCAGTTTACTGTAAATAGTTGACAGTTGACGGCGAATATAAATAACATCAGTTGACGGTGAATATCAATAACCAATTACATATTAAAAAAAACAAAGGCATTCAAAAGTTGTGTAAATTTCAAAAAAAATCATTAATAAACTAGTGTGTAGACGTATGAAAAAGACAATTCCGCCTTCCAAGAAAAAAGCATCTCGACAGAAGAATACCACCGCACCGCGATGCGATGGCACCACACAAACCACACCACACAAGCTAGTTTTCATGGTACCTCCATGAGAACTCATTTGAAAAATACTTTTTTATTATTTTTTAGCCGTCACTTCCGCAAACAACGTGTTTATATTCCCGCCGGAAAACAATTTGAAGCGGCGCCTTTGAAACGGCGGCGTCACAAAGGCATCTTATTGTCCGGATTAGTGTTGCATTGACTGACCTCCATGTGGAAGGTTAACTCCACCCCAAAGCATATGGTAATGAAAACCTATTGGCGCGGGATTTGCAACTCACGGACTTTTGACACTTTGCATAAGATTTGACATTTTACAGGGCTTTTTACAGGGTCTGGGACTGGCACCAGCTGCGCTCGGAGAGCACGATGGCGTGCGTGGGCAGCACGGATTTCGTCAGCGTTTGGTGGGCGTCGCGGCAGACGAGGCGGTTGCCGCCCGATATTGATGCCCACCTGAAGGCCCTGCCCATTACCGAGCCGAACGGGGAGGGGCTCAGGGGCGGGCGCAACGGCCCCACCAGGTAGGGTTCAAACGATATCACTTTTCGATATCGATATTCGATATTTTTTCAAAATTTTCGATATCGATATTCAATACTTTTTCAAAATTTTCGATATCGATATTCGATACGATATGGACCCTCGCTATCGATATTCGATACTAAAAAATGGTCGATATTCGATATCGATATTTCGATATTTTCGATATTCGATATTTAGCTTTTGGTATAGCAAGGCATATTTCAAGCAGCATATTGTATTTTCATATGGTTGCAAACATGGTTTATTATCTATTTACTGAAAAGTACAATTGATTTTAACAAGGTTTACAATGGTCAGAATCAGAAAATCGAAGAAAAAGCATGATGAATCAAATTGTATCAGACAAACAAAAATTGGTAGATATTACAATTCATACTTATAACCCAATTGATTAAGGGCATGTTGCAAAAAAGCAGCATATCAGCATTTTCTGGCTTCAAATTTGAGGTAGGTAGTTCAGTAGGTATGTATGTGGCCAAGCCAAATACAAGAAATGTGGAGTAAGCACTCCAACAAAGATGACATTAAATACTTTACTTTTACTCATCAACTTAGATACTATAAGCAAATCAAATTAATCACAAATATCTCAAAACAAAAATAATAACTTACCTAACTAAGGACATTATACAGGTTCGATATATCGAAAATATGGTCGATATTCGATATCGATATTCGATATTTTTTCAAAATTTTCGATATCGATTTTCGATATTAAAAATGGTCGATATTCGATACGATATATCGTTTGAACCCTACCACCAGGCGCAGAACGCCGCCGCGGTCGTACATGGCGTATAAACTGCACCGATTCACTCGAGTCACTCGACAGCTGAAAATAAGCGCAACATTGTATTGTATCCTTTGAACCGAAATAAAACATAACCTACACAAAAACCTTCAAATAAAATGGCGAAGTCCTTATTTTTTTTCGACAACTTTTTTAACCTGCCGTTATGTCGTATCGTAGGCTACCATCATATTATTCATGGATGTAAAAAGTACCAAAAACTGCTGCACTACTCTTTGAAGTATGCCGTTCTATTGGAAGAAATCAACCCCCTTTACAGAACATCGATGACATGTGTGGCCTCGCCGAGATGGCCACTGCCATTGCCAGCGGCGGCTCTGCCACCGTGCACGTCGCCGGTGCCGCCGTTCTCTCCACCACCATTGTTGTGGGGCTGCAAATGTGACAAAATTGACTCAACATGTGAATTCCATGCTGTGGAAAAAAAATTTAGTCTGCCGTACTTGTTAATTAAAATTTATGGATTCATTGTAGTAATTGTACCAAAAATCACCCTGAAGACACCGGTTGCTCCTCACCTGAAGGTCCTGCCAAAAAGCCAGCCCTCCGGGTTGCGGCACAGCGGGCACGGTTGCGGCAAACCGCCGCGCTCGTGCATAGCGTACGAACTGCACCGAGTCACTCGAATCACTCGACAGCTGAAAATGACGCACTATCGTATGATTCTTTCAAGTCGTGTCATATTTTAGCGTAACACGGTCACTGTTATAACAACGTATTCAGCATTACCCGTACCGGATCACACACTGCTGTCTAGTCTGCTCTGCAGTCTGCAGCTTTTCTTTTTCACTTTTTTATCTTTACACTCATTTTGGGGGGTATTTCGATTTCGAGATAAATTCAGAGACCATTTTAAGGGGGGTATTTTGAGGAGATACGGTAAGTGGATAATTTTTCATGCAAAGTTGCATCACGGCGTTGGCCTCGGCTCGCCACTTTACATTCTGGACAGTTTACATTTGGCTACAGGATGGCTACATTTCAAATGTCTGCACCTATTGAGGTGCACATGCACAACATTTCAACTAATTTAAGAAATGATATAGGGATGTATTCATAATTGTTACTATTTACGTGTATTAACTTTTTTTTATAAACAATATTGATTTACCATTTAATATGATGTTTAGGGTTGGCCGATGTTTTTTTTGCAAACGTTTTTTATTTTAAAAAACATTGTTTTTTTTAAAAACATGATGTCCGAAATGTTTTTTTTTTTAAAAACATCGGCCTTTTTAGTACTAAGCACTAGGTATTTTGCAAAAATTTCGCGCGCAAGCACGCAATTTCACACACAAATTGACATTGGTGGTTGTTTTCATTGGTTTTGTGGCATTTTTAGTATCAAAGTATCTATTTCTATCTGCTACCATGGGTTAATAAGCCGTAATGTTGCTGTAGTATATAATATTGAGGTAATGTGCTTCCATGTACCTCCACAGTGTGTAACATCACTTCCAAAGTAACAACCTCCTTTCATAACCTTGTTTAATCACTATTCTGTGCCAAACTACGAACTGCCGATATACGAACGATACGTCGACAAAAAATGGATATTTTTGACACAAATCACCACTTATAATGCTATCCCATGGCTCCACAGACATTATATGGTCATATATAACATCACAGTGTATTGCCACTGTCTGATATACCTATATATGTTGACACAAGGTCATATCTGGGAGCTTTTAAAAAAAAACGTTTTAAAATACAACAACATCGAGTTTAAAAAAACGTTTTTTTCCAACCCTAATGATGTTTACCATATTTCCTACAAGACTGGGGAATGTAAACTTAAGATATCCCTGTGGAATGTAAAGTGTCGCGAAAGTAGAGGGTGGCACATTTTCACACAGAATGTTAACTGACGCACTGTAGGATGAAAACTGGCGCATTGTGGAAGAATGTAAAACTTTTTTGGAAGAATGTAAACTGTCCAGAATGTAAAGTGGCCTGGCCTCTTGGCCCGTGAACCCAAGAAACCAACATGCACGTTCTGCGCAGGATCCGCATCAGGACGGCCCTGACGGCCAACATCACCACCACCCACACCGCCGTCGTCATCATCGGACGCAAGTTCCATATCAGAGCCTGACATAATCAAAGCCGTGGCACCGCGTTTTCCACTGTGTATCGTGACATTGTGATATTGTTCAACTTGAGTTAAGAGTGCCACATTTATGTAAAATATCCAGCAATGACATGCATGGCTGCGTAGTCAGGACGGGAGAATGCAACACTGGCAATAATCATTCATGTCATACAATTGGTTGTTCTTTCATTAAAACTCCAATCAACAAGAAAAAATTGTTTACACGTGAGGATAAGTACATAAATGATGACGAGTACCGTATTTCTTCAATCTTATTGACGTGTTCGATTACATTGGCTTTAGGGGCATCTAAACAATACATTGCCATATGAACAAAATTGATTGACGTTGCATGATCCGATTTATGTTTTGATGTTCGCCGCGATACACTGTCTATTATGCCATGTTTTGCTTTCGGCATTTACTCATACTGTATTGTGCACGTGCAGTGCAGGGCAAATACATATTTATTAATACGCGCATTTGCATTCAAAAAATGAACAAACCATTTAAGTCAAAAATTAAAAATTAAAAATATAATTACCATGTAAATATGCATGCACACCGTTCACATACATTCCCTACGCATTACATACCTACACTCGGGGTGGCCAAATACACGGTGGCCCATGTCAGGCGCACCGTTTCAATTTGCAGACGTGGGCCACCCTGTACATAATGCAAAATACATACACTGAAACCAAGCACGTGTACTAGTAAATAGTGCACGTGCCCTGTTCCACTGGGTTAAAGCAAGAATCGGAAAAAGTCATAGAAGACCAGGGTCAGGATGAACTAATCCTGAATGTGGCAAAATAAATACTTGTGCACTAATGGAATGCACATGCAGCAATCGCCAGATTGAAACATGTGTTGAAATCAAAGCCATGAAGTTTTGTCATGAAGGTTGAATAACTAATTTGCATTAGTATTTATTTACGGTAAATGTACTCAATGTACGGGAAGGGGATACGTTACGCACAGATACGGAGCGGTATTCTCACTAGCAAACCTACTTCGTTTGAATTAATGGAGGTTTGGAAAAATTTTGCGCGCAAGCGCGCATTTCAGCAGTGTGTCCAGCCAGTTATGAGAACTGGCCATCTTGGATTTTTGACGGGGTCAATATGGCGTGTGCGGATAGATACCTATGTCCGCCGCCTGAATTATGTAATACATTCAAAATGTCAGGGTTCAAACATTCATTATGTCAGGTTAGATTACTTTCCCGGATATATATATATATATATATGCTTAAAAAGCTGGAATTTTATGTGGTTAAATGCGATTTTGAAAAACACCCATTATCAGTAACAGTACGTATTTGTATTTATATACTTCTGCACACGAATTCTATAATTCATGCGGCGGAAGTATTTTTCCGCACACGCCATTGACCCCTCCAAAAATCCAAGATGGTCAGTTCTCATAATTGGACTCATTCCATTTCAGCGCCACACCGTAAATTTTAGTCATAACTGTGGTTTGGGACCAAAAAAGCACTCAAAATGTGCCTCCGTCGCTGTAAATCACGTTAAGTACAGGACCATTTGCATTTGGCGCCAACGCCAATGGCGCCATGGGTCGCGCCTAGAAATGGCGCTGGCATAAAGGCAACATTCCTTTACAACAGCGGTCAAATTTTTTGGGGGGCGCCCCCCCCCCCCGTTCGCCGAGCTCCGTATACAATCCGTCCCCACCCGCTCAAAAATCCTGGCTACGTCCCTGATTGGCGGTCAATATTCGAAGAAATACGGTAAATGATTTTCTACACATGATGATTTTTACACATGAGTAAATGATTAAAAATGATTGAGACATAATGTTTGATTATACTAGGTATAGTGGTAGGACTTGATGCCCTGCCCTTGCACATACTTATGTCTTCATCCAGTAGAGCAGAAATGGGGAACTTATGTTAAAATTTGAACGAAAGAACGTCAAAATAGAAGCCTACTATGCACTGCATTCCCGGAGACTGCGGAACGTGTTTGGAAATTCTAACATAAGTTTATCATTGCTCCATTGCTATACAAAGACATAAGTATCGACGGCAGGGCATCAAGTCCGACGACTATAATGATATTTCAACTTCAACTCAACACAATCCCCCCCCCCAGAAACGTTTCACAATGTATACCACAAACTTTGCAAAATTACCCAAATTACGAAACGAGAGCGAACGAATCAGAGCTACAATACACGCACGATTCTGCAATTTGACATACATACTCAACCGAGTAAACAAAAAAGACTCGAGGTTGATTGACACGCTGTCATTCAATTCACAGACAATCACTTTTTCAGAGCTAAGAAAACGGACAGCTGCAGTTGACCACTTTTAATTACATGTATACTGTGTACGCAGTAATACTAATGCTAATGAAATATAGGTAGCCATATAGATTACAACTTCCGCTGCTCCACACAATACCGCCCGCGCCGGTGCCCGCCTATGCCCGCGTGGTGTTCAGTGCTGCGTGCAGAGCAGAATCAGAGTGTTTAGTATTTTAGTAGTTAAGAAGCAGTATTCAGTAGTCTCATAAAAATTAGACGTTGTTAGACCCACTCCCAGTTCCAAATGCCAGCAATAAATTTTCTATGCTTGTTAGTACTGTTTTTGTCATACACCTTGCTCGCGTCATAAGTGGTGCTACTACTACTGGGATTTAAACGGGATCTCGATCTCGAATCCCGTAAATTTCAGCTTTTTGTAAAAATTAGTGAAAATTATGAAAAGTAAAAAATTGACGTTTTTGCGCTAAAATGTGAATGGTAACCTCCACTCTAGGCCCCAGCGTCGAAATTATGCCAGTTTTCTGGCATACAAAAACGAACAAAAACACCAGTTTTACAGATTTGCAAACAAAGTCTCCAAATACCAGAATTTTGACCAAAAGCTTGATCCTGAGACTCAAATCCCGATCCCGAAAAATGTCAATCCCAATTCCGAAATCTCAAACAACCAATCCGGATCCCGAGATCTGAATAAGCCAATCCCAATACCGAAAAGTCAATGCCGTTTGAACCGCCTAGCTAGTTATTCACCCAACCTTCTTTTTGGAGACTGTCCCTCTATTTTTTCGCCATGCTTTCGGCGAATTTTTTACATGTTCTGCCAAGGTTTTTCAAAGTGGTTTTATAGAGCCCATTCAACATCTGATGTTTAAATAGCACCAAATCAAAGGAAAATGCCACTCAAGTACAGTGACCACTGATATCTTTATTTGTTTCATGCATTTGGCACAATTCCAGCACTTTGTGTACCTTCTATAGGAAACCGCCCTTCTATTTATTTGTGGTCCAAATTAAGTCAAAAGGGTGTACCTTCTATAGGAAACCGCCCTTCTATTTATTTTGTGGTCCAAATAAAGTCAAAAAAGTGTACCTTCTATAGGAAACCGCCCTTCTATTTATTTCATGGCCAAAAATGTCTAAAAGTGTACCTTCTATTGGAGACGCCATTCTATCGGAGACCCGCCCTTCTATTAGAAGAAATACGGTAATAAAAACATGTTGCACACAGGTACGCAAACGGATTATCGACAGTCTAGTGATGCTTTGTACCGCTACCGGAGCGAATTCTAGCTCGAGCTCGACTGATAGCAGCGCTAAGGGCTGTAACATTTCACAAAATTCCGACACAACACCGACAGCATCCACATCTACTGTTGCTGTGCGACCACGACAACGACGCAATCGAGAACTTTCTGCGACAGAGAAACTCGATCAAATACAGGATGAGAGTGGCAAATTCTATATTTTCACGGACTTTAAAGGTTGGTTTACACTGGGGAAATTTATACTGCAATACCTCGAATATGACCCCCTCGGATAACTCCCCCCTGTCGGCGAGGTGAAAAAAATAACTCCCCTCTCTCGAATAAGTCCCCCTCAAAGATGTCTGAGTGAAAATAGGTAACTCCTCTGGGGTCTTATTAGATAATTTAGGGTATGCGTATTTGGATTTTGCTTGACAGTTTGCAACTTGCAACCATGGGTATACTCGGATGACATTACGCCGTACATTTTTCCGGAGGAAGCACTCCATCATGACGTGATCACTTTCGTCCCCACCATCATCTCTCGCCATCACCTCGTCATCATCACGTCTACCATAAGTTCTCGGCGAGGTTGCATGCACTGTTTCATATGCTGGCCGATTCAAATGCTAGGAAAAAGCACTGATTCATATGCTGAAGTGCTTTGTTTCAAATGCTAATGTGCTACGACTCACATGCTGGAAAAATGCACGATTTATATGCCATTTAATGCTGCATTTGATATACTCACTCACTATTGTTTCATACACATTTTTTCACGTCTCATATTTATGCTGCATTTGTACACACTTGTTATGCCATTTATGTGTGCGGTGTTTCAAAGGGATTGTCCCAATCCCGATCACGCGTTCTTCAATTTTTTCAGTATAAAGATGACATTTCCGGATATATGCATGGACGGAAATTTTAAGTTTCTATATATGGAGATTCCAAATCCATAAAAAAAACGCAAAAAAATTTGGTGCCAAGGGAGGTTTGGTCCTTAGGCAAAGCGAGTCTTAAGCGTGCATGCAGTATGGCACCGCAAAGTGCACCTGTGGCTTAAGCAGCAGACGTTCCTTTGAAGGTGGCACATCAATGTGTATAGGTAAATCCACTCGGCTCGGAAAGTTGGGGCACGCGTGGAAAGTGATAGTTATGATTTATATTTATTCTAATTACCTATTGCCACCCTACTAATGTCCATATTTTAGTTTTTTTCCATGTCATTTTTAGATTCAGTCAGAGATTTATACATTTGATTTATATATATACACTATGCATATTTTTGTCATTTATTTGTTTACATTTGTTATTTACGGTACGGCATGCAAAGTAAAGCGTATGGACCGCATTTGAAGTGTGCAACAAATGAGTATGAAACAAAAAGTATGGCACATTAACAATAGTAAATAACAGCATTGTTTTGCAAATGCAGATAAGAATTTTTTGCAGATAAAAATTTTGATTATAACATCTCAATAAATGTCTTTACAAATCAATTAAAATTTTGATTTGAAAAAAAATACCGGAAGGCCCACGTCAGGTGCACGGTTTTGATTGGCCCCCAACACATGAATTTTGAATGAAAACCGCTCGAATTTGGTACATAAATGTACCCCATTTGTTGTGTCAAGTGATAGGTTTCATATTGCAAGATTTCGTGTCAGAACGTGAAAGAGTTTCATATTTACGTTGTTGAATGTGTCCCATTGTAGATGGTCCTGTGGAGTGACGTTGTTTTGCATACAATATAATAAATGTGAAAATTTAGTGAATTTTTATGTGTGTGCTTAACATATTAAATAGGGCATTTAGCTACTGTCATGCCAAATTTGGACGATTTTTATGAATAATTGGTGCTTTGGTACACAATTGCCTGACATGCACCACGCTGAAACACTTATAAAACTTTGCTTCACGTTCCAACATGAATTTTTGTGATGTGGAACTGTGCACTTAACAAAACAAATGGGGTACATTTATCTACCCCCATACCAAATTTGAGCAGTTTTCATTCAAAAGTGACGTGTTGGGAGCCAATTGAAACCGTGCGCCAGACGTGGGCCACCCTATACAATGTATTTATCATTCATTCATAACTCATAAATTCTATCACCTCAAATTTGAAACTGCAATTTAGACTTTAAAATGCAATTTTGAAAAATTAAATGGCTGCTGTCCCTTCAGGAACTACAAAAACTCAAGAATATATAAATGATATATAACTTCTTTAAATTGAATTTAGATGTAAATATTATCCACACGTTCCCACAATTACTATCACACTTTTCTATTTTTCAATGAACTGCTCAATACCTGGTATTATGGGAGATATTTATATTGTCACCTATACTCCTTTGAATAAAGCGCCATACCTTGCAGTATGACAAATATTCTGTTTGTACGACGAATTGCCTGCACTTATTACTTAATCCCATGATAAACTGCCCGCACTAATGGAGCGATTACAGCTCGGGCGTAAAATTCCAGCGTAAAATTCCATCGCAAAATTGATTACATGAAAGTGGATGATGATACAAGGTCTGCAATTTTTCATGGAGAATATGTTTATCAATACCTTCATTGTGACCAAGGGTCATAGTCAACGGTCACTTCTATTTGATTGTGAAAATTCAAAAATGTCTATTTTACGCTGCAATTTTACGCCAGCTGAAGAAAAGTCAATTCTACGCCAGGTGATTGCATGCAATGGCATAGCGTAGAATTGATTTTTCTTCAGCTGGCGTAAAATTCCAACGTAAAATAGAAATTTTTGAATTTCCACAATCAAATGGCAGTGACTGTGGATGATGACTCTCGGACACAATGACGGTATTGATAAACATATTCTCCATGAAAAATAGCAGACCTGTATCATCATCCACTTTTATGTAATCAATTTTGCGATGGAATTTTACGCTGGAATTTTACGCCCGAGCTGTAATCGTAGCATAACTGGCAAATTGCCCGCGTGTATGACAAATATTCTGTTTGACAAATAGGCGAAAAAAATGCAAAACTGAATTTTTTTGACAAAAATTCGTTTTGATAGAAAGATAGGGAATCTATGAATCGATGCAGTGCGGCATTTGAGATGTAGCATTTGGCGAGCATGAAACGATTTTATGCTGGCATATGAATCATAGCTAATTGGCATATGAGGTGATGCTCTAATTACGTGACAAAAGGTCAAGGCCGTAAAGTTGATGCGGGTAAACCAAAACTCATAACGCGGACCAAATTCGGGTTATACCGAATTTATAACACGTTACGTTTGTACACGCTACAAAGGAACTATTTTTTGTAGCTCCATCTGGCTGTGGCGCCATTTTTATTTCTCTTTAGTAAGTACTTATATTAAAAGAGTGCATGTTTTTGTATTTTTTTGGGGGCGGGGGGTGTATTTAGGAATTGATGTTTTTTTCGGACTGTTTTTTTTGGAAATTCTTTATTTTTGCTTGACTTTATCTATCAATATAATATTTTGTATTTTGATTTAAAAAGTTGTGGGGATTAATTCGCCCATACAAACTAATTTCATCAAATGTTTTTTTCTCACCTGAAATAATGACTGAAATTTTAAAAATGGCATCAAATTTTCAGTTTGGAATTGAGAGCTTAGCTTTTTTTGCAAAAACTGTGCCTAATTGCATAGTTTATTTTACAAAAATAAAAAAAACTTTGTTTTCTCACTGAAAATCGTGGCTGAAAATTTGATAATGGCGCCAAATTTTTTGTTCTGAATTGACAGTCAACTAATGTGCAGACGCAATAGTTAGCTACCTAGTCCGCGACCAGCAAACAATTTATATTCTATGGCCACCTTTTACACAACAGGTCGCGGTGTGCGCACTTCGCGTCCGATCCAAAGAAAAGATTGGGTGCTCGAATACAAAGGTGTGCTGAAGATTGGCACAGATGAAGTCAAGCGGCTAGACGAGGAGCTGTCCGACAACCCAGCAAACAGTTACGTGTACTACTTCAGCATTCACGGCAACACGAGATGCTGGTGAGTACCCCATCGTGTCTACACACCCATTTTCACCGTGACTTCGTGTGAAAACTGAATTATTTTCAAACGAAAATTAATCAACACGGTTGAATGATTTGATTTAATTTAAATTGATGAAAGTTAAAATTCAAAAACTAAAACACAACATATGAAAGGTGTGCTTCGAAAAGTGCCGATCTACAAAAAAATCGATTTTGAAATAATCGCAATTCAAACTTTGGAGTATGCAGCAATACTCATATATGAGTATCGAGTATGGGTATTTTGAGTATGAGTATTTGCGGTATATTGTTAGGTATCTGGTGACACATGTAAAACTACCGTATTTGCTTGAATAGTTCCCCCTTGAAGTATCCCACCTGTAACACGAGTGAGGAACTAATAATTCCCCCCCCCTCAAAAAATCCCCCCTTTAAAGATTTGATTAATTTGTTCTACCTATTTAAACAAAAATGGCACGTTATTATGCTGATAAGGCATGTTTCGGGAAATGAGTTGATGGAAACATGCTTGAAAATGTTGACGAAAATAATTCCCCCTTGAAAAATTCCCCCCTCGAATAGTTCCCCACTCAAAAATGTCTGACGAAATAATAATCCCCCAGGGGGATTATTCAAGCAAATACGGTAGTTATAAAACGTTTATGGAATTATATCCCTGTAGATGGGTTCATTTTATAGCACAAATCGTGAAATTACACTTCACAGTATCGACGCGACAGAAGACGACCCGACGAGTTTCGCCCGACTAATTAACCACTCACACACCAGTGACAAGTACTTTCCGCCAAATTTGCACATGAAGTACACTTTGGTCAATGGCCGGCCCCGACTATTTTTGGTAGCGCTGCGGGATATAGCTGAAAACGAAGAGCTAGCTTACGACTATGGGTTGTCAAAAGACGAATTGAACAAACACAGTTGGATGAAAGCCAGGCCTAAAGACTGTTAGTTTATAAAAATTTGAGGCGTCCAATTCTAAAAGTCGACAAGTCCAAAATATGAAAATTTCGAGTTAGGCCCGGAAACATCATCTGGGGCTACTTCTGCACATTTTTCACCATTTTCCATAAAAATTTTTGACCTCACATGCCCATATGGCAAAGTGCCAAATTTGACATTTTTTGGGAAAAATCCAAAGGTTTGGGCAAGAAGTCGACTAGTCCACCTAGTTTTGAGCTAAAAGGCGACAAGTCCATCCTCCGCTTCCTTTTTTATGGGAAAAAACGCAAGAAATGTGATAAGTCCACCATGGAAACCGATTTCTAAAAGGCGACAAGTGCATAATTTTCCCATAAGGCAGCCTCGGCTTCCGCGGGAACAAAAATGTTCTCGCGTGCAAGAAGGCGACAAGTCCATTTCCCTCCCAAAACAGTTTTGCTCTGACCGAATGGAAATTTATGGACACCCAATTTTTCACAGTGTTGAGAGAAGGGGCTGAAATTTTGACACTTTATTGTAAACATATGGAATTTTATGAAAAGCATGAGAGAGCCAAATTGGACATGCACCACGGGCCTGGAATTGGATCGGAAACTTAAAATGTGATTTACTCAAAATCACATTTTGTCGACTTGTCGACTTTTAGAATTAGACGCCTCATTTAGATTATATTTATATTTTATTCGAGTAAATACGGTAGTATATATCACTGTAATAAAAAATGCGCAAAAAGTATAATGTACTTTCTGAGATTCTGAATTTTCGTATTTTTGTGAAAATATATATTTTTACACCTACACATTTACGTTTCTTACACTTGTGGAATAAAACATCACAAAGCACAACAAAACGTTTGCGAATTTTTTTTCTCGATAGTTACACAAATTACATAAATTCATCCCCAAAATCACACAGGGAAGCCGCCAGATCATGCTGACGCAGACGCTGAGCCGGTTGCGGCTCCTAGTGGATGCGCTGAGAATTTCGGCGAAGAGAACGAGAAAAGTACTGCTGACATCGAGCATCGTGAGCCAGTGGATAGCGACCAGCGCAGAGCGACCGATGGCGACAGCGACAATAGCCAAAGCCTTGCTGCGCGCGACGATGCCGAGTGCGAACCATTTGCGGCAAGTGGCTCAGATGGCCACCAGGACACCAGTGCAAATGTCCAGCCGGGTGACCCGAGAGTCGATTCTCAGCCAGGTAAATACAGATTTATCAAACTTCTCACGATAGGCCTACAATTTTATTTACAGTTTTCGCATTGGCACAATTTCAGCATTTGATATCCGTTTCATTGGAGACGCTCTTTCATTTATTCGGGGACCCAAAAGAGTTCAAAACGTGTAATTTTGTTTGTCATTAACTGTTGAAATGGTGCCAAATGCAAAAAATGTACCTACCGTATTTCCTCGAAATACCCCCCTCAAAGTGGGACTATGAATTTGTGGTCTGGGAAATGCATAACAGACGTTCAAAACACTTACTGTGTTACGTTAGAACATCGTTTATACCATCTACATCCTCATATAAGGCTGTAAAAACTTATGAATGGTGGTTATTGTAGCATTTTTCACGTTTTCCTTTCAAAATTTTCACTTTGAAACCCCCCCCCCCCTGGGGGTAATTCGAGGAAATACGGTATATCAAATTGTAGTCCTATCGTAAGAAATTTGATAAATCTGTGGTGACCGTTACCTTGGAGACGCCCTTTTATTTATTTGGTGACCGAGAAAGAGTTTAAATCAAACGTGTACGTTCTATTGGAGACCCCCCATTGAAAAAAGCAATATGAATTGAGCCCTGATATGAAATACATAGTGAACTTGTCCATCACTCGCACCCACGCCCACTATCTAGTGACTCGCACAGACATCGAGCCAGTGGACAGCGACCATACCATGTCCGATGGCGATGGCGATGGCATCGACAGCGACAGTGGCCAAAGCCTTGCTTCGCAGCCAGATATCACCGCAACGAACGATGCCGCCATTGCTGAACTGGAAAACGCTGGCCAGGGGATAGTTGGTGTTGAGAACACACCGAAATGTGCAACGTCAGTTATAGGGTTGGCACTTGATTATTTTCACTAGGCATCTAAAAATTGAGGCGTCTACCAATCTATACGACCACAAGTCAAAAATATGAATATTTTGTGTTATTTAAGCCCGGAAACGTCATCTGGGGCTAGGTACTCCCGCACATTTTTCTTCATAATCCATAATGGCAAAGTGCCAAATTTGACACTTTTGGGGAAAAAATGCAACAAAATTGGGCAAGGAGTCGACAAGTCCACTTAGTTTTGGGCTAAAAGTCGACAAGTCCACCTACCGCAAATTTTTTGTTGTGAAAAAAAAACGCAAAAAAACTGTGATAAGTCCATCATGGACACCCCCCAAAAACAGTTGTTCTGTCCGAGTAGACACTGAATTTAACACATATAAGATGAGAACAGGGACTGAAAATTTGACACTTTATTGTAAACATTTGTAATTTAATGTTGAGCATGAGAGAGCCCCATCCATTGGACACGCACCGCGGACCTGGAATTGGAAATACAACTTAAAATGCAATTTACTCAAAATCGCATTTTGTGAATTAGTCGACTTTAGAATTAGACGCCTCAATTGTTTGCTGCGTAAGCGCGCAATTCCACAAACACATTACCTACCGTATTTCTCCGAGAATAAGGCCCCGGCACTATACAAATTTGGGGGCTTTTTGAACACTTTCCAAGGTAGTCAGTTAAATGGAAATTACACAGTTTTGATATGACAAAAGAAATTCCCGTGGAGAAAATCGATGCAATTCAGAATATACAAGTTGGGAGGATAGTGGGGGCGTTTTCTGAGCAGAATTCAAGCAGTTACCATGTGACTGGTATGATACACATAGCACAGACCACAGCTAATACACTACAAACATACATTTCATGTTGCAGCCGAACGAGCGGAGACTTTGATGTGCCCGATTATGACGACTGCGAATCCGACTTGGGAGATGGGGAGGAACTGACGGATCTGCCAAATGGAAAAGTGAGAGTAGCGTCCGAGAGCGTGCTGTGGCGCCACCTCAGGGTTGGTTTGGATTTGAATTTTCAATTACCGTATTACCTAGAATTATCCCCCGTAATACCCCCTAAAATTTGGCTGATGAAATAATAACCCCCTCCAGAACAAAATATTCCCTCCCTCGAAAAATCCCCCCCCCTTAGGCAAATGATAAAGTTTTTGAATCCAATTTGAGCAAAAATGACACGTTTTAAAAAATGCATATTTCATTCAATCAGTTTATAATTGTTCAATTTTTTAGGTCTGAGCATGGCGAATTTCCAAAAATTTCTGGCGAAATAAAATAGTCCCCTCGAATTATGCCCCCAAAAATATTTCTGGCGAAATAATAAACCCCATGGGGGTATTTTGAGGTAATACGGTATCTAGGTACATACATATTACCGTATAAACTCGAATACTTAGCCACATTGAATTACCCCCCTCCAATAATTCCGCGCTCTTCCTCAGAAAAAAATATTCTCTCCCTCGAAAAATCCCCCCCCCCCCCCCTTAGGCAAATGATAAAGTTTTTGCATCCAATTTGAGCAAAAATGGCACGTTTTGAATAATGCATATTTCATTCAATTAGTTTATATAAATACCGTATTTCATCGAAATACCCCCCGGGGAGATTATTGCTTCAGAGTAAAAATTTTGAGAGAGAAACGTGAAAAATGCAACAATAACCACCATTTATAAGTTTTTACAGCCTTATATGAGGATGTAGATGGTATAAACGATGTTCTAACATAACATAGTGAGTGTTTTGAACGTCTGTTATGCATTTCCCGGACAACAAATTCATAGTGCCGATTTTGAGGGGGTATTCCGAGGTATGCTAAAACTTTGACGAACTGACAATCTCCACATTGAAAAATCTCCCCTCAAATAGTCCCCCATCAAAAAAGTCTTGACGAAAAAATAATTCCCTGGGGGATTATTCGAGTATATAGGCTAGTCACCTAGCTATTACCTCTACCAATGTTTTCTATTCATGGATTTTATGATACTACCCACAAATACGCAGGTAAAATATGAGAAATTAAAATCGGGGGAGAAGGCAGAAGAAGAACTAACTGTCGTGCCCGAGCCCGTGGCCGATCCGCAAACTGGCAAGAAAATGCGCAAGAAAAGGGAATCAAAAAAGATCGATAAAAAGAGTGCCGATAGAAACGTCAAACCGGTCGCTCTGTGCCGACTGTGTGCTGATAAAGCCAGGGAGAAATACCCACATCTCACGTGAGTTTTAAATGCAGATTTGGAGTTATAAATATCATCAGCAGGGGAGTATCCGGGAACTGAAGCATAAAAATATTGGATTTTGGATAGGTGGGCTTACTTTGCATAGTCAGGCAGGGGGCAGGGGTAGGCAACCCCCTCCCAAAACGCCCAGCTATCTATTTATCTATACCGGAGGCAAAATTTTGGGCTACTATTAGGCACATAGTGCTTATCAAAAATGATCAAACAATCCAAGCTCCCAAAAATACAATTGAGGCGTCTACTTCTAAAAGTCGACAAGTCCGTTTTCAACCCTATCCAATTTCAACGATTTACAATGCAGGCTGCGGGAATCGAGAACTTTCAAAAACAATAAGTATGTGGAAGTGATCCGGTCGGTGAGGAAAGAGTTTCTGAATTGGCATTTTTGTCGATATCACCCAGACGAGGCTATCAAAGAGATGGGAAGATCATGGTATGAGAGTACCTTAAAAAGCAAGGGTAGCTCGTGCGGCGAGAAGAAGAAAGCCCTGCAAGCACAAAGTGAGTGCGTTTTTCACGTCAGTGTCACATCAAGCACAAAGTGCATTACCGTATTTCTGCTAGTATAAAATCTCACTCGGAGAAATACGGTAATTCACTTTGTGATTGATCTGACACTGACATTCCATTTTTTAATCAAAAAACCGCAGCTACAATTTTTTGTACTAAAAAAGGATGGAATGGCGCCATGGCGCTGTTTTCTATGACGCCATTATTTCGAATGGCGCCATGGCGCCCTTGGCGCTTGTCGCCATTTTCGCTCGCGCCAATATGGTGCCCATGGCGCTAGAAATGGCGCCAAAATCCCGTGAATAAATGTGACCCAACATGACATTTTTGGACAATTCTAAAAAGCTTATGTTGTGATATAGGTGCTAAAAAAGTAACTTTAATTGTTGGCGACATTTTTCCTGGCGCCCTTTGGCGCCCGGCGTCATTATTTTGAATGGCACCTGGTGCCATTTTTCCTGGCGCTTTTCCATCAGTAGTACTAAAAATGTATTTTGTGCGCAACACTAGTACGCAATTTCACATGCACGTTACCTACGGTGGTGTTTTTCATTTGTTTTGAGACCTATTGAGTGTAAAAGCTGCCATTTGTTTGTGCTATTGCGTCATAAAATCAGCTGTGATATGTCAGTGCGGCATATAATATATACAGCCAATGTGCTCCCGTCCCACATACTTCTACAATGTGAAAGATCACTTTTTCAATGTATCAGCCTTCCTTCATAACCGTATTTCAGCACTATTCCACGCCCAAATTCACTTGATGAAATTCACAATATACAATTTGGGAGGAAAATAAGCGCTTTCTGAGCAATTCACAAGCCAATCCCGATCCCGACCCCTAAGAGTCAATCCCGTTTGAACACACAGCCAATCACTCACACAGACAACTTTACCGTAACTAAATATTACAATTTCAGAAGAAAAAACCATCTGGAGAAACAAAGAGTTGGTACAGAGGTACTACAAATCGATCGTGTATGCAGCAGCGTTCGTCGCAGCTGTACCCGGCGTACCGATTCGATTAGGTGAGCGTGTTGTGTGTTGTGTTTTAACCATGTAACTTGTTTACCTGTCTTAAATGAGCGAGCCAAAGACGTTAGCGGGCAAAATATTTACACAGAGCGGGGAGTGATGCAAGAATCAAGGGGGCGTATTTTTCCTCACCTGTCCAACAGGGGAGGGGGAACTTACTAGGGTTCAAACGATATATCGTATCGAATATCGAATATCGGATATCGACCATTTTTTAATATCGAATATCGAATATCGATATCGAAAATTTTGAAAAAATATCGAATATCGAATATCGATATCGAAAATTTTGAAAAAATATCGAATATCGAAAATCGATATCGAAAATTTTGAAAAAATATCGAATATCGATATCGAATATCGACCATATTTTCGATATATCAAACCTGTATAATGTCCTTAATTGAGTTATTATTTTTGTTTTGAGATATTTGTGATTAATTTGATTTGCTTATAGTATCTAAGTTGATGAGTAAAAGTAAAGTATTTAATGTTATCTTTGTTGGAGTGCTTACTCCACATTTCTTGTATTTGGTTTGGCCACATACCTACTGAACTACCTACCTCATATTTGAAGCCAGAAAATGCTGATATGCTGCTTTTTTGCAACATGCCCTTAAACAATTGGGTTATAAGTATGAATTGTTGTATCTACCAATTATTGTTTGTCTGATACAATTTGTCTCATCATGTTTTTTCTTCGATTTTTTCATTCTGGCCATTGTAAACCTTGTTAGAATTAATTGTACTTTTCAGTAAAGAGATAATCAACCATGTTTGCAACCATATGAAAATACAACATGCTGCTTGAAATATGCCTTGCTATACCAAAAGCTAAATATCGAATATCGAAAATATCGAAATATCGATATCGAATATCGACCATTTTTTAGTATCGAATATCGATATCGAGGGTCCATATCGTATCGAATATCGATATCGAAAATTTTGAAAAACTATCGAATATCGATATCGAAAATTTTGAAAAAATATCGAATATCGATATCGAAAATTTTGAAAAAATATCGAATATCGATATCGAAAAGTGATATCGTTTGAACCCTAGAACTTACTCAGTGGGGATGTTATTCATGGGGAAATGTAATTGATTATTGAAGGGGTATTTATACAAAAAATGAGCAACAGCTCCCACAACTATCCGTTTCGTTGCACTAAATCGAAGTTTACACGGTGATTCATTTCACTTTACTTTTTTCAGTGGATGAGTACTTCTTTCGACGCTTTCTCGATGAGCTACTGCGAGCGAATTCCAATGGCTGTCACGATAACTTCAATATGCCGGGCCGCACATTCATGAAAGATGTCATGGCCTGTCTGGCGGACGCAACGCGTCTGGCGTTAGCGTGCGAATTGAAGGAACAGACCCACATCACATTTGGCACTGACATCTGGTGAGTAGAGTACCTGATTTCCTGTAAAGTATTGTTCTTTGATAAAGTGCCATAAAGTTTGATATAGGTACATTTTGTACTCAAAATGAAATAAAAAACCGTTCTTCAAAATGTTCCGTTAAGAGTACCTATAATTGAGTGACATAGGGAAGGGTTTATGTGTATATACAGTCATATATGACTATAAACACATTCACATCTATGTAATTATTCTATTTTTATACGTCTGCTGAGTATGGCGAATTTCCAAAAAATTCTGGTGAAATAATAGACCCCCTCGAATTACCCCCCCCCCTAAAATTTTGTTTGCGAAAAAATAAACCCCCTGGGGGTATTTCGAGGTAATACAGTACCCACATCGTGTTCATTTTCAACATTTTAGTACTTTTTCTTTAAGCACTCTAGTGGTTTTTTCAGAGTATCCATCTAGGTACAGGGCTGAAAAAAACGTTTTTAAAGTTGTTTTGTAGCGCTTTTTATGGGGACCCCAAAAATGGTCCTAACTCAAATTTGACAACATTGTAGATCGGCACTTTTGGAAGCACACCCTCCATATTTAACCATAAGAATAGATGCATTGATCTTGACCCGACCCAACTTATTTCAGGTCTGCGAGGCATGGGGAATCGGTGATGTGCATCACGGCGTACTACTTTGACAAAAAAACTCATCGACCGGCCAAACGTTTCTTGGGGTTGGTAGAATGCATGGCGACCAATTCGGAAACGATAGCTAATCGGTTCCAAGAGCGATTAGACGAGTTCGGGATTCGACCGGAACAAATTTTCCGGGTACGTTATAACCAATTTATTGGATAGTATACTGGAAATACTGTATACCATAGTGAAGAGCTGTTTTTTTTCTATGTCTAGAAGAGGCGCCCTCAGCTATTTATCCTACCTGAGGCAAAATGTTCAGCTATCATTCCCTGACTGAGTCCCCCACCAAATCACGTTGCTATCTACGTTCTATACGTACATACTTTTTTTTACCTATTTGGGCTATTTAAATATCTATGCACCACCCCATAGCCCCTGCCACAGTCAAAAAAGGGTTACCCATGCGCAGCAGCACAACCAAAGTACCCCTAAAACTATTTCAGTTGATCAGTGACAATGGCGCCAACGTCAAAAAGAGCTTACGATCATCACTCGCATTGTCTTATGCACTTGCCAACGAAGGATCTGACGAAATGCTTCAGATAATCGTTGATGAGCAGGTGTCGCCGGAGGAGCAGCAGGTTTGTCTAAATCGTTTTATAGTTCTGGAGGTTTTGAAACTTAAGACATATCCATTGAGGGTTTGAAGACGCAATACCGATGAAATTCACTCACACTTCACTATAGAATGTAAACTGCAGCACATCAGGGTGTAAACTAGAGCTTTTGGATATAATGTAAACTGGCGTCGGCTTCACAAACCATGCATCAGCTTCATTATCCCACTGACTTTTTCACAGAATTGGGAGCGATGGGAGGACGAGGATGAGGAGGATCTTAGGCGCCAGCGGCAGGAAGGGGACAGATACGTACGCCCAGCACGACAGCCACGTTCGAAAACTTATCAGGATTACCAGGACCTGCTGGAACGGATATCCAACGCTGTGGTCACGTGGGCTCGAAAATTCAAACTAGCCTGGTCTAGTTGTTTTGCCCACAACCTTGAAGTGAGATAATTTACATTGTGTATTTTTTGGGTTTTGTTAGACCGAACTGTTATTAAACTGAACACCCACTCGATAATTCAAAGCACGAAATTACTTTGGCACATTGGCAAATTACAGAAACACCTTCAATTTTTGAACTTTTTCAAAAATCCCGACTCTGATGCGGAAAAATTCCAAATATCCCGCATGAACCGTACTTCAAACTTCACAGCATCTCATTCAATATATTTATATACCTAAATACTAACTGCTCGCATTCATATTTACAGCTGTCGGTGAATGGTGTCCTGAAAGATGGTATTGACGAAGAGGGAAACGAATACGTCAATCCATTCGGCACCGCGTTGGCTCACGCTAAGGACCTGGTGCAGAGAATCAGAAATGCACCAAAAGCCCACCTGGCTTTGAAACAGTGCAGCGATTATTTTCTCATTACATCTAACGAAACGCGCTGGTCGTCGACATTCTTTCTGACGGAGCGCTTGTGTAAGGTGAGTAGTCGGCGCGGGCGGTCGTGTGTGTGGCAGCTAAGCTAGGGATGGAAACAATTTCACAACCATGTTAAAACGTGTTTTAAACAACGTTTTTTTATAAAAAAACATGACGTCCAAAATGTTTTTTTTTTTAAACATCAACCGAAATTTTTAGTACTAAGCACTAGGTATTTTGCAAAATTTTTCTTGCATAAATACATTTCTCGTACGCGTATTCTTTGAAAGTGTACGCGTACAAGTGCGTACGGTATTTTTTTTGAAAAGTATATGTAAATGTATTTACCGCGTACTCGCGTACTCGTATTTTTCGAGTAAACGTACGTACCTTTTAACAACTCTGGAAAATAACCACTCTCGAACAACTCCCCCTCACGCGATGAATAGGAAAGACGCCACATCACACTACAACTAAAACATACTAAAACTGTAATTGTTTTTACAGGTGAAAGGAACGCTGAACGCAATCGCCGAAAAATTTGGGCTGGAAAGTATTTCCGCCGGCGATTGGGGTAAACTGGAAGCCTTCAACGACTTCATGAGGCACTTTTCTGCTGTGACCAAAAGGATTCAGACCGAGCAATACGCCACATCATCCATGGTCGTTGCGTACAACCTCCAACTGCAGAAGTATTTGAGAAGTCAAGAGAGCAAGGCTGATCGCGATGTGAGGAAGTTGGCGAAACGCATGAGGGTTTGTCTGCTCTTGGCCAGATTTTTTATTGACCGCCTTTTTATAGACCCCCTTTATCAAGTGACTGGGGGCTTTTTCAAGCAAAACAACTTTTTAGTCATAGCCCCGACCTGAAAACCCAACATACTCTAACATCATCAAAGTTGGGCCAGGGATAAGTAACTGGGAAGCAACAAAAGTGTCGTGGACCCCCCAGACTACCCTTTCTGTATGGCGAAAAAACTATTCTGACCGCTAGTACATAAACCAGAGTTGTTAGTACTGAGGTACTGAACTTTTTTTTAAAGTAAACGTAAAGTATTTTTATTTTACTCACCCCAGAGTACAGAAAACGTAAAGTATTTCAAAAATACTTTTACACTGCGTAAAATGTGAGTAAATCTTTTTATTCCAGAGAAAACAAAAAAAACGAGATTTTTTCTGGGAAAATGTTGACTAAAACGGGTATTTTTTCCTCACTGAAGACATAAAAACTTATATTTTTCTCAGAAAAAGTCAGTATTTATCGACTTTTTACTCTCATATACAAAGAGATGTGTTCTTCTCTCCTGCTAAGTATTTCTGACGAAAATGTCTTGTTTGTCACTTTCTTTTTGGCAAAATGACATTTTGTGTCCCCTAAAAATAAGGCACATTTTCAAAAAGTACGCGAGTAAGTGACAGTGAGTACCGATATTTTTTCGCGAGGAAACGTAAACGTATTTACGCAGTACTCGAGTATCCGTAATTATCGAGTAAACGTAAATACGTTTTAACAAATATTGAACTGAATAGACTTGAAAATTGTAGCACCTCTTTAACAACCTATCCCTTTTTCCAGGAAGTCATGAATGTGAAATTTGGGTTTGCAATGGACCCTCAAAACACGGAATTCGATCCCTTTTGGGCACTGTGCACCATCCTGGATCCGAAGTTGGCACCTTTCATGTTCAAGCCGGAGACGCCCAGCACGAAAGAAAGATGGCAGAAAAACCGCCGCCTCATTCAAGCCGCACAGAAGTATTTACTAGAGTTTTCCAAAGAGGATATCCACATCAGATCCGCAAGCACTGTGTCAGTGCACCACGACGCCCCTGGTCCAAGCGGTACCACTGAGGCGGGAGAGAGCGACGTGGTGAGTCAACCGGGGATTTTTTGTCAGAAGGTTTTGAGGGGGGGGTATTCGAGGGGAGGGGGATTTTTCCGTCAGAATTTTCAGTAGAATATATGATTAGTTTAGTGCACAAATGAGGTAATATTGGTTGGTAACATCAATCCTTTGTAGGAATACAATATTCATATTTCAAGCAGTGAAAAAAATATTCTAGCTGCAGAATAATACACATATTTACATATTAAATACTAAAAAATTTTTTTTGTAAATGTGATATTTGTGATATGTCTTCTACCCATAAAGTGGAGGGGGAGTTGATCGAGGTGGAGTTCTTTTTTCGTCACACTCACGTAGTTATATGCCTGCTTATAGCATTTTAACCTATTGTGGCTATTTCTAATTTAGTTTCTAATCTAAAATTTCAGCTCTGGGACTTGGAAGAGGCGACTGGTGAGCCTGAGAATGTCGCGTCGGACGAGGACAGCGAAGTCGAACCGACACAAAATGAACCATCGCTTCTTCAGCAGTTCAGACACCATTGTGACGAAATGGAGTCTCTGGCAGCTGCAAGCACGCAAAAGTTGAAGCGTGCGACGAGATCCGTCGACACTTTCCAATATTGGACAGATCGGGTAAGTTCACTTGAAATTACCTACACCTGTCTAGCGATCGCCAGTGTTTTTTTCAGAGGATTTAAAAAAAACGTTTTTTACTTTTTTTTAAATGCTACCTAAATTTTTATGGTGTTTTATGCCAAAAAATCCACTTTATATGTTGACTCATTATGTAAATTGCTATCTGCCAAATGGTCGTGAGTTCAAATGAAGTTGGGCATGAAATAGTAGTCAAATAAGGTTATAAAAGAAGACTCATACATTGAACCTGATGTTTCCTACTGTAGAAGTATGTGGACGTATTGCTGGATACTATATACTACATTACATATCACGGCTTATTAGTATATGATAGCATGCAATAATTACTTTAAAAATGCACAAAACCAATGAAAACAACCACCAGTGGTAATGTGCATGTGAAATTGCGCGCTTACAAAATACCTAGTTCATAGGTACAATAAAAAATTTACCAGCGCTCTTTTTAAAACTAGCTCTGGGACCGCTGCGCTTTTTTAAAAAAGCGGCGTGAAACAAGCACTGGCCATCGCTAGTGACAACACCACAATCATGATTTGATCAGTTTCACTTCTTAAAAAATGCCAACAAAATTCTACCATTTCAGATTAACGCACCCAACTTCAAATTATTGGCAGAGGTCGCATGCATTTGCTTGGCTGTACCGAGCACGACCGCAGCCGAAGAACGCGTTTTTTCCATCACCGGAAAATGCAGCGCATCGGACAGAGGTGGTCGAATGAGCGTTCAGCAGGTGTGTTTTTTTCCATTTGTCCATTTTTTGTCGACATGTTCGTGTACCGTATTTCCTCGAAATACCCCCCTCGTTTGACCCCCCCCCCCCAAATTGAGTGTAAAAAGAACGCACATGACAAATACGGCAGTTTGTGTTCTGCGTAGTGCAGAACACACGTAAAAACAATGTCGGAATTAGGGTGTCAACCTTCCGTTTTCCGTTTCCACAGGCAAATTTTTTCCATCTCCGTTTCCGTTTTCCGGCTGCTAAATTTTTTTCCGTTTCCGTTTCCGTTTTTCCCGCTCATTTTCCGTTTTCCAGCTAAATTTTCAGTTTTTCCGGCTTTTTTTCAATTTTCCGGTTCAATTGTCTGTTTTTCCAACTTTTTTCCACTTTCTAGCTCAATTTTATGTTTTCTGTTGTAGCCAAACTGGTAAACATGCATGCAGGTTCTCAATTATGTGATTTTTTCCAATTTCTAGTGAGATTTCTGCAAACTTTTTTTTATTTCCGGATAAATTTCAGCAAATTTTTTTTCCGTTTCCAGCAAAATGTCAGCAATTTTTTTTCTGTTTCCAGCATAATTTCAGAAAAATTTTCCATTTCCGTTTTCTGGCCTTTTATTTTTCCGTTTTCCGGCCTTTTATTTTTCCGTTTTCCGGCAAGTGCCAAAATTTTTCCGTTTCCGTTTCCGTTTTCCGGCAAGTGCTAAAAATTTTTCCGTTTCCGTTTCCGCTTTCCGCCAAAAAGTTTTTGTTGACACCCTAGTCGGAATCACGTTAGAACAGTGTTTATACCATCTACGTACTAATATTAGTCTACAGGAGCCTTTACATGCCAGTTATTGATGATTTTGTACTAGGATTTCAAAAAAAGTTCTTGCGAAATGATACGATACCCCCCTCTCGTTTACCCCCCCCCCCTCTCGGGAGCACTATGAAACAATCACCCCCCGGGGGGTATTTCAAGGAAATACGGTATTGTCTTATAGTCGAATGTTCGTGACTTCAAGTGAAGTTTCGTACGGAATAGTGTTCAAACAAGGCGGTTATTACTTTGGGAGTGATGTTACATACTGTGGAGGTACATGGAAGCACATTACCTGAATATTGTATACTACAGCAACATATGACGGCTTATTCACCCATGGTAGCACATAGAAATGGATGCTTTGATACTAAAAATGTCACAAAACCAATGAAAACAACTACCAATGTCAATTTGTGTGTGAAATTGCGCGCTTGCGCGCAAAAATTTTGCAAAATTTGTTTGTTTTTTAAGTTTCGGACAGTGTTTTTATATTAAAAAAACAACGTTTAGAAAAAATAAAACGCTTTAAAAAAACATCGGCCATCCCTAGACTCTAGAGACGACTATTCAATATTTTTGAATTTACGAGCCTCAATGGAGCATGACTTGATCAACACACTTCCAAGTGCCAAGACATACCTACCATATTTCCTCGAAATACCCCCCCCCCTCGTTTGACACCCCCCACTCTCGGGACCACTATGAAACAATCACCCCCCCCTCGAAATACCCCCCCCAAATTGAGTGTAAAGGGAACGTACATGACAATAACTGTAGTTTGTGTTCAGTGTACTGCAGAACACACGTTAAAACAATGTCGGTGTCACGTTAGAACAGTGTAAATACATACCATCTACATACTAATATTAGTCTACAGAACCTTATAAATGGCAGTTTTTGTTGCATTTTTCGACGTCTGCGTACGTTTCAGTCTTCAGACGACAATTTCGTACTTGGTTTTCAAAAATTTTCGTGTGAAAAAATAACCCCCCCCCCTCGAAATACCCCCCCCCCTCCTGGGACCACTATGAAACAATCACCCCCGGGGGGTATTTCGAGGAAATACGGTACATAGAATTTTCTACATTGCGTGTTCGTGCATACTAAATCACACGTGTTCTTGTTGTCGGAGACTCGGATCGGAGGTTGTCGCTGCATTTGTTCTAGCCAGCCTGTCCGAGGCAGAACAAATGTTGGGACAATATCCGAAAACAGGAAATAGGTGTGATTAAGTGTGCACGAACACGCAATGTAGAAAAATTCGATGTATTTACCGTATTTCACCGAAATACCCCTGGGGGGGGGGTTATTTCAGAGTGAGAATTTTGAGGGGGGGATTATTCAAAGGGGGAATAATTAGGATCGAAGTAATACGGTATTTTATATTCATCTCACAAAAATGTTTAAAAATCGTATTTTTTGTCGTCCACGTATGTGGTAAAATAAGTGCAAACGCGGCCGAACGGTACATGAAACCCCGCCCCGATAAAAGCTCATATCATGATTTTTGATGAGCTTGAATAAGTATTGCGCTAATACTCATCGCAGCTGTCGAACGAAACACTCATCAAACTCAATCGCGACGTGGCTGACTCTGTAAACGAGAGAGAGCTGGTGGCAGTCCCCAACAGCGTCAACAAATATTTTGACGATATGGAGACTTTGCACTCCGTGTCGGAAGCAGGCAAAGCCTATACCACTGGTATGAGGCGAGGGAACAATTTCGACAGTAAAAAGGACGCAACGGCTTGGAACGATCTTTTTCAAGAAATGGTCAAAAAGCGGATCGCCAACGCCAATGAAGGCGACGAACCTCAAGTGAACAGAATGGATGGCAGTGCTACTGGACCTAGCAGTTCCGATTTGCCGATGGAAACAGACACCTCGGGCAAGAGAAAAACACAGGTATGGTGTTTTGTGGTGTGTATTGTGTAGTCTCATCCCAATCCGCGTTTTGCAGCAAATTCCACTTACCATCCCAATCTCAGACCCAAGCGCACACGCCCACTCGGGAAGTGGGATGTATTAGGGTGTAAAATAGTTTTTGCTCCGCCTTATTTGCGCTTGTACCAGAGAGGTCAGCGGCGGCCTGCATCAAGGGCCCCTTTTAGTAGGATTATCTGACATTGTCTGAACGTGAACTTTAGTGCACAGGCATGCTTGAGTGACGTTTGTGTGTTTACTTTGTGGCATTTTGTAGTGTGTACCTGTTAACCAAATATGTAACAATGTAAATATGTGCAATAATGTGATGTGCAAAATCGCTTAAACACAAACATAAGCGTTTTGAATGCCATGTGTAAAATTTTGTGATAAATTTCGTAATTTATTATGGCGCCACACGCTAGATGTCAACTGAACTTGTGTCAACTACATTTTACTGAATACTGCCATTTCAGTTTTCCTATCTGATAGGGCCTAGTTAATTTTACATCATGCCACTTAATTTTCATTGTTTCTGTTAAGTGTGATGCTTTAAAAAATGCGTTTTGTGTTATTTAGTTGACATGGAGTTGACACGAATTTTCGATGTCAACTAGCGTGTGTGGGCCCATTATTCCATAGTAACAACAAAATAGGCGGAAAAAAACTATATAATTTTTGCTGATGAAAAACTGTAAAATGTTTGTTCATTTTCAGATTATTCAGTCAATATTGTAATATTTATTAATTAATTGTTCACTAATTACTCACTGCATTATTCATGCAAAGTTATTACTTTGTTTGTGTGTGTGTGTAAACAATATCACTCAATGGCACCTGTGCCCTGAAAGTTCACGCAAAGACAATGTAAGATAATCCGACCAGAATTGGCATAATAATTCATAATTGCACGTGTACGCAACGCACGTTCAACTGACTCCCTATGTT
Organism: Sphaerolaimus hirsutus; assembly: GCA_964036195.1. NCBI lineage: Eukaryota > Metazoa > Nematoda > Chromadorea > Monhysterida > Sphaerolaimidae > Sphaerolaimus > Sphaerolaimus hirsutus. The sequence goes on from OZ038457.1 coordinate 5,890,388, forward strand.
TCTATCAAAATGCATTTATGTCATACAAATAAGTTTTGCATATTTTTCTGCCTATTTGTCAAACGGAATATTCGTCATACACGCGGGCAATTTGCCAGTTGGTGAGGGCAGTTTATCATGAGATTAAGTTTCAAGTGCAGGCAATTCGTCATAAAAACAGAATATTTGTCATACTGCAAGGTATGGCGCTTTATTCAAAGGAGTATATAGGTGACAACATAAATATCTCCCATAATACCAGGTATTGAGCAATGAGCAGTTCATTGAAAAGAGAAAAGTGTGATAGTAATTGTGGGAATGTGTGGATAATATTTACATCTGAATTCAATTTTAAGAAGTTGTATATTATTTATATATATATTTGAGTTTATATAGTTCCTGAAGGGACAGTCTCCATTTTATTTTTCAAAATTGCATTTTAAAGTCTAAATTGCAGTTTGAAATTTGAGGTGAGAAAAAAAATATGAGTTATGAATGAATGATAAATAAATTGTATTTTTTCAAATCAAAATTTTTATTGATTTGTAAAGACATTTATTGAGATTTTAATCAGAATTTTAATCTGCAAAAAATGCTTATCTGCATTTACAAAACAAAATCGCGATTTGCAAAAAAAAATCATTCATGAGTGCAAATTGAAATTTTGATCTGCAAAAACATTTGTATCCCTATATTGTCTTGACTTCAAAAATACAAAAATAATACTAGAACACACCTACACTTTACATACAATATGATAAATCTTAGGTCTGTATTTATCATGAACAGCTGCCCTATACTTTGTGGTATGACAAATGTATACCCCCCTTATGTTAAATATTCCGCTGTGTATGACAAAAATTCCGCCAAACTGGCAAATTTATTCGTATGACAAAAGCACCGTCAAACTGACAAATTTACTAGAAAAGCAAATGCGCCATTGAATGAATAGGTATTTGCAATTTCAACTTAGGTCGCTGGGAATCAATACATAAAACTTTCCCGTTAATGCGTGCGCGTGCGTTGGCGTCTGTTTCCATTGGGATGGTAATATACCTAGCCCTTCAGCGAATTACGCGTATGAAAACCTATCATAAGTCATCGGAAAAATGAACCAAAAATTGTTTGGTTTTTATCATAATATTGCGTCTTTACGATGGAATAACTAAAAACAATAATTATCCCGATTTTTTATATATTCATTTAATTATGGTTGGTTTCAATACTAAGTGTTGTGTCCGCCGGCGCCGAGCCGACGCCAAGTATACAAGTAAAAAGTTTGCAAAAAAGTCAAAATTTGAATGACATGGGGCTTGTCATTATGACAGTGGAGTCATTGGATAGCATTGTAAGCAGTGATTGCTTTCAAAAATATTCATTTTATGTCGACTTGTTACGTATATCACATCACCTTTTGTCGAATGTGTGTGACTTATTTGACCATTTGACCTTATAATGACATCACTACGGGGACAAAAACGTACAAAATTTACACTTTGAAATCTCCCCCGAGTAAATTTTGCAATGCAGGCATTTTAGAGGCATGGTTCTCTACAAAACGATTCGCGTCCTTCTTACTCTGCCAAATATTGCAATATACTCTGCAATCCAATCAAAGCCAGATTGACCAGTGTAGTATTTTACATTCACAGTCAGCCACCAAGATCGCGGGTGAAAAAAAGCGGCGAGTGGAAAATCAGCCTGCCAGCGACCCCAAGCCGAAGGTCACCGCCATTGGCAGCAACAACTGTACCCCATCATCGAGCAACACCACCCAGGGGCGAGTGTCAGCAGCGGCACAAACAAAATCGCAACCGAATCGCCGGCGGCGAGGCCAGTCTGCCAGTGACGCGCCATTAGAAAAGAGGCCACTGTCAAGTGTAAAGGTCGTACATGCCCTTCAAAGTGTCGCCTTAGTGAGAAATGGCTACAACAGAAGCGAGACCAAGGAAGTTTTGCGCCTAAATCGCGTGAGGAACAATCATGGCGTTGAGTCATTGTTTACGCACACCGCTCGGGATGTGAAGAGCTACAACGTCGGAAATGATAAAGCCCCAGCAGCAAAACACTATGTTGACCAAAGGCGATCATCAGTTTGTGTTTTGAGTTTCAGTTTTTGTGTTTTCCGTCATGAGTTATCTCACGGCTGGTGCTGAATACTACACTACGGTTCAAATGGGAATCCTATCTCGAATCCCGAGAACTTTCAGGATTTTACAGTCCCGATCCCGACACCCCCCCCCCGATCCCGACCCCGAATACTGAAAAAAGCCAATCCCGATCCCGATACTTTTGAAAACCCAGTCCTGATCCCAAAAATGTTTTAAAAAATTGCCAAATAACCTTTTTGCACCAGGTAGTTCATTTCCAAAAGTTCACAAGCGCCAAATGTAGTTTATGCCAGTCTGTGGCATGTGCATAACTGTGCTTTTAGACCTCTTTAGTGAAGAAATAAGCAAAAAACCCTCAATACAAAAACATTCTCCAAACTCTGAAACTGATCCCGAAAAAATGCCAATCCCGATCCTGAAATCTCAAATAATGCCAATCCGATCCCGTGATACCGAAATCTCAAAAATACTTATCCCAATCCCTTGACCCCAATCCCAATTAGAGTGTCAACTTTCCGTTTTCAGCAGGCAAATCTTTTTCCGTTTCCGTTTTCCGGCTGCTAAATTTTTTTTCCGTTTCCGTTTTTCCGTCTCATTTTCTGCTTTCCAGCAATTTTTTTTTCAGTTTTTCCGCCTTTTTCCAATTTCCAGTTCATTTGTCGGTTTTTCCAACTTTTTCCACTTTCCAGCTCAATTTTCTGTTTTCTGTTTCAGCCAAACTGGTAAAAATGCATGCAGGTTCTCAATGAAGGGATTTTTTCCTATTTCTAGTGAGATTTCTGCAATTTTTTTAATTCAGGATAAATTTCAGCAAATTTTTCCGTTTCCGTTTTACGGCCTTCCATTTTTCTGTTTTCCGGCAAGTGCAAAAAACTTTCCGTTTCCGTTTTCCGGCATGTGCAAAAAATTTTCCGTTTCCGTTTTCCACCAAAAAGTTTTTGTTGACACTTTAGTCCCTAATCCCGATCCCGAAATCTCAAAATACCAATCATGATCCCGAAAAGACAATCCCGTTTGAAGCCTATACTACACCTAGGGTTGGAAAAAAACGTTTGTTTTTAAAACAACGTTTTTTTAAAAGCTCCCAGATATGACCTTGTGTCAACATATATAGGTATATCAGACAGTGGCAATACTCTGTAATGTTATATATGACCATATAATGGCTGTTAACACCCCCCATACTGAACCCCTGTGATAGCATCATTATCATTGATCGTGCGTGATGCGATATTCTTTATTCCACATAGGATACACTGTTGCCTGCCGCGATGCATAGCACCGAGTATCGACAGACGCTGGCCAAGCCGAAACAGCAAAAGTCAAAACGAATGCTGTTGGGGAAGCCAGGGACAATGCGGTCCACGCCGGACACAATGGAGGTACGATTGGTAGAATTTTTTCTTTAAGATTGATATTATGTACCAGTTGTTAATATCTGTTTTGGGTACGCAAATGCCTACTTTTTACTACGATCCTTACAAAAATATCTGACGAAATAATAAAACTCCCCCTCGAATAAACCCCCTCAAATTTTGCTGCCCAAATAATAAACCCCCATGGGGGTATGGTCCCACACACGCTAGTTGACGCCAAAATTAGCGTCAACTCAGAGTCAACTGGTCAAAAATTCAATTGACTCTGAGCCATTTAGAAAATGTATCCAAAAAATCCCCTTCTTTCATTCTACATCAATCGACTTCTCAATATTTCTTAATCAACACAGGTAAAAAATTAAAAATAGTTATACTTAAAACAGTTGACTCTGAGTTGACTCAATCGACTTCTAAAAAGTAGCGTCAACCACCGTGTGGAGCGCCTATTTCGCGGTAATACGGTACTTTGAAAAAAGTCCAGTATTTATAACAACTGTCATGTACAACACTTAAATTATGCCAAATCCTGAATTACAGAACAATACCCTGGAGGCGCGGGCTGGCGCTGCTGTTAGGAAGCGCAAAACTCAACGCGAGAAGACTGAGTGCAGAAGAAGCGCCCGCACCAGAAGTAACAGCCGAGACAGTTGTAGCAGCACTGACTCGAAGTGCATTGCAAGCCCCAACAACGCTACCAGGAGAAAAAGCCGCTACCGCGGCACATCTGTCAAAAATAAGGTTCGATTTTGCACGCTGCGGCAGCCTCCATTTGATCTTTCCAAATACTATTTTGCATCAAGAAACGTGGACGGAAACATCTAGCGAAGCATTTTATGCCACTTCTGTGGCATCCTGAGTATGTTGATAGGCTTTTTTGTGAAAATTGATAGGAAGACACACACTCAATAGTCAATAATACCAGAACATTTTAGATTATCCCAATCCCAGAAAATGCAAATCCCGCCCCGTGTGACCTCAATCCTCATCTCAAAGTCTCAAAACACCAATCTCGATCCAGAAAAGTTAATCCCGTTTGAACCCTACCTATTTTTGCAAAAGTTGACAGTATGTCTACCTACGGTATTTTGACGCAATGTTGTAGGGTTGGGAAGCCTTGTCTTGTCCCATATGCATACGGTAACCTAAATAGGTGTTCTTTTTCAGAAACGACAGGGAGCGAAACTGTCATTTCAAAACGGCATTTCAAAAGTGGCAGCGGATGCTGTTTCCATGGGAGCAGTAATTCATGAGGATGGTGAATCAGAACTCGTGAGTGCAATTTCCAATATTAAGTGCAGAATTCAGGCAAAATTGACAAGAACTGTCATGAAAATTCATCTCTCGTGTTGAATTGACCTTCATGCATTTACCACCCAGAATAAATTCCCGAGAAAAATATTCATCACATTACCTAGGTAGGTAAATATAGCCTATAGGCCACAGCAGCACAGCCACAGCCCCCAGGGTTGGCACTTGATTTTTTTAACATGTTTTTTTACAATCACCATCATCGTGAAACATCACTGTCAATGTATTGACCTTCTTTTGCAACCTTTTTAAGCACCTTTCCATGCTAAACTTACTTGCAGTCATTCAAATCATGGTCATGACATTGGCTTTGGTGATACACGTACTGAGTTGACATAAAAATGCATATTTTTGAAAGAGTTATATTTTTATGTAGATATAATATAACCACAATAGACATACAATACATTGTCCAACACTTACTAGGGAGGGATTTGACAAAAATATATTTTTTCTTCAAATCAACGCGTTTAATTTTTTTATTTTTTCCAACCATAGTGGGACATGCATAACTTACTAAACCTTGAAAATGCAGAGTGGATTGGACTTGGCTATAAACAACGACGAGGCGACAAATGAAAACTGGAGTGAACCAGCGCCAGACGCGGGTGGGACTGCGACTGCGACTGAGCCTGAGGTCAGTCAGTTGGCTGGGCCAGGGGTCGCCAAGTCCAAGGTTTTGGCCCTCGCCTCGCGTTGCGGGGGCTGGATAGATAGCAAATCGCTCCTCCGAGAGATAGATAGCTGAAGATTTTCTGGGGGTCTCGCGAGGGCACAATAAAAAGGCTTTCTCAAGGTTAAGAAGGCAGAAAGGGGAAAAAATCGCTAATAATCAGTTAAAAGTAGCCAAAAGTACGTTTAAAGTGGCTAAAAATAGGTATATAACCATGCATATAACAGCATATGACCTTACATTTGACACTACTGGCCCCATGTGTGGATACAATGGATAATTATTCAGCGTTTTGCAGGCTCTCGGTCTCGACGACCCCGCTGGCGCTAGTGGGCCAAACCCGAAACTGGAAGTTCCCAAATCCAGGTTGAAACCCGATGCAGACATGGAGCAGCGGGACCGACGACTCAGCGGAGATAGGCTCGTAAAGGCGCTATCGGACGCGCTTTCCTCATCGGACTGGAATGAGGACCCGTCATCTGGCTCAGAGTTTGACGAAAACGACGACCCTGAGTCAGAGCCGGAGGTAATTTCTGCCCCCCGCCCTATCCCACCCCAGCGAAGTCACAGTGAAAACTAGCGTGTGTAGGTACTATATTACATCTGTTTGAATTGAACGCAAATAAAAAGAATTCAACTTATCATCACCATCACCGGGAGTCAAATATTTGTATACCGCATTTGCTTGAATAGTCCCCAGCCCACTTTAAATAATTCCCCCCTCGAATAATCCCCCTCTGTAACACGAGTGAGGGACTAATAAATCCCCCCTCGAATGATCCCCCCTTTAAAGAGTTGATAAATTTGTTCTACCTAATTTTAACAAAAATGGCACGTTATTGTGTTTATAAGGCATGTCTCACGTATGGGGTTGGAAAAAAACGTTTTTTTTACTCAATGTTTTTTTATATAAAAAAAACGTTTTTTTTTAAACGTTTTTTTAAAAGCTCCCAGATATGACCTTGTGTCAACATTAGGGTTGGAAAAAAAACGTTTTTTTTAACTCGATGTTTTTTTAAAAAAAACAACGTTTTTAAAAAAAAAACAACGTTTTTTTTAAATAAAAAAAACGTTTTTTTTTTAAAAGCTCCCAGATATGACCTAGTGTCAACATATATAGGTATATCAGACACTGGCAATACTATGTGATGTTAAATATGACCATATAATGGCTGTGGAGCCATGGGATAGCATTATAAGTGGTGATTTGTGTCAAAAATATCCATTTTTCGTCAACATATCGTTCGTATATCGCCTTATAGTCGAATGTTCGTGACTTCAGGTAAAGTTTGGCACGGAATGGTGATCAAACAAGGTTATAAAAGGAGGTTGTTACTTTGGGAGTGAAGTTACACACTGTGGAGGTACATGGAAGCACATTACCTCAATATTATATATTACAGCAACATATGTCGGCTTATTCACCCATGGTAGCACATAGAAATGGATGTTTTGATACTAAAAATGCAACAAAACCAATGAAAACAACCACCAATGTCAATTTGTGTGTGAAATTGCGCGCTTGCGCGCAAAAATTTTGCAAATTACCTAGTGCTTAGTACTAAAAATTTCGGCCGATGTTTTTTTAAAAAAAAAAACATTTCGGACGTCATGTTTGTTTGTTTTTTTAAACGTTTAAAAAAAAAAAAACGTTTAAAAAAAAAATCGGCCAACCCTAGTCAACATATATAGGTATATCAGACAGTGGCAATACTATGTGATGTTATATATAGGGTTGGAAAAAACGTGTTTTTTTTAACTCGATGTTTTTTTTATTAAAAAAAACGTCTTTTTTAATAAAAAACGTTTTTTTAAAGCTCCCAGATATGAACTTGTGTCAACATATATACGTATATCAGACAGTGGCAATACTCTGTGATGTTATATATGACCATATAATGGCTGTTGAGCCATGTGATAGCATTATAAGTGGTGATTTGTGTCAAATAGTTCCCCCCTCAAAAATGTCTGATGAAATAATAATCCCCCAGGGGGATTATTCAAGCAAATACGGTATATACTGTATTTATTCTAACATACGAACGGGTATGTAATAGAAGGTACACTTTTCCGACTTAATTTGAGCCACAAAATAAATAGAACGGCGGTCTCCAATAGAAGGTACAAAAGTACTGGAATTGTGCCAAATGCATGTAAAAACTTAAAATATCAGCGGTCACTATACTTTAGTGTCGAAGTTGACCATAAATAGAATGGCGTCCTTCTATTAGAATAAAAACATTAGAAAAAGTGTATGTAAATTAGTATTATTCAGTGAATTGATGGCTTCCAGTGAATCCAACCAAGCACTATCCCACCCTACAAACAACTTACAACCATGGCCCACACACGCACGCAGGACACATTGGAAGATGTGACGGCGGGTATCTACAAGCCATCTCCACTCCAACGCGCGAATATGGACAATTTGAGGAATCAATCTAATGCACAACGTGCTAAGATCATCCCCAGATTGAGCGCAGTCGGGGTATCGCCATCATTGCCGGTACCAACTACGTGCGGCGGAATGGCGACACGATCCAGAACAAGTTCTGCCTCTGGCTCTGGGGCGGAATAGACTACTGTATAAATTTCATGTGTCTGATTGTGGCTGGGATAGCATTATAAGCAGTGACACTAGCACTAGCATATCACGGCTTCCTATTACATGGTAGCATGGATAAATGAAAGCTTTTACACTAAAATCTGCTTCAAAACTGTGAAAAAAAACACCACCAGCACCAATGGCAATGTATATGTGAAATTGCGCGCTAGCACGCCAAAAAATTGCATAATACCTACCTAGTTAGTGCATGTCTACCAAAAAGTTTGCCTTTTGATTTAAAAAAAAATTAAAATCAGTTTCCACCATTTCATTTAAAAAAATCAGATTAAAAACAATTTTTATCTGATTTTGATCTGAAAAACATTTTGAACAATTTCAAAAATACAATTTTAATTAAAAAAATTGTCTTTAAAACAAAATTTTTTAATCAAGGTGTTAAAAAATAGATTTTTTTCTACCCTACGCGCAACACAAAATTTTGGTGTGTGGTGTGGTTGTGGTGCGCTTTTAACATTGTTGTCGACGAAATAAGATGCTAAATCAGGGACGTATCCAGGATTAGTGAGCGGGGACTGTTTGTTGTAGCAAGAGTTGCATTTACCAGGATTCAGGGACGTATCCAGGATTTTTGAGCGGGGGGGGGCTGCTTGTTTACGGGGGCCGGCGAACGGGGGGGGGACTCAGCTTCCCCCCCTAAAATTTTTCCCTATATAGGGACGGAAAGCCGTTTTGGCGCTAGCGCCATACATAGGCGCCATGCCATGGCGCCATTGGCGTTGGCGCCAGCACCAGGAACCGCTTTATATGTATGTAAATATGCATACATATACAGCGAAACTCGCAAAAAATGTGTTCATTTTCAACGATTTTGGTCTAAAGGGACCGATCCGTTGAAAATACCATGCGCGGAGAAGCAATTGCGCGCCAGCGCGCAAAAATTTTCAGAAACATCGAAAAATATATAGGAAAAGTTGGATTTTCCGGGACGTTTTAGGTCTCACCCCGGGAAGGGGGGGGGGCTGCAGCCCCCCCCCCCCGCCCCCCCCTGGATACGTCCTTGCCAGGATTCTTTGGGTATCGCCCCCCCCCTGGCCTGGATACGACCCTGTGCTAAGTTGATCGATTATATGTGTTTCAACGTTTTTTGTATGCAATCGTGTTGTTATTGGAAAACCATTATTACATCATTTTTATCAAAATTATATCGATGATGTTCAATAAAATGCAAAAATTACACTAAATATTGATGGATAATCCACATGTGCTTCAACGTTTTTTGTGTCCTATTGTTGTTCTGCTATTGGAAGACCTTAACAACATCCTCTAATCAGATTTATTTCGATGATATTCAATAAATGCAAAAATTCACATAAAATAATTACTTGCATAATTCGCGTGTTTTGGAATTTTCTTCAGTACCTTTCTATTGCCTAGGGCGAGTGGCTGGCATGGCGTGGCCGTGTGGGTCAATGTATTTATGTGCAACAGAAGCTTGATTTAAAAAAAAACATATTTGTCTTATTCACAGGGCAAAATTTCTGGTTGACTTTTTTGGTGGAATTTAATTTTTTCCAACCCTAAGTGGAACTGTGGGCCACATTCTATTTGGCCCTGTCTGTTGCACTGTGCCACAGTCTGTCTCTGTCTGTGGTACACCCAGTGACAGAAGCCATGCCGAATGCAATATAAAAGTACTGAGTGAGGGAGGATACTATAGTACAGAACAGACAACAGACTACAGAAAAGACAACTTTAAAACTATTTATTTAGGCACTTATACCCTTACATGACATGATACTCTACAACTAGATATGATTTGTCTTTGACTGGCAAACAGCCAACCGAAAACTCAAGAACTGACTGCAGACAAAAAAGAAAATTTGCGCGTACGCTTAGGGTTCAAACGGGATTGACTTTTCGGGATCGGGATTCACTTTTTGAGATTTCGGGATCGGGATCGGGATTGGGGTTTCGGGATCGGGATCGGGATTGGGGTTTCGGGATCGGGATTGGTTTTTTGAGATTTCGGGATCGGGATTGGCCGGGATTGGGGTCACGGGATCGGGATTGGGATTGGCATTTTTCCGGGATCGGGATTGGGTTCTAGTTCTAGGGATAGAGATTTTGGCCATTTTTCTGGCATTCACAGTTGTTCATAAATGTCTCAAAACACTGTTGGATGCCAGAAAAGTGGCATAAAATTGACACTGGGGGTTTGCATCCACTTTTTGAATGCAAAAAGGTAATTATTTCACTTTTTATAATTTCCACTAATTTTTCCGGGATCGGGATCCCGGACTTGGGAGTTTCTCGGGATCGGGATTTGAAAATTTTCGGGATCGGGATTGGTATTTTTCGGATTTTGGGATCGGGATCGGGATTGGGGTTTCGGGATCGGGATCGGGACTGGTAAATCCCGGAATTTCACGGGATCCGGGAGCGGGATCGGGATCCCGTTTGAACCCTACGTACGCTGACTGTTTCAGGTATGACGTCATGATGGAGTGTTCCCTCGTGAAAAATGCACGACGTAATGTCATCCGAGTATACCTACTTACCTACACACAGTGCCTCGCACTGATCCCCCAGGGCACACCCGAGAACCTATACCTAGGGAGAGCGTGGGCCATTACTTCCAGTCTCTCCTGGTGGGTGGCAATTACCTCCACCGCACCGGGGTGTCCCTACACGCTGCTGCAAAATGCTGGACGGTGGCCCGTGGTACCAAATCACCTTCACCGTCCAGCCCCAAAATCCCCCACACGCCAACTGTCCCGGGTCTGGTCACAAATCGTCATCATCCTTTCCTAGACCTGTCCACGTCATTTTCGTTGCTATACATTCTATCGGCGTAGTAGTAATAAATATGATAAGTAGTAACTTCTGTCCGATCTCTAGAAATTGATAATATGACAATGACAGCTGCTGACCTGTAAAAAAGCGCAATCGGTCTTTTAGCACAAGAATTCATACCGGTGAAGCATGGAAAATGAGAATGTCAATGTGTGAAACGTCCAAAGCGTGCGTTGCTTAGGTACCACTGTGAAACAGCCAATGGGTCGAGCGAGTGACGGTTGATGTCTTGGCTTGCTGCCAAGTTTAGCCACAACACGCAATTAAGCGAGCAGAGTGGCCGCTTGTAGTTGGAAATGGAAGTAACCCATACGCGGGCGGTACGGTAAGGTACGTTGACAGCCGTGTGTGTCAACTCAGATGTAGGCTTCTCGCAGAGCGATCTCCAAATGCACATGTGATAATGTTTACTTTTCAACGTTACCGCATGCGCATTTGGAGCATATACAACATGTGAAGCCGAAATCTCAGTTGACACATACCTAGTTGAGTTGAGTGACAAACTGACAACAGCGCGCGCGCACACACATCACACCGCGCCTGTTTGCCATCGCCGGCGACGATGTAATTCTATTTATTTCAATTTTTTCGGTTGTATCAAAATGTTGGCAAGCTCTCACGACATCAAACGGCATAAAGGCCGCATCAATCGGCTGGGTATAGTATAGTTACCAACCATCCCAATGTAAACAGACGCCGACACACACGCGCACTCCGTATTGATTCAGATCGACCTAAGTTGAACGTGAGTACGCGCGCAATTACGAATTGTTATGCCAATTCCGGTCGGATTATATTACATTGTCTTTGCGTGAAAGTTCACGTCAAGACAATGTAAGATAATCCTACCAGAAGCGGCTTTGATGCACGCCGCCGCGTGTGCGTGTGTAAGAGGGCGTGTGCGCTTGGGATTGTAAGTGGGCGGAACATTCCGATTTTTCATTTTTATGCATATCGATGAATCATACAGCGCCAAATGGCTGACGATGTCTAAATACAAATAAAAAAATGTAAAATAAGGTATGTCACCATATTTATATACGTAAATAGCGATAATGAAGGATTTGAATTGGCAAAATAGCGTATTTTGGAGCATACTTTATCGATTTTGAGCAAAATATTAGGAAAACATCGCTCGAAGTTGGACATGGGTCAAATCGTATTTGTAAGTTGTCCACTGGAACAAGACATCATACGTGGTGCGATTCTTTTGAACAATGATTCATAAATGTATCAATTATATGACATCATTTTTAGCTTCGTGGAGAGAAATAAAAATTTTCTTGAATTACAAAAAATAGAGACTAGCTATGAAACCTTTTTGTGTAAATATTTGAGCTGATTTGATGCTGCCAGAAAATTTTTTAACTTCATTGCTCATTTCTGTAATGAGAAACAACACAAAGAAACATAACTCCAGCTCTGTACGAGTGTTTATGTGTGCGAAAACTTTCGAGCGTCATTTTCGAGCGTCAATTCAGGGCCCCTTCGGACTTTGAGAAGATTACCGAGGCGATTAACGCCAACTCGCTGCCGGAAAAGGACCACGCATATTGGGCTTGAGATTTGCATGTTTGGTTTATTGGTGTGAAAAAGCTGGCAGGGTGTCCAAAAACAGGGCGCCGACGTTTTTCACACCAATAAACCCAACTGCAAATTTTAGGCTGTAAACAAAATTCGGTAAAGAAGTCTATCTATATACTATCTTTCTATCTACCTATCTACCTAATATCTATACCAATATCTATATCGATTGCTACGCGCTGCAGCTGGCGTTTGACATCGCCACCATTCGATACTCTTAATTGCCAACTCGCTGCCGGAAAGCACCACGCATATTGGGCTTGAGATTGAAATATAAATCTCAAGCCCAGTATGCGTGGTCCTTTCCGGCAGATATAAATATATTTATATTTGCTTATAGATATACTCGGCGTACATGATACTCTGCCCTCGCACTGATTTATGTCTCGTGTTCGAAGCGTGTTCGTGTTTCAGGAGGCGTCCACCAGCGGCGGCGCGGCGTCGACGGGCTCGGGTTCGGGGGCCAGAGAGAAAGAGAAGGACTACCCCGAAACGAGCGTGTTCCGGCTCAACACCAAGTTTACCAAGCCGCGCGTCAAGATCGACTTGACCAAGGTGGTCATCAGCACCGACCAGCGCGTCGAGCAGGTCAGCGTTCGGTTTGTTGTCTTTGGCGTTCGGTTTGTTGTCTTCAGCGTTCGGTTTGGTTTGTTGTCTGGTACTGGCCCGGCAAATTGGAACATTCCTTTCACTGTGCAGCGGAAGTGTCCTAATGTGTAAAAATACTGGGCGTGAGCATGACATTCAAAAAATTTGTCTGACATTATATTGCGTCTCGACATTGGGTGGGTGTATTTTTTGGGGTGAGAGGGTTACCCGACTGCAACATTGGTATTATACTCTAGTTGAGAGCGGAAATGTCCGAAGTTGAAAAATCTGTTTTATACGTATGAATTTACTGGAATGAATAATTTTTAATCTCGGTCGTCCCGGTCTTCTCATTCCTGTAAACTCAAATGCGCCAGACAGATCCATCAGCCTTGGCAGTTTGCCACCGTCAACTAGTTCGCGTATCATCAATGTCCGTTCACCCAATGTGTGTTGACCAATGAGCAACCTCTGTCCGTGTCGCAGGAGAGCGTGGAGAAACGAAGGACGCAACGAAAAGAAGAAACAATGTGTACCACTACATTGCCTGAGCCGACCAACCAGACAACCCCCAATTTTTGATTGAAACTGGTACCATTCACAGACACTGTAAAATGACTTGTAAAATGTAAAATGACACTGTAAAATGACATTGTGTGTAGGCAGGCATGGTTGGCTGATGTTTTTTTAAAAACGTTTTTATTTAAAAAAACGTGTTTTTTAAAACATGGCTTCCGAATTTTTTTTTAAAAACATCGACCGAAATTTTTAGTACTAAGCACTAGGTATTTTGCAAAATTTTTGCGTGCAAGCGCGCAATTTCACACCCAAATTGACATTGGTGGTTGTTTTCATTGGTTTTGTGGCATTTTTAGTATCAAAGTATCCATTTTTATATGCTACCATGGGTTAATAAGCTGTCATATGTCGGTGTAGTATATAATATTGAGGTAATGTGCTTCCATATACCTCCACAGAGTGTAACTTCACTCCCAAAGTAACAACCTCCTTTTTTAACCTTGTTTCATCACTATTCCGTGCCAAACTTAACCTGAAGTCACGAACATTCGACTATAACATATATAACATCACCGAGTATTGCCACTGTCTGATATACCTATATATGTTGACACAAGGTCATATCTGGGAGCGTTTAAAAAAACGTTTTTTTATTTAAATAAAACGTTTTTTATTAAAAAACACGTGTTTAAAAAAACATGGAGTTGAAAAAAAAACGTTTTTTTCAAACCCTTATTGTGTGTTAAAAGTCATGTGTCAAAAAAGTGTTGGAAGTCATGGAAAATATCAATTTTGATTTTAATTTGTCATGACGTTTTTCATTTTGACAATTGACATGACATGCAAAACATTTTACATTTGACAGCGTGTTTACTGTTCAGGGTCTGTGAGTGGCACCTGGCTGTATTGATTGTTGAGTGGCTCACACTGTGTTCCCACATTGTTTCCAACTCCCAGACCCTGGAAAATGTAAAATGTCATGAAAAATGTCAAACCACCGGTAAAAAGTATTACGATGTGACATTTTATGAAACGTTGTACATTACTTGACACATTACAGAGTCTGGGACTGGGAGTCGCACCTGATATGCATTTGCAAAATTCAATTTGCACTATCAGCACTGTCTTGCTATGTGCTATTTTGTCACATCTTTTTGTTGTTGTTTGTGTTGTTGTTGTGAGTGTAATTTGGTATGGTGTTTCTATTCGAATGAAATAAATTTTGTGCAATTCAAATGTGTTTGAATAAAATAAAATGTTGTCAATATTGTATTTTTGTTTATTTATGCTAACACTTGCTTGGTGGCATGTATTGTGCACTTATTGTTTAATTAATTTTTGCTTAGTTTTTTTTGCTAGGGACTAGGGTCCAAGCGTGATAACCATCCCGAGATCTCCTTCAGGCTAGATCCGGTTATCTAGTCAATAGTCAACCCTAACATGTCTTTTTTGCACTGTGTGCTTTTTTGCACTGAACTGTGTTGTTCTAACATTCCTACACTAACAATTTCTGAAAATCTGCCATTTTGTCAAAGAAGCGATAGTAAGAATGAAACTTGCATCTGACTGTGTTTTAGGTCTTTTTATGAATAATTGGTTAAAAAAAATATTCCAATGCTGATATCAAAATTACAAAAAAAAACAGCCGTAGCCCCTCAATCCCTGTCAGAAATCTGACAAAGTCAATACCATTTGAACCGTGTTCCCCATCCCTAATTTCCAAAGTCTTAATCCCCTATCCCGAAATCCCCCAAAAAAACTAGCTTGATGCCTAAAACTCTATCCCGCTTGAATCCTGGCGGTAGTCTCAAGACCTGTTAAGTGTCAAAAGTTCCAAAATAGGTACCTAGTGCATGTGTGCATTTGACACTTTACACGGCTTGGGATTGCCACCTAGTCTTAGTGCTAGTGGTGATAGTTAAATGGTGTGTCGTGTCGTGTGTAACAAATAACACCCCTATTTTCACAGTTTTTAGTTTCTACAACCAACAAGATCTCACCAGTCAAGTCACCAAAATGGTCAGAATCGCGCCCGTGAACCGGAACCAGCGTCAGGAAATGGGTGTTCTAGTCAATGATGGTGCGTTTTGGTATTTGTGTGTGATGCCGTTTTTGTGTTGGTGTTTTTGGTGCGTATCCAGCACAGCAAGTCAAGTGGGCTGCAATGCAACCCCTCGTCCCCCTTGGAAATACCGATTCACCAATACTGCGTATTGCACGTACGTAATTAGCTGCCCATAAGTGCCGCGAGTCAAGTAACTTATACCTTTTGATTTTGCCACTGTATACTTTGCATTCGCATCTAAACGTTACACGCTGACAGTTCACTGACAATAAGCTGACATGCATTTGTTTACGGTTGTCAGCGTATGTCATCCGTCTGTCAGTGCACTGTCAGCGTATGTCATCGAGAATGCTTTGCATACAACATACAGCTGTCGGCTAGCTGCAGCATGCAGCAATTCAGCTATCAGTAAGTTGATTGTATTTGTCACCAGCTCAAATGTTTTTTTGATGTTTTTCAAGCAAAGTGTCAGCAAACTGTCAGCGTGTAACGTTTCACTGGAATTAACCTGCGGTGGCATGTGCAATTTGTTGTTACTTTTGTTGTGTAATAAGTTTTGTGCAACACTGCAATGCCGTGTGCAATGTGCAATGCGTAGGATCCCCCCCCCCCGCCCCCCCTCCCTTGACGGGATGACACTTCAAAATGTCAGAATGCAGCTTTTCCTTTACATTTTTCATCGTTGCTCCGAAAATTTATTTTGAGTCCGAAAATGCTATTCCTGTAAATAATCCTCCAGCTGGTGGCAGCCTGGCGCAGCCGCTGAACCCGCCGCAGGGACGTCAGCAGGATGTATGTCTGGTGGTCGACCCACCAGCAAATAACCCAGACATACGTTTCCGGTTCAAGGACGTGGGCTGCAAAATTTCTACCACGCAGGTGAGTAGGTGAACACAGATCCGTACGCCGCTTTGCGCCATTTTATGACATTTGCGATTGGCGTTAGGGGTCGGAAAAGCGCCAAGGCGCTAGGCGCAAAAGTTCTGGCGCTTTTAACATCATCAGTTAAATGGTAAATTATTTTCAAAATGGCGTTTGCCTGAGCATTTTCCCACTTTCCACAGACTGCCATCGAGATGGAGTGCGGCCGCGTCCACAGGCGATCGGAAATGGGTGTGGACATGAACAACAACAGCGGCTACGAATGCAGCTGCAGCACTGGGGTCGGTTTGGGTTTATTCTTTGTGTTTGGCTTTTTAACACATTTGGATTTTGGCTATCGGTAACACAAGATTTTCACTGTCAAATACCGATACTTATATGAATTTGGGATTATGGTGATTAAGAGTAAAACCCATTTAAACTTATAAAATTTATCACAACGTATATTTTTTTTCAGGCCAAGGTGATCATTTGTTGTGTTACAATCGCGATCACAATCTGCTTGATTTTTATCATTGTGATGAAAAAGTAAGATACCGTAATTGTGGACTAACATTCCAAAAGTTAAGGCTATGCTTTCTCGCTCAAACATGGCGCTGTTGACCAGCGCGTCAGACCTTTGCGATGTATAAAATTCGCAAAACTTTTGGAATGAAAGTCACCATTTACTTGAATATTCACCCTCAAAAAAGTGTTTGTATACCGTATTTGCATGAATAATCACCACAGGTACAAGCGTGAAACTTTTACCCTCTTGATTATACCCAGGTGCCAGGTGATTAGTCAAGCAAATTGTACCCCGGGTGATTAGTCAAGCAAAATTATACCCCGGGTGATTATCTAATCAAGCAAATACGGTACATTCTATAACTGTTTTTAACATGTCTTTTTGCCTCGATCTCCTTTTGAAGTTTCACTTAGCATAACGCTGTGATGACGATATTTGCACATGCACATTATACACCCCCCCCCCATGTTTGCCTGGGAGTTTGAGCTGGCAATCAGCATTTACAATACACAACAATACACAATGATTAACTGTAGCAAATATCGTCAAAACATTACATTACACCTCAACTCATATGCAACATAATCCTCAATCTATGCAATATGGTGCTGTAACATTTCATGTTCTTTCATTGTTCTTTGTCCAAATCACGCACGCAGCTCTGTCTGTTGTTTTTTGCATGTATATATGCATTGGCTGTACAGTTTTTCACGGGTTTTTTCAACTTCTAAAAAAGATATTATGTCAGATCCAGATGTATATCAGCAGGGACGTATCCAGGATAATTTAGCCTGGTTTATGGTTTCTCACAGCAATGGAATGGCGCCAGGTGTTTTTTGGTCATACACGCTTGTACCCCGCTCCCCCACACGCTGGATACGGCCCTGCCCTTTATATCAGATGTTTTCATTAAAATTTTGATTTCTGTAGGTTTTTTGTGCTAGTGTTTTCAACTTTTTAAATAGATTGAATTTAACTTTTTTATACGATTTTCCATTTTGATTTTGTAACTATTGATTTACATGTGCGGTTTTTAAACTGTTTACAATTAGTTGATTTGAGATTTTTGTAAGATTTTTCATTTATGTGCGAAAATAAATATGCACAAGTAAAGTAATAATAACTCAATTATCTCACGAATATCAAAAGTCGCGCCGCGCATATATGAAGGGTGTGCTTCTAAAAGTACTACAAAAATGCGATTCACTAATTTTTTATCGGTACATTGATGTAATTTACGGTACATTTAGAAGAACACTCTTCATATTTACACACTAGTTGACGACGACACCCATCAACTAATAGTTTACTCCATGACACGAATATCAAACGACGCCCGTCGCACATATATTTACATCGCGCCTTACGATGTGAATAGCACCAGTCAAGCGCCAGCTAGCGCCAGGCATTTTTTTGAAGGCATAGATCAGAGACAGTTAACATGACGAAAACCTTGATTGATTTTGGTACTTCGATTATTGCCAATTATAACACGTGAAACACGACAAAATGGGTTCAGTGCGGGTACCAGTATTTTTGTAGCACGCTTTCTATATGTCATTCGAGTACCAAAAAATGCCTAACACGCAAAAACGACTGACCCCTAACCCGTCTGCCCGCGTTAACCCGCATTTTGTCGCGCAGTCTACACAAATGTAAACAATGACGCGCTAATAGATATAAATGCGGGTTTTGCAAAAACAACTGCCCGCCGCTTATAACACGCTTGTATAACACGGGTTATATTCTCGCGGCCAGCCTGCTGGGAGCCCTGCGACTCCAGCGAATCTCTTGAGTCGCTTTTGCAAGGGCTCGCGGTCAGAGATCGCATCTTCCATTGTGACCTCCGTTGTGACGGGCTCTGTGACTGTGAATCTGGCATTTGGTGACGAGCCCTGCGTTTGTGACTCGCAGGGGGGTGCTGGTCTTGTGACCCGGCGCGCACCCGTCTCCATCTCGATTTCTTCGGCGCGCTGGGCACTATAACTGACCGGGGGATCCGATCTAGGCTGTACCGAGCGTCCTGAAAGCCGTTTGAATGGAGAAACTCGTTTGAGGGGTGTGACAAACTTTGAATGTAGCTGTGATGAACTTGACGTTTGTGTGACGGGTTGACTTGACAAAGCGGGTTTGTTGAAGCCGCTTTTCGGTTTCTTCTGGCGGTTACGTCGCCGTCGCTTACCGATTTTTCCTTGCTGAACGGACGGTGGCCCCCGTTGTTTGGGTCTTTGTCCCTTCTGCCCTTTCTTCGGAAAAAGCCCTTGATGTCTGGCAGCATACCCCTGCCGGTTACGAGCCGCCACTGCATGTAAACATAACCGATATACCCAATACAAGCGATTGTGATAATAATGAGTATAATGTTCACAGCGGTTTGAAGTGGCCCAGTAAGTAACGTATCTAATGCAGACGCTCCACCTGTGACACTACCGTGAATGATGTGACCCAATTCTTTACCTACACCTTCAAAATATGCACCAACCCCTTGGCCGATGCCAGCAATATATGCCTGCACGGCTTTAGGATCGTTGGATTTTGTTGAAATGTAATGACTGAACGTGTGACTTGTTGTTCGAGTCGTTGCAGATTTTGAAAGTGGTGATGTGCAGCCATGATACTGAATGCAATGTCAGTCATGTTTACACCTGGTGACCCGGAAACATTTAGTGTGAATGGTTTCCACGAGCCGGCCCAAATTAATTCGATTGGGAGTTTTGTGACATGCAAGTTTGTTGGTCCATTTTCGTTTGCCCATGATTGATCATTTAATTGATAATATTTGTGATCTTTCATGAGACAATGATCTATTGGTGAATGTGTGATTAAATCATTGGTACCAGGAGCAACGAACATAATATGCGGGTGGTCTGTGCCTTTGACCGGCAGAAATTTATAACAAGTATTGTTATATTGATGTTGAAAATAAATGATTTCTGCTGTGACAGGTTTACAATCCCAGAACATCAATATATCTCCATGCCATTCAGCATAGAGATTTTGATGTCCTAGCAATGCTCGCAAGCCAAGCGTGGGATTGAATGTGATAATTGCATGAATTATATCCAGCTGGGTTTGACGGATGTGACATAATTGTTGCCAGATGGATCCAAATTGTTTTCGTTCAAGACGTGCAATTTTGTCAACTTCATATTGTTGACGGGCTGTGAGTAAGTGAAATACACCAACATCGAGGTTTGGTGCAAGCTTAAAATGAAGAGGAGCCTTTTCGGCTTCTGGCTTTTTCAATTTCTTTTGTTGATATCTAAGAAATTGAATGAATGCTGAGCCTTGGTCAATGTATTTTGGGTCTTTTGGTACGCATTCTGCATTATTTGGAAATTGTTGTGATCTCCATGTGACCGAAAATGCAGCTTGTAATGTTTCCACTACATAATGGTTTTGTGAATATTGCGCATCAAATTGACCAATCTCTTGGAATGCACACTGTTTGTTGAAGGCAGTAGCGTTCCATAAAGAGACGCCATTGTCGCTGTCGTAACAATAGCCGGCTTGTGGGTTGCAATGTGACAAATCTTGAATTTCGGAAACGATTTTCTTTCCGTCAAGACTTGCAACCACGCCTTCCTCTATGTGAAAGTTCATCACCGTGTTACTCATATTGTGACAAAAGTAACAATAATCGATGTGAAGAGATTTGTTGGTACTCCACAATGCATGACCGATTTTTATCAAGGGTTCGCCTTTCCAAGTTTTATTTTGGTAGGCGATCATGCAATCGTAGGTTGTAACTCTGTGATTTTTAATGATCTCTGGTGGCAGCATAGATTTTCCGCCCACCAGACTCATATATGTGAGTATAGTATGCTCTTGTTGAAAACATCTATAAATGGGTGTCGTTTGCGGCTGAACACGCAACGTCCATATGGATATCACAATATCCTCTATGGCAGTAACTTGAGGAAAGTGACATGTTACTTTTTCCGGAAGTTGAATCGCGTGACCAGTGCGTGTTTTATGGCACAGATTGAAAGTTTTGTGATATTGATCTGTCCATGTGAGAGCGTTGGCTAATTTTGACTGTATTAGCAACGTGAGTGCCATTAAATGCGACACATTTCCCCAGAACGAATACATGCCAGTGTAGCGACACGTTCGACGTGGGTTTGCTCGTCTTGCATCTTGTTGCGAAGATTGTGATTGTTGATGTGATTGATCTTTTTGTGAATCATCACCATTGTCGGGTGGTGGTTGTGATTTAGCATCATCTTTGACCTCAGTGTCGATTTTGTATTCAACACCATCCTCTGTGTCGATTTCAAGAGGAACAAGGTTAGATGGAGATCTACGTGTGCGACAGCCGTTACTTGACAATACTGTGACTGCACGTATTTTGCCATTGCTTGACACGTGTATTTCGTGAATGCGGCCCATTTGCCACATACCGCGTGGTTGTTTATCATCAATAATAAACACCACTTGACCACGTTTGGGAGCCTCGTTGATAGTGCCCTTTTTCAAGCGTTGATTTTTAGCTCGATCTTTGAGTAGGTCGATATATTGACGCAACCACTCATACCAGAGCACTTCACGGTTGTGACGAATTTGATCCCAAAGTAGTATGATGTCATCTCTGTCTTTTTCAGGCACAGAGTTGAGTGCAATTTCGTCAATGCAATTGATGTCATTGACACGTGGGGGTGTAAATGTTTTGGATTTTTCAATTTGTGAAGGAGTTAGATTGAAAGATCCATCAGGTGGCCCATCCCATTCTTCTTTTGCAATTTTTTGCATGGGCTTAATCGTGGTGGAATCAAGTTCCAACTCACGTTTTTCATCCATGTAACATGGTGGTAGGGTGCCCCAAAGAAAATGTATTGGGCGCAGTATCGCTGCACCAATGTCTGTGTTTGACAAATATGACAATGGTCGTGTGTTGACGGAGAATTCGACGTCAAGCATGACTGTGAGAAACTCATGCCATGTGAGACAACGTCGGCCGCATGCTTTTTTAAGCAAGCGTTTGACTAAGCCGACCATGTGTTCGTACACGCTGCCCTGCCAGGGACTATTGGCTGTGATAAAATGCCATTTTACGTCCGGCAGTAATTTGACACAGTTTTTGAACGCGGGGGCATTGTCGGACCAAATTGTGTCCGGCATGCCGCGACACGAAATGAAGCGATTTAGAGCCATAATTGTGTCGGCTGTCGAGACACTGTTGGCTGACTCTAAATGAATAGCGCGTGTACTGAAGCATGTTAGCAACAAAATGTGTTGACTGTGACGGACACCGTTCTGTGAATAAACTAACGGTCCCATATAATCAATGCCAACGTGTTGAAATGACTTGATTTGTGATTGAGTTCGAGTGACAGGTAACGTGTGAAAATCGGGTAATGTGAATGGACCTCCTTCTGCTTTGCGGCATGTGATGCATTTGCGCAAGATTTTTGCAACTACTTGCTTGGCACTTGACAACCAGCAGTGTTCACGTAAATCCGCTAAGGTGTGAAGCATGCCACTGTGACCAGCAAGCTCATGAAAATGCGTAACCACAAGCGTTGTTAACCATCCTGTTTTTGGCAGGTAGTACAACAACGAAGGGTTTCGGTGTTCTTTGTGAGACACACGCGTGACACAATATAATAAATTATTCCACGCGTCCCATTTGAGCATGTGGTGCTTGCCAAGTTGCGCTTGTGAAATGCAACTGGCACATTCCTCAGCTTGTGCAATGCGCAACACATGTCGAAATGCTTCATTCAAATCGGCTTGTGTGATGGGTTTTGACAAATATTCGCTGTCGCGTTTTGCAGCTTTATGCATAGAGCGATTGGGCCAATATGTTTTGACACGAAGCAAGTAAACGACAGTGCGCAATAATTTTGACAGTGTTGAAAATCGTCGAATATCTATTTCGAACGGATTTGATGGGATGTGACGTTGCCGACTTCGACAAACGGATTTTGAGGAGTGACATTTTGTGACAAATTGGGGTCCAAATTGACAGGCACTTGTTGTGCAAGAGCATTAGCAGGCTGTGAATCAGGCTGTGAAGTAGCTGCACCAGCGTATAAAGGTCGACTTATGTGATTGTCGCCTTTCGCAAGCTCTTCGGTGACAGGTTGAGCTTGATATTGCGAAATGTCAACAATGTCTGTTGTGAAAGGTTCAGCGAAAAATGATGGTCCTGTGAACCACATTGTTTCGATCATTAGTTAATCAAAAGTACATCCGCGCGACGCGATGTCAGCCGGATTATTTTTTGTAGCAACTTTGCAAATTTGAATGCAGTGCTTTGACATAAATGAATGGATTTTTGTGACCCGATTATTGACAAAAGTAGCCAACGGCTTTGAAGTATATGGCCAGCCGATGACAACTGTACTATCGGTCCATAGGAAATTGCTGTGAATTTTCCATCCACCTAGCTCAACGAGTTCATGATGTAAGTAATCGATGAGCTGTGCACCAATTGTGACACCGAGCAATTCCAAGCGTGTGATTGTGAGGGGTTGACCTTGTTTTGACGGAAGTGGGGCTACATTTGTGCGAGCTGTGAGAAAACCACTGAAATATCGGTCATCCTCATAGCCGTATTCATCAGGTGAAATCGCTTGTTGACGCAAATAAGCGCAAGTGGCATATCCGTCTTTTGAGGCATCACAAAACACATGTAACTCTAATGGACGTGTTTTGTCTTTGACATCAATGCCAAAAGAGTGAAATGAACACGGAAATTTGATTTGACTAATGGACGAGAGATGTCGTTTCAAATCATCCAGTAAGTCA
The DNA here is from genome assembly GCA_964036195.1 of Sphaerolaimus hirsutus. Lineage (NCBI taxonomy): Eukaryota > Metazoa > Nematoda > Chromadorea > Monhysterida > Sphaerolaimidae > Sphaerolaimus > Sphaerolaimus hirsutus. Next base: position 5,914,153 of record OZ038457.1, read on the forward strand.
TCCGCCTCTGGGTCTTTGATGAGTTCGTCCCAGGTTGTGACATTGCACCTTTGAATTATTTGTGACACGCAAAATTTCAACTGAAATAACGCGGGCGCTGTGATGCCAATAGGGTCATATGTTGAAGCCAGCAATTTGTTCAGATTGCGGCGCGTGGCTGTGACAATGAGCGTGAAATCTTTCTTTGGAGTTGGTAGCGCAATGGTGTCTTCGATGTGATCGTAAACAAGACCCATGACTTTGATATATTGTGATTGTTTCGGGTTGAGATCATCAGGTTTGATTTTCTCAGAAACCACACACGAATTTGTCATCCATTCGCGCATGTTGAAATTTGCTCTTGCAAAAACAGCTTTAATTAAGCGATAAAGCTGGATTGCATATTTTTCATCATCTACGCTGATAACTAAATTATCAACGTAAATGCTGTTGAGCAACAACTCCAATTTCGCTCGTTCGTGTGAATCAGCAGGATGCATGGAAGCTAGTTCCGCTTCCAGGTGATATTTGATAACAGTCGACAAAATAGATGGACTGCATGTGAGGCCAAATAACACCCTTGTGAATGGCATCATTTGAATGTTGTCTTTGTGAGTCGGAATGGTGTCATCACGCAGCCAATAAAATTTTGTGAAAGCGCGTGATTTTGGGTGAAGAGCAATTTGTAAAAATGCTTTCTCAATATCTGCTAATAACACTACTTTTCCGGCTCTGAAACGAAGCATTAATCCGAGCGCCAGTGGTGTGAGAACTGGGCCTCGAAATAAGCAATTATTGAGACTTGGTTTGCCTGCAGAACCATCATACACTATACGACATGTTGTCGATCTGCCAGGTGTGATGACAGGTTGGTGTGGTAAGATGTGTTCTTGCAAACCGTCTTGTGAACCATAGACAGGTTCTATGACGCCCTTGTGAAGTTGATTGGAGATGACTTTAGCGTATGTTGCGAATAAATTGGGATCTTTTCGAAACCATTTCAACAATGACAGAAAGCGGCAAAATGCTTCTGCATTGTTGGTTGGCAATTCGTGAATTGTTGATTTGAATGGCCAATCTACGCTATAGCGTTCAGTTTCTGGATTGAATGTAATTGATTCCAGAATTAACTGTTCTGCTATGTCGTCATCGTGTGACAATGGATCGTCTGTGATACCTATTGACTCGAGACTGTGAAATTGAAATAATGTCTCTTGACCAACAGCAACAGCTGATGAGGCGTGTGAACAGCATGATACCATGAATTGATGTGGCATTATGTCAGGTGTTGTGACAAATGACTGTGATGACGCATTCCCACCAAGCTGCCCATTCTAACGGATCGCCGTTATATTTAGCAAGCTCGATTTTAGGCAACTTTAACAAAGTTTCCGGTTGTGAAGGTTGAGAACTACTTCCCGTTGTGACATTGAGGGTAGGTTGTGAAGGGGGTTGAGTAGTTAAATCAACAGTGGACTGACCTTTCAAGGAAAGTATCAACCTTTCCGCGGATTTGATTTGCGCTTGGGCGGATGCCATCTTCGATTCCAGCTCATCCATGAGCATCGTCGCGTTGTTCGAGCCCGAGTAGAGCGCGCGTTCCAATTTCGCTGTATCGCTCTTTGCCTCTTCGGCTGCACCGTCTTGGTCTCTGTCCAAGCTTGTGATGTAGTCTTGAACGATAGATGTGAATCTGTCCATAGCTGTGGACAGGTTCGAGCGTTTCAGCTCGGCTTGGTAGACGTATGCTTGAAGTAATTCTAATACTTCCTCCGCCGAGCGCAAATTTACTGCGGCGGGTTGTGACTCGTCCTTGACGATTTTAGGAATCGGTTTAGTTGTGAATCGCAATACGCCTGTGCGCACTCCAGTCAACGCCCAGCTATGCTGAGTCAACGGATGGGTTGTGTCGACCTCATCTACGTTGCTCGAAGGCATGGCTGAAGCGGCTGTTGCGCCTCGCAGAGCGCGTAAGCGTTTGTCGGCCATAGCGAAGTTCGATTGATTTATTGCTTATTAGCAAAGTGGTAGCTAGCTGTGAACAAAATAAAATAATAAAATAAATATTTCCTTACTTGTGACTTGTACTTATAAAATCGTAAGTAAATACACGCGCGTTACTAACGATTTTGCGTCCAAAACCGTATTACCGTAACCTCGTGCTGTGACAAACAATTTCCAATGAAATTTCGCGCGAGACGACTTAATTAGAGTGACCAATTAGTTAATTAGTCACCCTGCTTGCTGCGCCATGTAAAATAATACGGAACTTGTTGAGTTGACTTGTGAACGAGCTCCTATTCCTAACCGAGGAAGAGGACAAATGTGAAAGTATGAAGTTTGACGTGAAGCGTCGTCTCTTAGTTGACGTTCTGTTATTTTATCAATGTGATTAGTTGAGTTGAAGTGAATTAACGTGAGTTAGTGTGAAGCTAATTTAGATTGTTTCCGAAAGGTTTTGACGAACGTTTTTATTTAGGCAATTAAATACGAAGAAATAAATGTAAATAAAATATACAAAATATAAGTAAATAAAGGAATTAATTTACAACTAAATTAATTACTTAAATGAAACGTAAATAAAGCTCAAATTACCGAAGAAATAAGGTAATTTAAAGAAGGCACTTAATTACGACAAAAGGTAATAATTAAGTGGCGCGGTTGTGAACAAAGCACCTTAAATAGCGCGGGTGTGAATAAAGCACTAAGGTGACTTTAAAGCACCAAGGGTTAAAACTTAGCACCAAAAATAAGCGACTTAATAAAATTGACAACGGCGCTTATTTAGATCCTAGGAAGAGATTTGTGTGAAGTTGACGAGGTTGCAAACACTGCCGATTTTAGCTGTGAGATCGGCTTTTAAGGGCCAGACCGATGGTGACTAGCTTGGCGCCAATCTGTCGGCTCTAATCTCCGATTTTTACCCAACATTTCCAATTGTGAAAGTTCAACCTTTGCCCGCTCGCTCTTCCGATGAAAAGCGAGCTAAACTGGCAAGATAGTGAAAATGTGAGACAAGCCAGACAGCATTTGAAATGGCGCGCGGGCCCGGCCCCTCGCTTGGGGCGGGCCCGCCGCTTAACATAAACATGACGGCGTATTTGCTTGCCGCTTGTCAAGGAAATGTGGCGGAATGTGAGCAATGACTAAGATCTAAATATGTGAGCAACGTAAAGCGCTTGTTGTAAACATGATCGCTTGAGATATTAAATGATGAATGTGAAGATGTTAAAAATGGAATGTGAACTGAAAAGAAATATTGATAAATTGAATTAACTAAATATAAAAGCGAACATAAGAACGTCAACTTAAATATTAAAAGTTTTACATTTTACGATAATGTTACACAGAACGAATCAGTTTGCGTCTATTCTAATGTTGACATTGAAAATTCTCCAATTTGCATGTACAACACGGTCACATCAACGAGTGAGAGACAATTACACTTGACATTTTTCAACCCAACAGATACACCCATTCCAATTCCGGCTCAATCACACATTGCTGACTGCTCTGTAGTACACAAGCAATATTTATTCAAGCCTGGCACGCACTTCCATCGTTCATTCACATCAAACGCAGGGGCGGTAGCATTGAAAGCTGTTGAATTACCTGTTCTACCAACCACCGATTTTGACAAAATTCCGAAGGAGCCTCACACGCTGACACCAGAACAGAGATTAGCTTTCATCTTAGAAAATTTACCTAAACAAAACAGACTAGCTTTACCACCGGACCAAATGGATCAATTTGTCCAATTGTTATCAGAATTTCATGATATTTTCTTGTGTCATGACTACGATGTTGGGTGTACACCCTTGGTCTCTCATGCTATTATTACTGACCCGCAACATCCACCCATCCAACAGGCACCTAGATACAAAGCGCCACATCGCAGGGAATTTATTAACAAAACAATTGAATCAATGTTGCGTGAAAAAATAATTAAACATTCCGACGGACCCTGGGCATCACCCATTATCATCCCCCCGAAGGGTACCAATGATTTCCGCTTCTGTGTGGATTTTACAATGGTCAACCTAATTACTAAAATTGACAGTTACCTGCTGCCATGCATAGGGGAAATCTTGGCGGAGTTTGCTGGTAGGAAGATATTTTTGGCGATCAACATTAGACATGGCTATTATAACATTCCCCTCGCCAATGAGGATTCAAGAGAGAAAACTTCATTTGTCTGCAGTTTGGGTCAGTTTCATTACACAAGGCTCCCGTTCGGTACCTGCAATGCCGGCGCCACTTTCATGTGTCTCACGACCGTAATGCTCATGAATCTGAATGAAGATCTCACGCGCGCATGGGTGCGCGCCTATATAGACGATGTGTTGGTCTGCAGCGACACAATTGATGAACATTTGACACATTTGAGGTGCCTCTTTCTGCGCCTGCGCTGGGCCAATTTAAAAATGCATCCTAAAAAGTGTAATTTATTTGCTACAACTTTGAAATATCTCGGACACCAAATAAGCACTGAGGGGATAACGCCAGCTCCATCTAGAGTGGCGGCCATGTTGGAATTACCAAAAGTTCACTCAAAACAAAATTTGAGGCGTTTTCTCGGCAAATGCATTTACTACTCCCATTTCATTGCAGCGCCACTTTATTCTGTGCTTAAAGGGAAAATTTCAAAACATGGAGACCAACCATTGAGTGGACCGAAAGCATGTTGGATTCGTGGTCCACGCTGAAGCATTGGTTGGCAACAACGCCAGTGCTCATTCACCCTATACGGGATGGGCGCCCATTTTATTTAGAAACAGACTCAGTGCCCAAGGGTTGGGGGCAGTACTTTCACAATATGGCGACGATGGCAAACTACACCCCATTTCATTCATTTCCAAACGACTCACCCATCCCCATAGGACATTTTCCGCCGCAGATTTGGAAAGCCTTTGCATTGCCTGGGCAATTCGGCGATTGGCGGATTTTGTTGAGGGCCAAAATTTGGTAGTAATTACAGATAATTCCGGAATAGAACAAGCCTTAAAGTCCCCGGCACATTCTAAACTTGAACATTGGTCGGTCTACATTGGGGGGAAAGTGTCCAAATTCATTCACAGAGCCGGAAAATTCAACCAGGTTGCAGATGCATTATCTAGGAACCCTATCCAAGACGATGCTTTTGGAAGCAAAGAACTTGATTTCCCAACTGAATTGATCACGGGTTTGAGCGCGCAGATGATGACGACTGGCGTCAATCCAGACACCCTTCATAATACTAGCCAAAAATGTGTTTCGATCAAGCCCGAGTTAGATTGGTACAAAATACAACAGAATGATCCTGAATTGTCAACCTACATTAGGCAACTTGAACTCGATCTGGCAGCAATACCAGGTGCCTGCTTGATAAACAGCATTCTTTATTACAAAACTTTCCATGCTGAGCACGAGTATGCCATCTGGCCCCCAAAAACATGGCAGCAGGCTTGTCTAGAACAAGCCCACATGGGCATTTATGCATGCCATGGTGGCCAATTGCGTACTATAGAATTACTCTGCCAGTATTTTTCCTGGCCCACTTTGAAAGCGGATGTGCTATCATTCTGTTCCGCCCGTGTCAGTTGTATGCAGACAAAACGGCATATTTTGCATCCAGGCCCCCTAGGAAAAACGGACACCCCTGCACAACCCTTTGACATTTTACATATAGATTCAATGCAACTGGAACATAATGATCCAAAGTCCAAAGTTCTAGTTGTAGTAGACACATTCTCAAGGTACGTAATAACTATACCAGTCTCTTCATTGAAAGCTGCCCCAGTGACGAAAGCTATTTTGAAAAATGTTTTCCTGACATTCGGCGCCCCGCGGCTTATCGTTACGGATCAGGGAACCGAATATTTAAACTCAGAATTCCGACAACTGTGTGTCCAATTCGGAACCGCACATTCACCAACTTTAGCACACAACCCTTCTGCGAATGGCATGGTGGAAATGGTTAATGGGCGAATCCGGGACTTATTTAGGATAGCACGCTTGGAAACACCTAATTTACATTGGAAAGATGTTTTACCGGTTATCACTTTAAAACATAATATGGGAATGAATAAAAATACACAATGCTGCCCATTTTTATTAATATTTGGGCACTTACCTCACTGGAATCTATTCTACGTTGCTGCCAAATCGCTAGATCAAACGGCAGCCCGTTTGGTTGCCCAAAAACAGAGTGACAAACACCGCGCAATCTACCACACATATTTGAATTTGCAACACAAAGTGGAAATTAATCCTGGCGATCAAGTTATGGTAAAACTTAACACTCAAAATCACTCTTTGCCGAAATTCTCGGGCCCACACACAGTGTTGTCAGTAGAGGGCCCAATTGTTTTCATTGAGGTGGGCACCAACTCTCGTAAAGTGCCTCATCGTTATTGCTGGAAAATAAACACTTTTCCGCCTGTGTAAAGTTTTCTAAAAATATTCGCTACTAGTTTCCGCCACTGCGCTTGTCTATTACATTCCATTGCTTATTTCCCTTTTCAAGTTATTTAATTAATGCTCTACACCAAAACAATTTTAAAAGAAAAAAGTCAACTAGTTCATTCAAAAGTGATTTCATCATTTGTATGATGCATTTATTTTCGTGTGTGCTTTGACGGCAGTTGCAGCAGTTCGACGCGGACGTGCACCAGCAACGACAACGGCTCCGGCAACGACAGGCGCCTGCGTGGTACAAAATGATGGCACAGAAGCGATCAGCGAAGCGGGATCCGGGGAACCGACGGTGGAACTGGATGAAGAATTTGCCTGCGTTCGCGATGAAGAAGAGCCACAGGAACAGTTAGATTATGGCAGCGTGAACGAGCCCCAGCCACAACCGACTTTTGGTGAATTTAAGGAGGCGCGTGTCACAAAATAAATCTATCTACTTTTCCCTACCTATCTATCTATTTTACAAGGTTGCCCGCTTGTCGTACTTCTCCTATTTGCTCTCCTGAGGGAAAATATTACAAAACCGCATAATGTTACAAAATCACAAAACTTCATAAAATCGCAAAATCTATCAGAATTTGAAAACGATCATTCCAAATCTATCCACCTCTATCATTTTGTCTGTAAATCTCATATTTTTGAGATGTAAATTCATATAGCATTACGTTTTGACAGTCCCTGCACCAGCTGACATCCCCACTACAAGTGCGTATGATCCCACGGTTGGGCGAGACGCTGCCGAAAAATATCAGCAGCTCCGCACTAGTTTTGACGCGGTTCAAGAGGCAGCCAACGAACGACATAGAACTGTTGTTGGCTATAAAGTTGGGGCGCGTTTAGGATTCTTTGCTAAAGTCTGCAATATTACCTAATAACGCCATTTTGAATCCCAAACCACACCCAATTCGCAGTTGGAATGTGACCGGCTCACACAGCTTTGTGACGGTCAAGCGACAGCACTTGCGGACGTCAACCGCCGCTTAGAGGATTCTCAACGTAGACCAGAGCAAGCTGATGTCTCCACCCAGACGGAAACAACTCTGTTTCCCAGTCGGCAGCCGGTTAACCTTGACGAACAAAATGTGTTCTACCGCCGCGCTGAGTATAATGTGGAAGCCATTCCACATGTACTCATGCAAGTCAATCCAGTTGAGATTCGTAGAACGCGTTTTGGAGTCGTATCACCCGAACTACTCGGTGCGCGTGCGACACGATTCGGTCTGGCACCTGCGCTTGCTACTACTGACCAGCGTGTGCGCCACATTTTCCTAATATTCAACCTCATTTTGGCTAGAAATTAATTATCTTTAATTTTCATTTTAAGACCACACCACGCGCCGTGACCAGGGAGCCATATGCCTATCAGCATGATCAGATTTGTGATAATAGGCGCCAGGATAATCACCGTAACCACCGCTCGCATCCTGATCAAGTCTATTGGAACACCGCGTTCCGCGATTTGCGCTTTTGGAGTTGGAAGTTCTCGAGCTGTTTTGACAAATTTCATGCTTTTTGCCTGGTTTCGAGAGTTTTCTGGAGAGTGATAATGTGGGATCCTTGATGCGTATAGTCGTTGTGTTTCCATTTGAGTGATTATTTAGCTTAGTGATTGGACATAAAATGGGATTGGTTGGATCGTCATTGAATAAACAACTGTCCGAAATCCTGTCACTATCGGTCAATCCAAAAGTATGCTTTTGAATGCACAAAAGTAATATATCATATACCATTCCATTTTCTGATTGAGCTATCAAAAGATGTATATCAAGGGAAATGTACACAAATGCTAATCTATCAACACAGCAAACTGCATCACAAGAAACAATTTCACCAAACTTTTGCATGGCAGCATGAGCTTTTTGTATCTTTAGTGTTTCCAGCACTTTGACACAGCTCACGCTGCCATGCAAAAGTTTTGTGAAATTGTTTCTTGTGATGCAGTTTGCTGTGTTGATAGTATATATTATTAGCATTTGTGTAAATTTCCCTTGATATACATCTTTTGATCGATAGCTCAATCAGAAAATGGAATGGTATATGATTCAAAAGCATTCAAAAGCATACAGGTGTTTAGGCGCAGCGTCCACTTTTTGTTGGCTTTAGCCATTTTTTATCAGACCACATTTTGTTCCAATGCACAACACAAATGTGTTGCGAATGCTTGTTGTACTATTGATTCTTTTTTGAGCTTCATGACAAATTTAAGTAAATACAACTTACATACTTTTCCTGCGAAGAGAAAAGTTTGTACCTGTGATCAAGTAGTGATGCTGTAAAAGTATGTTGTATTGTACATTCACAAAATGGTAGTTTGTTCCTGCACTTGGCACACTTCGAGGGAATTATTTCAGGTGTGCCAATTAACCCAGTGAATTGGCACACCCAAAATGATTCCCTTGAAGTGTGCCTAGTGCATAAATAACTACCATTATGTTAATTTCCAATACAACATATTTACTTTTACAGCATCACTACTTGATGACAGGTACAAACTTTTCCCTTCGCAACAAAAGTACATAAGTTGTATTTATGAAAAATTTGTCATGAAGCTTAAAAAAGAATCGATAGTACAACAAGCCTTCACAACACATTTGTGTTGTGCATTGAAACAAAACTTGATGTTTTTGTAAAAAAAAGTTTTAATAATATACCCTTGGTCACTAATTTGATTTACGTTTTCATTAGCCAAAATCAAACTTTTTCAGAACAAAATTTTTCCTCATATCTAAAGAGTGTGCATTGCAATTGTGTTGTAATTCTGCATGCACACACACACTTCTATGTCAGGACTACACATGTGCAAAATGGGAATTCAATTTTTTAGACCTGAGATATAGTCAAATTTTGTTATCCATGTATCAACATATACTTCTGCGCAACAAATAGCTGTTGTGCCGAAGTATACGCTAATACATGGGATAACAAAATTTCACTATATCTCAGGTCTAAAAAAATTTAATTCCTATTTTGCACATGTGTAGTCCTGACATAGCAATATGTGTGTACATGCAAAATTACAACACAATTGCAATACACACTCTTTAGATATGAGCAAAAAGGCTGTTCAGGAAAAGTTTGATAATGGCTAATGAAAACGTAAATCAAATTAGTCACGAAGGGTATATCATTAAAACTCACTGCCAATGCACTTAAACCAAATAAAAATATTCACGACAAATGTGTGTTGTGCATTTTGAAACTAGGCGACAGAAATATGTTGTGCTTGGAATTTACACTAGCGTGCAGAATAGTTGGGATTGTGCATGCTGCAGGATAAACATTGCCAATATTTCAAAACGTTGAATGTGCACAATGTTTGGATACCACTGTGGGCTGTTGGCTACATGTGCCCGGGATGACCACCCCTCAAGTTTGTATGTGCATATATTCTTAGTGCCGTAACTAAATTCACTCAGTTTCTTTGTGTTTCAGAATAGTTGGGACTTTTTTTATTTTGGCCAGTAGCGACCTAGTATCATATTTTTTACACTGTGTCTAACACCTACATTCATTTTTGTTCAAAATTTTCAACATGGCAATGGCAACTGCCTGCCTGTGTTGCTGAGCTCTGTGGGCAGCAAGAAACATTCTGAACATGAACAGCAAATGGTTATGCATATGTGGCACTGTGGAATGTATTTATTTCAGCAACAGGCTTGCATCCATTGCCAGACACTTGGAAATGGAGGCAGGTATACTAGTCTGTGTGGCTATTTGGTTTGTAAATTTGAGGTTTTTGCTTTGCTCTATTGAGGAGAAAACTTGGCTCAACTGTCAATGTTGGAAACCATATAAGTTAAATCAGTATAAGTAATTTAGACACCACTGATATCTTAGAAGTGCTATAACTCTTGCTTGGAAAGAGATATTGAACTCATTTTTGTTTCATGTGAATTCTCGCTGTCTAAAGTATATGATAGCATATTCAGAAAAATTTATTTTTTTGTGATAAAAAACCGGGTCAAATCAGCATACAGAATTTAGACATCACTAATACGACCTCAAAAATGGAATCTTCGGGGTTTGCCGATGATTTGAACTGTTGAACAAGCCAAATCAGCCCAGAAATGGTTGATTTATTAAGCTTCAAATTCAACCATGCAGATTGGCCATTTTTGTATTTTTATCAAACATTTTTTTATTGACCCCCCTTATCTTGGGCGTGGCGGATTATTCGAGCCAACAAAAAATTTCAGTCATACCTCCAAACTCAAACCCCAACATACTTGAACAGCATCACATTTTGTCAAGGTTCAATGGAGTAGAAAGTGACGAAGGTATGATGAACCTGCTGCCCCCCATTTCTCTATGGTGAAAAGTCCCATCTATTCTGCACGGTAGTGTATTACGACCGGAAACGCAAACGTATTTAGGCAGTACTCAAGTATACGTATTTATTGAGTAAACGTACCCACATTTTAACAACTATGAATTGAACTACATAAATATCCACCCATGCGTACCTCGTAGATTTATCCAAAACGTAACATATTGGGTAGTCCGGCCAATCCCAAAATCCCGTCGATATGGGTCCGTCGCATTCACTCTCCCGTACTATGGTTGCGATCCGAGTGCAATGCTCCTCTGTGATTCGCAGCGCGCCAGAAATCGCTGTGTTGTGATTTGAATTTGAATAATGTGGATTTTGGTTAAGCGGCGTTTACACAGTTTCGTGTGCCAACAAAAAAAATCAAGTGATAAAGTTCCATAATTCCGGAATAAAGTTCCATATCTGCAAGAAAAAAAAAGGATACTCATTAGTTAAGTTAACACACATGCCAATTTGCAGATAATTTGCGCCTGTCGTTCAAGACTTATGACCATTTGAAAACTAATTTCAGTTGTCGGTTCAGTTTCAAACAAAAACCGAACCGACAACTGAAATTAGTTTTCACGTCTTGAACGACATGCACGAATTATCTGCGAATTGGCATGCGTGTACACTTAACTAGTGAGTGAGTATATATACCTGCTTTGTTTTGCAGATATGAAACTTTATCTCTTCATTTTCTGTCGGCACAGAATACAGTGTAAACGCCGCTTATAATAAACTAAAAATTACCCAAGTTTATTACCTGACGAGATGAATAGAAGGTAGATTCGCCCGTAGATGTCCATATTTACCAGAGTTCGGCAATAGTAACAAGTACTGAATATTTATTGCAAGATTGTAGCGATATTTAACCTTCACGATTTTCAAGCTCTCGATTAGGTAAAGCCAAAGTGTCTGGGCGGGTAAGCCAAACTGTATTGATAATTAAGCCTTGTGCGTGCAGTTTGGAAAAGTAACTCGATTGAAAAACCAATGCATGCCGATAATAAAGACAACATTCGGTTTTTAAGTGACAATTAGGGTGTCAACTTTCCGTTTTCCGTTTTCTGGAGGAAAATTTTTACCCTTTCCATTTTCCATTTTCCGGCAACTGAAAATTTTTACCCTTTCCGTTTTCCATTTTCCGGCAGCTTACAATTTTTACCCTTTCTGTTTTCTGCAAAAGAAATTTTTTGACACCCTAGATGCAATGCAAACATACCACACACATAAATACCGTATATCCTCCACTTGAATAACCCCCCCCCCCACTTTGATAGATAGGATAAGAGGATGTCACATGTATGATAAATGTTGTATGTATTTATGCATTCTGTACAATTTATGCATATACCAACATTTTACTTGACAGACTTTACATTGTGATAAACTCAAGTGTGTTCAAAACAGATTTATGAGTTCCCCAAATTTCAGTTGTGTACAAGGTGCACAGCGCCATTTACACAAATGATCAACCATGCATTTTAACAAACTTTTGATGGAAAAATAAGTTCTCCTCTTGAACAGCCCCTCAATGTTGAATGACAAACTACCGTATTTCCTCGAAATACCCCCCGGGGGGTGATTGTTTCATAGTGGTCCCGAGAGGGGGGGGGTTAAACGAGGGGGGGGGTATTTCGAGGGGGGGTATTTCGAGGGGGGGGTTATTATTTCACAAGAAATTTTTTTTAAATCCCAGTACGAAATTGTCGTCTGAAACGTACGCAACGCAGACGTCGAAAAATAAAAAAAAACCCGCCATTTATAAGGTTATGTAGACTAATATTAGTACGTAGATGGCATAAACACTGTTCTTAAGTGATTCCGACATTGTTTTAACGTGTGTTCTGCACTACGCAGAACACAAACTGCAGTATTTGGCATGTACGTTCCTTTTACACTCAATCTGGGGGGGGTATTTCGAGGGGGGGGGTGATTGTTTCATAGTGGTCTCGAGAGGGGGGGGGGTCAAACGAGGGGGGGGTATTTCGAGGGTGGGGGGTATTTCGAGGGGGGGTATTTCGAGGAAATACGGTAGTTTAAAATGTCTGATGACAAAATAACTCCTCTAAGGACTTATTTGAGGATATAAATAAATACCGCACATATGGAGCAGAGGTAGTTTTATGTTGCAGCAAGACAACATGCATTTGGGTAATGTGTCCATGGATGTTGACTTTCAGGATGAAACAATGAAGTGGATCAAGCAGATGTTTGGTGTTACATGTCAAGCGGAAATTGTCAACAGATGTGCAGCACACTGTGGAGACAGCTCATGCGAGAGAAAAGTGGTGTTAGGTACTTATGCATTCAAACACCCATTGTTGGAACGCTAATTGTGCATTAAACGGTTTTTCTTATGGTTTATTCAAAAGTGCTATTTTCAATATGGACATTGCGCCGAGGCCTTGACAACGCCATTGTGATTTGGATCCAGGCGTCAGCAACGTGAACAGATGTGACGCAAAACTGAACAAAAGATAAAACGCAGAAAGAAGAGTGCACTGTGAAAACAAAAGGTCGCCTCGAGAAACGAATGCTTGTTTATCCCGGCAGTTCAGATACCCAGTATACTCGGTGGACTTGATACTCTGCACTCGCACTGATTTATGTCTCAGGTTGGAAGGGTGCCAATTATAATTAAAGCATGCGATTCTTGTAAAAAGGCTAAAAAGTACAGTGTTGTGAATACGTTAACGAATAATTTTATAACAGCGATAAATTTTTTCAACTTTTCATGCAAATCACATGCGTTTACATCGTTGGCACACTTCCAGTGTGAACCACGCGTGCAAGGTGTAAAGGATCTGGAGTATAGTAGCTAAGACATTCATTCAGTTGAATAGTGTGTAGTGTTTTAGGATATACCCAATATAATCAAGTGGAGTTTAAGAAATTCCCGCAGAAGAAATAATTTACCGTATTTCCACGAAATACTCCCCCTCTAAATACCCCCAGGTCCGATATGAGCGTGACCTGAGGAAAAAATACCCCCCTCCCCCCGCCTTGAAATACCCCCATCTCTAATAATGTAAATCATGTATGCAATATGCATGATGTATTAATTGCTGCCAAATTGCATCGCAGCCACACACATATTAGTCTGTGTATATAAAATTTATATATCCCTATATGTATATGCCCAAAAATATATTGTTTGGTCTCATTTATTAACATTTTTGGGTATGTTTTGGCCTATTTTTTGTTACACCCATTCACGACATTTTCAACTTGGCAGACATGAAATGAATCAGCTTTCCTTCTTTTATGTACAAGTAAGATATGTCTCAATTTCGAATTCAAATGGACGGATTCCGTTCGATTCACAATTTATTTAAACCGATTGAACGTTCAAATGTGAAAAATAAATGGATTAAGCACGGATATAAAAATACACAGTCGGAAAGCTATATATCTCGCTCAAACCGTGCTCACGAATTCCTTAAAAGGACGAATGTGATAGATATCCGGTATGTTAATTTGGCACGCGTCGGGTTACGTATTATACGAATGAGGTGAAAGACGCAGGATTTATGTTTGTTTTACTCATTACGTCTGTGGAATACAATTATACGACTGGAAATGATCGCAAATGTGTCAACTAGTGTACGGGCCGCTATTTGTGATCATTTCCGGTCGATTTATTGCATTCCGCAGCGATAATCAGTGACGCGAACCTGCGTTTTTCACTCGCATTTGTCTGAAACGCAGAGCGACTTGGACGTGGGCCAAATTCACATTTGACCCTATTGTTAGTTTATACCGCACTCGTACAAAAATTCCTTGACTTCCATAATGTCCGCCGAGTTTAATAATAAAACCCTCACCGAATGAATAAGCCCCCTCGAATTACCAGTTGCAAAAATTACCAGAGTATACGTTTACCCGAAATACCCGGTTATTTGAGTATTTATCCTTATGTTAACGTTTATGTTTTTGCAAAATGCCATTACGTTTTGTTACGTTTTCCTGACCGAAATACCCGGGTCCTAGGGAAAACGTTAAATTCTGATCATTCACAAGTTCACCACAAGCAGCGAACAAAATTCTTAAGCGGCGTTTACACTGTCATCTGTCACGTGTGCTGAAAATTTTTTTTTCCGGCTTTCATGGCATGAAAATTGATTACCGTATTACCTCGAATTATTCCCCCCCCCTTGAATTAACCCCCCCCCCTCGAATTAACCCCCCTCAAAATGGGCTGGGGAAATAATAAACCCCCCCTCAAATTTTGCTGGCGAAATAATAAACCCCCATGGGGGTATTTCGAGGTAATACGGTATTTGTTCTGTCGGACGTTCCCTTAAATATTTGTTCTTTTGCGCGATACATTTGAGCAAGTTTTGCTTCAACAGTTTTTTAGTTACCGTATTACCTCGAATTATCCCCCCTTGAATTACCCCCCCCCATCGAATTAACCCCCCCTCAAAATGGGCTGGGGAAATAATAAACCAGCCCCCCCCCCTCGAAATACCCCCCCCCCCCTTCGGAATGATGTACGTCATGTACATAATAAATACGTCATGTATGCAATGTACCAGAGTTGTTAAAATACCGGTATTTTTGGAAAGCGTAAGCGTAAGCGTAAATACACTTTCCCAATTTGTAGTATGGATACTGTAAGCATAAGGTATTTTTAAAATACCTAGGAAAGCGTAAAATAAAGTGTAAGCGTAAATTTTTTTTGAGAGAGTGCTCTTGGCATTGAGCATTGTAAAATACTCTTGCTTTCACATTTAGATCAATGTATCACTGATTCTGTCCATTTTTGCTCAGTTAATTATTTTCAAAATAAGATCTCGGCGACATTTTTCGGTCGTCCATTTGGTAGTCTGCCCTCGTAGCAATTCATGAGCAGCGACACTTATATCATATTCTAACTCGGATTTCGTGCTGTCGACGTCAACAACATCGTCGTCGGAATCCATTTTCTGTCCCAAAATCACTAATCTAACGCCACGGTATTGCTCGACGACACAATATTGACCAGACATTCATATTGGTGCCACACACGCTGGATGTTGACTGTTTCGGTGTCAACTCAATTTTAGTTCATTTTAGGTCGCAGGACAATTTTCAAGTGCACGTGCGGCAAAGTCGAAGAGAAATTTATATGGCCATGTGCATTTGAACATGGGTTCGCAGCCCATAAACACAAAATTTATGAAAAACTGTTGGCCCAGTTGACATCCGATGTCAACTGGTCCAACAGTTTTTCATAAATTTTTAGTTTATCGGCTGTGAAATTATGTTCAAAAACACATGACTATATAAATTCCTCTTAGACTTTGCCGCACGTTCACTAGAAAATCGTCCTGCGACCTAAATTGAACCAAAATCGAGTTGACACCGAAACAGTTGACATCCAGCGTGTGTGGCGCCTTTGCGACACAATTTATACATGTGCCGCTATTTCCAGTGCAATACTGCGCACACACAGTCTCTATTTTTTTTGTATTTTTTCATTTTCGTTTTTGTAGTTTTACACTTTTTCAAAAGGTTAAAACTGGGTCATGTGGAAAGTTTTTTTACGCTTTTAGTATCCGGGTAATTTGGCCAGGAAAGCGTAACAAAGCGTAAGGGTATTTTATGAAAGCGTAAGCGTAAGCGTAAGTATAAATACCCATTTACCCGGGTATTTCGGGTAAGCGTAAATACGCTTTCGCAACTCTGCAATGTACATGATGTATATTACTGTTAATTTGCATTGCAGCTACACATAGACTAGTTTGTGTAGCTATCTACGTTTTTATGTCCAAAAAATATCCTGTTTTGACACATTTATTACCTGTTTTGGGTATGCAAATGCCTACTATTTACTACGATCCTTACGAAAATTTCTGACGAAATAATAAAAAAAAACCTCGAATAAACCCCCACACTGGAATTAACCCCCCCTCAAATTTTGCTGGCGAAATAATAAACCCCCATGGGGGTATTTCGAGGTAATACGGTATATGCATCAACCGTTTTTTAGTTGTTTATTTACATGATAGATAACAGCGAATTATTAATACCTTTTTAATCGATACAACATTGGGGATGAATTTTCATGTAAAAATGACTTTTTCAATAAAAATAGATGTAATCACTGATAATCCCAAAAACTAGATTGGCGTGGCTTGATAAAGACGTTGACCAAGTGTGAGAGCATAAAAATGGTGAACAATGAAACAAAATACCTAGCGCAAATACTCAAAAGTGTGGGATTCTCAGAAAAATTAAACTACGTAGACATAGGGACACTTGTTATGCTTTCAAATATCTGTTTTGAATACATTTAGGTTCACCAAAATATATGATTTTTCATCGCGGTGAAAATTATTTAACAGACCTTCCATTCTGGTCAACTCAAATGTGTTCAAAACTGATTACGTATTTCCCAAATTTCGGTGCTGTTCTTGGTGTGCGCGGTGTTTTATGCCAAAAATTAATTGCCTACCTACACACATATGCATTCTATAAATATGTAGAAATAACTGGATAAAAATAGCATAACTAGGCATTCATTATGTTTAGTGGCGATACAGTGATGGGAAATTTCGCACCGAAATATCGAGATTAATTGTCAAATGCTTCAGACCCGTGTGTACCATCATTCCGAATGGGTACAAAAAATTTGGCTTTCGATGGGGTGGCGAAAGGCACGGATTGTTAGTTAAAACTGTGCAATAACTAACGATGGCAAAAAAAAGGATTCGAAAATTCGAAAAAGTTTTCGAACTTTTTTTGGACTTTTCGAATTTTTGAGCACGCGGTGAAAAATACATAAAAATCGATTTTTTTCAAAAGATTCAAAAAGTCTTTTCGAATTTTTTTAGGGAATTGAAGACATTGATATTAACATATGAAAATAAGGTTAAAAAAGTTATACAAACTGATGACCACCCAAGTACTGCATTTAAAGCTTTAATTTCAATTTTTTCCAAAACTATTCTAAAAAATTCAAAAACTACTCAAAAAAATTTGAAAACTACCAAAAAAATTTGAAAACTACAAAAAAATTCAAAAATTTGAAAATTCGAAAACTAAATTCGAAATTCGAAAAGTATTTTGTGGAAAAATTCAAAAATTCGAAAAGTCATTTTAGAAAAAATACTTAAAAATTTAAATACTTTTTTCAGGGGGGTTTGCCATTGTTAGCAATAACTCAGTTCAACGGTATGGTACAGTAAATTCTTCAATTTTGCGGTACAGTACAGACAACGGTGTCACTCTAGCTGCCGGTTGAAAATATCCTGAGGCAGTCCACTTTGTTTACTAAATCTGATGGATAATCTTTTACTCACTTTTACTTACTTTTAATCTCTTTTAAGATTTACTCACAAATTTGCAACACAATTCTAATGTAGCATTTTTCCGGTGTACAATATAAAAAGTAATTGTATCACTGTGAAGATTATTTCCATAAATGAAAATATCGATATGCCCATAATCAGACCAAGAATTCCCGCAATTTTTGGTACCAAGTCGATTGGCTGTGAATTAGATGTGGCCTTTAAAACAAACATCCAGACATTTTGTGCTTTAAGCCGGAATTACAGCTCAGCGGCGTTTGACGTGAAATGATGACGTCGTAAAATTGATTACATCAAAATAGACAAAGGTACAGCATTGAAATTTCAGAATTAGATAGTTCTAGCAATTGTGTGTAATGTCCCAAAAAAAATTTTACCAAAAAATCATTATTTAAGTAGTTATTAATTTGACGTCAAAATTTTTTGGTTACATAAAATGTTTGACCCGAAATGTTTGATGTAGAATGTGTAAATTTTGACGTAAAATTAATAACTTATAAAATAATAATTACTTTCTAAATTTTTTAAGGACATTACACACAATTACTAGAACTATCAAATTCTGAAATTTCAACGCTGTCTATTTTGATGTAATCAATTTTACAACGGCATCATTTCACGTCAAACGCCGCTGGGCTGTAATTCCGGCTTTTGGTAGATGCAATGTAATCATATACATGTTGGGTTTAAATGGGATAAAAAGTAGGTAGTGTTCAACCAGCATTGACTTTGTGGGATTGGGATTGGTGTCTGGTGTTTAGTGATGGAAAGGCACCAAAGGGCACCAGCGCCGGTCCTTTTTCCTTTTTCAAGAGTCTCTTTAGGTGGACAATTTGAATCCAATTTGGGCCCTAAACAGAAGTTTCTGAGATGGTTGTGACATCCCAGCCAAGCCACAATCCCATGAATTTGGGAAAAGTTTGCTCTAAACACACGCATCAACCCAAATACAAAATGTGTCCAGCATACAATGTACCGTATATCCTCGAATAAGACCCCCTCGAATAACTCCTCTCTCTTAAATAACTCCCTCTCAACAACACGAAAAAATAACTCCCCCCTCGAATAACTCCCCCCCTCTTGAATACCATCCCCCTCTGGGTGAAAACTATGCTATAAAATTTTCAAAAATGATCGATGAAATTACAAAAGAATGCTAACGTATGGCAGCGGCAGCAGATACATACATGTACACAGTGTATGTATAAACACCTTTTTGTTGTTGTTGAACTGTTAAATACATAGGTACCTACATGGATTACATGAGTTGACAAAATGCATTCATACGATGAATTCAGTCCAAGTTTCTGAGTAAAAAATAACTCCCTGGAATAACTCCTCCCCTTTGAATGAGTCCCCCTCAAAAACTCTGACGAAAAATAACTCCCCTGGGGTCTTATTCCAGGATATACGGTATTGTAAATATACACACCCCTGTCTAACTAACTGGGAATGAAGGAACTTCTTTTGCAGTTCTGTAGAGCATATCATGTACATATACATGAATATGTGCCTTATCAGTCACCTTCTCATACTGACATTGATTATATTCACTGCGGTTTTTGTATTTCGAGCACCGTTCATCCAATACCGTACGTGGTACCCGCGATACCATGTTTTGAGTGACGTAACTCCTGAAGATGATTGGTGTGTGTGAATATGTGGATTGTGATAATTAATGTTCACCTATGGGATTTAAGCGATAATACACTACCATGCAGAACAGTTGAAACTCTGCGCACTGAATGATTAATGTACAAACAAAAGTGCGGTAGACCCCCAGCCACCCATT
This sequence comes from Sphaerolaimus hirsutus, assembly GCA_964036195.1. Lineage (NCBI taxonomy): Eukaryota > Metazoa > Nematoda > Chromadorea > Monhysterida > Sphaerolaimidae > Sphaerolaimus > Sphaerolaimus hirsutus. Next base: position 5,933,987 of record OZ038457.1, read on the forward strand.
TCCCTATGGGTCAAAAGTCTCAACTATTCTGCACAGTAGTGTACTTGTATTTACTCACGTGCACTTGTCTGGGCAATGGCACTCTGCCATGACTGCATCTATGTCGCTGACGGCGCTGTTGCAGCACTCGTAATCACTCACGTTGCAAGCTCTGCGGTGAATGGAATGCACACCGATGGCGTTTAGGCTCGATTTAATTTTAAATATGGTAGGTATGCACAGTATCGATGGGGCAGAGTTTATTTCCACCTTGGATCCGCCACCAGTCTAGTGGTTTTGCACAGAATCCCACCGTATTTTTTGAATAGTGTGAAATAAAATAAAAAAACCCTATTCTGTACCCAATTTATTGCGTATACCGTATTTCCTCGAAATACCCCCCCCCCCTCGAAATACCCTCCCCCCCTCGTTTGACCCCGCCCTCTCGAGACCACTATGAAACAATCACCCCCGGGGGGTATTTCGAGGAAATACGGTATTTATATTATATTTAGATTTTACACTTTGCTCTGAAATCTACCCACATACTGACTGACAAGAAACAAAAAAATGAATTCTACTTGATTTTCTTCGAAATCACTAACGAATAAAAAGCATATAGGGTCAAATCATAAAAATCAGAGTTGTTAAAAGTACTGAACTTTTTCCAAAGAAAACGTAAACGTAAAGTATTTTTTGTTACTCACGACTGAGTACCGAAAATGTTAAGTAAAATCTTTTTACTTTTTCACTGCGTAAAACGTGAGTAAAATACTTTTTTCTGAGAAAACGTAAAACTGAATATTTTTTCTCACAGAAAACGTAAAAATGAATATTTTTCTCTTAGAAAATGTGAAAGTGAGTAGGTATTTTTTCTCACGGAAAACGTAAAAGTCAGAAATTTGTCAATTTTTACTCTAAAATACATAAAATACGTGTTTTTTCTCCTGATAACTATTTCTTAGGAAAATGTTCTATTTTTGTAACTTCCTGTCTGTCAAAATGTCCCGTTAAATACGTTTTTGGTACTCGTGTACTTTCAAAAAGTATGCGAGTAAGAGCATACCAGTATTTTTTTTTGGAAATGTAAATGTATTTACGCAGTACTTGAGTATCCATATTTATTGAGTAAACGTAAATACGTTTTAACAACTGTGGTTAATATTAGATTATAGCCACACTACCCTGTCATGTCTTTTTTGGTTAACCATATTGATAAAACACAGAAGCTTTTTTTACATATTTACATGTATACTCACAAGTTGGCCAACAGTTAACAGGATGTTTTCATTTAAAAAAATGTACCCTAAAATTGGCTAAAATTTGTGGATTGATGGGCATTTGGCAAGGTGCGGAGATTGTCCAATTACAAAGGACAAAGTGAAAAAAAAGAGATTTTGTATGGCCCAATCAACTCACCTGACGGTCTCATGATGTGGGGCTGCGTATCTGGGGTCTGTACATGAGCACACCTTCATAACTTTCCTTTGCATGCATGTTCTTTGGCAGCCCTGTGTGTGTGTGTGTTGTAAATGATAAACACTTGTTTTTCATTAAATATCAAACACTATTTAAGCGAATGGTTCAGTATGATTAGCATTCGAAAAAATCACCGATTTTTTGGAAAATATATATAAATATATCACTCCAATATTGGAAAAAATATAAATATATATAAATCACTCTAGGTCTACAGAAAATATAATTCAATTACTGAAAAAATAACTCTAAGCTCGAAAAAAATCTCAAAAAATCACTTGCGCTTTATTTCAATTTCTTTCAAGCAATATTCTGGGCTTTATTTACCATTTGCAAGTACAAAAAATGTACTCTAAGATACCACAGTCCATTTATTATCATTCCACAAGCAGTATTCATTTATACAGTATTTTAAAAGTGAAAACATCAAGCAGATATCACAGAAAAATTCAACCTTCAGTTCAACCTCAATGAAAACTTCAAAACTATTTTGCACTGCAAATATTTAGCTCTCAACCTATAGCCCCTGGTTGTGGCAATGGACATTTGACTAAATAGGTGCTCATGCTCAGCACTTTTTCATTGGTGATGTGCTGTGAAAACTCATTTTTGGGCACATGGCTACGTTTTGGCAACATTGTGATGACACTAGTGGCTCTGGTGACACCATGGTGACAGTTTTCCACAGTTGTTCCCAATATTTGACAACAGCCAACATTGTTGCATGTCACCAAGCATCATCAGTTTTCAAAAATGGTAAACTGAGCTTGCAATCACTGTAGAAAATTTTTAATCACATCAAATTGGTATTTTTTGATTAAATGTCATGTTTTATTTCAGAAAATTATGTTAAAAGATAGAGAGATGCTTTATACCTAAAACATAACCATAGAATTCATAGCAGGATGACATAAATAAAAAGTTACTAAAACAGTTTACATTTGTGTCACATACAAAATAAAAACTGATTGATAGTGATGTCACCATTTGCCATCATTTGAGATTGAGTTGTGATCAAACTAGTGATTTGCCAACACCACCCCACCAAAATTCATGCAATTTGTGAAAACTGGACATACTGTATTTCCTCGAATTACCCCCTGGGGGGTTTATTTTTTCAGAGTGGAAATTTTTTGGGGGGTCAAACAAGGGGGGTATTTCGAGGGGGGGGGGGTTATCATTTTGCCAGAAATTTTTCAAATCCCATTACTAAATTGTTGTTTGAAATGTACACAAACGTCAAAAAATGCAACAAAAACTGCCATTTATTACACTCTATGGACTTATATATGTATGTAGACATTATATAACCAGTTGTAACATCACACAGTCATTGTTTTGAACATGTGTTCTGCATTTCCCAGATCACAAACTGCATTATGTTCTCTATTCAGTAAATTGGGGTGGGGTATTTCGAGGGGGGGGGGGGTTATAAGTTCATAGTGCCCATTTTTAGGGGGGTATTTTGCAATTGGGGGGGGTTTAAAAGTTCATAGTGCCCATTTTGAGGGGGGTATTTCTCAACAGGGGGTATTTCGAGGAAATATGGTATATCATTCAGTAGTGGAAAACTTGATGGAAACATGTCACCATTTTTGGCCATTTCAGTTTTCAAAAAAGTCAGGGTGTAAACTAGTGTGTGTAGGCTAACAATATTTACCTGCTTCAAATACAATTTTAACCCAATAATGCTCTACATGAACAGAGAGATATTCTGGAGAAAATCCCTGCAAATTTCTCTTGCACAGATTGCATGTTTTAGTCATAAAGCGCAATCATTGCACCACAATGTATCAAGTATGAGTGATTTTCTCAGTGATTTTTTTTTCAAATTCAAAAAATATATATAAATATATCACTCAGAATTTGGAAAAAATATAAATATATATAAATATATCACTCAGAATTTGGAAAAAATATAAATATATATAAATCACGGGTTATTTATATTTATTGTGATTTTTGCAAATATAAATCACGGGTTATTTTTCGAATGCTAAGTATGATTTATAGCGTTCAGTACAGTGTATAGCATTCAACCTGCCTATTCAAACCAAGTAGATTTTGGTAGTATGAGCTGTTTTTACATTTGTGTGTAGTTATTAACTCACCTTCGATACAGGATATTCATGCAATTTACCTAATCTTTTCTGCTTCAATAGACAAAAAAAAATTTTCAGAGAGAGTTAGTGATGGAATGGCGCCATGGCGCTGGCGCCATTTGAGGGCGCCAAAGGGCGCCGCGCCAGGGCGCCAAAGGGCGCCGCGCCAGGGCGCCATTGGCGCTTGGCGCCCTTTTTCTGTGGCGCCCTTGGCGCCTGGCGCCCACATTCTGAAAGGCGCCATGGCGCCCTTGGCGCTTGCCGCCCTTTTTCCGTGGCGCCCTTGGCGCCTGGCGCCCTGCTTTTAAAGGGCGCCAAAAAGGCGCCAACAGGGTTTCAAAGTGAGTGCTGTATAAATGAACAAAAAAAGATAAAAAACGCATTAATGGATGATCTGAATTCGCCAGAAAAATGGACGAAGTGGTGTGAGTGGGTATAATTTTTGGTGCAACGGTTCATCAGATGTGTCTGACAGATCAGAAGACGAGAATGATGGGACGTTGAACTTGCAAAATCATAAATCAACCGATTCTAATCGTTGCAATTCCGTTTTTTGTCCATTTCGAGGAAACATTGATTGGAAAAGTCAATTCGAAGTGAATGGATTGTTGTTAAATGACAATATCCATTGTGTTTGAATTGTCATGTGAATTTTAATCGAATTTTTTTGTTGCTAGTGTTGTCTTTGTTCATTACACCCTGGAGAACGCAAATTAAGTAGTGAATGCATGTACTAGGGTGCTGTAAAAACATTTTTAGCACACGCAGGGTGTTGTATGCACTTATTTATCCTGGTGCCCTTGGTGCCTGGTGCCCTATTTTTCAAATGGCGCCATGGCGCCCTTGGCGCTTGGCGCCCTCTTTCCGTGGCGCCCGCTTTCCGAATGGCGCCATGGTGCCCTTTTTCTGTGGCGCCCTCGGCGCTTGGCGCTTACTTTCTGAATGGCGCTTTTCCATCAATAGAGAGAGTTAATCAAACTGTCAACATAAACATGTCTGTTTGCCAATGTTGTAAAACAATTAGCATTCGAAAAATAACCCGTGATTTATATTTTCGAAAATCACAATAAATATAAATAACCCGTGATTTATATATATTTATATTTTTTCCAAATTCTGAGTGATATATTTATATATATTTTTTAAATTTGAAAAAAAATCACTGAGAAAATCACTCATACTTGATACATTGTGGTGCAATTATAGCGCTTTATGACTAAAACATCTAATCTGTGCAAGAGCAATTTGCAAGTTATTTTCTCCAGAAAATCTCTCTGTTCATGAAGAGCATTATTGGGTTAGAATTGTATTTGAATCAGGTAAATATTGTGCCTACACACTAGTTTTTACCCTGACTTTTTTGAAAACTGAAATGGCCAAAAATGGTGACATGTTTCCAACAAGTTTTCCACTACTGAAAGCTATATATACAGGGTGGCGCACGGCAGGCACACGGTTTCAATCTGCTCTCAACAAGTCAATTTTAAATGAAACCTGTTCAAATTTGGTATGGCAGTAGATAAATGCACCCCATTTAGTATGTTAAGAGCACACATTCATATAGCAAGATTTTTATGTCGGAATGTGTAGCACATTCGTGTGTGAATGGATGTTTTCCTTTGGAGTTATGTGAAGGAGAAGGTCCACAGTCCACAGTTGCCCAAAATGATGGACATTGAGCAGTTGAAGCATCTGATGGTCCAGCAGTTCAATGAAATTTTGCCTAACATGCGTGTGAATGTTGTGGGTGAAATGCTTAATCATTTGGATATTGCGATAATGGCATTGGTTTTGTGGAGTGACGTTCTTTCATATGGTTTGATGTATGTGAAAATTTGATATGAATGATATGCGATATGAATGCGTGCTCTTAACATACTAAATGGGGTACATTTATCTACTGATATACCAAATTTCAGCACTTTTCATTAAAAATTGACGTGTTGGGAGCAGATTGAAGCTGGGTGTCTGACGTGTGCCACCCGGTATGTTCAGTTTTCACAAATGGCATGAATTTTGGTGGGTGGTGTTGGCAAATCACTAGTTTGATTACAACTCAAACTCAAATGATGACAAATGGTGACATTCCCAACAATTAGTTTTCATTCTGTATGTGACAAAAATGTAAACTGTTTTAGTAACTTTTTATTTATGTCATCCTGCCATGAATTCTATGGTTATCTTTTAGGTATAAAGCATCTCTCTATCCTATAACATACTTTTCTGAAATAAAACATGACTTTGAATAAAAAAATACCAATTTGATGTGATCAAAATTTATCTACAGTAATTGAAAGCTCAGTTTACCATTTTTGAAAACTGATGATGCTTGGTGACATGCACCTACACCAATGTGAGCTGTTTTCAAATATGGGGAACAATTGTGGAAAACTGTCACTATGGTGTCACTAGTGTCATCACATAGTTGCCAAAATGTAGCCATGTGTCCAAAAATGAGTTTTCACAGCACATCACAATTGAAAAAGTGCTGAGCATGAGCACCTATTTAGTCAAACATCCATTGCCACAACCAGGCGCTATAGGTTGAGCGCTAAATATTTGCAGTGCAATATATTTTTGAAGTTTTCATTGAGGTTAAACTGAAGGTTGAATTTTTCTGTGATATTTGCTTGATGTTTTCACTTGTAAAATATTGGATAACTGAATACTGCTTGTGGAATGATAATAAATGGACTGTGGTATGTTAAAGTACATTTTTTGTGCCTGCAAATGGTAAATAAAGCCCAGAATATTGCTTGAAATTGAAATAAAGCGCAAGTGATGTTTTGAGATTTTTTTCGAGCTTAGAGTTATTTTTTCAGTAATTTAATTATATTTTCTGGAGACCTAGAGTGATTTATATATATTTATATTTTTTCCAATATTGGAGTGATATATTTATATATATTTTCCAAAAAATCGGTGATTTTTTCGAATGCTAATAACAATGAACCAAGTGACAAACCTCTACCGTGTACGCTCCATCGTAAAAGTAATGTTCCACATCACTGGGTGATTCAACACAGTCTCCATACATACCATTGAGTTTCACACTTTTATCCTGTGTTTGTTTTGCAAATGAATTTTCAAGTAACAATGATTCAAATTACCTAAGAAAGTTCCAAAAATAATAGCAGAAATAGAACGCACAAATGTAATGCCAATATTTGTGACTTGACCAGTGGCAACAGACACTGATGGTGATTCACCAAACACAGGCTCACCCTGGGGGCACTCCCAGACCCTGTGAAATGCCCTGTAAAATGTCAAATGTCATGCAAAGTGTCAAAAGTCATGGAAAATGCCCGGCAGAATGGCAACTCGGTAGCCATTTTGCAGGGCATTTTCCATGACTTTTGACACTGCATGACATTTAACATTTTACAGGACATTTCACAGGGTCTGGGACTGGCACCTGCGGGTGGGTGAAGACCCTTACACCATTACTCTCAACCCACTCGAGATAGTTTATTGCTGACACATCAACGTCCAGTTCCAACCCTAAAATTCGTAGAAAGGATGTTTGTTGGCAAAAATAAATAAATAAAATATTATATAGTTTCTGAGCCGCATGTTTTACACAGAATGTTACCATAATCTGATGAAATAAGTCATGTTATTGCTTTTGTACATAATACCTATATTACTAAATGGATGGTTTATAAGGTAAAATCAGGGGAAATCCCCCACCCTATCCAATACTGGACTCCTGGTTTCATAATCCTAGATCCTTTTGCAGACTGGATTCATAATCCTAGATCCTTTTTCAGACTGGATGTGAAAGATTTGAGTGTGAATTGTGGAGTCACAGTAGACCATCATGTAGTTTCATTTCAGATGTAAAAACAGTGCATTATGCATATGAAAACCTCATTTATGTACTGCAGATTAACATGCAACTTTCCAATGAGTTCAATTTTCCTCACCTGCCATTTTTCCTGGTCCAGCCATCTGATATGGGTTCTTGGTGCTATTTGCATTGAATCTCACACAGCTCCCTACTGACTTCTCATAGTATATAGAAAGAGCGCCATTGTCACTGAAAATATTATTATGGTTATTCACTTTTTGTATCTCTCTAAAACTTTGGAATTCCTCTAAGGAGGAAGATTCTGGAGTTTTTTCATCTCAAAAATTCACTGAGGTTAGTATCCAGATTTTGTGGATGTAAAATTGATTTCTATTTCTGGATAATTAGTTCCAAAGTTGGTCTCTCTAGTATTTTAAGCCTCCTTCAGACATTTGATTTTGTAACCTGGTTATCATGTCACAAACTTTTAACAAGCATGTTGAATTTTAACTGATACATCAATACAAACCAAATATTTTTGGGAAACTTGAAATGCTAGTTCCCACTGAAATTCAACACTCAGCCTGATCCGATTATGTTGATATATGTCTTTTTAAGAATCCTTCCACCCTGAATCTACACAAAAAATCTGAACTGGACACTTACCTGGAACATGGGATATTGTTGAACTTGCATGATCTGCAATGCAAATGAAAAGCGGTTACTTGAGGATCATCTAAATACCACATAATAGACTATACTTGAAACCCACATCATGTTTTTGATGTTTTGCTATGTTGGTTCTCCTAGGGGGTAACTGGGGTGTTATGGAAATATAAAAATTGGGGGGTATTTTGGGGAGGGCCAACCAGTGTTTCATGTCATACCATTTTGTTGTACCTTGGCTGATTTTGTCTGTTGGTGGTTGGGATTAGGGCAAGACTTAAATTTGATTGATCAGAATGAAGATTGGCAAAGAATTTGGTGGTTGACGATTTGACCCAATTGACCCACCCCATGCCCCCTCTGTCACCCCAAGAAAAAACAACATTGCAAAACATCAAAATGTGATGATGGGATCATTTCTCTTGAATGCAGTGTATATAGGTATGATAGTGACCTGATAAGTTCATCTATCTTCCAACTGGCATCTAATCTGGCTTCCTGACTCGTACCTGCTATTTGAAATGTTATAGCCACCCCCATGAGTGCGCTCAGTGCACCATCCGTTCCTTGTTTAGCATAGGTCTGTGTGTAAGGGGAACTTGCCAATGAAATTATTTACCTACAGTGGAAATAATATTCAGTTATTCACACCTCCACTGAAACGCCAACACTCTTCAATATTTTCACAACATCGATTCCTGCAGCTGCAATTGGAAACACGTGTTCAGCTTGTCAGCTTTGTTTTTATTGTTTAAAAACATTACACTCACGCATTTCACAGTATTTCCCAGTGTACTCAGATGAGCAGACGCATTCAAACATTTCTGGGGCCACTCCCAGACCCTGCAAAACGCCCTGTAAAATGTTAAATGTCATGCAAAGTGTCAAAAGTCATGTAAAATGCCCTGGAAAATGGCAAACGTACATTAGCCATTTTCCAGGGCATTTTCGATGACTTTTGAAACTTTTGACATTTTACATTTTACAGGGTTTTTTATCGGGTCTAGGAGTGGCACCTGGGGGTTGTTTCACCTTGCATGTTGCATTTTCATCACTCATGTTGCACACTGCCCGCTTGCATGGCAGGTCTGTTGGGTAAATGAGAGTATTGTGTGGCCTATGCTTGCGCAAATCAAATTTTTTCACAAAATTTACACAGCATAAATGCGGGCAATGTTGACTCACAAATCTCACAATGCATCCCCTCAAAGTTAACAGGGTCAGAACAAATGCACTCATAGGTTCCAGTCATTGTCAGCAGGTCCAGGTGATTTTGGCAAATTGCACCACCATCGACAGTATTGCAAATTCCTGCATTTTCTGCACACGGCGTCACTGCATGGAAAAATCAGTATTGATATTTAGTATTGATATTTATTTTGATATTTATAAAACATGGAAATTATTTAATATAATATATAGGTATCCACCCCTTCAAAACGCACATTTCTCACAGTGTGTTCCCCAATATTGGCCCTCTGTGCATGTGCATGTATACTCATATTCAATACCATTTTCACATACTGCGATTGTGTCCAACGTGGTGCACAGAGTTGAGTTTGCAAAGCACGATTTCACTGAAATGCATTTGTGTTGATTTATTTACGTGGGTGACATCTGTTAGTGGTATGAATAGCCGTTTCCGAATTATGCCATGGCCCATGGCGCCCTCTATCTGTGGCGCCCTTGGCGCCTGGCTGGGCACCCTGTTTCTGAATTTGCCGTGGCGCTATTGGCGCTTGGCGCCCTTTTTCTGGCACTCTTCCATCACTACCTATATTTCTGAATGATTTGAAGTAACATGTTAGGAGGTTGTCGTGGCGTTTTGTGGCTGATTATCGTATTTTTCTGATAGAAGAGTGCTGTTCTATTTTTTTCATTAGCTTAGTATGCACCTTATTTTTATTCGATGCCACTTTTCTTTTAAATAGAAGGCATATGGTAATTGGAAACCGGACCAAACGACCGGAGCTTTTTCATCTTCTTTTAGACACCACATAAGAACTAGGAAGAAACGCACATTTGTCACAGTGTGTTCCCCAATATTGGCCCTCTGTGCATGTGCACGTATACTCATATTCAATTCCATTTGCGCATACTGCGCTTGAGTCCAACGTGGTGCACAGAGTTGAGTTCGCAAAGCACGATGTCACTGAAATGCGCACTTGTGCAAGACATATTTACAAGTAAAATTGTTCTCGAAAGTCTACTAGGTATAAATCTATGAGTATGACGTGCCAGAGGCTTTTTCAAACTTTTTAAACGTAATTTTTTTAAAGTTTTTCAAACTTTTTAAACTTAAAAGAATTTTTTAACTTAACTCTGCTGCTTTGCTCTCTATACATTTTGAAGCAAATTTATCAGATAAATATACCTAACACATTTTTGCTGTTTTAACCCAATTTACACTCAAAATCACTGCAATGTGTACCCATATAGGTAGTTTTTTGTCAAAGAACCCCCTGATAGGCCAGCTTTGAGTATTTTGGTGGATCTACGGGTGTGGCGCTTGGTGCCACTCCCAGACCCTGTAAAAAGCCGTGTACAATGTCAAATGTCATGCAAAGTGTCAAAAGGGTAATTTGAAATTACTAATTTCCATGATTTTTGACACTTTGCATGACATTTGACATTTTACACGACTTTTTACAGGGTCTGGGAGTGCCCCTTGGGCCCTCCCTCGGCAGCGATGGATGACCACCCGAATTTCGGGCAGGATTACTACTGCATGATGAACGATATCAATGCTTTCAATAATATTAACAGAATACGGTGGCTACAGAACTATACATCACATGATAAACACACTTTTCTCACAGTGGGTTCCCCAATATTGGCCTTCTGTGCATGTGCATGTATATTCGTCCCAATTTGGAGCTTCACATGTAGCTCCTGCATCCAATGCGGTGCACAAAGTGACGTTTGCAAAGCACCATGTCACTGCATTTTCACGTGAATATATGAAGGGTGTGCTTCTAAAAGTACCGATCTACAAAAAATCGATTTTGAAAAATGTGTGTAGATCGGTACTTTTAAAGATACAAAAGCTGAAAAAGCTTGTAGATCGGTAAAATTTTTAAAATTTCAGAAACTGTATTTTGCGATTTTTTCGACCCCCTATATCTCAAAATTGAATTTTGCACCCCCCCACATATTATATATTTTTTGAAGCGCATTTTTATGGGGACCCCAAAAATGGTCTAACACAAATTTGAAAAGTTTGTAGATTGGTACTTTTAGAAGCCCACCCTTCGTATGCTCTTAGAATTATTTACGTTTGCTGAACATTTGAAATTTACTCTGAATATGGATCGAATCTAGGATACAAAAAACGCGCAAAATCAGACAATTGAAATATGAAAAAAGAAAGTATGAACAATTAAATGGGGTCACACAAATCGTGAATATTTTAGTGACAAAGTAGAGTCCAATAACAAGATAGCAGAAGTCAAGAGAAAATCTGGTTAAGCATAAGTTTTAAATTGGTAAAACACACCGTGACCTATTGCGCATATGGCGCCAGCAGTACTGGTTTCACAACTATACTGCTCCAGTCCTTCTCCTTGTTGATCCTTCATCCAAACAAGGCACTGACCACTGTACTCTGGCTCCAGTGTGCCAGCGTAACTCATGTCAGCAGCTGAGAGGATATTTTGATTTGTAGGCAATTATATGTACTATTTTATGTAATGTGTTTTTAGTATGTTTTTAGTATTTTCAAAGTCCCCATTTATGTATCAAAACCAGGGTTGGTTTTATAATAATTATTTGTATACAAATTGTATTCTATTTTTATTTTATTCTTGTTTCACTTTATTTATTTTATTCTCAAAATTTTACAATAAGTTTACAAAATTTTTACAAAAAAATCAGAATCACGCAAAATGTCACATTGCGAATCAATGTCAAGCAAAGTGCCAATTGTCATAACAAATGTCATGCAACATGTAAATTGTGTTTCCAAATCTTATGTTTTTGCATCCAATTGTTCACATATGATTTGGATTCAAAAACAACAAGATTTAGATACAAAACAAAAGATTTGGATACAAAACATCATATTTGTGTACAAAAGATAAGATTTTAATAAAAACATAAGATTTGGATACAAAAAAAACGATTTGGATACAATTTGCTTGACATATGACACTTCAACTTATATTTATCATTACAATTGACACTTTACTTTACATTTGCCATGACATTTAACACTTAGCATGACTTTCTACATAACATTTGACACTTTACTAATGTTTTTATACAATTTTACAAAAGTATGTATTTTAATACAATTTTACAAAAGTATGTATTTTTATACAATTTTACAGAAAAAATTTATACAATTTTTATTTTATTTTGAAATATTCCATTTTATTTTATTTTATTCTTAAATTTTCCTTTTTATTATTACTATTATTATTATTTTCTGAGATTTTGCCACCCCTAATCAAAACTCACTTTATGAGTATCAACTTTGACACGACAAAGTCAACCCTGTACCCAATTGTTTTAGTAATAACAATCATAGTAATTTTTATTATAGTTAGGGTTATCACTTATGACTCAATTTACCACAAAAGATAGCAAACAAGGGTTCAATGATTTGAAAAGATCTTCGATTATTTGGTAATTAGGAATTCTTAATCCACCACTAGAAAAACACTTACCGTATTTCCTCGAAGTACCCCCCCCCCCCTCGAAATACCCCCCCCCCCCTCGAAATACCCCCCTCTCGAGACCACTATGAAACAATCACCCCACCCTCGAAATACCCCCCCCCAGATTGAGTGTAAAGAGAACGTACATGACAAATACTGCAGTTTGTGTTCTGCGTAGTGCAGAACACACGTTAAAACAATGTCGTAATCACGTTTTAACAGTGTTTATACCATCTACGTACTACTATTAGTCTACAGGAGTCTATACATGTCAGTTATTGATGCATTTTTCTACCCCAGTGTACATCACAAACGACGATTTTGTACTAGGATTTGAAAAAATTTCTGGCGAAATAATAACCCCCCACCCCTCGAAATACCCCCCCCCCCTCGTTTAACCCCCCTCCCTCTCGGGACCACTATGAAACAATCACCCCTCGGGGGGTATTACGAGGAAATACGGTATATATCTATTTTTAGAAATATTCAAAAATTTCAAAGTCTTCGTTCAGTTTAGTTATTTGCGAATTTCAAGTCAATTTTGCAACAGGACTTTCACAGTGTCACTCCTACAAAAATTAAAAGCTCCTGTTCGAGTTCAACTCAGAATAACGAACATCAATATTGACTTACACAAACTCCTCCCAGTGTTCCATTCAACTTCCTGATTTAGTTGTTTAAGTACTGAATGTAAAGTTTTTTTTCAATGTAATCATGCATCAATGTGAAGTATTTCAAATCTGCATATCCTCCAACTTCCAAGTAAAAAAAAAAAAAATGCAGAACAAATTTTTCTCGACTAACTGTGAAAGAAAAGTTCACGATTTTTCCCCAAAATATATGGCGAATCAGCCCTAAACAACATGTTTTCTGTAGTCAAATACTTCCAGAAAGTATACCTAAAATAGGTATGTTAAAGCGAGCACAGGTACTTGGCACTAGTGATGGAATGGCGCCATGGCGCTGGCGCCATTTAATGGCGCCAAAGGGCGCCAGCGCCATGGCGCCATTGGCGCCTGGCGCCATTTTCTCTGGCGCCCTCTTGGCGCTGGCGCCATCATTTCGAATGGCGCCATCTCGCCCTTGGCGCTTAGCGCCATTTTTGCTGGCGCCAATTTGGCGCCCGGCGCCATTGTTTTTCATGGTGCCAGAAATGGCGCCAAAATGCCGCGATGATTGCTTACATTTTTTCCATATACAAGTACCTTATCTGCTGAGTGACATCATTTTATTATTTAGCATATTCAACCATGTCATTTTTTGCTAGAATTACAAGTTTGGCTTGCTGTTCATTGTTTTTATTCCACATAAACAGCAACACTATGCCCCCACGCTGAGATTAGCACCAGAATGTTTTCATTTGGCATGGCAAAAAAATGACACTAGTGCATTTACACCAGTTTTGTTACACTCTAGTGGGATCACTTTTATCTATGCTTGCTAGCATGTAATAATCTGTGATAATGGTAGTAGCAGATATAACAATTAGTCAATTTCCTTCTATACAAAATACAAAATATGAAACATCATTCTAAATGCATTCTTATTGTCTTCTGTCCTATTCTAAACACTACCCTATCTAAGTTCATTTTTACATGTCACAAAATTTTCATTTGAAGGTGGTATAAATATGTGGCAACTCAACATAAAATAGATTTTCTGTACAAATCACCAATTCAATTCTGTCTCATGTCACTTAAGGGTCAATTGTAAATTGTTTATAACCACAAATGACATTTGACTTGATAAATGTATTATATCCTTGATTCTGATGTTGTTGTGTTTTTTATTCATCAGGTAACTGTTATAACATATTGCCCTTAAAGCGGGAATTAGAGCTCAGCGTCGATTCGACGTGAAATGATGACGTGAAATGTCGTCGTGAAATTAATTACACAAGTGTGGATCATGCTACGGGTCTACAATTTTCTAAGGATAATATATGAATCAATACCTTAATCGTGTTGTTATGCCATCACATTATAGGCATTTGTTTTCTTATATTTACATTCGTTTTCTTATGGTAGGCATTTGAATGCAACTTGTAAGTGTATGCCTGCGAGTAGATCCCCCCCATGCGCCGCTCTACACTTTCCATGCGCCCTATGTATTTAGGTATTCAGTATGTACTCGCGTCGCGGAACGGTTTCGCCGCGACGGTTTTTAGGTGTTCACTTTTGTGTGGCCTATGTACACATGTATGTGTTATGTACTCGGCGCCACATAGTAGACAGTTTGGCGCCGTTTTGTTGTGGCATTTTTAGGTAGGTACCCCCTGTATCTTATGCATGTCCAGCCGATATTTTGAATCGGCTGGCAGTCATTGTTTTGCGGTTTTCACGTTGAATATTTTCCTAAATATTTTGATGTTTGATTTTCTATTTTTGTCGCCCAAATTTCCTATTTTATAAACTAAAATCGCCTGAATAAATTCGCGTTGGTTTATATGGACTTGGGCTTCATTGTGGCACTTGCCTGCACCTTTATTTGAGTGTAATTAGGGCCGCCGCTAATCATTTCATCTATACAAAACCCCCACCAAGCAAAAATACTTCAATTGGCTGCGATCAGCCAATTACATGGTGATCGTACTGGGAGCTATTTAATTAGCTCCCATTTTCATCGACCCCGGGCCTCCTGTTTGCCCGGCCGCGCCGAAAATTGCGGCACGCGTCACGTCTGCCCGGCCGGCCGCTTATCAGCCACTGGGGCTGCGCGGCCAAATAATTTCGCTTCGATCAGCCACTGGGGCTGATCGACATCGTTTGCCGCGTCGCTTTGCCACTGGGGCTAGCGACATTGCGGCGACGCTTTGCGCCGGTTTTCCCGACTCGATCAGCCACTGGGGCTGACCGAACCATCGTTTTTTCCGCTGTGCCACTGGGGCCAGCGGAACGCCATCGTCGATCCGATCAGCCACTGGGGCTGACCGGAAGAAAATCGTTTTTTGTCGCTGAGCCACTGGGGCCAGCGACGACGTTTTTTTCGATCTACCTGGCCACTGGGGCCAGGTAGAGTTGATCGATAGGGCGCTGGGCCCTGTTTCTGTTGGGTGCCGCGCCGTGTTTTCATTTTTCTGGTGCTGCACGCCCACACGCGGCCCGAAGGCGCCACTGGGGCGCCATTTGTGCAGGTTGCTGCGCGGTGTGGAATTTTGGCACGGTGCCAATTGCTGCACGTGCTTGCATTCACATCGATTTTGGGTCATTTTTGGCACCTACATGCCTCATCGAAACTCCAGTTGTGTTTAGTCACTCCTGCACCATCTTTGCACGTGAATTGTGCCTGTGCAGATTTCGTGACTTCTCACATTTTCCGACATGTCGCAATATACGCGAGCGGAACTGGAGCCGGTCGTCGAATTGTGGGTGGAGCGCACTGAACGGCAAAAATTGCTGCGTTTGCTCAATGTGCTCTTGCAGTTTCGAATTGATGGCGATGATTGGCCTACCATTAGTGATCCGCCCCGCCTGGGAACCGTGCCACTTGTTCGGCATGTATGGCGGTGCATGGACCTGTATTTCACCGACCCAAATACTACATTGGAATTGGTGCTTGACCTCGAAGATCAAGTACCGCCCGTTGGCATTGGGAACAACCCCACGCCGCCTCAAGGCGTTGCGGTTGCCCAACCGGCTGCAGCGCTGACCGTGGACAACCTTTTGCCTGCTCTCCAGCAGCTGCTATCCAGCAATCCGACATTCGTCCAGCAATTGACTTCACAATCAGTGCCGGCGCACACGGCACCGGTTCAAAACGCGCCTGCAAATTTGCAATCGGTACCGGCACCTGGCACAATCAATCGCTGTTCATCGGCGACCCCTTCTGCTTCCACGGACCAGCTAATTGATTCCACCGAAGCTAGATTGCAAGCCGTCTCTTCGTCACCTGGCGGTTTGATCGGTCAAATCGCTGCCTACATCGACCAATACGTCATGGTACCGGCCGATGGTTTTCCGTCACTCGTGGATACCCTGGGACAAATGTCGTCTCATGATCGCATGGGTGGTGGCCATGTGGCCAACGTAGCCAGCAAACAAACGCCGTTCAATGGGGATTCGAGCGCACCGTCGGGGCCGTTTAAATTTTGGCTTCACAATGTGGCGCTGCAGGCTCTGAACGTCCCGCCGGCATACCAACACTTGTTTTGGACCAATGTCTTCCAACAGTGCCTGAAAGGCAGTGCGCAGGCACATTACACTTCTATCCGCCTCGACAAACGCAATTCTATACTTTACGTTTTGGACCAGTTGGCATGTGTGTATCGTGTGGACCGCAAAGCGCATTCGGTAGCTGAGTGGTACAGAATTTCTGCTAACAAATCTGACACCGTGGTTTCCCTGTACAACAAGTTGTGCAATTCATTCCACTACATCAGCGAGCAGATTGACGACTCGCAACGTGAAAAAATGATTGGGGATAAATTATTCCTCGAGATTGGCAGTATACTGCCGATGTCGCTTTGGTGTCGGTGGCGCGATGAATGGCGTGAAGGTCGATATCGACTGGCTGATGTCGTTGGTCGCCTCGACATATCGCGCGAGGAAAATTTACATTTCCGTGCCGAGCAGAACGAACGACGTAATGCTAATCGGAAACCAAAGCCGTCGCGGGGTGGAAATGCCGGGTGGGGCAACGCTCCATCGGCTGCAGCTGCATCGCAAAATGCCTCGGGCCGATCGGATGGTCAGAAGGGCAGCTGGGATAGGCAGTCAAAATTTGACCCAACTACACACCAGGGTCCATGGTGCACTTATTTTTTGCATCGTGCTCCCATGCCGCACGAGCCGGCAAAATGCTATTTGAACCCCGCTTCTCCTGCCTACCGGGCTGACCAAGCTGAAAAGGTCAAAACTAACCTCGAAAGGGCTAACAAATCTCAGGAGGATGCGAAGCAAAATATGCAAGCTGAATGCAAGAAACTAAACTTGAATATGAACAAATGGTCGACCCCGAGTGCTAAATCCAGCAGAAGTGGCAAACGGAATCCGAAAGCCAGGACTACTGCTCCGCCTGCACAAGCCTCGGCACCGACTTCTGATTCTGAGCAGTTGGACTCGTGGTTTCCACATAGCGAGTCTGCCCGCCCAGTTGCCGTCCAACGGGCTGACAACGAATTCTGTAATCGGGCAGTCGCTAAAGTCAAATTCATGGGCTGTACACTAACTGGCCTACTCGACAGCGGGTGCGATGTCGGTATTGTGGTTGAGGAGCGCCTTTTGGAGAACGCGTGGAATACGGCAAAACGGGACATATCGGCAGAAAAGGCCAAGTACCGGCCCTACCCATATCCGCATTTAGGCACGACGGGTGAACCGATTCCCAGCCAGCACCTAGCATTGTATGATATGCATCTGCAGCACACCACGCCCGACAATCGGCGTCAATCCGCAAAAGTCACAGCGGTAGTTAAATTGAAAGAATTCTGCCGGCCATCATCCGACCCATTGCTGTTTGGCCATGAAGCTCTTTATGGCCCATTGAAAATGAACCGCACTTCTATTGCGGAACACCAGCGCTTGGAGCAAAATTATGTACCGGTCGCCATGGGCACTTTTGCAAGCCCATTGCCTCAGGCTAGGCGGTCTATCCCGGTACGCTCAGTGGCTGATGTGTGCATTCCAGCAGGTTGCCAGCGACAAATTTTGGCTGCTGCTGACAAGGGCGTTCCTCTGGAGGGCGACCTTGGTTGCGGTAAGGCGGCCTACATTATCGACAGCCGCTACCGTGATTCCGATTCAAATGACTTGGTTGAATTTTCGCCGGGTCTGGTGTGCGATACTGCATTGCATACCGAACGGGCTATTCTAGACGAGCCTTCATTCCCATTATGCCTGACAAATCAGTCTGGCGACGACGTGCGACTCCGAGCTGATACACCAGTGGCCGAAATTTTCACGGCCGACAAAATACTGGTTGAAAGCGAGCCGCCGTCGGTGAACAAGGCCGTTTCTCTGCCCTCTCCGCCCGATCTGGCCAAACTTCCAGACTTGTCACTGCCACTCACTAGTGAGCAGGAAGCATACGTCCGTGAAGTTTGGGCTCGCTTGCCAAGCGACGGCTTCGAGGCCCTACCGGCCAAATTCAGGGAAAATTTTCGAAAACTTTTGGCGCACCAGTCAGGCCTATTCAGCCTGTCTGAATATGATATTGGGAAAACGCATATTCTGGACCATAAGATTTCCCTGGTTCCGGACGCGCAGCCTGTCAAGTGCGCCGTGAGATTCGAAACTCCACCTAAGCGCGCTTTCATGTGGCGCACGGTGGAAGAGATGATTCAGCGGGGCCTCATTGAGCCCTCTTCATCGCCATGGGCTTTCCCTGTTGTCATAGTGCCCAAGGGAAAGGACGACTACCGTCTATGCATCGATTTCCGCCGACTAAATGAAGTTACTGTGCGGGATGCATATCCTTTGCCGCGCATCACCGACATGCTATTGCAGCTATCGGGCCGATCTCTATTTTCGGTTATGGATGCCAGCTTCGGCTACTATAATGTGGCCATCACTGACCCAGACACACGCAACATGGTGACTTTCGTGTGCAGCCGGGGCCAGTATAGCTTCAAGCGCATGCCTCTGGGTTTGGTCAACTCTGGCGCCAGTTTCCAACGGCTCATGGATTGTGTGCTCACCGGGCTGAATCGAGAGCCCGAGCGACCTAATTTTTTTGCATACATCGATGACGCACTGGTGGCCAGCGATAGCCCTAAGGAGCATTGCATGCATTTGGCACAATTCTTTGCGCGCCTCCGGTGGGCCGGGATTCGGCTCAAGCCGGAGAAATGCCATTTTTTCAAAGAAAAGGTGCAATTTCTTGGATTCGAGGTCAGCACCCGTGGCATCGCTCCGAAGCAGAGTAATGTGGCTGCGATTCTGGAACAGCCCGTGCCAACTACTAAACAAGAGCTGCGACGGTTCCTAGGCCAAGTGGGCTACTTTAGCGCCCACATTCCCGGCTTCCACCGCTATCAATCTCCATTGCATGCTCTATGTAAAGGGACATATACTGCGAAAGGCGCTGACCCAATCCCTTCATTTTCGGAATGGCCCGCTGTCGCCCAGCAGGCCTACGACGTATTGAAGCAGAGGCTAAGTACCGCCCCTCTTCTGGTGCACGTGGACCGCGACAAGCCGTTTTACCTCTACAGCGACGCATCAGACATCGGTTTGGGTGCTGTCCTAATGCAAGAGGACGGTCAGGGCATATTTCGCCCTGTTGCTTTTGTGTCCAAGTGCCTGCCGACTACTCATAAAAATTGGTCGGTGATTGAAAAGGAAGCCCTCGCCGTGACCTGGGCCCTTGATCGACTCGGCAGTTATATCGATGGTGGCCATGTCAAAGTTCGCACTGACCACAAGGCTTTGGTGAATGCACTCACTAAACCCTCCAAAGGGAAAATTGAGCGCTGGACCCAGCGTTGGGCCATGCGCCTTTCCCTGCAAAATTTGGAGATTGAGTATGTGCCCGGTGAGCAGAATGTTGTCGCCGATGCGCTAAGTCGTGCGCCAGTTGACGACATTGACTCTGCTGCATTCGAACGGGCCAGTGAAGCCATCAAGCTGCCTCTCGACAAAATTTGTCCTCACGTGTCAAATACGAGCCCTTTTGACTGGGCCAAGGCACAATCTACTGATCCTGAATCGCAGAAAATTCTAACTGCACTTGACGCGGGCCAAATTAACAAAGCCCAATTCGTCAAACGCAAGGGTGTCTTGTACACAAATTGCCCCCGTGGTTTCGTGCCATTTGTGCCTGCTTCATTGCGACAGCAGTTCATCAAGTTGGCCCATTCGGGGCTGACTGGCGCCCACGGCGGTGTGGAACGTACCCTGCGTCAACTTTACACTGCTGGACATTGGCCGCAAATTCGCCGTGACGTCCAGGCATATGTTGCCCAGTGTGAAGTCTGTCGACTTACCAAAGATGCCCAGCGCACTTGTGTGAGCCCATTATTCCCCGTGACCCCGGGCACCCGGCCTTTTGCTAAGATTGCTGCCGACACAACTCCAATGCCTAATTTCAATGGCTATCGTCACATCTTGGTTATTGTGGATTACATGACGCGTGCTGTCGCCCTGGCTCCATTGCGGAGCGCCAATGGGAAAAGTGTCTGTGCTGCACTGGAGCGGGAAGTCATTCACCGTTTCGGGTCTCCCACAACGTTGATCAGCGATAATGGGCCTGAGTTCGCAAATCAGGACTTAGCTGCTCTTGCTGACAAGTGGGGTTTTACCCATCGGAAAACGACCCCGTATCATTCACGTGCAAATGGTCTAGCTGAACGCGCTATCCGCAGTGTCAAGCAGTTGGTGCGCCAGTGGTCGGCGCACAACAGCAACTCCTCTAATTGGCCCATTGCATTGCCCGAAGTTGCATTTAGAATGAATGTGGCTTATAATCACGATGTCGCGCACCCTCCCTTTGAGCTACTGTTTGGTTACGTGCCATCGTTCTTGGGAGGGGCTGGGGAAGCATTGCTTGAAAATTCTGAGAAAAAATCGGCTGACCCTGCAACAGTCGATCCTAATCTGCAAGCTGAGAGTGGGGATAGTGACAGCGATGACAATGGGCCAGTTCAGCGCCCTGCTGTTAACAAAACTAAAACCACCTATAAAACCAAATTTGCAAAAACGCTGCATAGCGTGGCTACCATTGTGCGAGATCGTGCCCACCAAACTTCTGGCAAGCACGTACATCTCTGGCGTAAAGCGCGCGAGTGCCTTAAGCGAGCCCAAGTCCGCTATAAAGCCGCATTCGACAAACACGCTGGCCGCACGCTTAAAATTGGCGATTTGGTTTATCTCCGTAAAAACTTTGGCATTTCGGTTGATAAGAAAATTGAACCGCTTTACTCCGGCCCATTCGAAGTGGTTGGAATAGATAAATCTGTTGCCCTAATCGACACTGGCACCCAAATTCGCAGAGTGCCTACCGATTTATTATTATTAAAATCCACTATCCAAAATCACGTCATGAGCAAATCCGGCAAATCTAAAAAGGGTGATAAGGCCCCCTCCTCTAATAGGGGGTCTCTTTATTCTGGCAGTATGGATGATTTCCGTGAGAGATTGGCCCGCCAGCCTGTTCGCGCGGGCAGCGACGACTCCGTCTGGCACGTGGGCGATCACGACCAGCCCCAGCATCAGCATAGTCGGTCACCATCGAGGCACCGACGCGATTTGGCGGCTGAGAGCCGTTCTCGTTCTGGTTTCTGGCGTGCGGTTGGTCAACACTCCAATTCTCTCATGCACTTGAAAAATGAATCCACTGCTAAACACAATTCTAATCGCGTGCCTCAGGACCGTGATCCTGCGAGGCGCACCGGGGCCACTGACCGTCGCCCTCCACCGCGCTTGGACGACGTGTCTCCTATCCGCAAAGGCGTCAATCACAAGGATCGGGACGAACAGCGCCATATCTTTGGCAAGCGCCGCTATGACAACATCCACCATAAGGATCGGGTCCCCATTGATAATGACCCGGTTCTTCCTGCGAGGCATTCGTCTGCCTCCCTGTCAGCCCGCGCTGTAGCTGAGGAGCTCTATCGCCCGCCTACGCCGCCCGCAAGTCAGCCCGCGCCTGGTTCCAAGCAGCCTTCTCGCCCGGTCTATGTGCCGCCGCCGCAGCCTACTATCACTGCTACCACGCCGGCTTCCGAGGCTTATTCTGCTGCTATGGCCGCCGTTAGCGGTCAGGTTCCCGAGCGCCAGCTACTATTCGACGTCCGCTACATTCGCAATATTCTCGATGAGCGGCATCGCACCCATTTGCTCTATCAGACCGTCGATCATTGGCAGCGCACTGTCGACGATCTCACTCTGCACAAAGAGCGGGATCTGCTATCTCAGTATGCTGTGAAAATCGAGGAGATCACGCGCCTGAATACCGAGCGAAATGATTACAAGAATCGGTATACTACGTCCCAAGCCGAAAGCAAAGTTATGGCTGCTGACTACCAGAAGAAAATTGCATCCCTCAAGGAGCAGCTGCGCCTGAGCACTGACCGCTACTCTAAATTAGAATCTGCTCACGCTCAGCGCCAAGTCGAGTATGAAGATTTGAAGAACATGGCTGAAGGCCTCATCCGCGATTGGTCCATCGAGCACCGCGCATTTGCTAAGGCCGCCCCTAATTCCGTCGGCCCCGACACGGGCCCACCGTCCCTACGCGTGCGCACTATTCAGCAGAAGATGGCCCGCAGCTTTTCGTGCCCCTCTGGAGGGGACTATTTTGAGCTGGATTGCCTGCATGGCCTGTCTTTCCCACCTACTGGTGAGTGGGAACCCTCTAGCGATCTTTCCGATGGTCGTTTGGTCAACACTAGCGCGCTTGGCGATGCTGGAGCGATGGTGCCTATTGATAAAACTTCTGATTATCACAATGGCGATCACGGCGTGGTTCCTACCAACATGGAAAATGCCACTCGTACCAGCACCGCCATCACCAACACAATCGCAAACACTATCTCACACATGAAAATGGCTTATACAGTCACCGAGCCTCCTGTCGTGTCCGGGCCCGCTATCGTGCCCGTGTCCGAGCCCGCCACCGTGGTCGTGTCTGAGCCCGTTGTCGTGCCTGGGTCCGAGCCCATCTCTGAGCCCGACTCCGACCCCGAGCCTGCACGCGCATCTCCACCTGCCAAGAAGCCACTGCCTGATTCGGTGGCCAAGTCGAGCGAGCCTACTGTGGAAGTGCACGAGATTACCGATCAGAGCATGGCCCTGAACCTGTGCACTGGCCGCGCCAAAGATTCATCTGTGTGGCGCCCGTTTTAGCGTGTAGTTCTGCACTGTTATATTGTTGTTTTGCGCTTTAGGTTTTTTCTCAGTACAATGTGTATGTCACTGGTAACTTCACTTCAATCTATGTGCAACAACAAATAAACTCGTCTCAGGTCTGATCAGAGTGTGATTGTAGAAGTACTGGTTTTTTATTCAATCACTGGTCAAATCCTATTGGGTAACTTCAAAGATTCTGTTCACAGTGTAGTGTGGCTGAAACTTTTTGTAGCTTCTTCTTGTAAGCCGTTATCTGACTTCCAGCTCCACTAGTGTTTCTTTTGTAGGTAGTGTAACTGTTGTCATGGGAGGGGCTGTTATGCCATCACATTATAGGCATTTGTTTTCTTATATTTACATTCGTTTTCTTATGGTAGGCATTTGAATGCAACTTGTAAGTGTATGCCTGCGAGTAGATCCCCCCCATGCGCCGCTCTACACTTTCCATGCGCCCTATGTATTTAGGTATTCAGTATGTACTCGCGTCGCGGAACGGTTTCGCCGCGACGGTTTTTAGGTGTTCACTTTTGTGTGGCCTATGTACACATGTATGTGTTATGTACTCGGCGCCACATAGTAGACAGTTTGGCGCCGTTTTGTTGTGGCATTTTTAGGTAGGTACCCCCTGTATCTTATGCATGTCCAGCCGATATTTTGAATCGGCTGGCAGTCATTGTTTTGCGGTTTTCACGTTGAATATTTTCCTAAATATTTTGATGTTTGATTTTCTATTTTTGTCGCCCAAATTTCCTATTTTATAAACTAAAATCGCCTGAATAAATTCGCGTTGGTTTATATGGACTTGGGCTTCATTGTGGCACTTGCCTGCACCTTTATTTGAGTGTAATTAGGGCCGCCGCTAATCATTTCATCTATACAAAACCCCCACCAAGCAAAAATACTTCAATTGGCTGCGATCAGCCAATTACAGTGTCCAATACTGAGTGTTATCAGCCACAACTAGAGCGAATTGAAAAATTCAATTTTTATCATTTCACGTCATCATCATTTCACGTCACAGTGTCAGGGAACAACTTGACATTTCACGTCAGACTGCTGCTTGCAATAGTCTGACGTGAAATGTCAAGTTGTTCCCTGACGTAAAATGATGACGTGGAATGATAAAAATTGAATTTTTCAATTCGCTCTAGTTGTGGCTGATAACACTCAGTATTGGACACGATTAAGGTATTGATTCATATATTATCCTTAGAAAATTGTAGACCCGTAGCATGATCCACACTCGTGTAATTAATTTCACGACGACATTTCACGTCATCATTTCACGTCGAATCGACGCTGAGCTCTAATTCCGGCCTAACAAAAAAATGCTTCTGTTAGAATATACATGCTAAAATGGTGACTTTTATCATTGGCGCCATTTTGGCGCCCGGCGCCATTGTTTCTGGCGCCCTTTGGCGCCTGGCGCCATTTTTTCAGATGGCGCTGTGGCGCCATTTTTTCAGATGGCGCTGTGGCGCCAATGGCGCCTGGCGCCATTTTCTCTGGCGCTATCTTGGCGCTGGCGCCATTATTTTGAATGGCGCCATGGCGCCATTGGCGCCTGGCGCCATTTTTCCTGGCGCTTTTCCATCACTACTTGGCACTCAACATATTTCTCAGTAGAACCAAATGTCTTTACTTAGTATCTACAAATGTATCTACTCGAGAATACATATTTTTGAGTAAAAGTAAAGAGGCATTTTTTAACAACTATGCCTCAGTCAGGCAGGCGACGCCATTGTAATATGTGAAATAGTAGACTCCACCTCCGACTGTCCCAAATCCATCGACGCGATATTGAAATTCCTGTTGGTTGATGATGATTGGCATTTTCTTGAAAAATGTCCAGAAACAGGCACTAGAATTATTTGGTTGGAAAGAATGTTCTGTCCGATTCCCGAACTTTCACCTTCAGTTGGAGTAGGACAGAACTTTCTTTCCAACCTAATAAATGCATATACGACCTCTCTGACTGGAGTTAATGTGTATGTGGGTTTGAAGAGTCTTGTATAGTGATGGAAAAGCGCCATGGCGCTTTTGGCGCTTGGCGCTAAAACGCTCTGGCGCCATTGGCGCTTGGCGCTGGGATCTGAGAAAGCGCCATGGCGCTTTTGGCGGTTGGCGCCATTTTCTGGTGGCGCTATTGGCGCCTGGCACCGGCATTTTAAATAGCGCCAAAAAAGCGCCAAGCATGATTATAAAATTCTTATGATTCAGTGAACATGGACAAGCCAGTTGATAAATTTTGAGATTAACTGAATAATTATTGTTAAATATAAGGGTGTAAGTGGACATTTATATTAATTAAATATTGATTAGGTAATATTTGGGGCAAATGAATATAATGTATTTCCTCGGTATACCACCAGGGGGTTTATTTTTTCCGAGTGCAAATATTGATGGGGGTATTTCAAGCGGGGCAGGCCTGATACGCACACGTGCCCGATACGCACATATGCCCGTTTTTTTCACTTGATACTTTTTCAAGTGATTTTCAGATATGAGTAAAGTGAAAAAAGTTGCGCAATGACATAAGTGAACTTTTTTCACTTCACTCATATCTGAAAATCACTTGAAAATGTGTCAAGTGAAAAAAAAAGTGAAAAATAGCCATTTTTCACTGTTTTTCATTTGACACATTTTCAAGTGATTTTTAGATATGAGTGAAGTGAAAAAGTTTACTAATGTCATTGCGCAACTTTTTTTCACTTTACTCATATCTGAAAATCACTTGAAAAAGTGTCAAGTGAAAAAAACGGGCATATGTGCGTATCGGGCACGTGTGCGTATCCGTGCACGCCCTTTCGAGCGAGGGGTTTATTATTTCGCCAGGAATTTTCATAAAGTATCCTGTAAAGAATAAGTATTTACATACCCATAAAGCCGGAATTACAGCTCAGCGGCGTTTGACGTGAAATGATGACGACGTAAAATTGATTACATCAAAATAGACATAGGTACAGCGTTGAAACTCCAGAATTTGATAGTTCTAGTAATTGTGTGTAATGTCATAAAAAAATTGAGACAATAATTATTATTTAATAAGTTATTAATTTTACGTCAAAATTTACACATTCTACGTCAACATTTCACGTCAAACATTTTACATCACCAAAAAATTTTGACGTTAAATAAATAACTACTTAAATAATGATTATTTGGTAAAAAAATTTTGGGACATTACACACGATTACTAGAACTATCTAATTCTGAAATTTCAATGCTGTACCTTTGTCTATTTTGATGTAATCAATTTTACGACGTCATCATTTCACGTCAAATGCCGCTGAGCTGTAATTCCGGCTTAACTGGTAATAAACATGACTAAATGGGATATAATATTTAGGACCTATCATTGTACGGCTGTTTGGTTGAAAAATAGGTGTATCCCTTGGGATTTTATTGATGTAGTGGTTGATTGAACTTTAATGGCAAAAGTTAAATCGACTACTGCGACATCAGCGGTATGTCACAATTACGAATTGATTATTCTACAAACAAATTGTAGAAGAAAAGTTTTTTGGCGCTGGCACTATTGGCGCTTGGCGCCATCACTCTCTGGCGCCATTGGCGCTTGGCGCTGAGGTTCAGAAAAGCGCCATGGCGCTTTTGGCGCTTGGCGCTATTTTGCTCTGGCGCCATTGGCGCTTGGCGCTGGGGGTCGGAAAAGCGCCATGGCGCTTTTGGCGCTTGGCGCCAAAAGTCTGGCGCTTTTTCCATCACTAGTCTTGTATACTCTCAACAGTATCTAGCATTGATAAAAAATTTGTGTTTTTGATAAAATCTAAATACCGTATTTCTTCGTAATACCCCCCTCGATCTGACCCCCCCCCCCGAAAAAATAAACCCCCGGGGGGTAATTCGAGGAAATACGGTACATACCTACTTACCCTAAATCCGAGAATGAGTCCCCAGTAGAGTTCTAATAGAAGAGTGTCGTGCCATTTATTTTGTCATTTTTGTACCGCCCATTCTCCTGGAGGCGGTCACTCCATCTTTTTCCAATCCCCCCCTTTTATCATTTGAATGGTGTGCTTCTAAAAGTACTGATCTACAAATTTTTGAAATTTGAGTTAGGACCATTTTTGGGGTCCCCATAAAAACGCGCTTCAAAAAAATATATAATATGTGGGGGGTGCGAAATTCAATTTTGAGATATGGGGGGTCGAAAAAAACAAAAAAAATCGCAAAATACAGTTTTTGAAATTTTAAAAGTACCGATCTACAAGCTTTTTTGGCTTTTGTATTTTTTAAAGTACCGATCTACACACATTTTTCAAAATTGTACTTCTAAATGTACCGATCTGCACTTAATTTTTTGTGCTTCTAAAAGTACCGATGTCAGCTCAGCATCGTCAGCAGCAAAAACACAATTTGTGATTTTTTACTATGGGTAAAAGTACCGATTTACATCTATCTGATTTTGTGCTTTTAAAGGTACCGATCTACATGCTATTACCAATTTGTTCCTTTAAAATGTACTGTACTACAAAAAATACAATTAACTAAATGTTATATAGGTAGCTAGTGTTATGTGTATAAACCAGAGTTGTACAAATACTGGTATTTTTAGAAAAGGTAAACATAAATATAAATACCCAAATAACTGGGTATTTTGGGTAAACGTAAATACGTTTTTCCAACTCTGGTTTAAACAATGATTATACCCATGCATGTGGATACCCAAAATCTAGCCGAAATACCCATACCCAATACCCATGTATGGGTATTGCATACTTCAAACTTTCAATTGCGATTATCTCAAAATCTATTTTTTGTAGATCGGTACTTTGAGAAGCACACCTTTCATTTGGATGTCTATTTATTTTGAATCAAACAAGAGCAACATGTCAGAGCATAAAATTGTTTTATTTCAATATTGATGCTTTCAATATTGATCAATCAATGCTTTGATTTTCTCACCATCCCTTTTTTATTGTGTGTTTTGGCAGTCTTCCAAGCTGATTTCTAACTACCGCTATGTATTGAAGACAAGTCATTCTATTGTATGCCAATCTATTTGTTACCTGAGTGCAAAAACATGCCATAACCTGCCATTCTACTGGAGGTGCCTTTCCATCGTAGTTATGCCATTAGAGTTATGCTATAAGAAGAAATACGGTATTCAAAAGATATTCCAACACCTCTTAGCGAACATGGAGCAGTCCCGTACCCTGTTAAGGGTAAAGTAAATGGACAAATGTCATGTAAAGTATACATTAAAACCAAACATTTCATTACTGATCTTTTGACACTTTTGCTTTTTATGTATTTGACTGTAGTGACCGAGGAGTGACAAAAATCGTCTTTCTACCAATCACAGCGATTTTCCTGCCGCAATAAAAAGGACCAAACTGCTGGAATATACGCAGAAAGAGTATTCCTCGCAGCTGTCAGCCGACTCAAAGTCGGAAAAACTGCAAGTCGTCCGAGGGTCCCCGCGAATGCTTTGCAACACCTTTGCGCAGTGCAATGGTCAGGTCTGCAATAATACATATAAAAATGACACTTGAAATAGGGAAACTGGATTTGAAACTAGGACTTTGAATGACAGGAGCAGAGTTGTTAAAAGTACTGACCTTTTTCACAAGTATGCATAGAGTATTTTGTTTTTACTCACCCCCCCCCCCCCCCGAGTACAGAAAAAGTGAAATAATTGTTTTTTACTTTTACCAGTGTTGTTAAAATACTGGTATTTTTGTAAAACGTAAACGTAGACGTGAATACCTTTTCCACACGAAAAGTATAAATAGGTACTAATATGTAAGGTATTTTGAAAATACCAAGGAATACGTAAAATAAAACATACCTAAACGTAATCATTTGAAAATCCTCTACAATTTTTACAGTCAATAAATCTAAGGAGTAATTTCAGGTGCAGAATAATTGTGGATGCAAATATCATCCGGTATTATGCCACTGTGTCAAAAGCGGTGCATCATAATGTGTTGTTATTTTGAGTTTGGCCAAGGCTTTTAGAGTGTATGCAAAGGAAGCCTTTTCTGTTCTCAAAGTTGCATTTTTTACAAAAAAAAATAGAATTACGAAAAGCGATGGGCAGATACATAATGTGGGAACTTGCAAAATATGGACAAATGCAAGTGACTGATTGATATGAATCATTTCCATAAAAAAATATAAATCAAAGTTGTATCAAAGTTGTACACCTGTATCAAAGTGTGGAAAAGAGGAAAACCGGACATATGTACATATGAAGAGACTCATGCTATGCTATTTACGTAAATTTACGTCAATAGCATGACTATAATGTGCAAATACATAGGTAAATACCAGAGTTGTTAAAATACCGGTATTTTTGGCAAGCGTAAGCGTAAGCGTAAATACACTTTCCAAATTTTGAGTATGGATACTGAAAGCGTAAGGTATTTTTAAAATACCTAGGAAAGCATAAATAAAAGCGTAAGCGTAAAAATCTTTTAGAGGCTTTTTGCTCAGTGAATTCTTTCCAAATCAAGTGATGTGACATTTTTCGGATGTCCAATTAGCATAGTCTGCCCTCATATTTTGTTTGGTTATTCATCGGCAGCAACACTTAAGTCATCCTCATCTTCTAATGTGGAGTTAGTGCTGTCAACGGCGATAAAATCGTCGTCGGGATCCATTTTCAGCAACAAATTTTTCTCACCTGAAGCCACAATTTTGATGACACAGTACATATTTACAAGACATTCATATTGCGACAAAATTTGTACATGTGCCACTATTTCCAGTGCATTACTGCACACACGCAATCATTTGTTTGGTACGCAGCCTCGTTCACTCTCTTTTTTGTGTTTTTACGTTTTTTCAAAAGCGTAAAACTAAAGTGTGTGAAAAGATTTTTTACGTTTTTAGTACCCGGGTATTTTGGCCAGGAAAGCGTAAAAAAGCGTATGGGTATTTTATGAAAGCGTAAGCGTAAGCGTAAGTATAAATACCCATTTACCCGGGTATTTCGGGTAAGCGTAAATACGCTTTCGCAACTCTGGTAAATACACATGCATTTATGTGTCGTGTTGAGCACTTTCTCTGAATTGTCAAATATTTGTGGTAAATTGATCAAATTTTTACGTTTTCTGGTACCCGGGTATTTTCAGTAGGAATACGTAACAAAACTTGATTGTATTTTTGAAAAATGTAAATGTAAACAAATATTTGTGGGTAATTGATAAAAATTTTACGTTTTCTGGTACCCGGGTATTTTCAGTAGGAATACGTAGCAAAACTTGATTGTATTTTTGTAAAATGTAAACGTAAATAAAAAATACCAAAATACCCGGTTATTTTGGGTAAACATAAATGCGTTTTTGCAACAGTGACTTTTACTCGCCAGTAAATGGGAGTAAAATACTTTTTTCACAGATAGCATAAATGCGAGTATTTTTTCTCAGGAAAGCATAAATGCGAGTAAAATTGACTTTGTTTCTGGAAAATGTAAACACCTTCCCGGACAAGTTCACCACCCATTTTTTTATTTCACTTCGAATGCAATATCTCCGTCCATGGGGGTGT
This sequence comes from Sphaerolaimus hirsutus, assembly GCA_964036195.1. NCBI lineage: Eukaryota > Metazoa > Nematoda > Chromadorea > Monhysterida > Sphaerolaimidae > Sphaerolaimus > Sphaerolaimus hirsutus. The sequence continues at coordinate 5,964,960 of OZ038457.1, forward strand.
TATAAGGCTGAAACTTTGTATATATAAAGTTGTAAGACCCCCTTACTCCCCAACAATGGGGGGAGGTGCGGCAACTCACTACAGGGTTGGTCATCCTATATGCAACAATTTTTGTGGCGTTTTTGGTGTCCCAAGCAAGTTCACCACCCACTTGATTAGCTACACTTTGAATGCTATATCTCCAGCTGTGAGGGCGGTAGAAAGCTGAAATTTGGGGGATGTCTTGCCAACAACCCCCTCACAATACACCAGTGGGGCGGCTGCCGAAGACCCACTAAAGCATGGGTCACTGCATATAAAGTTGATAATTTTTTAAGAACAGCCCAAGTGTCCCAAACAAGTTTGCCACCCAACTGCATTATAAAAAAATGTTGTGAGAACATACCTGATATAAAATTGAATAAGATTTGAACCCTAGTTCTGCTCATTAAATTTTTTTCAGTAGGGCACCCACACTGTCCCATAAACAGCAGACTGAAAATTTCACTTTAAACCAATTTTTTGTATCACACTTAAAAAGTTGGTTTACAAAGTTCACTAGGGGAGGGTCTAAGGTTCAAAGTTATGTAAACAACATAACCTCTAAAATGCTTCCATAAGGAAATTTATTTGGGGTGAATGAAAAAGTGAAAATTTTGTCAAATTTTGTTCCTGAAATGACATCATTTTGACATCATAGAATTCACCCCAAGTAAATTTCCTTATGGTAGCATTTTAGAGGTTATGTTGTTTACATAACTTTGAACCTTAGACCATTCGCTAGTGAACTTTGTAAACCAAATTTGTAAGTGTGAAACAAAAAAATGGTTTAAAGTGAAATTTTCATTCTACCATTTATGGGACAGGGTGGGTTCCCTACTGAAAAAAATTTTATTTGGCTGAAATAGTGTTCCAACCTGATTCAGTTTTATATTAGGTATGTTGTTGCAACATTTTTTTGATGCAGTTGGGTGATGAACTTGTTTTGGGACACTTGGGCTGTCTTTAGAAAATGGTCAACTTTATATGCAGTGACCCATGCTTTAGTGGGTTGTTGGCAGCCGCCCCACTGGTGTATCGTGAGGGGGTTGTTGGTAAGACATCCCCCAAATTTCAACTTTATACCGCCATCACAGCTGGATATATGGCTCTCGTAGTGTAGTCAATCAAGTGAGTGGTGAACTTGTTTGGGACACCAAAAACGCCACAAAAAATTTTGCATTTAGGGCGACCCACCCTGTAGTGAGTCGCCGCACCTCCCCCATTGTTGGGGAGTAGAGGGGTCTTACAACTTTATATTTACAAAGTTTCAGCTTTATAACACCCCCATGGAGGGAGATATTGCATTCGAAGTGAAATAAAAAAATGGGTGGTGAACTTGTCCGGGAAGGTGTTTAGAAAAGAGCATTATGAATGTTTACCCTGCACAACCAAAAAGGTATTTTCTTCCCATAATTAAGTATTCTTTATGAAAAGCAGGGGTCTCAGAATAGCAAAAATACTTTTTCTGTACTCGCAAAAATTACTCTGCTGTACTCAAGTACTCTCAAATAGTAAGCATACGTTGTTTTTAACGTGTGTTTTGCATAGCCCGCGTCACAAACCACAGCTTTTGTCATTCACGTCATCCTAACACTCAATTTGGAGGGGGTATTTCGAGGGGGGTTATAAATTTATGATGTCAATTTTGAGGGGGAATTTCGAGACGGAAGGGTATTTCGAGGGGCGGTTAAATTCATAATGTCCATTATGAGGGGGGTATTTCGAGACGGAAGGGTATTCCGAGGGGGGAGAGGTATTTCGAGGATCTACGGTACATAAATATTCACGCATGCATACCTCGTAGATTTATCCAAAACGTAACATATTGGATACTCCGGCCCATCTCCCGTTGTCGATGCGGGCCAAAATGCGGTCGATATCGACCCGTCGCATCCGCCCTCGCGTACTATGCTGGGTACCCGAGCGCAATGCTCATATTCGACTTTCAGCGCGCCGCACATCGCTGCGTTGCGATTTGAATTTGAAAAATGTGAAATTTGTAAATTCGAAACTAGGTACCCACGTTTATTACCTGACCAGATGAGTAGAATGTAGATTCGCGCGTAGATGTCCATATTTACGTTGAGTTCGGCAATAGTCGTAGGTACTGAATATTTTTTGCAAGAGATATTAAACCTTCACAATTTTCGAAGTGTCTCGACGGGTAAGCCAAACTGTATCGATAATAAAGACTCGTGCAGTTCAGAAAAGTAATTCTATTTAAAAACCGATGCATGTCGATAAAAAGACAACATTCGCTTTTAAAGTTTTCAACTCCTCCACTCGAAAAACTCCCTTCCACTTTGATAGGTAGGATAGGAGGATGTCACATGTATGAAAAATGTTTGATAATATTACCTATGCAAAAATATACCAACAGTAGTTGACAGGCTTCTCATTGTGATAAACATCAATTTGTTCAAAACAAATTTATGAGTTCCCCAAATTTTAGTTGTGTACAAGGTGCACAGCGCCATTTACACAGATAATTAACGATGCATTTTAACAAACTTTTGATGAAAAAACTCCTCCCCTTGAACAACCACTCAATCATGAATGACACCCTAGTTTAAAAAGTCTGATGAAAAAAATTCTACTCAGGACCATGGTTGGTTTTAGTAAAATTCTTTTTACTAAAATTGTATTTTTAATTTATTAATTTTCCATTTTATTTTATTTTATTCTTCACTTTTCCACTTTATTTTTATTTTTTTCTGAGATTTTGCCAACCCTGCTCAGGACTTATTTGAGGATGAAAATACAGCACATACGGAGTAGAGATAATTGTATGTTGCAGCAAGATAACATGACTTTTTGGTGGGTGAATCCACTTTAACATGTTGTGTACTTTAACATGTTGTGGAATGTAACATGCCGCCATGGGAATCTGACATGTTGTGGCAACTGACATGCCAAAAGGTGAATGTAACATGTCTAGCGTGAATGTAACATGTCTAGCGTGAATGTAACATGCCAAGCTCAAAGGTGAATCTAACATGCAAAGCGTGAAACTGACAAGCCCCTGCAAATGTGGTCGCAATGCATTCAATTTTTCCAAACAATAGTTTTCAAATTTTTGAATACTTTTGAGTACTTTTTGAATTTTGTCATCTTTTTATTTACTTCACAAATTTTTTCCACTAAATTTTTGCATTTTCAAATTTTCTAGAAAATTGGGGGTTTTCTAGGGGTGAAATAAAAATTTGAAAACTTCAAAAAATTTGGATACTCAAATTTTTGAATTCAAACTCAAAAAATTTTGAATTCACAATTTGAGAAATTGACAAACATGGTGATAATGATTGATCACTGATCATTATTTCATGCACATGAGACATGCCTCATACCAAATATGTAGGGCATGTCAGTTTTACGCTTCTCATGTTAGATTCACCTTTGTGCTGGGCATGTTAAATTCACTTTGGACATGTTACATTCACCTGTTGGCATGTCAGTTTCCACAACATGTCAGATTCCCATGACGGCATGTCAGAGTTGGAAAAACGTATTTACGTTTACCTGAAATACCCGGTTATTCGGGTATTTATACTTATGTTTACGTTTACGTTTTCCAATAATACCATTACGTTTTGTTACGTTTTCCTGACCAAAGTACCTGGGTACTAGGGAAAACGTAAAAAACTTGTGATCGTTCACATGTGCACATGTTCAAATGGGGTGCACCACCTGCAGCCGCATAAACGTAACATGTATACATACAAAAATGTAGTGTATGAAAAAAGTGACTGCACGGTTGCACTTATGTACACATGGAATACTGGGTACATATTCATAAATGTGTTCAAAAGCTGAACACAAAAACCTTTTTGTTTGTTTCTGGAGCATTGCATTTATAATTTTTTTGTGATGAATTCCGACAACGCCACTCACTAGCAACAACTGTGAGTAGTACAGTTTCCGAAACTGGCAGGGTGAGTGCAAGCTCTGGTGCCAATCCCAGACTCTGTAGGATGCCCTGTATGTAAAATGTAAAATTTCATGCAAATGTCAAATCGCAAAAGATTTGCCACCTTCCAGGGCACTTTGCAAGACTTTAGACACTTTGCATGCCATTTGACATTTTACAAGGCATTTTACAGGGTCTGGGACTCCCCCAGAATCACCAGCGTTAGTTGGATTTAGCCACACTTACTACAGAAAGTGGTGCAGATGGAATGATTGACCCACCTGCACGTGAAAATAATGGTATATTCCAAAGCACAATGGCAAATATGGTGTGTAAAAAATTTTACGTTTACGTTTTTTTTTACGTCTTCCTTGGTATTTTAAAAATACTTTACGTTTTAGTATTTATACTTTTTATTTGGAAAAGGTATTTACGTTTACGTTTACGTTTTCCAAAAATACCAGTATTTGCACAACTCTGCGGCATGTTACGTTCCACAACATGTTAAAGTACACAATATGTCAGAATGACCACACTCCTTTTTGGTATGTGTACAAGCATGTTTGACTTTCCGGATGAAGCAATGAAGTGGATCAAACAAATGTTTTGTGTTACATGTCAAGGGGAAATTGTCAACTGATATGCAGCACACTGCGGCGACATCTCATGGGAGAGAATAGGAATAGAATAAGTATCCATTCATTCCTGATAATCACCCATCGTTGGAATGCTAATTGTGCATTAAACGGTTTTTCTGTTGTTTATTGTTTATTATTTATTCAAAAGTGCTATTTTCAGGATCGACATTGCGCTGAGGCCTTGACAACGCCATTGTTATTTGGATACAAACGTCTGCAACTTGAACAGAAGTGACGCCAAACTGAACAAAATAAAAAATCCAGAAGGGAGAGTGCAGTGTGAAAACAAAAGGTAGCCACAAGTAGGGTTTGGGAACCGAACCGAACCGAGAACCGAGCACTATTTTGGAACCGAGAACCGGAACCGAGCTTGAGAACCGAACCGGAACCGAGAACCGGCACTTATACCCGGAACCGAAGTAAATACCCGAAAGAACCGAAATTTTCTAGGAATCTTAAAGTTTTTGAACAGCGTTTTTTCAACACCTACATCTAAGCCTTTAAACAGCAGCTGAACATCTTGGTGCATGTTCAGAATTGCAAAATTCATCTGTTTGCAAAATGATTGCGTGGGAGCGTGTAATTTCACATATACTCCAGCGACATTACACTTTACAATGAAATCTACCATATCCCACCTGAATAAAAGAACAAACATAAAAACTTTCATCATATTTATCAAATTGCTTTGATAAATATGATGAAATTTTTTATGCATGTTCGTTTATTCAGATGGGATATGGTAGATTTCATTGTAAGGTGTAATGTCGCTGCGGTATACACATTATCACTGGTAGTAGTTTTCATTGGTTTTGTGGCAGTTTTCACCGTAGTTGGCATAAGTCATTTATGTTTGTAAACTCGGCGGACATGATGGCATACAATGTTCTGAACTAATACGCAACGACTGTAGTGTTTACCGAATGGGCACTTTGCCAAACATAGCTGCACAAATTATTTCGCAATATGAGGGAAACTAAATTAATGAAATCTTTGCGATAGACCTAGAAATTAGATAACAATTGATATATCCTATGTTAATAATGTTTGAAGAGTTCATGTTGCATTAAAACAAGAGTGATTTCACTCGTTTCACAATGATTATTTTTTCGTTTACACAACTTTATCTGTATACATCTCTATCTGCCTGTGGGTTAGGATACATACGTGTTATTTTGGCACTTTTCGTGTACCTATGTATCTAACATCCCGGTTCGATTTCAAACTGTGTCATTGAGCCGAAAATGCATAAACGTTTTGTTGTCACATCACATGGTCGCACAAAAGTAATATCGACCATGAACTGAGCGAAATTCATCCGTCCAAACTTGAACGTGAGACATAAGTATTGTGAATTAAGTCCACCAACATTGCAGAGTTTCATGTCCACCGAGTATACTCAAAATAATATGCGTACTCACTCGCGTACTACATAAATACATTTATGTTTCTTCCAGAAAAAAATACCAGTTCTCATTTACTCGTGTACTTTTTGAAAGTACGCGAGTACAGAAAATGTATATGTTTGCTTTGACACTTTTTTAAATACCAGTATTATTATAACAACGCTGATTTCTGCATTCTACCATGAAATAATAAGCTGTGATATGCTCCTGTAGTATGAAATATCCAACCAATGTACTTACACATGTAAACTTGGGTATGTTGTTTTTCTGTTGTTCAGCCGATTATTACCCGATACCCGGTTATTTTATTACCCGGAACCGAAATTTTAATCATTTTAGAACTGAAAGAACCGAACCGGAACCGAGTTTAAGAACCGAACCGAGCACCGGAACCGAAAATTTTCAGGAACCGAGAACCGATACCCGAACCGAAATCTTTTGGAACCGAGAACCGGAACCGAAAATTTTGTATGTAATAATACAATAATAATACAATGAATCTTATGTAATAATACAATACCATGCTCGAATAATTACCATGCTCGAATAGAGCCCCACTGTAAGAGCGTTGTGAAAAAATACAACCCACAGGGTTCAAAACAAGCCAATACGGTATAGTGTTTTAGAGAAAGTCTAGAATTTAGAGAAGTGGAGTTTCAGAAATTCTTGCAGAAGAAATAATATACCGTATATCCTTGAATAAGACCCCCCCTTGAATAATACCCCCCTTGAATAACACCCCCCTGTTGGCCAGGTGAGGAAAAAATAACGCCCCCCCTTGAATAACTCCCCCCTCTTGAATAAGTCCCCCCTCTGGGTAAAACGATCGATGAGCAACACACGAAAATGAAAACAAGACAAACAGAAAAATAAAGCTATGTCTGGGCTGATTCATCGAATGGGGTTTGGTGTGTGAAACGAAAAATACAAAAGAATGTTAGCCTATGATATTTTTTAGGTTTAGATGATTGAACACGAATTTTAGGATGGATACGATGTTTTGTTAGTGTTGAACTGGTCATTTTCTGCATTAGATGTGTTGGCGGGATGCATACAAACAATGAATAAAGTGAAAGTTTTCCTGGAAGTTCTGAGGAAAAAATAACTCCCCCCCTTGAATAGTACCCCCCCTTGAATAACTCCCCCCTCCAAAACCGTTTGACGAAAAAATAACGCTCCTGGGGTCTTATTCAAGGATATACGGTACCGTATTTCTGTGTATTATTCCCCCTTGAAATAACCCCCCCCAACTTCGAAATACCCCCACGTCTGATCTGAGGAAAAATACCCCCTTTCGAAATACCCCTATCCAGGGTTGGCAAAATCTCAGAAAAAAATAAAAATAAAATAAAAATAAAATGGAATATTTAAAATGGAATACCGGTGGGAGTTCTTGGGTCTATGATTATGGGCATATCGATATTTTCATTTATGAAAATGATCTTCACAGTGATATAATGATGGCAAAAAAGATTCCAAAATTCGAAAACGTTTTCAAATTTTTGAATTTTTTGGACTTTTCGAATTTTTGAGCATGCGGTGAAAAAAATACATAAAAATCTATTTTTTTTAAATTTGAAAATTCTAAAATTCAAAAACGTTTTCGAAATTTTCCACAGCCAAGCCTCACGATATTTGAAACTGGCATCTAGAGTAGCACATGTATCTACTGAACTACCGTGTTTCCTCGAATTACCCCCTGGGTTACTTATTCATTCATTTCCGACCTTGGTGTTTATTGTTTATTATTTATTCAAAAGCGTTATTTTCAGGTTCGACATTGCGCTGAGGTCTTGACAACGCCATTGTTATTTGGATACAGGCGTCAACAACTTGAACAGAGGTTACGCCAAACTGAACAAAAGTAAAATCCAGAAAGAAGAGTGCAGTGTGAATTACCTATTCGACATAATAAAGGTAGCCCAGACTAACGAATGCTTGCCCATGACGTACGCTGGTCTGGCATGTAAACCCGCTTGGCATGTAGACCCGCTGCGGGGGTCTCATGGGGGAGGGCTGCGCAGCTATATATCCATCCCGAGGCTACTATCCCCTTAGCCCCCAACAAATCGCTCAGGTATCTATGTGGCGCAAACTTTTGAGCAATTTTCGCCCAATTTTTACTCAGAAATGGCTAAATATTGCTCAATTTTAGCCCCAGCGAGCCTCCCAGAATAATTTTCAGCTATATATCTTACCGGAGAAGGGATCTGCTATCTTTAAAGCCTCAGCGAGGGTCAAAACCTTGGAAACTCCTGTCCGTTGTCTACATGCCAAACGGGTTTACATGCCGACAGGCACAGGGTCCTTGCCCATAGCGGTAGTTCAGATATCCAGGAGTAGCTAAGAGATTCATTCAGTTAAATAGTGTATGCTGTTAAAAAAATATTCGATTTTTGTATGTGATTTTGAGGGTTTCTTTTGAAATTACAGACAACAAAAACAACAATTTTCCAGAGTTGTTAAAAGTACTGAACTTTTTTGAAAGTAAACGTGAATGTAAAGTTTTTTTTTTTTTACTCACAGGTGAGTACAGAAAATGTAAAGTATTTATAGAATAATTTACACTGCGTAAAACGTGTAAAATACTTTTTTTAGAGAAAACGTAAAAATGAGTATTTTTTCAGGGAAAATGTAAAAATAGGCATTTTATTCACACAAAACGTAAAAGTGGATATTTACTCTCACAAAAATAATGTAAAAATCAGAATCTTTTTCAATATTCACTCTGGAACACATCAACGGTGTTTTCTCTCCTGATAAGTATTTTTAGAAATTTTTGTCTACCGTATTTCCTCGAAATACCCCCTGGGGGTGATTGTTTCATAGTGGTCCCGAGAAGGGGGGGGGGGGTTAAACGAGGGTGGGGGGGTATTTCGAGGGGGGGTTATCATTTCACAAGAACATTTTTGAAAACCAAGTACAAAATTGTCGTCTGAAACGTATGCAGACGTTGAAAAATGCAACAAAAACTGCCATTTATAAGGTTCTGTAGACTAATATTAGTATGTACCTAGATGGTATGTACACTGTTCTAACGTGACACCGACATTGTTTTAACGTGTGTTCTGCAGTACACAGAACACAAACTACAGTTATTGTCATGTACGTTCCCTTTACACTCAATTTGGGGGGTATTTCGAGGGGGGGTGATTGTTTCATAGTGGTCCCGAGAGGGGGGGGTCAAACGAGGGGGGGGGGGGTATTTCGAGGGGGGTATTTCGAGGAAATACGGTATTTTGTCAGTTTCTGTCTGGAAAAATGACATTTTCTGACCCCTCAAAATATGTTTTCCGTACTCGCGTGCTTTCAAAAAGTACGCGAGTAAGCGGGGACTTTCATTCCAAAAGTTAACATATCCAGATTTTTAGATTTTTCAAAATCGCATTTTAAAGTTTGGCGCTGGCCCGGCAGCGCCATGTTTGGGCGACAAAGCTTGCCCTGCACTTTTCAGATATCTCGGACATCTGTCTACAATTTTTGTATCCCTAAATTTTGTCGGCTGGTAAATATTTTGGGAGTTATGTCATATTTTGTAAACCACCCAAAATAAGGAGTAAATTTGAAAATTTGAACTTGAAAAGTAAATAACTTCCTAACGGTGCATTGCAGGGCAAAACCAATTACACCACTGAGAAGCCCTTTTCGAGAAGTACACAAACCTAAATTTTCAGATCTATATTAATACCCGTACTCGATTTTTAGAGCAAAATAAATTTGGAAATTCACGTATGCACATTTGGAAATGAAACTTTATTTTGTATGGGAAATCCGGCCGGCTCTTCGCGAGCGATCCGGAGCACTTTTGGAAATGAAACCATTTTTTGGATATGTGTACTTATGAAATGAAACTCCGGTGGTCCGACATGGATATGTGCACTTACGAAATGAAAGTCCTGTTTTTCATAGGGGATCTGAGATGGATATGTGCACTTTCGATATGAAAATTGTGATTTTTCTGAAAAACGGTACCACTGTATCTCGGGAACGAAATGGACTATAACACCGATTTTTTACCAAAATGGGCAGAATTATACGTGGATGTCGAATCCACAGCTAACTCGATTTTTCTGGATTTGGCGCTTGTGAACTTTTGAAACGGAAGTCCCCAAGTGAGTACCGATATTTTTGTCAGCAGGAAGCGTAAACGTATTTACGCAGTACGCGTTTACGCGTATTTTTCGAGTAAACGTAAATACGTTTTAACAACTATGCAATTTTCAAACGGAATAGTTCTGCAAAATGGATAGTCAAATGTGACAAATGTTGCTTCAACCATCTTCAAAGAATTCACTCGCAGCAAAGTCTTCTCACTCAGATTTAATCACATAAATATTTGTTGCCATGGAAGTTTGATGGAACTTCCTTAGAACTACCAGCACTTCTGGGTATACAGAGTAGATTCAGTGCAAATTCTTGTCATTCAATTGCAGTGAAATTTCATTTCAGACGAGAGAAAATTCACATTTGCATTTTAAAAACGAAATTCATGCCGAAAACTTAGTCCAAAACTAGAAAACAAAGTTGGTAGAAACTAGTGTTCGAAAAGTGACAGAAAAAGGGTGCTGTGATAATCACCAATGTCGCCATGGCACTGGGGTTTCAAAAAAATATTTTACGGAAAACGGAAACGGAAAAAAAATTTCAGCGGTCGGAAAACGGAACGGAAAACGAAAAAAAATTAGCACAAACGGAAACGGAAAAAACAGTGGCCAGAAAAACGGAAACGGAAAAATGAATTTTGCATGGAAACAGAAAAAAATTTGCTGAAATTTTGCTGGGAACAGAAAATTTTTTTGACATAATTGACAATCTGCATGAATTTTTTCCCAGTTTGGCTGGAACAGAAAACAGAAAGTTGAGCCAAAAAAGGTAAAATGAGGCGAAAAAATAGAAAATTGAGGCAGAAAACAAAAAAAAAGCGGAAAAACTGGAAATTGAGCCGGAAAACGGAAGAAAGGCAGAAAAACTGAAAATTCAGCTGAAAAACGGAAACGGAAAAAAAGTGACCAGAAAACGGAAAAAAAATTCAGCAGCCAGAAAACGGAATGGAAAATGGAAAAAATTCGCCTGCGGAAAACGGAAACGGAAAATAGAAAATTTGACACCCTACATGGCACCATTCGGAAACACAGAAACAGGGTGTCACAAAAAGTGCCAAGAGAGTCATCGTGCCATTGGATAAATACGGTGCCAAGCACCACTGAAAAGGATGACACCTACATCATTTTATATACCACCTTCAAAAATACCAGTACTCACCTCGTATGTGCCACGTTTTGTTCTAATCGACCAAACCAAAGCGGAAATACCCCTTATGGCAAATTGGCAGCCGGCCAAACATTTCGAAATCGCTATAAATTGAAAAATAGGTGAAAAATTACTAAAAATAGGTAAATAAATAAACACGTATATAGATGAAAATAGCGATTATGAAGGTGAAAATTGGCAAAATAAAGCCAATTTGAGCGATTTTTAGCAGGGGGTACAATAGTTTTAATGCGTATCCGGTTGTATATAATTTATAAAATATTTGAGCTGTGCCGGTAGTCAAATAATAGGACAACTTCTAACCCATGAAAGTTGCCGGCGTCCATGTAAACAATGATCATATATTGTGCAATTTGACAATTAATTATAGAAATTACCAAATTAGCAAAGAAACGCAATAATGATTTCATGATAAAGTTTTGATATTACGTCTCAGGGTTTTTCAAGTCAGTATAATTGAACGAGTTCACTGCAGATGGCGGATCGCGCTTCAATGGAAGCGAAAGTAAAGAACGATGCGCAGAAGGTAAGTTTACCCCGTTAACTACTTTTTAAAGTCTTTCACACTTTTAGTAGACACTGACCCGGTGGTAGCTGTGGTGACATCCGCGATCGCTCCTTTCAGTGGTCGCACCAAGCACATTTCCATGACTTGGCAGTCTGCCAACTAGCCATTTTTCCTATTCAACGTCGCTATCGATCTCAGGTGCGCATCGCGTGCGACTTCCTGCTGCACGCGGCGCCCGGGGAGTTCAACGAGGTGTTCAACGACGTGCGTCTGCTTGTCAACAACGAGCAGCTGATCAGGGACGGGTGCGCGCCCGCCGTCGCCCAGTACAACAAGGACCAGTTCATGCCCGTCAGATTGGCCAAGGATGGTGTTGAGGTGCTGGTACGTGCAATGGGTTTTTCGGGGTTGAACAATTTGAGGAAAGTATTTACGCATGTTTAGGGCGGCGCATAAGTTTTGAACGTTTTTTAGAAATTTACTAATTGGCGCACCGCACACTCAAAATTTTCAAGGGCGGTTCGAATGTTTTTGAGTTCCGCCAAGGCGGAATTCCAAGGGCGGTTCAGACATTTTGCACTTTCCTACCTGTCTGAAATAATTCGCCCATGCACAATCCGGGGCAATTCCGCCATCATGCAAAGTGTTCAAACGTTTCATGTGCGGAATTGAAATCGAGGGCAGTTCAAACGTTTTTGGATTCCGCCCCCGTTTTTAATTCCACCCTTTTGAATTACGCCCTTGAAAAAGTGTTCGTGTGCCGTGCAACATTAAATCAGATTTTTAAAAGCAACTGCTCTGCGTTGCAACCTACTTTACCGAGTACATACTCTGGGAACATTATAATACTTAGCTCAGCGCCGACTAATAACCTCCATATTACTCACAACCTTCTATATTACTATCAAACCGCAACTTCACTTCACACTTTCATAAAAAAACCCTTCCTTCAACACAGACTTTGGTGACGCCATACAACGAGCTTGTCGAGGGAAGATTCTATGATCCCAAGTCTGGTCTCAGCTTCCGTTACGATCACCTGCGCAAGGAAGCCACCGATGCACAGAAGGCGGAGCCACCCGCGTTTAAGGCGGAGCCTTGGCGCAGAGCGCTGCAGAAGGTATATGCGACTATGGCCCCACACACGCTAGTTGACATCGACATCAAATGGCAACTGGTTCCATTCCTAATTCGAAGATTGCGTTTGAACGTCGTTCGTCCACTCGTCAGCAAGCTTTGAATCGCGATCGGCACCAGTTGACATTTGGTGTCGATGTCAACTAGCGTGTGTGGTCCCTATCTGTGGCCGGATTTTTTAAAACCGTTTTTGACTCTACGTGACAATGGCGAATTTTTTGCCAAAATCACCACTTATTACTATTCAATTTCTCCACATCCATTGTATAGCTATACAAGCATAACATTACAAAGCACTGCAATGCAATCTGTCTGATATACCTGTATATTTTTAAATTACATATTATTTATAAAAACGGTCCTTCAACATTTATTTTTCCATCCCTACCCTCCACTCCACTTTTAGGCAGCCGACACTTACACAGTGGCCGCCTACAAATCGGGGGTGTCCACCGTGTTTGGTCGATTGGACACGCCTAGCGGCTTGCCCGCTGTCTGTTTGTGCGTCGAAGCTCATCGATTTCAACCAAAGAATTATTGGTTGGTTCTTTTTTTGGTGGGGGGTAATTTTTGGAGGTCTTGATTAGGGTTGGCTGATGTTTTTTTTAAACGTTTTTTTTTAAAAAAAACGTTGTTTTTTTTAAAAAAACATGACGTCCGAAATGTTTTTTTTTTTAAAAAAACATCGGCCGAAATTTTTAGTACTAAGCACTAGGTATTTTGCAAAATTTTTGTGCGCAAGCGCGCAATTTCACACACAAATTGACATTGGTGGTTGTTTTCATTGGTTTTGTTGCATTTTTAGTATCAAAACATCCATTTCTATGTGCTACCATGGGTGAATAAGCCGACATATGTTGCTGTAATATATAATATTGAGGTAATGTGCTTCCATGTACCTCCACAGTGTGTAACTTCACTCCCAAAGTAACAACATCCTTTTATAACCTTGTTTGATCACCATTCCGTGCCAAACTTTACCTGATGTCACGAACATTCAACTATAAGGCGATATATGAACGATATGTCTGATATACCTATATATGTTGACACTAGGTCATATCTGGGAGCTTTTAAAAAAAAACGTTTTTTTATATAAAAAAAACGTTTTTTTTAAAAAAAAACATCGAGTTAAAAAAAACGTTTTTTTTCCAACCCTAGTCTTGATCTATCCAAAGTGAAATGGTTGGTAGTAAAAGATAAGTAAATTGGGTAAACAAGCTAAAAATGCATGAATGTGTCCATTAAAGTAAATATTTAGTGAATTTTGACAAAAAAAAACACACTAAAGCTGTCCTCGTTTCACTGCTTCTAGTTGCCGCATGGAGGTGATTTGATCATACCTATTTAGATTCTGATAATTTTCTCCTAGCAGCTCCTTTCTGTGTATATCAAATGGAAGCAATCAAATTCCAAACACCTATCCCATCCGTTCAAATTGCAGGAACGGTCGCTGGCGTTCTCAGTGGGCGATCATTGTGGGCGGAAACCCGGTGCTGCAGAAGGAGGTTGAACTGCGCGGCCAGATCAAAGTGCAGGTGCATTACTACGAGGACGGCAACGTGCAGCTCGTGTCCAGCAAGGAGTGCACCGTCAAGATACACGCCAGTGTTGGTGCTGTTTTTTTGAGTTCACCATATTGTTGGATGTGAAGTCGATGGACTTTTCACTGTGCAATGAGACAACCCGACGAAACGCGCACCGCTTCAAACACATAACGAAATGTTGGCACTTAGCCGAAGACTTTACGTGGATTATTCTCTCATTACCTAAACAGTCGGACTGAATAAAATCAACTGTGAACCGAATGCAATCCGTCCATGCAATTTCGAATTTAAGACCTAAATAAGTGATCGCACCTAAATGAGTGGAACAAAATTGTATGGTGAAAGTCCATCATTTTAATGCATCTGGATAATTGGTTAGATTAAGTTGTGTTTGCAGAATGACCCGAACACGATGGCGAAAGAGATCATGAAAACTATAGAAAGAGAAGAGAATGCCTATCAGGTTGTGTCCTAGTTTTTGTATTTATTTTCAAACTTGAGTGAAATGTGATTCTTTCATGCTGCCTCGTTTGCAGTCCGCTCTAAATAATAACTATGAAACAATGTCTGGAACGACATTTGGCCTGTTGCGGAGGCAAAAAGTGGAATCTGAGGCGAAATTCGACTGGCGAAAAGCAGTTTCAAACTTCGGTAGTGCCGCAGGTTGATTATTTCTTAGATCACATGTAGCGTGCCTTGATTATTTCTGTAGCGTTCCTCCAAAAATATCTTGGAGATTTGTTAGTTTAAAAATCTCAGAAAATATATTTTTTAATCATGTTCCTTTATATTTTCTCCTGGTTTTCCGGAGAGATTCGATTATATTTATTCAAGAAAACAAAAAATCTCGTTTTTCCCGAGAGATTTTATTTTAATTCATTTTTTGAGAAGTTTCGAGGTAATTATATTTTATGAAAAGCACCCACTTTAGGAACACTAATCACGTTACATTGAAAATGTGCCATTTCAAACCAGATATTCATTCGAGAAATGTTTTGTTGGTCATGTGTCAATCTCAGAAAAGCATCGAGCTCAGAAATCTCAAATATTGGTGGGATACTGAGGGTTTTTTAAATAAACATTTTACCGTATATCCTCGAAAAACTCCCCCGTTTGAAGCCGCAAAACAATGCATTATATCGCTTAGGTAGCGTTCCTGCCAACTCTGTGCTTGCATTTATTTTAATGTCCAGTATGTATAAGCTGGCTAACCTCAATTTTTGTCAAAAATGGGTGTGCGTCATTAAGACAAAAGCGCTTTAAGACTAGGGTTGGAAAAAACGTTTTTTTAACTAGATGTTTTTTTAAAACAACGTTTTTTTAAATAAAAAACGTTTTTTTTTAAAAGCTCCCAGATGTGACATTGTGTCAACATATATAGGTATATCAGACAGTGGCAATACTCTGTGATGTTATATATGACCATATAATGTCTGTGGAGCCATGGGATAGCATTATAAGTGGTGATTTGTGTCAAAAATATCCATTTTTCATCGACATATCGTTCGTATACGCCTTATAGTCGAATGTTCATGACTTCAGGTAAAGTTTGGCACGGAATAGTGATCAAACAAGGTTATAAAAGGAGGTTGTTACTTTGGGAGTGAAGTTACACACTGTGGAGGTACATGGAAGCACATTACCTCAATATTATATACTACAGCAACATATGGCGGCTTATTAACCCATGGTAGCACATAGAAATGGATACTTTGATACTAAAAATGCCACAAAACCAATGAAAACAACCACCAATGTCAATTTGTGTGTGAAATTGCGCGCTTGCGTGCAAAAATTTTGCAAAATACCTAGTGCTTAGTACTAAAAATTTCGGCCGATGTTTTAAAAAAAAAACATTTCGGAGGTCATGTTTTTTAAAAAAACAATGGCCAACCCTATTTAAGACAACAATAGCTTTAATAGAACACAAATGCTCATTAAGACAAAAGTTCTGGGTCATGTCATTTTCCAGGTTGAAAAAATATAAATTAGACTTTTTTAATTATGATAAAAAAATTAAATCGATTTTGTAACTTTTTGGTGATGCAATTAGGCTGGAAGTATAGTAAAAGTAGAATTGACACGATGAACATTCACATGAACTTAACTATCTTCAAACACTACAGCGTTTTTGTAGCATTAAAGCTACTGTTGTCTTAAAGCGCTTTTGTCTTAATGGGATACCCCCGTCAAAAATGCTCACACATTTTGTGCTCACAATTTTTTTACAACGTCCTTTATTTACTTTTTTTTACTAATCATTTTTTATTAAAATATCTAGTCATTTTTTGGTGCTGAACTTGAGCAGTGATATTTGCATCTCATTAAATCCTTACTGCCTTTCAAACTGTATTTAAATTTAAATTGTTTACTCTTTATGGAGTTATTGGTTTATTTCGGGATCTGCCGCAATAAAGCCAACTGTAACTGTTGTGTTCAATGCAAGTTGCTGTTAAATTCTTAAACGAAAGTTCTTAAAAAAGAACCGAACCTAATGAGGCAAATAACTGTTTCACAGGTTTTCCTGCTACGACGTCAATACACTAGAATACAACAGTTTTCTTTATTTTTTGCAACGTCACGAATTGTGTAATTTTTTCAATATTTTACTTCTAGCATAAGTACGAGCGACTGACATTGCAACATTTAAAGCCAATATCTAGACAAATTTAATGGAACAAGCAACTAAGTTTCTTACAGCAAACTTGCTCACGACAAAATCCGGACATCGGTGACAAGTGGTATGTGATCTGAAGGCGCTATCTTGGAGGGCAGCGCCGTGTGCGCGGTCACCAGCTCGCGGCTGGGCGGAGCTAATCTTTGTAGAACTCTGCATGCAAATGGAACGTGGAGAGGCGGCGATGTCAAAAGCAGTAGTTTCACCGACCTAAAGTTATCTCTATCCAGCCAAATGTAATCCAAACAGCCAGCGAATCCGGTGCCATCACTGCGCGCAGTGTAGTTTGTAAACTCCGGCTCATTCCCTCCAGTGGTCAGCTTCAATGACGTACTCACATCGCACCCTGCGGTAACTCAAGTAGATGCATTGTTGGCAAAATGCCAAGAATAAATGGTTCTAAGGGTCCTACACACTAGTCGACAGCGACACCAAATGTCAATTGGTTCCGATGCCAATTTTCTGCTCGCTGGCGAGCAGACCAACAAAGTTTAAATTCAAAGTGTTGAATCGTGTTGCAAATGAAGCTGTAGTGTAGAAAAAATGGCGGTATCAGGGACGTATCCAGGATTTTTGAGCGGGGGGGGGGCTGCTTGTTTACGAGCCCGGCGAACGGGGGGGGGGCTCAGCCCCCCCCCCCCTAAAATTTTTCCCTATATAGGGACGGAAAGGCGTTTTGACGCTAGCGCCATACAAAGGCGCCACACCATGGCGTTATTGGCGTTGTAACCAGCGCCAAGAACCGCTTTATATGTATGTAAATATGCATACGTATACAGCGAAAGTTGCAAAAATATGCTCATTTCCGAGGATCTTTGTTTACAGGGACCGATCCGCTGAAAATAAAATGCATCGGGAAGACATTGCGCGCTTGCGCGCAAAATTTTTGAGAATTATAGAAAAATATACATGAAAAGTTGCATTTTCCGGGACTTTTTAGGTCTCACCCCGGGAAGGGGGGGGGCTGCAGCCCCCCCCCCCGCCCCCCCCCCCCCCTGGATACGTCCTTGGGCGGTATAATAGGTGAAACACACATGGCTGGCGTGAAGTATTTGTGTATAAAACAATGCATGCCGTTACTCGTCAGCGAGCTTTGTATTGGGATCTGAACCAGTTGCCATTTGATTTGACATTTGTCAACCAGCGTGCGCGTATGGCCAAATTGGCAAAATACCAAAAATCACCTTCAAAATCTCCTCCAGTCTCGCTAATCTTCCACTCATCGCACTGATCCACACCTAGTTCGCCCTCACTGCACAATCGATAACAGCCGCTATCGGGTGTCCAATTAAAATCCCCAGCCAAAATCACCGCCACAGAATCATGCTTCCCCGCCGCGCGGCGGTAATTAGACAGGACACTTTCCATGTGCACCAGGCACAGTGCCGTCTGCATGAGCTTGATGTGCGCGTGAAGCGGCTGAAAGTGCAGATGCGTGTTGCCGATGATGAAAAGGCGCCGCCCGCCGGCTGCGGTGGGCTGCAGCGATTCCAACACTTCTACCTGTGCAATTGAGGGTAATGGGTTCAAATTGGATACCTTTGAAAAATACTGTATTTCGTTCGAGCGCCGTTCTGTTGTTTTTTGTCAACTTTTTACGTTCCGTTGAAGGTTTCCGTTCTAGTGGAGGCTGCCGTACTATTTTTCACCCAACTTATCCCACATTTTTCTCTCGAACATAGTATTTTTAATGGAAAACAAGCATTTTTTCGTGGGTAAAAAAGTGCCTATACCTGCCATTCTATTGGAGGTGCCCTTCTACTGGACGTATGCTGTTGTATTAGAAGAAATACGGTATCCCAATTTCGCAGTCCAGCACCACAATCTAAAAAGTATATAAGTACAAACTTACTTGAATTACGGCCGGTCTCGACATCATAAGCGTATGAGTGTGTTCAGTTTGCGCGCAAATTTTGCCCAATGTGGTGCATTGAGGGTTCTCAACGAGCACATCATTCACCAACTTCGATTCACTGGCAATGTGTCTGCGCAAGCGATGTACATCGAAGACCGGGCCAGTTACGCAAATTGAGAAGTGCTAAGTAAAATGGCAAATGCGAAGTGAAATAAGAAGTGAATTGAGAAGGACATTGGCAAAGGCGAAGGGAAATTACTTTTTATATTTTTATTATACTTGGCTTTTGCCAATTTACTTGCCATGTCACTTCGCTTTTGCCATTTTACTTAGCACAGTGAACAGCTAAGTGAAAAGCGTAAAAAGTTAAAAGTAAAATTTTGAAGTGACGTTTTTTGAATTAGGTAACGTTTTCAATTCCAACGCCAGCGAAAAATCGGCACATTTCCCCCTAAATCATCATACCCGTCATCAGAAACAATGATCTCTAAGTCAGAATTCATCCTTTACATTTGTTTTATTCTAATTTTTCACTTCACTATTCACATTCCTTTCCCCTACACTCTTCACGTCATTTTTCACGGAATTGGCCCCGGCAAGCACAATTTAAC
The DNA here is from genome assembly GCA_964036195.1 of Sphaerolaimus hirsutus. Taxonomy (NCBI): domain Eukaryota; kingdom Metazoa; phylum Nematoda; class Chromadorea; order Monhysterida; family Sphaerolaimidae; genus Sphaerolaimus; species Sphaerolaimus hirsutus. The sequence continues at coordinate 5,984,538 of OZ038457.1, forward strand.
AATTAAATCAACCAAAGCCGACTTGAATCTGTCCATTTTGTGTGCAACCACGCAGCCCTCATTCACTTGCATTCCCTTCAACTGCAACATTGGAAGGTACCCATGCAAAGGCAAAAAGTGCCGCAAAAATCTGTGATAGAAACGATAGTCCACTTCTTGGAGGCACATGATGTCTGCATTGTAACCTGCGACAAGGGTCTATTTGGGGGTGGGCTTGGGGAGGGGTTTACCAAAAAACACTGCGGCTATCATCACAGGTCAGCTATATAACTATCCCGTCCCGTCCCGAGGCAACACTTTTGGCTACTATCCTTTGAACCAATTTTCGCTCAAAATCACTAATTATTCACAATTTTTGCCCATTTTCACATCCAAAATCAATAAATTTTTATCTATTTTGCGCGATCTTTTCGCCATTTTCTACACATTGAAAAGCCAAGCCACACGAGCCGCCCGAAACTTTTCCAGCTATCTTTCAGTGGAGTTATTCAAATACTATCTGAACCATCGCAAGGGGTTTCACATCTACAATACCCCTTACATGTGACATTAAAAGCATTTTATTTTGTTAGTGAGTGTCATAGAAAATGAAAAATCGCACCAACCCGGGATTTCTTTCAGCAAAAGTGGATAGCGATAAGACGGTTTTTGATAATCTTTCTCACAATAAGGAAAGAAAAGTTCTTGTTGCTCATGTTTTAGGTTCAAATAAAGGTCAGCCAATACGTTGTAAGACATTATGCGCATCCTGTATACGGTTCAATTTTCAGCGATTTTAAATGATCACAATTTGCATTCTAAAAAGTGGGTGTTTTTCAGAAAATACAATCTCAAAAATCTCTCAAAAATAAACTATAAAAAATATGATCTCTTCAAGAAGATGCTGAGAAAATACAAAGAAGAAATATTCATAAAAAATATAAATAGATGATAGATTTTTTATTTTCTTATCATAAAATAAACGTCAATACCCGGAGAAAAAACCCTAAAGAAAATGAACTAAATATAAGATTATTTCCTATATTTAAAAGATATAAATCTCCGGGATTTTCCGAACGCTAATCAGAATGACCACAACTTAAACACCAAAATTCGAAAGACCCTCACTTGTCTCCACTGAGTCTCTCAGTGCATTTCTGCTGTCTTTCAGTCCACAACATTTCCCCTGCGGGGGAACATCCCACGGGGTTAGCGGTGGCGTATACTGAAGCGGGAGCTTTGCAACCGCAATCTGCTACAACCATAACGCTGCAAACATTTACGGGAACATGAAAATTTACAATTTTAGGGCGGGGGCTAGACCAGCATGGGGGATTAGAGGCAGCTGTTTTACATAATTAGTAGAGTGCATAGACTGTGCCGCAGTGTGTGTACTCTAATCACTTTATTTTTAAAAAAATTCATAACACCACAGTTTCAATTTTAAAAATTGAAAAGCTCAAATGCACAACAACTACTTTACATATCATTTTTCGATCTTTTTTACCGGTATCATCAAAAGAGCATCACAAAACAATGTGAGTGTCCACGCACTGCGTCCCGCTTTATGTATTCAACTAATCATGTAAACCCGATTTTGCTTATCCCTCATGCCATGCTAGCGGGTAGGAATACATGACTGGCGGGTCTACATAACTAGCGAGTTGACATGACTACAGGTCAGTAAAATTTACCGTCTACCAACATGCTCCGCGCTGGGCACAAAATGCGACCCAGTGTGAACATAAGTCCAGCAGTCTGCCGAAAATGGGCACGATGGACCAGACGAAACCCTTTCCACTTCAGAAAATACTTTTTTCGAGTGCGCAGATGCGCTGCTCGACTCTGACGTGTCTCTGATGAACCAGTGCAGCGAGCATCTGAGGCCAATTCCGCAAAAGGAGAAGTGAAGTGAGAAGTGAAAAGTAGAGTGAAATGATAAGTGAAAAGTGAAGTGAAATGAGAAGTGAAAAATGAAAAAATGAAAATAAGAAATGTAAAGGAGTAATTCTGACTTCAAAAGCATAGTTTCTGAGAACGGTATTGGTGATTTAGTCGGAAACGTGCCCACTTTTCGCTTGCTTGAGAACCTTTGAATTGAAAATATTACCCTATTCCAAAAACGATTTCACTTCACTTTTCACTTATCATTTCACTCTACTTTTCACTTCTCACTTCACTTTTCATTTCTCACTTCACTTTTCACCTCTCACTTCACTATTCACTTATCATGTGCCTTATCATTTCTCCTTTTGCGGAATAGGCACCTGGAATCTGAGCTGCTGGTTTCCATGCCGCCGCTGCCAGCCTTCTCCATATCGTAACTAGGCATCACTGGGAACGATTCCTGCGAGTTGAAAAACCACTGGTACCCACTTTGTATCGGGGAATGGGGGTTTGAGGGGGGTTCTACGCTGGACCATACTCAGCTATATAATTGGTTAAGCAACAGGTAATTAAGGAATTACACGATGAACGCGCTCTTAAACTCTTTATATTTAAAGGTCTGATTGAAACCCCTTGTTTGAACAACTTTTGGTCCAGCAATAGGAGAACAATAAGCAAAGCGAATCTTAACCATCATATCCACAGCGATCTCGATCCGTTTCACCCTGTCCGAATTCAACACCAGCGTGAGTCTTCTGTCTGCCAGCTGCAAGTGCGCGCCGGGATCGCACAGGGCCGTGGCCAGACTGCACGTGGGCGGCACGACGCCGCCCGTACTGGATGTCAATTCGATCGGGATTGGCTCGAGTGTTTCGGGCTGCGATGTGAGAACAAATCGTGTTTTCTGATGTGATCGAGTGGTGGGATGAAAGATGTGCCAGTTGTTGTGGGGCCGGCATGGGTAAAAATGCCGCGTGGCAAATTACAGATCAAAAAAAACTCCAAACAGCATCGCTGGCATCTAAGAACTTGCCATAAGTTTGTACAAAACTCTTCTGACACAGCCACTAGCAGCGGCGGTGCAATATTTCACAACTTAAACTTTCCACTAATACATTACCACGATTAGGGTTGGAAAAAAAAACGTTTTTTTAACTCGATGTTTAAAAATAAATAAAAACGTTTTTAAAAAAAACAACGTTTTTTTATAATAAAAAACGTGTTTTTTTTAAAAGCTCCCAGATATGACCTTGTGTCAACATATATAGGTATATCAGACAGTGGCAATACTCTGTGATGTTATATATGACCATATAATGTCTGTGGAGCCATGGGATAGCATTATAAGTGGTGATTTGTGTCAAAAATATCCATTTTTCATCGACATATCGTTTGTACATCGCCTTATAGTCGAATGTTCGTGACTTCAGGTAAAGTTTGGCACGGAATAGTGATCAAACAAGGTTATAAAAGGAGGTAGTTACTTTGGGACTGAAGTTACACACTGTGGAGGTACATGGAAGCACATTACCTCAATATTATATACTACAGCAACATATGACGGCTTATTAACCCATGGTAGCACATAGAAATGGATATTTTGATACTAAAAATGTCACAAAACCAATGAAAACAAACACCAATGTCAATTTGTGTGTGAAATTGCGCGCTTGCGCGCAAAAATTTTGCAAAATACCTAGTACTAAAAATTTCGGCCGATGTTTTTTTTTAAAAAAAAACATTTTGGACGTCATGTTTTTTAAAAAAACAACGTTTTTTTATAAAAAAAAACGTTTTAAAAAAACATCGGCCAAGCCTAACCACGATATAGGACAGTAAACGCATAGAAGACCAATGCAAGACGCACCCCACTATTTCGACGGTCGTTTGCACGGCGACGTTTCGCATCCTTGGCGCCAGCGCTGGCTGCGAGCTTGGCGAGCTTGTTGGACAGACGCACGGAGAAGTCGCCCCACGATTCAAATTCGGAACGGATGAAACACACCGTGCTGCGCGGCTTCGGGTCCGCTGCAAAGCTAGGACAGTTAGAGATTGACACACTGAAAATAAAGTTCCATTCAGAGTTTGATTAGCGTAGAATGAGCCCACACACGCTAGCTGACATCGACACCAAATGTCAATTGTTGCCGATCCCGATTCAAAGCTTGCTGACGCGCCGACGAAAGACGTTCAAACGCAAGCTTTGAATTGGGAAAGGTACCAGTTGACATTTGTTGTCGATGTCAACTAGCGTGTGGGCCCAATGGCGCTTGGCGCACGCGCCATTTTTTCCGAATGGTGTCAAAAGCAATGTACCGTGCTTAATGACACCAACGACGCTTTCAGCGAGGGGGCTCCTACCATTTTCTATCACTACCTACACCTCACCAAACGAAAACACCAAAAGGTAGCTAGCTCACCAGCACCGGTGTGCCAATCAAACATGAGCTCCAAGTTCCTGTGCTGCTCCCGCCGCTGGTCGCTGGTCTCGAACACGAACAGGCGGTCGGCCGGCAACACCACAGAGTGCATCCTCTTGAAGCGTGTGAACCTTGCCCGCCTGCATGTTTCTTGGATGTCACTCGGCAGTTCACATACCGTATTTCCTCGAATTATCCCCCCTCAAAATAACCCAGTCTAGAATAATGTTCATCATATGCAATGCACATGATGTATTTATTGCCGCCGCCTAGGGTGTCAAATTTCCGTTTTCCGCAGGCAATTTTTTCCGTTTTCCGTTCCGTTTTTGGCTGCTGAAATTTTTTTCCATTTTCCAGCCACTTTCTTTTCCGTTTCCGTTTTTCCGGCTCATTTTCCATTTTCTGGCTAAATTTTCAGTTTTTCCACCTTTTTCAGTTTTCTGTTCCGATTTCCAGCCACTTTCTTTCCCGTTTCCCTTGTTCCGGCTCATTTTCCGTTTTCCAGCTAAATTTTCAGTTTTTCCTTCTTTTTTCCGTTTTCTGGCTAAATTTCCAGTTTTTCTGCCTTTTTTTCGTTTTCCGCCTCAATTTTCTGCTTTTCCACCTCATTTTACTTTTTTTTGGCTCAACTTTCTGTTTTCTGTTCCAGCCAAACTCAGAAAAATTCATGCAGGCACCGCACACTCAAAATTTTCAAGGGCGGTTCGAACGTTTTTGAGTTCCGCCAAGGCAGAACTCCAAGGGCGGTTTGAACATTTTTATTTAGGAAAAATGTGGCATTTTTGGGACATTTGGATGAAGTTCACACGAATCCGGATGAATTCACACAGTTTTTGTCCATTTGCATATCATAACAAAACGTTTCAAAAACATTGGGACACTTTCAATTCCGCCCTTGACTTAAGAGATATGCCCTTTAGAGAAGGTTGTTATGGGAAACACATCTTATTTATCTTACCAAACATATTTGTGAAAAAAAATTTATAGTTAGATCTAGGCTTTGTCTTCAAAAATGAATAGCGAAATTTTTTTGTAATATCCACTTGTTTAAAAGATATTGAAGTTCACCATGTGGCATATTTGTGAAAACCAAAACTGAATTCCACCCTCTAGAAAGTGTCCGAATGTTTTCTTGCCTAGATGGCACACTGACACTCAAAATTGTCAAGGGCGGTTCGGACGTTTTTGAGTTCCGCCAAGGCGGAATTCCAAGGGTGGTTCAGACATTGTGCACTTTCCTACCTGTCTGAAATAATTCCGCCCATGCACGGTCTGGGACAATTCCGCCATCAGGCAAAGTGTTCGAACATTTCATGTGCGGAATTGAAATTGAGGGCAGTTCGAACATTTTTGAATTCCGCCCCCGTTTTTAATTCCGCCCTTGAAAAAGTGTTCAAACTGCAACTGAAAATTCGAGTGTGCCGTGCAACATAGTCAATTATGTAAATTTTTTCTGTTCCCAGCAAAAATTTTTCCACTTCCAGCAAAATTTAAGCAAATTTTATCTGTTTTCTGGTAAAATTTAAGCAAATTTTTCCGTTTTTCCGGCCCCTTTTTCTGTTTTCCGGCCACTGAAATTTTTTTACCGTTTCCGTTCTCTGCCAAGTGCAATTTTTTTCCGTTTGACGTTCCGTTTTCCGGCCGCTGAAATTTTTTTTCCGTTTCCGTTTTCCGTAAAAAAAATTTTTTACACCCTTTTTGCCGCCATAAGCAGCGCAGCTACACAGACTAGTTTGTGTGGATTTATATGCTTTCTGAATGTCACATCCATTATCAGTTTGGTTATGAAAAAGCTAATATGATGGTACACAAAGCTAATATATGGTTACCCTCTAATTAAATTTGGGTCATGTGTTCATTGCATGACATTGGCACCAGCGTCAAACCGCGCCATGCCTGAAAAAACCCACTGAAAAACAGCGATTTTCACATGCAAATCGACGTTAAAAATCACCTCACGGCGGAAGTGTGCACATGGCGCAGATTGGCGTTGAGTTCGGCCAAGCGGCGGCACTTTTCCAGCAGCAGTGCAACGCGCGTGTGCATTTAAGGGGTGCGAATCGTGCAGCCTGACTGACACGCGAAGATGGGATAAGAGTGACGGTTGCCATTTTGCAGGGTATTTTCCACGACTTTGGACAATTCGCATGACGTTTTACATTTTACAGGGCCTGGGAGTGCCCCCAGACAGCATAGTAAAACTGTTTGGCGCCATCGACTAGAAATGGCCACATTCACCACGATATTACTTTCCATATTTTGGAAGAGAAGCATAAATTGAAACACAAGCTAACAACTCAAAAATGCAGCACACGGATACGAATTTGAAAAAAAATACAAAAAAATATTCACATTATTAAAATATTGTCGTTCAATAGATTCTGCGGGGGCACAGTTTAGACTGTTGGAGACATTTGCTAAAAAATAATTTATACCAGTTGATCGGCGTCGATTTTGTGGATAGTGCACTTTTATTATACACTAGTGTTTGCGTTCTTTAATTTTTATGGTAATGATGTTCATCAAAATCTAAAATATATTTGTAAAATAAGGAAAAAATACCAAAAAGTACCGCGTGAATCTCAAAATGCAAGGTGACAATAAACACAAATGTGAAAGAGCACAGTATTAGCAATTAGCAAGTATAAGTATAGCCCGACTGGAAATAACGCAGCACGTAAAAACGGTTACCCAAAATGAATATCAGCAAGAAAATCGGGAATGAGCGATTGTAGCTATGATAAAAAGTTGATCACCGGCAGTTTCCATCACATGAATCTGATAATAAATAAAATCGAGTCACGTCTAACTAGCCTTAAGTTTTTTTAGCGTGAAATTGATCAAAAAACTCAATTAAATGAAATTTGGGGGACACCAAGGGCACTAAAACGAGTTAGTGGATAGCATGTATAGCTAGAGTTAGTTCTATGTAATTATTATCGCTGCATATTGTGACATAAACAGTTAAAAAGAGTATTACACCCCAATATGTCTACGACCCAACAAAAATCGGCGCAGGACCAGTGCACTAGTAAACCCGGTGCACAAGTAACAATGTCCGGTGCCAATGTAGAATGCTTAAGTACGGCCCCCATAATTGAGCACCGGGTCTTCATGGGCACTGCAGGGGTGCAGTATGGGGGTTGGAGGGGGGTTGGGTTACCCCCCAAACGCTCCAGCTATCTACATATGTATCTTTCATTTTTCTCCCTTTTCCCTTCTAAAGCTTGATAAACCCCATATATTGAACCCCTGCAACCCCCCTCCAAAATTAACAAATATACACATAGTTAGTGATGGAAAGGCGCCATTTGAGAACGCCAAAGTACGCCGCACCATGACGCCCTTCTACTACTTTTGCTACTTGTGCACCGGGTTTACTTGTGCACCGACACACCCCCGCAAAGATCTACAGCCCAAAATCTTCCACGTCGCATATCTCATATGACAAAGAAAGCCCAGCCCACACAGACACAACATCCAACCCAGACCTGATTTCTCACAAAAGCGACGCCTGCGTCAACAACCTCCCCGCCTCATTGACATTCGTATATTCTCTCGACTGGCTGCGAATTTTTGGCATGCCGCCAACACAATCGGTCTCGCTCAAATTCAGACGTCGACGGGCATTGTGAACAAAATGCGCGAGCGCCTGATAAATGAAGTGGTACTGATGTTCTGTTTGGACCATCCCGGCACGCTGTTCGCGCAGCATTTGCACGGTGCGGCCGACGTCGACCATGCAGTGCAGGCCTGTGGTGAAATGGGAGTGGGTTGAGACGGATTTTTTTGGCGGTTTCATTAATTGTGGCAAAAAATCAGGTTGCATAATTGAAGTATCTGAGGAAAAAATACCTCTTCGATTCGAATAGCTCCCACTAAATAACTACTTCCTCAAAAACTTCTTGACGAAAAACATAACCCTCTTCGGTCTTATGCGAGAATATACGGTATAGGAGTCACAACTTCGTGTCATTTGGGAGCTTTTGAAAAAACAACGTTTGATTAAAAAACGTGTTTTTCAAAAAACTGTACAACGTTTTTACCCTTACATGGCACAATAAAAAACCGACCTATTCTCTTAATCTGACTGATGATCAAATCGATCACAATTATTGTCCCCGTACGGCCAATCCCAGCGCTGCGAAATCAAAACCCAAATTGTTAATGACACACTCGTATAAAAGCCAAAAATGGGCGCGAACCTGCAGTGAACCACCAAAGGACCCGCATCCGCGATGCACATATCCCCGGCGCAGCCATTCACTTCATTCAAAAAGTTCAACAGCGACCCGGGATCTATGGGGCACCCGTGATCGGGCCAAGCGACAAATTGCCAGTGAAAAATCACTCTAGCCGCATTTTCACCGTCCCTCGCATTTTTGGTCCCGCCCTTTGAACTTTTCTCCTCTACCGGGCAAAGGGTCATTTCCAGGGTGCGGACGCAATAATCTGGCTCGACGCGCTCGGCGGCGAGCCTGACGCACAGCTCCTTGCGCAGGCCGTAGCGCCGCGTGTCCGACAGCGATGAGGGCCAGTACTGGGTGCATTTGGTCTGCAGGGGATGGTGGGAGGTGTAGAGGTCTACCGTATTTCCTCGAAATACCCCCGGGGGGGTTATTTTTTCAGAGTGAGAATTTTGAGGGGGGGTTAAACGAGGGGGGAATTTCAGGGGGGGGGGTTATTATTTCTGAATTTTTTTTTGAAAACCAAGTACTAAATTGTCGTCTGAAACGTACGCAGACGTCGAAAATGCAACAAAAATCGCCATTTATAAGACTCTGAAGACTTGTATAAGTGTGTAGACGTATAATCACTGTTCTCACATAACAGAGTCATCGTTTTTAACGTGTGTTCTGCATTGCCCGGATGACAAACCGCAGCCTTTGTCATTTACGTTCTCTATACACTAAATTTGGGGGGGGGGGGGTATTTCGAGGGGGGTTATAAGTTCATAGTGTCCATTTTGAGGGAGGTATTTCGAGGGGGGGTATTTCGAGCAAATACGGTATTTTCTAATAACGCGGGTTTTAAAAAAAAATCCAGCATCGAAACCGGTTTATTTTGCAATTTTTGGGTGCAAGCGCACAATTTCAATTTCATGTTGTTTTCATTGGTTTTGTGACATTCTTAGCTTTTTATTTTTTATCGACCAAATCCGACACCCTTTGACAAAAATGAACAATTTAAAAAATATTTTCCCATTGCTCTAGTTTCATAAAAAACAGCATAAACATAAAAGGCACCATCAAGGCACAACTGACCAAACCCCTTTCAACCTCCTTGGTCAGACACACAATTATGCGACTATTTTCTTGCCACACCATGCGCCAAAAATCATCCTCGGTATTTTTCAAACATCCCTGTGTCGCAATGTAAGATTTCTTCAAGCCATTGAATTCTGCATAATCGTCTAAAACCTGTGAAATGGAAAAAAAAATTTTGAGAAATGCAAATAAGACAGCTGCCATATTATAAATGATACAAAAAAATGACACAAAAAACCCACTTCCAATTTATTCGCATTAATATAATCAGAACCAGGAACCGCTGGATCAGAATCTCTTAGCACCACTCTAGTGTGATCATAGGGCAATATATTGGAGAATCTGTTTTTGCACTTATTTTCATCGCGGCTACCATGCCGCCGTGAATAAACGTGCTCGCTCATACTGTCCTGTTTTTGGAGGCGGAAAAATTCGTCTGAAAAACAGCTGGCGCTGGTCCCCGCCTGCACGCCGCCGGCACCTGTAAATAAGTTTTTAAGTGAAAGAATGAAAGCAGTTTACGTTGGACAGGAATTCGTCACATAGGGATTAACCTTCTGGTTTTGGTTCTTTTTAAATGATAGTAAAGAAAACCAAGTAAAATTAAAAAAACTAGGGTTGGAAAAATCAACGTCTTGATTTAAAAAAATCAAGCCTTGATCAAAAACATCAATGATACATTTTTTTCAGCCATGTATAGCTCCGGAGGATTGATTTGCATCTATCCAACTTCCGGAGGGTCAAAATCTAGAATAACCTGCCTCAGCCTCAAAACAACCAAACAAAACTCTCACCAGCGCTGTCCACTCTCTCAGCCTGGCTCTGCAACTGCAGCATGTGCTGGACCCTATCAGCGAGCGTGGCGGCGGGCGCCCTGGTCGCGCACAGGGGCGTCTTCAGGTAGACCACCTCGCCCGTCGTGTCCACCATGGGGTTGCGGCCGTAGTGCTCCAGGAGGTCGTGGAAGGTGGCGAAACGGTCGCCGCCGCCAAGGTCCCACCAGTTAGACTGAGGGGTGGTTTGTGTGTGGGTATGTTGAATGTGTGTCCAAAGACCAGTCCCGCACACTTGAAAATGTCAAGTGTCATGTCAAATATAGTGTTCTCAATCATCGAAACAATCTTTTAGCACAAAAACCGCAACCGTTCATAGTACTTATGCACTAATTATGAACTATTCTGCAATTTTTGTACTTACGGATTTGTTTATCAGGACATGAGTGATACGATCATCTGCAGTTCGCACGCTGATCGCGCAGGAACCGGGCTTAGTTTGAGCCTCGCGCACCAAGAATGTCCCACTTTTACCCTGCAGGAAAGTATAGTTAAATAAATCACGATATTCAAATCAACCAAATACAATATTTTTTATTTACCTGTTCATTTAATAATCGTTCAGCATCCCCTTTTGAAATAGCGCCATGAAACCAGGGGCCCTTAGCCAGTTCATTTGACACGCTGAACGCGGCATCAACTATCAGCGGGAATCTGGAAAAGCGCCAAAAATTAGGCTATCATGTCCCAACAGAAAAATCACACTAAACTATTAAAAAAACACAAACTTAAGGGCGATAAAATCCCCATTGGCTTCCCTCAAGAGCTCAGGCTTTTCCATATAATGCTGCACCAATTCAGCGAGCGTTTGAAATCGCTCTCCGCCGTGCAAATCGAAATAATCACCCGTGCGCTGTATTTTGACGTGCGTCACTTTTCCGTTTCTTCTGACCGACAGTGTGAAATGTCCAGTTTGAGCTGAAGGGCGGGCCAAAAAACTGCCCTCTGTGCCTTGTTCCAGCAGTAAACGTTCCGCTTCCAATCCGGTCACTTCGTAATAGAAGTTGGAGGGCCTGGAAATGGTTTTGGAATAGAATGGTGTCGAAATTTGATGATTGGCACCTTGCCAACACAAATTTTAGGGCTGCGAAAGCCCATAGAAAACCAAGTAATGATAAGTGAAGAAAAGGACAAATTCCAGAATACAGGAGAATGAAAATTGAAATATACACGTACCGCATTTTCGCCATCGGCGCGCCACCAAATATTTACAACAAGTGATACGAAACGGCCCCTGGTGACTGCACTTTTTTCGTTCTACCGTAAACACCGACGTCAGTGACTTTTTCACCGTTGAGAGCAAAAGTCAAAACTTTTATGTAATTTATGACCATCCTTGAAATTTTTCCGGAGGATACATGTATGTGACCTTGGTAGTCAGCCAAAATTTCAAAATCGCTATAAATGACGATAAAATGACCAAAATAAACTAAAACTAACTACATAACCATGTTTATGGACGAAAATACCTATTATAAATGTGAATTTTATCAGAATGGAGCACATTTTAGCGGTTTTTAGCAGAATTAGGGAAAAATCGCGCAAAGTACTGTACGCTACCAATGACTTGGAGTTAAGCCAAGTTAACAAATGTGAACCAATCCCTTTTTCCTCCCACCCAGCACAAGTGTCTCTGAACCCAACGATTTCGCAATCGCAGGGGTTGAACCCGCGCCCCTACAAAAAATAGTCCGATATGTCCACCTACCGCGCGTTCGGCGCGCGGCTCATGATGCTGGCGCGGCACTCGATCGGCCGCTGGATGGGCGCCATGTTCCCGTCGACGGCGCGCGCCGGCGGCGTCAAGATCGGCGCCGTCGTTAAGGCGGCCAAAGTGAAAATTGGCAGAGTGCCCATGCCGAGGGGACTCCTCACGCGACAGGTTCGTGTTGTTAGGTTGCATGGCTTTAGTTTTTATTTAGTAGAATGAACTTAAATTTGGTAGTTTTACAGATCTTTTACAGATTAATGTCGGTAAATGTATGCCACACTGCTTTTTTTGAGTGTCGCTCCAGCCGTCAATGTAGGTCTTGTTTCGACACGCATCGTGTTCGTGTGGCTGCCAAATTTCAATGGTTATAGGAAACGCAATGTCACATCAGTGTAGGGTACCCTTCTCACACACCTGGCTCATACCCTGCACCTTTTCCTCAGAAAACTCCACTTTCCACAGGTCTGGCGCACTGCCAGTCGTCGCGCGGCAGCGCCAGCCCTACGCGCCGCCAGCGTGGCGCTGTGGACGCAGGGCGGCCTGAGGTCGGCCAGGCGCCGCACGCACTTCGTGAGCCAGCGGGCGGCCACTTTGGCGCACGCGGCACGTAGTGGGCAAGCTGACGCAGATTTGTTGCTCGAAAGGATCCGGGTTGGTTGTGTGGGGGATGGAATTAAAGTTGCCGTGTTCGTATGAAAAAATTGGGGGGCCATCATTGCGGGGGGGGGGCTTAAAATTAAATAAATTTTGTTAAAATATTTGGTGTGTGATTTCAATCTATAATATGTGAAAATATTCATACTTGCAAGTTGCCATCGATTTGCATTATTTCCAACTAATTTGCATTATATCCAACTGATTTGGATTAATAATTCCTAAATTGATTTATCAATTCACTTTTCACAGAGTATGTTCGGCACGGGTTCCATGGGCGATGCTGAGCCGCCGGGGGGTTGGCCCCGCAATTTGGCATCTTACGATATTGGAGATTACGTGGCGCTTGGCTCCAATGGCGTCGTTTATGAAGCTGCACTGAAACGAAAGAGTCCTAGTCAGTTTGTGCGGTTGTCGTAAAAAAATTCTAAAGCGGGGGGGGGTCACGGATGCCGCCCAGGGGTCTCCCAAGAGTTTGAGCAAACCGCTGCTCCGGGTGGATAGATAGCTGAAAAATTTTCGGCGGAGGGGGGGGTCTCGCGGTGGCAAAATATAGAGGATTTTCAGGTTCAGAAGGCAGGAAGGGAAAAGTCACTAAAAATAGGTTGAAAGTAGCCGAAATAAATTAAAAATAACCAAAAACTGCTATTTTGAAAGTGAAAAACTATATATGAAGCCTCCCCAGTCGCCCTTGAATACCCCGGGTGCCACAGAAGTGAACTATGGTTGGCAGGTGTTTTGTCCTGTGTTTGTTTTGTTCAACAACCACTATTCCGTCAACCAAGGCACTCAACGCCCACTATCATCCGCGGCTACTAGTCAGCTGCGCGGCGGCTACAACAAACGCACCATGGCCGGCGTGCGGCGGCGGCGCTACCCGCTCGTGGTAAAGATGATGTTTAATTACAACGAATATGCGCCGGCCGCGCAGTTGTGGCACGAGATGGAACCTGAATTGGTGCCCACTGTGGATAGGAGGGTCCATGAGTTGATGAGATGGTTGGGGGGGGGAATTCACTTTTTGGGGATTTTGTTGAATTTGAAATTGATGAAAATTTGAGATGAATAATTTTTTGTTTATCTTATGTGGAGTGTTTGAATACAGATTATTCTGTCATTCTTTGGTTTGGTTTTTATATGTTTCTATCTAGAGTGAAATTTGCGAATACTGTAAACGTATTGTCAAGGTTAGCGATCGTATTGATTTAAAATTTGTTTTAAAAACAGCGTGTTTTTAAATCATTAAAACAATTTCATACAAGTGACGAGAAACGGGACAACAATCTTTTAAGACCTACAACCCATCCAATCGCAGATGTGATTCACACCACCTACTTACACCTTGACAAAATATCAAATCAACCCCCGTTGCCATTTCAACCCGTCAAGTCAACCCCCCCCCCCTCTCAGGGTGCGTCCAGTGGCCCGTTCGCACCCCTACGTGGCCCCGGTGCAGACGGCCTTCGTGGACGAGATGCCGCTGCTGCGCGGCGCCGCCGAGCTGTACCCCGAAGCGATGCCGCCCGCAGTCGATCCTAGATTGTGGGCTGTGTCGCCCATGCACACTGTGTTTTTGATTATGAAAAGGTTGGGGGTTTTGGTTGGAGTGTTGTTGTGGTACCAACTATTTTCCGGCAAGGATTTATTATACACTCATTCAAATTTCGTTCGATCCCTTTTGATGCGTAGTTTGTAGGAATGGCCATAGTTTTGAATCATTAAAAAAAAACCATTTTGTACTATATTTTCGGGCTTTTGAAAGACCAGTTTTAAAAATTATGTTGTTTTTTTGCACGGAAACGTTTAAAAACCTTTTTCTTCTATTCCTAGTGACACATAACAAATATTCAGCTAAAATCGAACTCGGACAGCCATCAAACTCCCGTAAAGTGCCAGTATGGCAACCAACAAACTTCCCCTGTCGCAACAACAACACAGCGACACAATTGCCACAGGTTTCGCATGACCCTGTTCGACTTTCTGCTGCTGCGCGGCACGGCCGACGTGCGCAGGGGCCGCGTGATGGCCGCGCAGCTGTTCGAGGCCGTTAGATATTTGGCTGAGCAGCAAGTGGCTCATAGAGATTTGAAGAGCGACAATGTGCTGGTCGATTTTGATGATGCAGGTGTGACTGAGGTTTTGGGACTAAAGTATTTGTCCATGTCTTTTTTGATGGCGATGGCGATATTTTAAAGTGAAATGAGAAGTGAAAAGTGAAGTGAAATGAGAAATGAAAAGTGAAGTGAAATGAGAAGTGAAAAGTGAAGTGAAATTATCCTTTACTATTTATATTTTGTTATTTATTTTTCACTTCTCATTTCATTTTTCACTTCACTTCTCATTTCACTCCATTTCCCATTCCACGTCACTTTTCACTTCTTGTTTCACTTCACTTTTCATTTCTCATTTCACTTATTTTTTGCAGACTTGCTCCAAATTTGCAATTTTACACATATTTCCGCATCAACTTTTGCCATTGACCCAGATCACACGCCGCGCGTGGCCGTGGCCGATTTCGGCTCGTGCCTGTCGCAGCGGATCGGCGGCGCCATGCGGCTGCGCTACGAACGCGACGACGTCGACCTCGGCGGCAACTTGGCGCTCATGGCGCCAGAGATTAGAACGGCGAGGTGAGTCGACCCGTTTACTGGGGTTTTGTGAATGGACAGAACGGTGTGTAAATTACATTGTATATATCCTATTCGAAAAGATAGTTCATGTCAACCCGAGCTAAATCAAACTCGCCGCACCCCAGACCCGGACCAAACGTTTGGCTGGACTACAGCAAAGCGGACCTGTGGGCGGCGGGCACCCTGGCGGTGGAGATCTTCACCGGGCGCAATCCGTTCTATTCGACGCTGCGCAGCGACACGTACACGAGGCGTGACATCGCCGCGCACATGAACTTGCCCGCCGATGTGCCTAAGGCAGTGAATACAGCCCTGGCGGCCATTTTGCGGCGTGTGCCCAGCGCCAGGCCAAGTCCCGCCGCCGCGGCCGATGTTTTTAGTTTGTCGTTGCTCAGGTGAGAGAGATTGGCCCTGCGCACGCTAGTTTTCTACCCATATTTTGGAGAAAAAAACAAAAATCACCGTTGAACCCATTTGAGTTTTCGGTCGACAACTGTTGATGGCGATAAAAATAACTCATTTCGGTCAATTCGAATGCAAGGACGTATCCAGGGGGGGGGGCTGCAGCCCCCCCCCCTTCCCTGGGTGAAACCTAAAAAGTCCCGGAAAATGCGACTTTTCCCATATAATTTTTGATGTTTCTTAAAAATTTTGCGCGCAAGCGCGCAATTTCGTCCCCATGCATTGTGTTTTCAGCGGATTGGTCCCTTTAAACCAATATCCTTAAAAATGAACACATTTTTACAACTTTTCGCTGTATATGTATGCATAATTACATACATATAAAGCGGTTCCCGGCGCTGGCGCAACGCCAATAGCGCCATGGCGTGGCGCCTTTGTATGGCGCTAGCGCCAAAACGCTTTTCCGTACCTATATAGGGAAAAATTTTAGGGGGGGGGCTGAGCCCCCCCCCCGTTCGCCGACCCTCGTAAACAAGCAGCCCCCCCCCGCTCAAAAATCCTGGATACGTCCCTGTTCGAATGCGTACAAAGATGGTCTATGTTTACAAAGTTGGTACAAAGATGGTACAAAGTTTTCAAATTTTTCGATGTTTTTTGGTTGTCATAGGAAAACGTGAAAAATTCAAAGGGTTCGAGTGGGAAAATTCAGATTGGGATCGACTCCATTCCCATACAGTGTATTCCAATGATCATTTATAACAATGCCGCTAGTAATTTCGTATAATAAATTTCACACCTTATCGATGCCATCTCAAATAACAGAGTAGACGTGGCCGATTCGCTGGCGTGCTGCGAAAGTGCCGCACTTCTAATGGAAAACTCGACCGAAATTGAACCTGCCAAAACGCAAACTGATCGATTGGTCAAATGGCTGAAATCAGTTTCTGGCGACGCGTTAACCCAGATTGTCACGTTGTATGCAGCTGATAGCATTATTGGAAGGCGGCTTTTTGGGCCGGCCGAGCGACTTTTGAGGTGAGATTTTTGGGATCTGCTGAGGGTAGAGGTAGACATTTATGATGTACCTATTCTTCTTTAGGAATCGTTTTGCGCTGGGGTCAAGTGTCAATCTTGGTTAACCAGATTGACCTACAGAATGACGCCGTAGTGTGGCAGAATCTACCGCACCGAACCGTGCAGCATTTTTGAAAAATTTACCATACCGTACCGTTTACCGCACATATTGCTGTAAATTTTGCCTAGAGTTACCCTCTATTTAAAAATCTTAAAACCTGAAAGTAAAAACGGAATCGAGATTTTGAAAAGTTCTGCACAGTGTAGTGTTGTATTTGCCATACACTTACTTATTTATTGTTCTATTTTACATTGTATTACCACATTTCAGTAGGTTTAGGGGTTATTGTGCTGAACCCCTAAACTTCATGTTTCAACCAATATCTATGATTGCCTACTTTGGGATTTAGTTCAGTGGATGTTTTCCCTCAGTTCATTTGCCCTAAAGGGTGGCCCATTAATGAATTTGAGATGTCAAGTCTTTGAGATCCGTGTCGCCGGGCGACGTTGATCAAACAAAAGCGAAATCACATCCAACTCAAACGCATTTCCTCCTGGTCGCCAGCCCATTGGACTTGGCCCTGCCTCACCAAGGTCCATGCCCCGGTCATCCAAGTGAAAATCCACAACGTTCCCTTGCGGCCGGGTGTAGACTGCCATTGCTCTGACCCGTGCCCGCAACATGGTGATCGTACTTCATACATAAAACCCACACAAATCAAACGTGGCAGCATTGCCATCACCGGCGAGAAGCAGTAACGCCAGACAACTCAAGCCGTGGCAGCATCACCACGCACCCGGGCAGCAAACAAAGGCGACAAGCAGTAACGCCAGCAGCCCAAACCGGTCGTCAGGCAGCGACACCGGCAGCAACTAGTCACCGCACCGCATAAGTGCAGCACAAGGCCAACATGCCCAATGACAACGAGACATTGGCAGGGACGTCAGCAAGCACCGACCCCCCCAGAATAGCCAGCCAAGTCACATACACTGAGCGAGAGCTCACAGAAAAAATCAATGAATGGAGCGCAACCACAAACAGATGGGCGCTACTGAATGCAGGAAACGCCATCAACCAGTACAGAGATGACACAATCACCGACAGCAAAATGAAATGGCCAAAATTCAACTCGCCATGGAAAGACGGAACGGACACCCTGGCAAAGAAAGTGTTAAAACTGGCCGAGAGGTATTTTGGTGGAACCAAAGATGGCCACATTACAATGGAAAACCCCGAAGCAGAATTTGACGACGATGCAGACATAGGAAGCACGCCACTGATACGACCAGCCATCCCGCAACAAACGTCATACGTGCCCACACCGCGGCGAGAACTGACAAAGCAGAAACAGTCGGCGGACATGTCAGCAATCCTGGGAGTGATGCAACAAATGCAGCAGCAACTCCAAGACATGCGATTTGACCAGGACCAAAAACAGCAGCAGCTGCAGCAACAAATTGACCAACTTGCAGACCAAAAGCGACAGCAAAGCACCACGACTGCCACAATGGCCACGGACAATGGCCAAAATCGCAGCAGGGACCCGTGGCAATGGACCACAGATGACCGACTCGAGACACTGAACAACGGCACAATTCTGGCAAGAATGATCCAGTATATGGAGATGTACGCTTTGGCACCAAACGACGGATTGCCCAAACTGAGCTCGATCCCAACACCGCAAGATAGAATGAGTGTGGGGCACGTAGCGTCAGCAGCCAACAAGCAAATCAAATTTGACGGCGACCCAAACAGCAACACGGGACCTTTCAAATTTTGGCTGCACATGGTCATGCAGCAGTCCCTGGGGGTCCCAGAAAGCATGCAGCAGCTTTTCTGGAACAACGTGTTCATGCAATGCCTGACGGGAGTGGCGCAAAAAAAGTACATGAGCATCCGAATTGCGCGCCGCCACGACATCTTGTATGTTGTAGACAAATTAATCGGCATGTACAGATTGGACCACCAAGTGTACTCAGTGGCAGACTGGTACAATCTCAAAGCCACGGCAGGAGAATCGATAGTCGAACTACACACACGGCTCTGCACAGCATTTTACCACATCAGCGAGACGATGTCGGATGACGAACGAGAGCGGATGATCGGAAACAAATTATTCATCGAGGTCCCAAAACTGCTCCCGGCATCGTGCTGGTACATGTGGAAACAGCGCTGGCACGAACGATGCTGCACACTGGACATGGCCGTGGCAAACCTGGAGGCAGCTCGATTAGACATTGAAAGAACACGCGCACAACGCAGAGAAGAACAAAGTCAGCGACCGCGACAAAGATACGGTTTCAACAGAAATTGGCAGTCGGAACGGAGCAGCACTGACCAAAACTGGAGGACAGAATCCAAAGAACAAAGTGCAGAAGCCGAACCAACAGGAGTGCGGGCGACATTTGACCCAGAAACATACAAGGGGCCCTGGTGCACATACCATCTACACCGTAACCCTATGATGCACAGCCCAGACAAATGTTTTGTCAACCCTGATTCACCTGAATTCAAGGCCGACCATGCCAAGACAATCAAGCAGAACATGGCCCATCAGGGGAAAACAGAGGAAGATGCAAAAAGGAGAATGGAAAAGAAGTGCAAGGAAATGAACATAGCACCCAATCCGACAACAGTGAAACCGCCTGCCAGCCGATTCACAGTGCAGGATGTCAATGAAGACTGGGACAGTGACAGTGACAAAAATGAATGGGGAGACTTAGAGGATTGGATGCCCACAATTGCAAGCACAAAATGCCCCAAGCTACTGAGAGACAGAGAACCAGCCTCCCCCGACCCCGTGGCTACGATCATCTTTATGGGAATTCCAATTACAGGCCACATTGACACGGGATGCAACATTGGGCTTTTCATTGAAGATGCAACTCTAGAAGAGGTCTGGGCCAAAGCAAAAGTAGACCCAACCAAAGAGCGCCGAAAATTCCGACCATACGACTGTGGCCATATCCAAACATCCGGGAGCATTGTCAGAGGTGAATGGCTCCGATTCTACGACATGGAGGTCAAACACCAAACACCAGATGGCACATGGCACAAAGACACACTGCCAGCTGTGGTCAAATTGACAGAGTTCTTGCCACAAGTGGACCCATTGCTAATAGGCAGAACAGCAATTTGGGGGAAGCTCCAAGTAGTGCAAACAGCGCACACTGAGCTGGAACGCCTATCAAACAAATTTGAAGAAAACCCGGAAAATCGACTGAAACACCCCGCAAGTGGCCAATCCAGGCCAGAGCCAATTGTGAAGCAGCCACGCATCAGTTCAGTAGGTGCAGTGCGGCACCTGCAGGCTGAAAGTGCACCAAAACTCACAAAACCAACCTATTCACCAGAACCCATGCAGGAGAGTCAAAGCAACATGAACCCCCTGACTTCAGCCACAGCGAATCTGCCTAGCCACAGGGATGGTAGCCGCACCAGTCCTCTGGAAGTTACACTGCAGAAGCGACGCAACCAACTGCAGCAGATGGTCAAAGTTCTAGATGCAAAATTAAAAGTGGAGCAAGAAAAGAGCAAGCTGGCAGAAATGTCTGCAGTCACCAAGGATACCAGTGACATGCACTTGCTACAAGAACCGGCAGCTTTGATGGGATTGACGTTGTCACACATGCCAGCAGCAAACAGCCAACCTCCACCACCACCATCTACCCTGTCATCCCCAACCAGTATGCCAGACCACCAAACACCATCAAATCCAGACCAGTTGCACCACTCACTGGGTGTGCCAGCTAAGCAGCAACTACCCGCCAGTTCACCACCTATGGCACTCAATGGGCAGCAGAACCATAAGAAGAAACGCAAGAAACACTCCAGAGCTGCATGATAAAGGACAGTTGTGATAATGGCAGAAGTTTGGTGAAAATTTTTTTTTTTTTCTGTTTTCTTTTCATGCATTTTATTCGGATTTTGATATGATTGATTTTGGGTGTTTGTTTGTTTTTGTCAGTTCCCCCGGTAGGGTGAACTTGGGGGGGACTGTTGTATTTGCCATACACTTACTTATTTATTGTTCTATTTTACATTGTATTACCACATTTCAGTAGGTTTAGGGGTTATTGTGCTGAACCCCTAAACTTCATGTTTCAACCAATATCTATGATTGCCTACTTTGGGATTTAGTTCAGTGGATGTTTTCCCTCAGTTCATTTGCCCTAAAGGGTGGCCCATTAATGAATTTGAGATGTCAAGTCTTTGAGATCCGTGTCGCCGGGCGACGTTGATCAAACAAAAGCGAAATCACATCCAACTCAAACGCATTTCCTCCTGGTCGCCAGCCCATTGGACTTGGCCCTGCCTCACCAAGGTCCATGCCCCGGTCATCCAAGTGAAAATCCACAACGTTCCCTTGCGGCCGGGTGTAGACTGCCATTGCTCTGACCCGTGCCCGCAACAGTAGTAAAACGGTTTTGTCATTTTAGGACGACATTCATGTCGAGAGTGCAGCGACACAGTTTGGCTGAAGCATTGACATACTTTGTTGAAGCTATACAACTCCCGGATGCTTATTTTGAGGTTGATGCACAGCAATTGCTCACATTTATGCCAGAGTATGGTCGCGTGTGAGGTTTTGTGGAAAAATTTGCCCTTTTTATTATGCAACACGCTTGTTTATCTATATTGTACAGGATTATCATCACAGATTTTTCATCACAGTCATTCATCCAACAGTTATTTGCAGGGGTATCTTGAATTTCGACCCTCTGAGTGGTAGGATAGATAGCAAATCGCTCCTCCGGAGGTGTAGATAGCTGAAAATTTTTCTGGGGGGGTGGTGGTGGTTCGATATATAGGCTTTTTCGGGGCATAGAAGAAAGAAAAGGGAGAAAAATCGCTAAAAGTAGGTGTAAAATAGCTCAAAAATGGTATACAAGAACTAAAAACCAGAAGGTTAGTACTAAAAATAGCTGAAAATAGGCAAATAGGAACCAGAACTATGATTTTGGAAGTGAAAATCTATAAAAAGGTATGAAAAATCACGATCTTGAGCGAAAATTGGGGTATAGTTTCTCAAAAATCGCTCCAGATAGGTAGATAGCTGGGCGATTGGGGGGGGGGGGGGGTTAGGGGGTAGTAGCCCAAAATTTTGCCTCCGGGATAGATAGATAGCTGAGCGGCCTCCGGGATAGATAGATAGCTGGGCGGTTGGGGGGTGGTAACCCCCCCCCCATTCGAGACCCCTGGTTATTTGTAAATACCTACTATTTACGTTTCGGCTGCTATGTTTATATTTACATGCATTCTACTTAATTTTATTAACGCTGAGTATAAATACATATGCTTCCAGTTTTCTTAGTGATTATCAATGAAGGGTAAAAATGCGAATATTTTAATACAAATTTTCAAATTTCACTTCAAATATCACATAAATGAAGGTTTCGAACCCCCAATCCCGCACAGTCCCTGTCACCTCTCTACATATTTACACTTTTCACCAGAAATTTGATCACAATTAGGGTTGAAAAAAAAACGTTTTTTTTAACTCAATGTGTTTTAAAAAAAACAACGTTTTTTAAAAAAAGCTCCCAGATATGACCTTGTGTCAACATATATAGGTATATCAGACAGTGGCAATACTCTGTGATGTTATATATGATCATATAATGGCTGTTGAGCCATGGGATAGCATTATGAGTGGTGATTTGTGTCAAAAATATCCATTTTTTGTCGATACATTCGTATATCGCCTTATTGTCAAATGGTCGTGACTTCAGGTAAAGTTTGGCACGGAATAGTTATGAAACAAGGTTATACAAGGAGGTTGTTACTTTGGGAGTGAAGTTACACACTGTGGAGGTACATGGAAGCACATTACCTCAATATTATATACTACACCAACATATGACAGCTTATTAACTTATAAATTATAAATTAGCATATATAAATTAGGGTTCAAACGGGACCAGTTTTTCGGACCGGGACCGGGACCAGAAATTTTCTAATGTCGGGACTGGGACCGGGACCGGGACTGGGGGGTCGGGACCGTGTCCGGGACCGGGACTGGCTTTTTTCAATTGTCGGGACCGGGACCGGGACTGGGGGGTCGGTCCCGGGACTGGGATTTGCCGGACCATGTACCGGGACCACGGTCTCGTTTGAACCTATTGGTACATAATATCTGGCCAATGTTGTTCCACACACCTCCACTGTGTGAAGGACCACCCTCGATGTATTAGCCCTTTCTTGGAACATTATTCAAGTAATGCCCCCCCCCCCTCAATTTTGGCCCTATAGTTAAGAAATAGAGCCATTTGTAGGCGCCAACGCCATGGCAGTATTGGCGCTGGCATTGGCGCCAATGTCTACTATCTAGGTATCTTTATATACCTATAAATATTTCATACTAGAATCGTGTTGGGGTCCTTTCTAACGCTGTTTTATTACAGAAAAATACATGTAATCATTGGGTGGGTATTTGCGCGCTCGCGCACAAATTTTTTTTAGATGTGCCTACATAATCTTTAGAAAAGTGGCATTTCTGGCAAATTTTTTGAAAAGGTCATTAAAAATACATTTTTCTTCATCCCTTGTCGGGACCACTACAAAATTCCCGGACCGGGACCGGGACCGGGACTGGGTGGTCCGGACCGGGACCGGGACCGGGACTGGGTGGTCCGGACCGGGACCGGGACCGGGACTGGCTTTTTTGAATTGTCGGGACCGGGACTGGGGTGTCGGGACCGGGACCGGGACCGCCCCAGTCCCGACTTTTTGCCGAACCATGTACCGGGACCGCGGTCCCGTTTGAACCCTAATATAAATGGATACTTTGATACTAAAAATGCCACAAAACCAATGAAAACAACCACCAATGTCAATTTGTGTGTGAAATTGCGCACTTGCGCGCAAAAATTTTGCAAAATACCTAGTGCTGAGTACTAAAAATTTCGGTCGATGTTTTTTTAAAAAAAACATTTCGGACGTCATGTTTTTTATAATAAAAAAACGTTGTTTTTAAAAAAAACGTTTTAAAAACATCGGCCAACCCTAATCACAATGGTCTGAAAAAGGGCCGGCAAAGTACCGCTTAAAGCCAAATATTCCCGCAACTGATTTTCTGGGTATCGCGCCGATCCAGAGTAGTTGAAATGGACGGATAAAAAAATCTGAGAATTCCATCGGCATTAATCCCAGCCAAAACGCGCCCATCCGATGATCTGCGTTTCAATTTAGGTGGGGGTTTTAATCGGGGGTCTTGCAGATTTACACATCTGTAGCGATACAGATGGATGGTAAATTGCTCCTAGTAGATCGGGATAGACAGCTTAAAAATGTTTCTAATGGGTTCCGAAATTTTCTGAAACCCTACTGATAGATCTTCGTAAAAATGTGATTCAAAATTTTAAATGAGCAAAATCGACGGTCACAAACCTATTCCAACTACGTATCTGATCCTAGGCCAAACTGATACGGTGGCGGCGATTGCGCAGTCGATCACGTTCGATACTGAATTCACCCCGGCCCAGAAATTCAGCCATTTGGTTCTCCATGTTGTGACTGTATCAAATATATTTGACTTTTTTGGTGGGTCGGACGTTGGCGGCCCGCACACTAGTTGACACGCGTGTGTCAACTGGTCTGTGTCAACTCAGATTTCGGCTTAACGTGTTGCAGAATATCTTTCAATGCACTTGTAATCGTTTTTTCAACTCTGCCACTTGTGCATTTGGATATCGCTCTACAACAGGTGAAGGCGAAATCTGAGTTGACACAGCAGTTATCTCACATGTGTCAATTAGTGTTCAGCTCGCCATTGTGTGTACTCTCCAATAGAAGGGCGTCTCTAATAGAAGGGCGGGTAAAAAAGTTGACGAAAAAATAGAAGGGCGCCCTTCTAATGTGTTGCTGCTGAATGTTTCATCGTACGCCCATGCATTAAGCACACAGAACCCTCACCATAGTTAAGCGAAATGCATATTTCCATATTTTATCTAATTTAATTGTGTTGAATTCAATATTTATTATCAAAAATGACAACCATGTCGATATTATATTACTGACAGGCTTGAGGCAACACATGCAAATCCACGCAGACATGGATTTATCGCAGCAGTGATGCCTGAATACTGAAAGTGCTCACGTTTCTCCATATATTCCTGCCCATAATCGTCCTTGATTTCATCCGAAAGTTTGCCCCACTTTCTTTTTATTCTGTCCGTGAGCGCGTGACTGTCGCTCATGGCGGTGCGCTGGAAGCCGGGCTCTATGGTGTGCACGGACACGCCGAAGTGAAACAAGTCGCGCCTGTGTGTAATTATGACGTCCATGGAAAACTGTCATAGCAATATAAATAGGTGTGTGATGCGCCGTGAAGTTTCTTCACGCAGACGCGCAGTGTCAGCGTGAAGAAACTTCACTGTGCCTGTGGACACTTCACTAACCACGCAAATAAACAATTATGCTGCTTTAGTTCGTGAAGTGCGCTCCACTAATTTTGAGCATCGTGAAGCCAAGTGAAGTACGTGGATTGTGGAAGACACTTCACCTCTAATCTCGTGAAGCGTGTGGAAGTATCTTCAGTAGAGTTGGAAAAAAACGTTTTTTTTAACTCGATGTTTTTTTTAAAAAAAACGTTGTTTTTTTAAACGTTTTTTTTAAATAAAAAACGTTTTTTTTAAAAGCTCCCAGATATGACCTTGAGTCAACATATATAGGTATATCAGACAGTGACAATACTCTGTGATGTTATATATGACCATATAATGTCTGTGGAGCCATGGGATAGCATTATAAGTGGTGATTTGTGTCAAAAATATCCATTTTTTGTCGACATATCGTTCGTATATCGCCTTATAGTCGAATGTTCGTGACTTCCAAGTGAAGTTTGGCATGGTATAGTGATCAGACAAGGTTATAAAAGGAGGTTGTTACTTTGGGAGTGATATGTTACACACTGTGGAGGTACATGGAAGCACATTACCTCAATATTATATACTACAGCAACATATTAGGGCTTATTAACCCATGGTAGCAGATAGAAATGGATACTTTGATACTAAAAATGCCACAAAACCAATGGAAACAACCACCAATGTCAATTTGTGTGTGAAATTGCGCGCTTGCGCGCGAAATTTTTGCAAAATACCTAGTGCTTAGTACTAAAAATTTCGGCCGATGTTTTTTAAAAAAACAAAACATTTCGGACGTCATGTTTTTTTTAATAAAAAACGTTTAAAAAAACATCGGCCAACCCTAATCCTCACTGAGCCCGCTTCCACACGCTCCACGAACAGATTTTTTGCAATGTGCATTGCGTGCAATTGAGTTTGATTTTTTCGAGCAGCTTTTCCTTTGCTGTTGGTCACTTACTTTTCACACTGGCAGCATATTGGTATGGTTTCTGATAAAATGTGTCTGCACACTAGTTTACTTAGTGCCAGCGGTCAACTGAAAAATTGAACTGGCTTTTAATAACCGTGGTCACTAACTTTTTGGTTTGTATTGACTAGTTTTTGGTGCCGGCTAATGCATCTCCACCAACTCAAACACGCTTAAGACGTTATTTTTCAGTTGAGCGCGAGGCGACCGTCAACTGGAGCGCTCAACTCTAAATAAATCGGGTTCCCGAAGTAGAACATGTCGGACTAAAAATATTCATCCAGGAATCAATTCCAATCATGGAACAAACCTGATGACATTGGCATAGGCGTCCAAAGCGCATTTAGACACAACATATTCCGGTATCCTGTTGCTCTGACGCACTACCATGCTTGACATTATCACTAGGCGCCCATGGCATTTTTTGATCAACGGAAGGAGTGCCTGAATTTTGATGGGAGGGGCGTTTTTTGAGTTCAACGATGATTGTAAATATGTGAGATATATACCGTATTTACTCGAACAATTCCCCCGTCTTGAATAATCCCCCTGCTAGACGAGTGAGAAACAATAATTCCCCCTCCCAATAACCAGTAAAAATAAATCATAAATATTATAAATAAGAATAATAGGGGATTATTCGAGTAAATACGGTTAATATATTGAATGAGATGGTAAATGGCTCAAGTTTCCGGGAAAATGCGGAAGAATTACATAGAAACAGGGTGCACGCCAGGTCCGCCACCCAAATTCGGAGTCGGTGCCGGACGCCATATCTCCAGTTGTAGTGGGGGGATTTATTCGAAATTTTTAGGGCATATACTCGAAACCCACCCACTACTATATACGGGCTGGGGAAGGTCGGCGACCCACACTCAGGTGGGTCGCCGACCTTCCCCAGCCCGTATATAGTAGTGGGTGGGTTTCGAGTATATGCCCTCAAAATTTCGAATAAATCCCCCCACTACAACTGGAGATATGGCGTCCGGCACCGACTCAGAATTTGGGTGGCGGACCTGGCGTGCACCCTGTTTACGAACGGGCACATCACCTATTACACTCACATGTGTCACTCTAATCACTCCGAGTGCATTCACATTCCAAGCATTATCATAATCATCCACGGAAAGCCATTCATCGGGCAGTCCGGCGCCACACACTGCCGCATTGTGCACAACCGCCCACAGACCCATATCTGGTGTTTTTCATTGTGCTTGTTAAGTGGCGTGGATGTGAAATAGACATTTCAAACCTTTGACTTCATGATAAATCAGTTTTGCCACTCTGTCCACATGCTCCTGTTTTGTCACATCCAATAAGACTGGTTTTAACTTGTCTGATGTGCCAGCCTGCAGGCTTTTTGATTTCAGGTTTTCCATTCCCTGTTTATGTTGGTGGATTGTGCTTAGTGTCAGATGTATTTGTGTAAATATTTATACTGAATGTACTGCATGCTTTACATACAATATGTTACCATTTTTTGATTAGTGAAGGTGCTTAATGAATTACCGTATTTGCTTGAATAGTTCCCCCCTTGAATAATTCCCCCCTCGAATAATCCCCCCCCCCCTGTGAGACGAGTGAGGAAATAATAATTCCCCCCCCCTTGAATAATCCCCCCTTTGAAGATTTGATTAATTTGTTGTATCTAAATTTAACAAAAATGGCACGTTATTGTGTTTTGTAGTGCATTTTTTTTACACGAGTTGATAGAAACATGCTTGAAAATTTTGACGAAATAATAATTCCCCCCCCCCTTGAATAATTCCCCCCTTCGAATAGTTCCCCCTCAAAAAAGTCTGACGAAATAATAATCCCCTTGGGGGATTATTCAAGCAAATACGGTATGCACTAATTTCACTGACAATGAAAACAATTAAATGTAATGAGGAGTTTTAAAGACCCCCAGTTCTTTATTAAGGTGGGATATGGTAAGTTTCATTTTGAACTGTGCTGCCAGTAGGCTACATGTGGGTGTATAGATCTCTAACCACAGGAAGTCAGATTACTTTACAATGATGCATATCCATCCTTGCCATCCACCCTTAATATTAAAAAAAACTGAGAAAAACTCGCCTGTTCTGTACGACATCCCGCAAAAACGCGCACCCCCATTTCAGAAAACCTATGTGCCATAATCTCTCCCATGCCATAATCACAGCCCGTGATCAAAATGCTTCTCTTACTCAAGTTCTTTATATGCACTCTGTCAAAATAGGCCCTGATTATATGATAAATAATATAAACAAGTCCAAGGTAGAAAACCGCTTGCAGTATCGTGGAGTCTACTGTCGTCATATTTACTTTATTTACTCACCTCAAAACTGTGAAATTTTGCCCTCTGGCTGGAGTGTTTTGAACAGTGCTGTCTCTGTTCTATGTAAATATTTATATGCGCGCATTGAACTTTGGATTGTTAAAGGTCAAGGTAGTGCAGCCGTGAGAAATGCAGTTGCATGCGTGACGCGTGAATTGCAAATCCCACGCCAATAGGTTTGCTCTACCATACGCCCCAGGGTGGAGCCAACTTTGACCTGTGAGGTCAACGCCACCCCTTAATCCGCTCAATGCGTGCATTAAGAGCCTTTGTGATGCCGCTTCAGAGGAATTAACTTTCCGGCGGCAACACAATAACACAAATCAGTGGAGTTAAATGCTTATTATGCTATTTTTTTGTTGAAAATGACAATGGTATTCAAATATATATGAGACGTGAAGTGATAAAGTTCCAAACTTCCAAACTTCCAATGAAAGCAATAAATCAGATAAATGTTTTAAATTTCATTTATGTAAAACATTTACCGTATTAGGTACCTCGAATTATCCCCCCTTGATATATCATTTTTGGACACATTTGGCGAAATAATAAACCCCCATGGGGTTATTTCGAGGTAATACGGTATTTCATTTCTTTGAATAAATTTCATTTACTTAAAGCACCAGCCATACTTATATTTAAAAACGTTTTTCGGAAACTTGCATGCGCTGACCGACACTGAACAAACAATGCAACGATAATGCAATGCAACAATGCTCATTGGCTAGCCATTTTTCAGCAAAAATGACCAAGTCCATTGGCGCGGGAATTGCATATAACAGCTAGCCTTCGCTGCGCTGTGTAAAATGGGCCGCGTTGAAACAACGACGCTCCCTTCAAAATAGTACAGTCAGTTCGAAATATAATTTTACGCAGCGGCGGCAGTTGCAGTTGCGTCGACCGTACAAAAAACGACTGCGGCGAGTCGTTATGGTGACGCCACGCAGTGCCGCAGCCACTTCATCACACTGCCGAAATTCGTTTATATACGCACGAAGGTTACTTAGTTATTGGCGGCCGTAAAAATGGCACACGGGCCAGTTTATGTAGGCAGTCGTTCAAAGTCTAGCATACAACCTGAGTAACTATAATAATTCGAGTAAGAGTCAGCGTGCAGTGGAAGGGCGGTAAGTTTGAAAAGTTGTGCCACTTGACAGCCTGCCTAGTGAACTGGGGGACGGCGTGACTGCAGAAAGATGTGGAAACAGTGGTTTTCTTATAATATATAGGTTTGGCACATGTTGATGTTCCACATATTGAGCATCTGCATATTCGTTCATGTGTCAAAAAAGTCCACAAAAATGTCCACAACAATCCACAAAATCAAAAGCAGAAGCATGTCCACTCCACAGCATAAGCATAAACAAAATGTCAAAAAATGACAATTTACGCTGTATGATAAAATACTTCAATGGATGTGCACTGTATGTTAGGCTGTGGAATTGATTTAGACTGCAAGTATACTTGAACATACACATCCATTGAGGCTTTCAAGGTATCTGAACTACTGAAGTACACCACCATGTCACCAAAACCAGACCAAAACTTGACAGCAGCAAAATATTTTTTCTTCATCAAATCATCACATTCTTTTTACAAAAACCATTTCAGCTCATCAGAAACTTGTTTATCGAGAGCCTGATTGACTGACTCATGTACTGTATTACCTCGTACTACCCCCCCCCCCCCGCCTCAAAATGGGCCGGGGAAATAATACCCCCCTCGAAGTACCCCCTCCCTTCGGAATGATGTACGTAATGTATTTATGTAATAAATATGTCATGTATGCAATGTACATGATGTATATTACTGCTAATTTGCATTGCAGCTACACATAGACTATTTTGTGTAGCTATCTACGTTTTTATGTCCAAATATATCCTGTTTGGATACATTTATTACCTGTTTTGGGTACGCAAATGCCTACTACGACGAAAATTCCTGACGAAATAATAAAACCCTCCTCGAATTAACCCCTCCCTCAAACTTTGCTGGCGAAATAATAAACCCCCATGGGGGTATTTCGAGGTAATACGGTAAATACATATTTAAATACTATACATACTGTATTTCCTTGAATTACCCCCCGGGGGGCTAATTTTTCAGAGTGAAAACTTTGAGAGAAAAACATGAAAAATGCAACAATAACCACCATTTATAAGTTTTTACAGCTTTATATAAGATGCAGATGGTATAAACGATGTTCTAACGTAACACAGTAAGTGTTTTGAACGTCTGTTATGCATTTCCCGGACTACAAATTCATAGTGCCCATTTTGAGGGGGGGTATTTCGAGGAAATACGGTACATACATTGTGTATGCATATACTCACATTGTTCAGTACAAATCATGTGCCTGAAAAAAACTCAAAAAACATTTCCGTATTTTCTGTGTTTCCGTGTTCTCCAAAAAAAACTCATTTTAGTTGCCGTGTTTTTCAGAATTGTTGAGTTTCCGTGTTCCTGTGTTAAACAAAAACACAGAAACTCAATGACTGTTTTTGCCATCGCTGCCCACAAGATGATGCGGCGCCACCGCAATTCGACGCGGCCTAACTGACAAAATCATCGCGTGAGTAAGACAGAAACTCCGGGCACCGACCAACGATGGAAAAAACACAGAAATTGAACACAGAAACTCATTGAGTTTCTGTGTTTTTGTTTTACACAGAAACACGGAAACTCATAAATTTTGAAAAACTCAAAACTCAAATGAGTTTTTTTTTGGAGAACACAGAAACACAGAAACACGGAAACACAGAAAAGTTTTTTGAGTTTTTGTGTTTTTTTTCAGCGAAGTGGTTGAATGCACATTAATTCAGTTAAACTAAACATAATAAGATAAGGATCTATAGTATGTAAATATGTACATAATGTATTCATATTTTATAATGGTACAAAAAAGAAATTAAAGATGGCATGCACATGTCATGGTGGATTTGACAATTTAAGTTTTGACATTTAAGTATACCTTATTACCTTGAATAACCCCCCTTGAATTAACTCCCTTCAAAATGGACTGGTGAAATAATAAGCCCCGCCCCCCTCGAAATACCCCCCTCCAGGATGATGTACATCATGTATCCAATGTACATGATGTATTTATTACTGCTAATTTGCATCACAACTACACATAGACTGTACTAGGTTTTGTAGCTGACTACATGTTTATTTCAAATATATCCTGTTTGTACGCATTTATAACCTGTTTGGGTACGTAAATGCCTACTATTTTCTATGATCCTTACAAAACTTTCTGACGAAATAATAATGCCCATGGGGGTATTTCAAGGTAATATGGTAGTTGTAGTTCAAATAAATTCCGTAGTCTTCCATACAGTGCACATCCATTGAAGAATTTTGGAGTACTGCGTAAATTGTCGTTTCTGGGCATTTCGTTGCTGGTGTTGTGATGTTGATGTCCTCATTGTGGACATTTTTAAGGACTTTTTTGACACTTGAATGAATACACAAATGTTATGTGGGGTTAAAACATGTGCAAAACAATATTTTATAAGAAAACCACTGTTTCCAGATCGAAATGCTGTAAATCAAAATTTTTGGGGCGAAAACTCGAATTTTTTGGGGAAAAAACTCGAGTTTTTTTTGAAAAACTCAAAAAACTCGAGTTTTTAGAAAAAAACACAGAAATAAAAACAGAGTTACTCAAGTTTTTTACAAGAAAAAAACTCAAAACACAGGTATTCATTTTTGAAAAACTCAAAACACAGAAAGTGTTTTTTTTTGGAGAACTTACCCATCGTTGGCACCGACGCACGCATGACTGCGGCCGTCGAGATAACGCCCATGGAGGAACTTAGTCACGAAATTAGTCACATCGTGGGGTGACAGGTAATTGATGGTACTTATAGGGTGTGCCAGAATTTCAGCGACAGCGTTTTCAGTGGGTGTAATTGAAGGGACGAGAAAACTGGATTTGGTTCTATGGATTGAAGATAACGTTTTTTTCGGTGACCCGTTTGAACCCTCGAACCTGTTAACACTGAGAGACTAAAAAGCTTTGTCCCATAAATTCCGGAACATCAAAAAGAAACTAAAATTCTCCGCTGGATAAATATTATCATCAAAAGACATAAATCACTCAATAAATGTTTGGCTGTGAAGGAAACCCCAGTAACGGGGGGAACAAATTTCGCTTTTTATTCAAAACTGCACGAGACTGAGTTAAAATGGGTACAAGATATGTTCACACATACGGGAATTATTCACGTCATTCACTCACAGGTCGTTTATCGTTTTTTCTGTCAGTTCCCCCAGTAGCGTGAACTTGGGGGGGGGGGGGACTATTGTAGTTATACTGGCACTACATTCTATTTACATGCATTCCCATGGTTGTATAGGATTTTGGGTGATTGGTCTGAACCCCTAAACTTTATGTTTCAGCCAATCTTTGTATGTGACTACTTGGTTGTTTAGGTCAGTTGATGTTCATTAACTCACTTTTCCCTCATCATTCATGTCCCCTTCGGGGGGTGACCATCTATGAATATGAGATGCAAGACTTTAAGACCCGTGTCGCCAAGTGACGTTCCACCTAAAACGCAACAACACCACGTCTCAAACACAAATCTCCTATGGTTGTTGGCTTAGTGGACTTGGCTTTGCCTCTTGCCCAAGGTCCACATGCCACCAATCCATCTGAACCCCACGCATGTTTCTCATCTGTGCCATGGACTCAGTACGCAGTGAGCCTCGTTTCCCGTGTGCACAACAGTACACGTTCACGGTGTGGAAAGGAAATGTTGTACATATTTAGATACTGAATATTGGGCACCTTTCCGATACGCATTTATTTATTTGAATGCACACACACAGTTGAAGGGTGTGCTTCTGAAAGTACCGATCTACAAATTCGTCAAATTTGAGTTAGGACCATTTTTGGGGTCCCCATAATAATGCGCTTCAAAAATATATATAATATGTGGGGGGTGCGAAATTCAATTTTGAGATATGGGGGGTCAAAAAAAAACAAAAAAATCGCAAAATACAGTTTTTGAAATTTTAAAAGTACTGATCTACCAGCTTTTTCAGCTTTTGTGTCTTTAAAAGTACTGATCTACACACTTTTTTCAAAATTGTTCTTTTAAATGTACTGATCTGCACATTATTTTTTATGCTTCTAAAAGTACCGATGTCAGATCGGCGTCCGGTTGCACAAGAACTCATTTTGTGCTTTTTTATTATGGGTAAAAGTACCGATCTACAGCTTTCTGATTTTGTGCTTTAAAAAATACCGATCTACATGCTATTACCAATTTGTTCCTTTAAAATGTACTGTACTATTTACAAAAATACAATTCCCTAAATTTTATATAGCTAGTGTTATGTGTATAATCAATGATTATACCCATGCATGTGGATACCCAACAATATGGCCGAAATACGCTTACCCAAAATTCCCATACCCAATACCCATGTATGGGTATTGCATGCTCCAAACTTTCAATCGCGATTATCTCAAAATCGATTTTTTGTAGATCGGTACTTTTAGAAGCACACCCTTCAGTTGCAAAAATCACGGGAGATCTTCAGGGGTTTTTGGAATCGAACTAAAATGTAACTACGAAGTGACTTACTAGCAGAGCTACATCCGAATAATTATCACCATCCAAGCTATCAAAAATAAATCACATCTCAAAGCCGATCGAAACTTTTCTTGCCAGTCAAATCAGTCACAAAAATGTGCCTTCTTCTGATGAATGCCACAATGAGCACGATGACAGTGGTGCAGGCGACACCACACAAAGCCATGGCGTAGCCCACGAATCTGGAGCTGGTCATGCAGATCTGGGGGCAGTCCTAACCCCTGTAGAGTGTCAAGTAAAGTGTCAAATGTCATGGAAAATGTCAATCAACAAAAAATTAGAAAATATTTCATTACTGAACTTTGCACGAGAATTGAAGGTTTTATTTACATTTGTCATGACAATTGACATTTTACATGACATTTCACATTTTACATGACATTTGACACTTTACTCGGCACTTTCCAGGGCTTGGGACTGCCACCTGTGCGTCTTCATTAGCCATTATCTGGTCGCCACTGAGCGGCGGCACTGGCTGCGCGTCTATGCTGCGCAGATTTACTATGGCTGATTGGGTGGTGAATTTTTTGTCTGGCTTGGCTGGATGTGCGGCTGCTGCAGTCGGCATTGGCGCGTCGGTGTCTGAAAGAGGTGATTGTGTGTGTGTTAAATTAATTGTTTCTAAACTTGTTAATTAATGTTAATTTACTAAATTTTCATATGCGTTGCGATTAGAGAAGTCATTTCTCCATCAATATCTCGATGATGAAAACCGGCCCGGTTATTTAACAAAAAGGCGCGATAAGGCTCGCACGAAACTTATGAAACAAGAAACTCTTCTTTTATTTTCGTTGTATTATTCAAAAAATCTGTAAAATATATTTTTAATCCCACCGGCACAAAAATCACACCCAACCAGACTAATCCACTTACCTCCATCCTCCACAAAATCCAACACGGTGACCACTCTCTCCGGCAGGTCGAAAGTGCTCTCAAAATCGCCAAAGGACCTTTTACTGCGCCACTTTTTGACCAACTTCAACTGATACGGCGAGGCGGGCTTCATGTCGGCCGGCAGCGCCGCGCCGCCGCTGCCGCCGCCGGTGTTATATGATGACGTCACTGTCTGTGTGACTGTGCTTCTAGAGCCTGAGTCGTAGGGGTTGTCGCTCGTGTCGCACTTTGGTCGCTGCGAGGGGGGGGGGGATTGTTTTGTAGTATGTATTCTGTACACTGTGCCATTCGCGTGCAGTCCCAGACCCTGTAAAACACTGTAATGGACCGATTACAGCTCGGACGTAAAATTCCAGCGTAAAATTCCAACTCCAACTTGATTACATGAAAGTGAATGATGATACAGGTCTGCAATTTTTCATGGACAATATGTTTATCAATACCTTCATTGTGATCAAGGGTCATTGTCCACGGTCACTTCTATTTGATTCTGAAAATTCAAAAATTTCGATTTTACGCTGCAATTTTACGCCAGCTGAAGAACAATCAATTCTACGCTATGTCATTGCCTGCAATCACCAGGGGCCATATTTAATTCTCCCTACAGATTTGTAGGGTGGGGCGTATGCCCGATAGATTTTTTAAAGTTCAGCCGCATCGACGCACATGCACCGAGAGCAAGGCGGTTTGTAAAATATACGCAACCATCCCTTAAGGTCGCCGATATTGCAATATGACGATATCGCTTCGATTTTGGCCCGGAAATCACTATTTCGTCATTTCTTGGCTGTCTGCCAATTGTTTTTTTTTTTTTTTTGTCGGACGGGTTACTCGCATAAGTCGCGCTTTTGTACGCTCGTGCATGCATTTCTTTCTTGTCGCTGCCCTCATGGTTTCGGTTGCAGACAGTGAACACTAAAAAAGTGACCACCTGACTACACAAAAGCGCGACTTATGCGAGTAACCCGCCCGACAAAATAAAATAAAAAACGAATTGGCCGACGGCCAAGAAATGACGAAATCATGATTTCCGTGCCAAAATCGAAGTGATATACGTAATATTGCAATATCGGCGACCTTAAGGGATGGTTTCGTATACCGTATTACCTCGAATTATCCCCCCCTTGAATTAACCCCCCCCTCGAAATACCCCCCCTAAATTTCGGCTGAGGAAATAATAACCCCCCCCTCGAAATACCCCCCCTAAAATTGAGTGTATCGTGAACGTACATGACAAATAACGCAGTTTGTGATCTGTACAAGTCAGAACACACGTTAAAACTGATGATTGAGTGATGTTAGGGAAGGGTTTATGTGTATATATACAGTTATATATGCCTAAAAACACATATGCATCTATGTAATTGCTTGATTTTTCTACGTCTGAGTATGCGGAATTTCTGTAAATTTCTGGCGAAATAATAGACCCCCCTCGAATAACCCCCCCCTCGAATTATCCCCAGCTCAAATTTTGCTGGCGAAATAATAAACCCCCTGGAGGTATTTCGAGGTAATACGGTATTTTACAAACCGCCTTGCTCTCGGTGCACGTGCGTCGATGCGGCTGAACTTTAAAAAATCTATCAGGCGTACGCCCTACCCTACAAATCTGTAGGGAGAATTAAATCTGGCCCCTGGCGTAGCTGATTTATCGATTGATTTTTCTTCAGCTAGCGTAAAATTGTAGCGCAAAATCGAAATTTTTGCATTTTCAGAATCAAATAGAAGTGACCGTGGACGATGACCCTTGGTCACAATGAAGGTATTGATAAACATATTGTCCATGAAAAATTGCAGAATCATCATCCACTTTCAAGTAATCAATTTCGTGATGGAATTTTACGCTGTAATTTTACGTCCGAGCTGTCATCGCAGCATAAAGGATAAAAAACCCTGTAAATTTCATGTGTCATGTAAAAGACCCTGTAAGTGTAAAGTGTCAAATGTCATGTAAAGTAGCGAAATCTTATGTTTCTTTGTATCCAAATCTTACGTAAAAGCATAGGATTTGGATACTAGCGAATAAGATTTTGATACTTTACATGACACCTGACACATTGCATGCTCTTTTACATGACATTTGACACTTGGTGGGATATTTGACACATGACGTTTTACAGCGTCTTTTGCATTTTACAGGGTCCGGGACTGGCACCAGAACCAACGATTTCGCTGCATCCAGTAATGTCGTCTCTTATCCTCAAATCAATCTGGCAATTGTAATACAGCGTGGGTCGGTCGGCGAACTTGTACACGTGCATGAACTGGCCCGCCATCAGCGGGCTGGTATACTCCAAGTTCTGGAGCACAAAATCATCCAGTGAACATCCATCCTGATCTAGCACTAGCACGGCGCTGCCGCCCTTGAGGCAGTCCCATACCCTGTAAACTGTACAGTAAAGTGTGAAATGTCATGCCAAATGTAATTTAAAGAAGATTTTATTACTGAACTTTGCATGAAATTTTACATGACATTTTACATTTTACTTTACACTTTACAGGGTCTGGGATTGGCACCTGCCCGTCGTCGACTGTGCATGAGTGCACGCGCATGCAGAACGCTCCCGCCGCCGCGCCGGAAGCTACGCACGTCCATTTGTGGTAGATCTTGTCGCCGATGCGGGCGTAGCGCACCGCGGTGCCCTTGTGGGGGTGAAGGGGGTTGCCGCAATTACGAATCGTGACTCGATTTTGGTGCTTTTGTACGAAAGTAAAAATACCTAGGTGTTAATATTTGAAATATAAATGCGATGTTTTTCTATTTCCTGATTCTCTTAAAAATCTCAGACAAATCTCTCAAAAAGAAAATATAGCTTAATCTCTGTGGAGAACCTGGCAAAGCAATAAATATTATGTTTTGATATTTTCCGACATTCTTTAAATTTAAATCTCCCAAATATTCTTTCAACGCTAGTTACGATACATCGGGCGAGCCAGCCAGGATCTCATATCTGCAGTCGGGCATGGGTAACGCGCCGCGTAGCTGCTCCGTCGTCAGCATGCTGCGCGGCGAACATTTTCGTACATTGGCGCTGCGCACACTTGTACACCACCGAAATTTGGGAAACTTGTAAATCCATTTTGGTAAACTGTTTGCACAAAAACAGTAAGAAACACTGTACAGAGTTGTGCAGTGTTTCGTGCTGTTTCGTCAAACAGTTTCCTAAAAATGGTCGAGCACTATAGTGCAAAACTATAGTGTTTGGGCACATAACATAAAAAGCCCATCAAATCAAACCAAAAACCCCACTCACGCAATATCAATATGCTGCGTCACATGTTTCCTCGACTCCCTATAGAAACAGTTGACCCTATAAGCCCTATCCACTTTGGACACCAAAATCGGATGGAAGGACACTATGACAGTGGCGGTGATAGCCAGGGGGCAGTCCCAGACCGTGTAAAATGTCCTGTAAAATGTCAAGTGTCATGCAAAGCGTCAAAAGTCATGTAAAATGCCCGGTAAAATGGCAAACGTACGTTTGCCATTTTACCGGGCATTTTACATGACTTTTGACGCTTTGCGTGACACTTGACATTTTACAGGACATTTTACACGGTCTGGGATTGGCACCAGGCCGCCGTCGGGCTGCCGCCGCCTGCCCACGCCGCACTGGTTGAAACGGAGAGAGAAGGACGCCTGGCGGCCGCCCGCGCCCCCCATGTAGCACTCTGGCTGGTAGGCGTAGCCCTGTGGGGGTGTAGGGGTTGCTTTTGGGGGGGGGGGGGGTTGTGACTTGATGGTTTTGGAGAGTGAATGGGTATGATAGTAGGTTAGCTTTTTTCGTACAAAATAGTTTTCCTTTCCGGTGGTGTGGCACGGCTCTCATGCACAATACGTAAAATATGATTATTGTCGTGGCATTTCAGAAAAAACCGGCCACGGTGCGTTCACAAAACAATTTCTATGCTTTCTATTGTACTTGCTTGAATAATTCCCCTGGGGAATTATTATTTCGTCAAACTTTTTGACGGGGGAATTTTTCGAGGGGTCAATTATTCAAGAATGGGAATTATTCATGAGGGAAAATTATGCAAGGGGGGGACTATTCAGGTATCCAACATGAAACATTGACAAAATACCCTAACCCTCTCACCTTGACAAATATTTTCCCATTAAAGGCGTTTGCAGTAGAAAAATGCAACGAGAAGTGGTCCGTATCGCAGTTCACCTCTGGCATGCCTGAAACTCCATTGTCAATCGCTATGCTTTGCACCAAACGCTGCTGCATGTTCTGGATGGGGATAGTGCTGTTTAGCATTTAAGAAGGATACTTTAAAAATCAAATATACTTAACATCAAATATAATTACCACTTAATATACTTACCATTAAAGCAGTTATCAAAACGGCGGCGGCAATCATTTTGTCGTAGACTATGCCGGGATTGTGAAATAGACCAAACTCTTGCGTGAACATCATAAAAAATGCGGACCGGAATGACTAGAGGTTCGAGTCAAATTTTACGAGCTGCGAGTTTGAATGAGCTGGTAACTTTGAAATTCAATCAAGGTCACACGCACAGTTAAATTACATTTTTACACAATAGCACAAATTAGTTAGAAAGTCAGCACGCTCCGAACACTATCGACAGTGCATCCAACAGCTAATCAATTACCAGCCAATGTTCACTATTTTGCATATCGCAAGGGACCAATTCGGACCGTCAAACTTCAGCCAATTTAAAAATGAAAACGTTTTTGGAAATTGACCGCAGAATCGAAAGCAGCCACAAGCACGCATTATTCGACTTTCGAATGTCGTTATCGGCGAGCACATGGACAGCAGGTGCGGTCGGAGTTGATCGCATGGATGCGACGCGGGGATTGAGCAACGAATTCTATGTGAATGGCGGCCGCTTGTCGCGTGCGCGGCAGAATGGCCAATCCAATAGATTTATAGACAGCGCCCCATTTTCTATCGGGCGCCCATGCAAACTTCGGATATCGATTTCAGGCTGAACTTTGACTTTTGATCGGGCGCATCCACGCAATTTCTGACTGCGTCACAGATTGTATGACAAACGTCGCCGCATTTCTACAGTGAAAGCACATGTAGATATCTACATCAGTTTGTGCGGCGCAAAATGAAGTCACTTTCATTGATTCGGCTCATTGAACACGCTCAGCAACGGCAAACACATGACATTGGACAATATCAACCAGCACGTCAAAGAATGGGTGTGTGATGTGTTCGGGAAGCGCTTTCACACGCTTCACGATGTTCATAAATTTCGTGAAGCGAAATGAAGTGTGAAGCGAGACGCGTGCCGCTTCACGTGCATCCAGCCCGCTTCACGACGCATATAGCTGTCAAGGTGAAGGCAATTGGCTTGATCATCTTGTAGCTCAAACCGAACAAACGACAAAACAGCGCTAGCCCAAAATAATTCCACGCACGGAACCAATCAACACTATATATGCGACAAGTTGCTGCAAATAAGAGGGCTGGTCATTTGTTTGCGTCGCATGCGCGCCGCAATACAATGGCGCATGCGCGCGGCGGCAAAAACGCATGATCCCCCTGTTTGATCTGCCGCTGCGTGACTGTACTTTCTGGTCGCTTTTGCCGCTGCAAGATGTACCTAAATTGGATGAATGGCGGTGAAATCAGAGTTGTTAAAAGTACTGAACTTTTTTGCAAGTAAACGTAAATGTAAAGTAAAGTATTTATGTTTTACTCACAGGTGAGTCTAGAAAACGTTAAGTATTTATTTTTTACTTTTACTCATGAGTAAACGAGAGTAAATTACTTTTGTCACTGGAAAACGTAAAAATGAGTATTTTTGAGAAATTTTGCCCCAATTTTCTCTCAAAATCACTAATTTTTGAACTTTTTCAACATAAATTCACTAGTTAATGTATTTTTGAATATTTTTATGCTGTTTTGTATATTTTGTCCCTATTTTTAGTTTTTCTCTAATTTAGTTTCCTTTATGCCTTGAAAAAGCCTGTTTGAAATACGTTTTCTGTACTAGCGTACTTTCAAAAAGTACGCGAGTGAGTGAGTACCGGTATTTTTGTGGGAGGAAACGTAAATACGTTTCAACAACTATGGGTGAAATGCCGCGTTTGTAGTGGAAGAGTGTACATACAATAACTGCAGATTTTGCCGCTTTGTTTGTGCTTGAGGCGAACGGTAGTGCGCATGTGGAAGAGCCATGCGAAAAATAACAATATACCGAGAACATTTCGTGGATGGCCATCATGTATAATACATATTTACACTTTATTTTCGTTTTTTTTCTTCAAATCTAACCATTCACATTTTGAAACATCTGTCAGAAGATGAGCGTATTTTAATAGGAATAAATATTATGAAGTTTCGTTTTTTTATAATGGTTTTTAGAATGCAAACTAGGTGTTCAAAAGAATGCGATGCGTGTATAGATGCAGTATTCATTTTTTACAAAGTGATTTAAATATATAGGATGGATAAGCAGCAGGCTATATAAACATGAACAATGACTCAATCAATGACCACGAAATATCGTAATCGCGGAAAAATGAAAAATATTTATGCCTCTGATCTGATGTTCTGTATAATAAACACTTACAAGAAATTATCAAACTGACATCCAGGTGCCAATTCTGCGAGTATATAGGAAAGCGGGAGGTGATAAGCCAAATAAAATTTGTTTTAGTTTACAAATTTATTTATAACCACTTGTCATTTACTTTTCTTACTACTTGACCACTTGAGGAATTGGCCCCGCGATGTATTACAATGAAAAATGCTCGTCACATTTGCACCAATCTCAACGGAATAATTCTATGA
Source organism: Sphaerolaimus hirsutus (assembly GCA_964036195.1). Classification (NCBI taxonomy): domain Eukaryota; kingdom Metazoa; phylum Nematoda; class Chromadorea; order Monhysterida; family Sphaerolaimidae; genus Sphaerolaimus; species Sphaerolaimus hirsutus. The sequence continues at coordinate 6,026,326 of OZ038457.1, forward strand.
TTGATTTTTTCACAAAAAAAAACAATATATGAATAAGGCGGAGCTGCGGAACACAGCACAATTTTAATTATCTTACCTTACTCAGTTTGCGAAATACTGTTTTACAATTTTGAAGAAAAAAAATTACCACCGATGCTGTCGGATCGCTTATGAACCACGGAAATATCATTTGTGCAGATATCATAAATCGTTATAAGCGAAATCACACCCGCGCCTGGCAGTGGAGGAGATTCGGATTCCTAAGACAAATTTGTGGTAAATGGCGGCCCGCATACTAGTTGACAGATGTGCGTCAGTCAACTGGTCTGTGTCAACTCAGATTTCGGCTTCACGTGTCGCACAGCGATCTTCCAATGAACTCGCCGTAATATTTATTTGTCAACATTGCCGCACGTGCATTGGAACATCGCTCTGCGACACGTGAAGCCGAAATCTGAGTTGACACAGACCAGTTGACACACATTGTCAACTAGTGGGTGGGCCGCCAATACGATATTATACGGTAGATGCAATGATTTTGTGAAGCGTAGTACTTATTGATACATCCATGGTGTATAATACCATAACCACAAAGTTGTCAATTACTAAATTGGGTGCGCGCAAAGAGTGAACTAGGTAAGTTAGAAATGAAAATATCATAAATAATACAGTTACGTATAGTACATTCTCATAATGAATCAATTTTATCGAAACAAGGTCACTGGGTATTCCCATGAGTTGGTTATATATAGCGAAATTTATTACAAAAAAATCACACTTCATAAATTACATAACAACACAAAGAGCAGCGGCCGCGAGCGCCGCAAGAATACCAAAAAAAGTTGAGAACAGGCCCATTTTAGGGCAGTCGGAATGGCTCCCTGTAAACAACCAAACAGGGTCAAAAACAACACCTTTTTATGTAAACAATGAAATATACAAATAGAACCACAGTCGCGTGGGTGGATCACAAAGTTCTGGCTAGAATCTCTGAGCGGACGGGGGCTGCAGTTTTTATCAGTCGCACTGCAGCGCGTAGTGATCGAATGAGCCAAGGTACTCTAGGGCTGCTTGATAGCAGAAGTGATACTGGTCCTGAGGGGGGTTGGGTTGATTTGAGGGTTGGGGGTGAAGTTATTCAGTATGATTAGCACACGATTTCCAGGGCCCAGATTTAATTAGGAAGGCAGGTGTGCCTGACACGCCCGACAAATGCAAATGAATCCATATAATGGTCGATTTACATTAAATTTGTGTGGAAATCGATCATTATATGGATTCATTTGCATTTGTCGGGCGTCTCAGGCACGCCTGCCTTTCTAATTAAATTTGGGGCCATGCCTTACTTTTCATCAAGAATTTATCAACATTCGACAAAAAATGAATTGGAATTTGTTTTGTTCTTGTATTTATTAAACATGAAGTTGATTGACACGCAGTTTACGCAATCAGATTGAAAAAATACTTCATATAATTATTCAAGTGTCTTCAAGTGTCAAGTTGTTTCTTTCACCACTTCAACTTCACAATTCACTTCACCAAACTTCACCAATTCACTCACCTCACTCTGAACCATATTAGGCCGCTGTGTTCTGAGCAACTTGACCGTGGTGAATATGTCCACGACATTCTCGTAGCGCATCCGTTCCAACACTATGGACAGTGTTATGAAGGCGCCGGTGCGGCCGACCCCCGTCGAACAGTGCACCGTGCAGGGGCCGTCCAGACCGAACTGCTCTTTGGTTTTGTGCACCTGAGGGGGGTATTGGAATTGAGGAGTTTGAGAGGTTGTGTTTGCGGGGGGTGGGGAGTTTTGCGCAATGTTCAGATAGATATCGTTGAATACATGTGCGAGTCCCGGACCCTGTAAAATTTCAGATGACATGCAAAGTGTCAAAAGTCATATAAAATGCCCTGCAAAATGGCAGACAAGTTGCCGACAGTTTGCATGACATTTGACAATTTACAGGGTATCTGGGACCGCCCTCAGGTGTGATAACATGGGTGACGTTACGTTACGTTTCAGGACTAGTTTCAAACACAAAACCCTGAAATACTGTCACAAACCAAATCGAAACTCCCTCAAAAACCAAAACCCCCAAACCTCACCTGCCCGACAAACTCCACAAAAAGCTCTCCACTCTTCGGGGCCCCCTGCTCGGGCCACTCAGTATACTGAAAGTGTCTGACCGTCCGAGACTGTCCGGACACGGTGTCGGTCAACTTGAACTCGCGCACCACGTACTGGGGCATGTTGTAGTCGGCTATCGGTTCTACTACAAGGTGCCCGTACCGGGCAGCCCGCTCGGCCGGCCAGTACTCGTGACACTTTTCGCGGCCAAGTTCTCGCACCTGTTTGAGCGGTAAAGTAAGTGTTTTGAGGGGCGGGTTGAAATCTAGTAGACCCATAAAGCAGTTTTGAACGCATTTCAGTTTACCGGAATGTGTTCTTTTTGGTTTGCCAACTGTAGTTGACGAACATCTAACTCCAGTAAACTCAAATGCCTATTTTTATTTTTGAGCGAGCTACATTTCGATAAATGGTTTCCTTGGTAGATTTGCTTTGGTGAATTATTGGAAACTTCATATTTTTACTAAATGCAAAACCCATAAACTCGGATAAAAGTACCAGCTGCACGAACACACACAAGAGCGTACCAACCTTGGTGAGCATGACAATGATACAGCAATCATACTGCCACAGCATGCGCCAAAAGTCTTCAGCCGTGTGCGCCAGGGGCGCCTGCGTGGCGATGTAGCTCCTCGCTCTTCTATACCCGTCCACCCAGCTAGCATTGATATAATCGGTGCCGGTGCCGGGCCCCTCGGGCACGCCCGACGGCGGGATCGGGCCCAAAATGACCCGATTCGAGTCGTAGGGCAGCACGTTGACCAGCCGGTTCTTGTTCTTGTTGGCGGGCGAATTGCCGGCGGCGAAGCGCGCGTTGTTCATTTTCAGCGCAGCCAAGTGCTGCGAGTGGATTGAGTTGTTATAGACTATAATGTGGAGAAAGTGAAGGTGAATGTGAATAGGGCCCGCACACACTAGTTGACATCAAAATGTGTGTCAACTAAATTTTGGTTAATTATCTGATTTCTACTTTCCTATACAATTAGCATAGCTAATTTGATCCCGAGACACTTAATTTTCATCGTTTCTGTTACGTAAGTATGATGCTATAAATTCTTTTTGTGTTATTCAGTTGACATTTATTTGACATTTCTTTGCGATGTCAACTAGTGTGTGTGTGGGCTCATACACGCAAATGCAAAAACTCTTACCCTAAACTCGAGCTGCATGCCGGACGCATTGTCTAGCGGCTGAATCTGCATGAGCGCCTGTATGTGCGTGTACAGCTTGCCAGCTGGCACCTCCGTACTGCCCGACTGCACGGCGTCGAGCACCGCGTCGTGGATGAACACGTACTGGTCCTCGGTCTGAACCATGTAGCTGCGCTGCGACCGCAGCCCCGTCACGCAGCCGTACACGTCGACGGTGTTCTCGTAGCGCAGCCGGTCGAGCATGCAGTCGATGGCGATGAAAGCGCCGGTGCGGCCGATGCCCGCGCTGCAGTGGCACACGATGGGGCCCGCCTCGGGGGGGTTGAGCGACTTGACCCGCTTGAGGAACATGAGGAAGGGCGTCGGGTGCTCGGGCACGCCGTGGTCCGGCCACGCGGTGAACTGCAGATGCCGGATTTCGCGTACCTCGGACTCGCCGCGCTGCGAGGTGACGATATTAGGTTGGTGCAATAGTGAACAAGATAATAATTTTACAAAATTAAGGGTTTTTATAAAAACTAATTTAAAACAAAAAATTTGATAAAAGTTTTTATATTAAAATCAATAAAAATAGAATTATTTTAACAAATAAGTTTTTAAACTGTAATTTAAAAAAAATCATTTTTTTGCAATCTGTTTTTAAAAGTTTCCACTTCTCATTAAATTTTTTAAATTTTCACACCTCCTTTTGCGGAATTGGCACCAGCTGAAAGCAAACACGAATGATAAAAAATATAATCTCAGTTACATATTCCCTTAAATTTTGTTCATTTTTTTGCTGTTGAAACTTTGTGTCTTTGTGGCTGGCTGTTGCCGCGCAGAAGTAGCCACCAAAATCATCCAAAAACCAATAATCACACTCACTCTCTGAATCTGCAGCGTGCGTATGGTGTAGTGCGCCAAGTCGAGCGTGTCGGCGATGGTGACCGTGATGAAGCCGTACGAGTTGCTGCCGCGCGTCGGCCAGTACTGGTCGCACTTGATGCGCGAACGCTCCTCCAGTTTGGTGAGCATGACTATGGTTACAGATTGTTCTTCCCACACCATGCGCCAGAAGTCGGCGAAGGTTTCCGGCATGGCGCCCTAGAATGGGGTAAAATTTTCAATTTTGGGGGGTTTGTGCGATTTTTAAAACCAGCGGTGTCGCCATTTGGGGGTTGGGGGGGGGGTCGGGTACCTTCCTAAACGCTCCAGCAATCTATCTTCTTATCATCTTCTTCTACCGTATTTATTCACATAGAATAACGCTGTTTTTTTTTGTTCAACATTTTGACCTGCCGTTGTATTTGAAGTTGCCGTTATATTGTTTTCGTGAGCGCAAAAACCTGTCTTTCTATTGGAGGTATGCCGCCAAGTCAAGGTAACTAAAATAGGTATATAATTTTTGGCAAATTAAATAAAAACAAAAACTGGTGCTATTTCTCCAAAGCCCACAAATTGGGAGACAGACCTGAGTAGCGATGTAAGCCTTGGGCTTTCTATACCCATCAATATAATTAGCATTGATATAATCTGAGCAAGGGACGCCTTCCAAAGGCGACAATATGACACGCGAGTGATCGTAGGCGACCACGTTTGCATAGCGATTTTTGACTTTGTTCGCGTCGAGGTTGCTGTGCTCCCAGGTGAACTGCTGGCCGGTTTCTATTGACTGCGAAAAATTTTTTGCTGTGTAGGTTTTTTTGATTAGATTTGTTTACCGTCTATCCTCGAATAAATCCACAGAGGAGTTTTTTCGCCAGACTTTTTAGACTGGGGAGTCAATCGGGGGGAGGGGTTATACGATGGCGGACGTTATTTTCACGTCAGAACGCATGATCAATTTATTGTGAAAATGAAGTTCAATTAGTTTTCAATCAGAATTGGAATACAATCCCGTAATTGAAGCAATAAAATAAAAACTAGTGAGCACCAACTGCAGAATATGTAAGCTAAACTTACAAAATACATCAAACATTTTCCATATTTACATGTGATGTCTTTTCTACCCGTAGATAATTATTTTTCTATGTGAAGAGTGCTATTTACCGAATGTATGTACCAATCCACAATAATAGGCACCTTCTAAAGGTACAAATTTCGCCGCCGTTTTGGACAGATAAGTTACGTTCCAAAACGAAACAACCCATAAATATCGCTAACCACCAACCTCATACTCCTGGAAGAACAGCAAATTATCATTGGCTTTCAATCTCTCAATGTGCGCCGCCAGCTCAGTGATAGGTATGGGCGGGTGGGCAGCCAATGCAGAAGTACTAGCCCCGCCCACCGAGGGCGCCGCAACACTACCAGGGCCCTGCCCGGCGGCGGGCACCGGGTACGCGTGGCTGGAGGGCGGGCCGGGTCGCTGCATGCCCATGGCGTCGTGCATGGCCATGGCGTGGCCGTCGGCGGCGCCCAGGTGCGACTGGCTCGCGCCCGCCCCGCCCCCCGCTACCAAGGGTTCGTAGGGTGATATTAGGGTGTTCCCGGTGTACCCGTCGACTAGGAGTTTGGACGTTTCGTTTGGAGATGGGCCCAGTTGTACCTGTGGAGGGGAGATAAGAGTGAATTTGTGCCAATACAAGACGCTGTAAAGTGTAAAGCAAAGTGGGAAATGTCATGTAAAATGTCAAGCAAAACAAAAAAGAAAACATTTTATAACTGAACTTTGTATGACAATTGACACTTTACTTTACGTTTGTCATGATAATTGACACTTTACGACATTTTACATGATATTTGACACTTTACTTCACAGGGTTTGGGACTGTCCCCAGATTATTACTTGCCAAAGCACCCACCTTGCTGATGCTGCCGTGTCTGACCACCCCCGCTGGCTGTTTCTTCCCGCGATTCCTTTTCAACCAATACACCAACAGCAGCGCCAAAATGAGCGCCACAACAACACAGGCAATAATAGGCCCTGCAATCCACCCCTGCGCCTGCGGCCCCGAGCCCACTGCACCAGTACCAGCGCCGCCGCCGCCCGTCTTGGGGCGGCCGACGCGCGCCGGCGGCATAGCTATGCTGTACTGGCTGTCGGTGTGCGCGCGCGTCAACACTTGCGCGGTGCCGGGCGGCGGCAGGAGCTGGTCGCGCGGCTGGTGGTCGACGAAGGCGCGCACGAAGGCTTTGTAGGTGGTCTGAGGGTCCAGGGGGTAGTCGTACAGGTGGCCGTTGTCGGACGTGGCCGCTCCGCTGCCGACTAGCCAGGGCCGTTTGCGCATGCGCATTTCTGGAGCGCTGATGTTGGCCGCGATCCACCAGCCTGTACGGGCGAATCGAGTGAGAAATTGTGGGTGACATTATCCCGTATACTCGGCGGGTAGCAAAGTATGTGTAGCATCCTACCGTAATTTAATGTATCAAATCTTGTGATGAATTTCCTAATAAATAATTCCATAGTAAAAACGAAATATTATGATGAAAAGACTGCATTATTTTGGGTTCATTATTCAGATGGGTTATAGTAGGCTTCCATACTAAGTGTGATGTCCGTTGAGTATAGTAAAAACTGTGCGCTATGGGTAGAATTTAAAGAAACACAATTTCGCTAGTTCGTTTTATTCAGAAAAGATATGGTAGATTACTGTCAGGAAACAAGCCGAAGGCAGCCCAGCCACCAACCAGTAGGCCCATTATTCTCCATGCGCAGCATGCGCTCAGTAAAATCCGACGGGCGCCGGTGCGTCTCATTATTAGCCACCACAACCAGCCAATAATGACTCAAAGGGCCATCCTCTTCCGCCGCAGGGCGCAATTTCAACTTGATATACTTCTCGTCTCTGCCCTCAAACTCGGGCGCCTCCACGTAGGGCGGGTACTTGTAGCGCGTGTGCGCGTCCACGGTGGCCGGCCAGTACCGCTTGCCGTTGGCCATCACGCCCACTTTGAAGGTGTACATTGAATTTGAGCGGAGGTCGTCTGTTACTACTGAGGTGGTCGATCCGGGCAGGGTTTTTTCGCCGCCTACCAGGAGGAATTTTGGTAGGTGCACCATGCTGCCGTCGGTTTTGCGGAAGCTTTTGACGCCCGACCCATTCACCTGAGTGGAGTACGTTGGTTGGAAAAACAGCTCGCTTTGATTTATTTTTTCAATTTATTAAAATCTAATTTTATTTGACTACGATTTGTTTTTTGACGTAATGATTTTAAGCCGCAGATTACAAAAACGGTTAATCTTTAGAGCTCTTTCACTAATTAGTCCATTGGAATGTGATTTTTACTAGAGATTCACCGTAAATATTTTTGTCATTGTTTTTTGTTCCTTTACATACACTATTTTAATCAGCCAAGCCCAGCACTACTTCACCACGACAAAAACCATCATCCAAAACTCACGTAAAACTGAGCGGGCATCGGCCCGTTGTAATTCCACGTGAGCCTAGCCTTATTGTGCGTGATCCAGGCGACGCGCAGGTTCTGCACCAAGTAGTTGGGCTGCAATTTCTGCAGCGTGAACGGCTTGTCGCTGCAGTCGCCGGTGCGGCCGTCGCGGCGCACCGACGCCACGCAGAACGCGTACGGCACGCCCGGCCGCAAGCTTTTCAGCACGGCAGAGTTATCGGCGCCGTCCACTTGCAGCTGTTGCCAGGTGTCCGTGTCGGACACGCCCACCTCGTCCGTGTAGCGCACCTGGGGGAAATGGTTCATTGACGAAAGAACTACCTACTCAAAATGAAAATATTAAATCCTCGAATAAGACCTCGGAGAAGTTTTTTTTTCGTATGAGCTTTTAGGGAAGTTATTCAAGAGAGGAGTTATTTTTTTCCTCATCTGGCGAACAAGGGGGGAGCTATTAAAGAGGGGAGCTATTTAAAAGGGGAGTTATTCAAGGGGGTTTTATTCGAGGATTTGCGGTAGATAAACATTATTGTAAAACGAACGATGTAGTTGTTGATGTCCATGTCGGACACGGGCACCCAGGTGACTACGGCGCTCGAGTCGGACAGCGCCTGCACGTGCACCTTGCTCGGCGCCGGGATCAGCGCTGCGGGTTGACAAATGATACGGTTATCTAATGCGCATTTGGTGATTGCACAATGGACGCAATGATTTACCGCCTGAGACGAAAAACTTCTCAGCTCGATCCTGATAGACATACATCCTTAGACAAAGTGGTAGAATGAAATAAATAACTTTTCAGTAACCAATGGAAACATCTCCGGTATTCACTCTTTTAAAAATCCACAAAAAAGCGCAAAACTAGTAACTGTAAGTCGATACGTCTGACAGCGTCAGCGGCGCGGCGGACATGACCAGAATGTACAGTAAGCAAATGGCCGCGACGCGCCGCCGGGCTAATGGCAGTTGCCGCCGCGGCGGCGACACGGCCGCATTTGCCCGCGCTGGCTTACATTTCCAACTGGATGGCCATATTGTGAAATGGGCCAGATCCATGCGGGTAGACGGCCGTGCACTTAGCAAATCGTTACACCGCCCGGATATGTAGAGCCCGAAATCCAACCCGAGTGGAGGCAAGCATGTCAAAAGACTTTAAAAAACCCGGTTCCCGCAATGAGTCGGTCTAAATTTTTGATTTCTTGATTTCTAAATTTTTGATTTGGTCGAGTTCTTCTAGTTGAACCAGGCGGGAATTTCATTTCATGTCATTTGAATAAGCACTGAACATATCCCTGGCCCAATTCACGAGCCAACTAGTCATTTCGGGTCGAGTTTTGAACCCTAATAGCGCAACGGCAGCAACATAATGGGCGGACGGGCAGCGGCCGTCGCATCTAGGGTTGGCCGATGTTTTTTTTAAACGTTTTGTTGTTTTTTTAAACGTTTTTTTTTTAAAAAAAACATGACGTCCAAAATGTTTTTTTTTTTTTTAAAAACATCGGCCGAAATTTTTAGTACTAAGCACTAGGTATTTTGCAAAATTTTTGCGCGCAAGCGCGCAATTTCACACACAAATTGACATTGGTGGTTGTTTTCATTGGTTTTGTTGCATTTTTAGTATCAAAACATCCATTTCTATGTGCTACCATGGGTGAATAAGCCAACATATGTTGCTGTAATATATAATATTCAGGTAATGTGCTTCCATGTACCCATGTACCTCCACAGTGTGTAACTTCACTCCCAAAGTAACAACCTCCTTTTTATAACCTTGTTTGATCACCATTCCGTGCCAAACTTTACCTGAAGTCACGAACATTCGACTATAAGGCGATATACGAACGATATGTCGACGAAAAATGGATATTTTTGACACAAATCACCACTTATAATGCTATCCCATGGCTCCACAGCCATTTTATGGTCATTTTTAACATCACAGAGTATTGCCAGTGTCTGATATACCTATATATGTTGACACTAGGTCATATCTGGGAGCTTTTAAAAAAACAAAAACATCGAGTTAAAAAAAAACGTTTTTTTTTCCAACCCTAGTCGCATCAGCGATCACTCAGACCGGCCGAACTGTTCGGGCGGCGGGGCGCGGCGGCATGCAAATGCATCTAGGGCGGAATCGAAAACTCGGGCGGAATCGAAAACTTGCGCATGGAAACCAATCATATGCACGATTTCCGAGCGCGGGCCGAAAAATTCGAATTTACGGCCGGCCGCAATTGAACGCATGGATCGTTTCCTCACAGTGCATTTCCTGCTCCAGAAGCGCGGTTATGTTCGCCAACGTTGTCGACTGGGCGGGCGGGTCGGCCGACGGCGGCAGCGAGCCGTGCGTCGGCCGCACCGGCGGCGAATCGTCGATTTTTGGCACTGTTCCAACTGGCGGCGAGCCGCTGGACGGCAGCGGGTCTTTAATCGTGGGCGCCGGCGCGACTGCAGATCGGCCCGGCTCTTGTTCAATCTGATAGTCGGGCGGGGCGGGCACTGCAAACTGCTCCGGTCGCTGCTGGCGACCGCCCAAGTCGTTGTCGCGGCCCATGGCATTTTTCAGGGTCAGGTAGATGTCGAACACCTTGCCCGTGTCCAGGCTGGACAACTTCACCAGGCGTCCGTATTCTTCTACGTGGCTCGACGTTGTGTAGTACATTTTTGGATAGATGAAAAGAGTCTGTGGTGGTAAGTTTTGAGGAGGTATTTTAAATGGCACAAGTGGGTATGTACAATAGTAGGTATGTAAAGGATGTAGATATTTAGGGGGTGAAATAAATTAGGCATGTCAAGTATGTGTTCAGTAGAGTACTTTGCGAGGCTATTGGAGAAGTGTAAACTTACTGACAAAATTAAATGAATCTACCACAAAGCAATAGCCCGAGGTGATCACTCAAGATCACACAACTGCAAGCAATAAAACAACACAGGGACGTATCCAGGATTTTTGAGCGGGGGGGGCTGTTTGTTTACGGAGGCCGGCGAGCGGGGGGGGCTCAGCCCCCCCCCCCCTAAAATTGTACGTATACAGTGGCGGAATGGCGCCATGGCGCTGGCGCCATTAGTAGGCGCAACGCCATGGCGCTGGCGCCATTAGTAGGCGCAACGCCATGGCGCCATTGGCGTTGGCGCCAGTGCCTTGGAACGCTGTATATGTATGTAAATATACATACAAATACAGCAAACAGCACACAATTGAGTATGTTTGTAACGATTTCGGCCACAGGGAGCAAATCTGTAGATAATACATCACGTCTGGTGAAAAATGCGCGCATGCGCGCGAAATTTTTTTACGCTGACGTTGAAAAAGTGCCATTTTCAGGTCACTTTTTTGTCTCAGCCCGGGAGGGGGGGGGCTGCAGCCCCCCCCGCCCCCCCCTGGATACGGCCCTGAAACAACAGCATCTCAAATGTGCCACAGCACATCAATGCCATCAAATTGACAATGCCTCAAGCTATCAATAAAAACGGGGCAGCGAAATTTGTAGCCTAACTTCATCTACATATCAACGATGTGACTACTCCATTGGTAGACGTATAGATAGCCAATCGTAAATATTCTAATGACAAATACCTTAGACGTGTATACATATGCGGCTAGTGCAATTTTCCGCAGCACATAAAGCTTCCAATAGAAAACGGAAGCACTCATTGGCTGGCGGCATTCTTGCAATGCGCCCTTATTCAATTCATTTCGCGCGGCGACTTCTTGATGGTCACCCAGGATGCAATTCAAAATCCTGTCAAGTGACCTGACAAGTGTCAACGATCATGCTTGTCAACTGCCGCCATAAGGAAGTTGTATTTTTGGTTGCTGCTGCGTTTTTTTAGTTGACACCTGAGAAGGGATTGATAATTTCCTTGATTGGCGGCACACTCACTAGTTGACACAGAGACTGGTGTCAACTGGTCTGTGTCAACTGGTCTGTGTCAACTGGTCTGTGTCAACTCAGATTTTAGCTTCATGTGCGCAGAGCGATCTTCCAGTACACTTTCTGCATTATAAATTTTTCAACATTGCCCCATTTACATTTGGAGATCGCTCTGCAATACGTGAGACTGAAATCTGAGTTCACGCAGACCAGTTGACACACGCGTGCCAACTAGTGTGCGGGCCGCCATTGATGACACCTACATTGTCACTTGACAAAGTGCGGGATTGACCCAGCCTAGAGAGCATGCAAACAGGCTTTTTCTTCACTCAACCTCACAGCGGGCGGGGTAGCACATGGTACCCGCGCGGCGCCACGCTACACCACAATAAAAAGTGATGTGATATTCCATGGGCGGTTGTATGTAGTGCGCCGGCGCGTGCAGTCCGCGTAGCGTAACGCACACCATTGCATGCGATGCACATGGCCGCTGCGGCAGTTAAAAGACGCTAGATAACCGAGATACGAGCCGCCGTTGTGCACGTTGCAGTGGCGGCGGCAGCCAAGACAATTCAAAAACCACTCTCGATTAAGCTCACCTGAGAGCGAGACAATTACAGGCTCATGCATGAGCGTGCTATCGTAAACACGCGATGCGGTGCACTGCGCGCCGCGGCGGCACCACCGTGGGAGCGAGCCGCGTGCACCGTCATTAGCCGGGCAATAATGCAGCGCCGCGCCGATGCGTCGGCTAGAAAGCCGACTGGCCGCGCGGCGCGGCGAGACCTAGTTTTATGCCGCGCCGCCGCGCCGCCCACTCTGCCGATTGAACAATCGCGCCGGTGCGAGCGCGACTGCGGCGGCATTCCATTCGCGATGGCGGCCGGTTAACTAGCTAGAGACAAATCGCCCTGATAGCGATGCAATGGCATCCTCTATTTAAGCGTGAGTGTGTATGTTTTTTCTATTTTTCAGTATTTCTTGCGAAAAAGAATCAAAGTCGAAAGCAGTGCACCGGGTGCAGATCAGCCTATAGGACCTAACTTGGGCAATTAAATATCGTCCACATTACAGTAACAGGGGGGAAGTGGCCAGCAGAGACAGGGACCAAAGAACTTGCGACTACGCTCAATAAGCGGCGGCAATAGCCGCGCCGCCGCGGCGGCCAACGTGCGCCGCGGGCACTCTGCCGTGAGCGCGCTGCAGCATTTAGTGTGTGAGCGATCGGCCGTCGGAAGCGGATACTTCCGCAGGCCACCCCAAATACAGGTAAGGCTCGAATGGCATGTGGGGGCCCGGCGGCGACTCGACCGGATGCGACACGGGCACCGCCGCGTCCGATCGACCCGCGGCCGCGCGGCGCATTTTTGCCGCGCGGCCGCCGCAGCGGCCGAGGGTCGATTTCAATAATTGCGCCGCGCCGCCGCGGCCCGGCGCGCTTGTTCTTGCAGCTGTAGGCCGCATTTACGTAGCGGCACCGGAAGCCGGACTGACGAAATATAAGTTTCCATTTTCCTTGGACAGGGTAAAGGACTAAGGCTATGCATGCTCATAACTGCAATTTGTCACTTCCTGGAGAAGTATACCTAGACGGCATAAAATGTTTATAATGGAATTGTATTTATGACATAATAATAAACAAATAATAAAGGTTTGAACCGTTCCAGAAATCATGCCTATCAAGCAAAGCGTCTCTTATAAATATTTCATAATCAAAATTAATTAAACAATTATTTTACCGAAGTTTTACTCAAAATGTATGCAACTTGTCACAAGTCACATTGTATTGTTTGATCGATTTTCCATTCTTTTTAAAATTTACTTCAAAATCTATAAAATTCACTAACCGCATATTTGTGTAACCGATCCGCGGTTACAAAGCATTTAAAGGTCACTTAAAAATTTACATGACTAAAGATAAATACCCAAATAGTTCACAACGTCTCAATTTTTCGCCAGATGATTTATTTAAATACTCTAAAATGCCAGCCAGAGCACAAAATGGGTGGCCTCCAAAAAAAAAGCCAACAAAAGCGTCATGGCAGTGATTTTGCGAGTATAAATATAAGGAGTTATTTGAGCGTTTAAGATAGTTTATGATCCACAACTAAGACAGCAAGTCCCAAGAAAATGCAAGTAAATGAAGTCAACTTTTCAGGACTTCAAGACCCACATGAACTGACATTTACTGCAACGGAAAAATTACTTATGATAATGCTATCACACAAGATATATTTAGAAAGGACAAAAAATACATGTTCTGCAAAAATAACAGCAACATTGCATTCTTAGCATTTTTGCAATACTTCTGGAAGGTACATGTACAAAGCAAAATGAATATTCTGACAAGAAAGAAGGAATAAATAACAATAAATATATAACTAGCAGTGGCATTTATTTCAGCTAGTCTGGCCAGATCAACCTATCGCAGCCTTAACAAATAAATACATGCATATCTGGTGCATACTATTTTCTATAGCATCACACAGAGTCAAGCATAATCAAGTGACTCGTTCAATCAAGGTGCCACTAATTGGAGGGAACATTGCCATGTCACGGTTCATTGGTGATAATTCAAAGGTGCCCTGACACTGGCCATATCACACGACATTTCACAGAATCAATTAATGCCGCAGCGGCGCCTATGCGAGAATGGACTTGTTAGGTGGTCCGGAAGGGGGACAATTTCAGAATGGAGAAATGATTAAGCCAATTATTTTGAACGCATTCGATTGGCTCAACGGAACACGGCTACACAAGCATGTGTAGTAACAGTGCTACTACATGTAATAAAGGCCATTGATAAAGCCACGCAGATTTCCCATGCGCGGCTTAGCGAGGCACTAAGCGCGCGCAGCGTTGGGGATTAAGCTGGCGAACGGACGCGTGAACTCGACGCAACATTTGGGCCGCGCGGCAGCAGAAAATCACCAGACGCCCGGGTACCCAGAGCCAGGGACGTATCCAGGATTTTTGAGCGGGGGGGGGGGGTTGCTTGTTTACGGGGGCCGGCGAGCGGGGGGGGGTGGCTCAGCCCCCCCCCCCCACTAAATTTTTTCCCATTATAGGGACGGAAAGGCGTTTTGGCGCTAGCGCCATACCATGGCGCCACGCCATGGCGCTATTGGCGTTGGCGCCAGCGCCAGGAACCGCTTTATGCGCTTGCGGGACTTTTTAGGTCTAACCCCGGGAGGGGGGGCCGCCCCCCCCCTGGATACCGCCCTGCCCAGAGCAGCGAGCACATGCACCCCCATTCACAATCAAATGTACCCCCCCCCCACCAGTGATGAAGACAGCAGCGGCGGGCGACAAGCAATCATGATTCAATTACGCAAATTTCAAGCCCACCGATCCACGGTCGACCGGGCGGCGGCAGCACTAAGGGACGCGCGGCGGCAGCGGCCAAGCGCCGCTCGAACACGTCCGCCCGTAACAAGATACGGCGCGTGTGCATCGCACTGCCGATCTGATCAGATAGAAGTAGCCGCGGCGGCTAGGGCTGCGCGCCGCGCGGCACGGCCGACTTGCCGCCATACTACATGTAACATCAGCTCAGCACTCGTATCTGTCGGTGCGAAGTTACGCGCTTGTAACGGGGGCGCTACTGCGAGTGACACAATCTTGCTCACCTGACATGCTCGTGCGTGCATGCGCTGTTGCTGCTCGTAGAAATACATCTGCATTTATGCATGTGACAGTTTGACTGTTCGCAGATAAACGATTACGATCTCAATCAGTGAGGTTATGCTCACCAACATGAATAACTGTATGTTGTTTGCGTAGTTTTCGATTTTACGCTTAACGAAGCAAGTTTGTACGGTTACGATTTTGTACTTCTGGTTACGCTTTGAATATGCAATAGTGTTAGCTATTTAATGCTAGTTGAACTCAGTTAAGATTGTACTAGAAAATTATTTCTGATAAAAATGATAAAAATTCAAAAGAAACACATGCAATAAATGAATGGCATTCATATGAAAAGATGGTTAAAACATATCCACAAATAACTTTCGTACGTTAATGGTGCAGTTAATGAGCTGCAAAAACTAGCTTGTTCCTTTTGAAAAACATGCATGTCTTTAATAACAGTGTCAGTGCTTCAGAAGTGTTCTCGAAGGTAGGTAAGTAGGGTTCTTGCTACGAGGTAGGTAAGTTTAGAGAACCAAAACTAGAGGTGGGAATTTTTAAGATACTTGAAATAAAAAATGATAAGGATATAAGTAATGTAAAAATTTAAAAAGTAAGAATCGGGATTTTCCAAATGGGCGAAAAATGGCTCATTTCAAAAAAAATTATTCAAAATAGCCAAAAATTCAAAATGGCTCATTATTACATGCCAGGTAGCATGAGGGAAAGGAATCTACAGGCCAAAGAAAACAACCGTTCAAAAATTTAGATACTGTAAACCCCCGATTAGTTCCTCCCTTGAATATCCCCCACAACAACCTAGTGAGAAAACATTATTCCTCTTGAATGGTGCCCCCTTCTATGAGCCCAAAAGGAATACTAAATTGATATGGAAATCAGGGGTCTCAAGGATTTGGACCCTCGCTGGAGCTGTATAGATAGCAATAAACCCATGCGGATGGATGCATAGCTGAAATTTTTTTGTTTGTTTGTTGTTGTTCTTGTTGTTGTTGTTTTTAGGGGGGGGGGGGTTCGCGGGTACACAATATGTGGGCTTTTTCAAGGTGTACATGAATGTGGGCTTTTTCAAGGTGTACATGAATGTGGGCTTTTTCTAGGTGTATTTACATGAATGTGGGCTTTTTCAAGGTGTACATGAATGTGGGCTTTTTCAAGGTGTACATGGTAAACAATAAGTTTTAAAGCTTTAAAAAGGTATATAAAGAAAGAGTGCAAAATTGCACTTGCCTCAGGCGGGAATCGAACCAGCACCTCTCGTATAGAACACGAGTGCCCTAACCACTAGACTACAGAGGCGGCTGGGCTCTTCACTTTGGCGATTTTGAAGGTTAAACTTGGTAAAATTAGCACAAAGTAGCGATTTGACTTTTAGAAGATTGACAGACTATCCTCTCCATATAACGTTGTTCATATTTACAATGGAAAGTAATGTGGTTGAAAATTATGACAAAAACACTTCCCACACTTTAATAGTTCCCCTAAAAAGTCTGTTGACAAAACAACCCCCCAGTGGAGCTTAAGATACATAAAAATGAAACGATTTTATTTAAATAAATTTTTTTTAAATATTCATGGCATCCTTTGGTGAGCTATAATGATAAGTAAACAAATGCGGTGAATTCACGCGTGTAATACAGCCATACAAACGAAATGAAAACACACAATCCCACGCTCGAATGCCTGCCCATCACGCTAGAACAAACCAGAGCCGAAACAAATGCAAACAAGAAAAATTCACAAACACTTACCCCCCACTCTGGCGCAGGCGTGGCACACGTGCCTGGCCACGTACTTGGCATGCTGCTGGTGCTTGGGCACGCCCAGGGTCACCTCGAACAGCTCCAAGAGCCTGCGCTCGCACACCTCCAACGTGGACGCCGTGTGCAGGTTCAACGCCGACGCCAAGTCCACCAGGAGCTCGTTGCTCAGCGGCGCCTGGTCGCTGCCCTCGGCTAGTAGCGCGGCGGCGAACTCGACGCGTCGGTGGTGCCGCGGCCGGCCGCGCGACTGGCTGCTCGGGCGACGATAGAGCATGTATTTATTTATTTAAATACTTGCCCGGTGAGGAAATGCGGCGCACATACTAGTTGACACATGTATGTCAACTGGTCTGTGTCAACTCAGATTTCGGATTAACGTGTGTCCCAGACCTATATTCCTATGCATTTGCATTTTTCAACACTTCCACATGTGTATTTGGAGAATGCTCCGCGACACGTGAAACCGAAATCTGAGTTGACACAGACCAGTTGACACACATGTGTCAACTAGTGTGTGGGCCGCATAAGGGGTGTCCGAGATCGAGAGTTGCCTTTTTTAGTTGACACTCGATTTGCGAACTTTTCTCGATTCTCGACACTCGCCTCATCCCTCGACAAGGCGCCACAAGATGGAGGGGAGTGCCGACCTGCCGACGGCGAGCAGCGCCGACCCGTCCATGCGGTCGGCCGCGCCGCTCAGGATGCATCTCGCCAGGCGCACATGGCCGTCGCTCAGCTGCCGCTGCAATAGCCGCTCCACGGCCAGCACTAATCAGCGCCGAGTCGCCGCCGCCGGTCGTCTATAGAGCGCCGCCCGCGGCCGATCACCATAACCGCGGCTAGGCGGCGGCGCGGCCGGGCGCAGTCAACTCAACCTCGGATGGATTTTAATAAGCGCGACCATTCGAGTGGATATACGCGTGTGGATGTGTGTAGGTAGGTAGGTAGGTAGCCTGAGATGCAAATAGAATGTGAGCGTGATCAGAGCTGGAGATAGCGCGCGCTGAATTGACTCGGCTAGAAGGAGGTTAATGCAAATGCGGCCGCGCTGAATTCATCAGGCGATGGACGGCCGCCAAGCTCACAATAGAAGCTGCAGTCTAGTTCGAGTGCGGCGGCAGCTGCAGTCTAATTCGAGTGCGGCGGCAGCTGCAGTCGGTCTGCCAGTGCCGTCGAGCAGCCGACCAGTGGGAACATGTCACTGGAACGCTCAGACAAATCAAATCCGGTCTATGCATGTGTTTGCAAGGATAAACCAATTTCTTAATTGATAAATCCAGAAGTCTGTCTGGGGCCAGATTTAATTCTCCCTACAGATTTGTAGGGTAGGGCGTACACCCGATAGATTTTTTAAAGTTCAGCCGCATCGACGCACATGCACCGAGAGCAAGGCGGTTTGTTAAATATATGAAACCATCCCTTAAGGTTGCCGATATTGCAATATGACGTATATCACTTCGATTTTGGCACGGAAATCATGATTTCGTCATTTCTTGGCCGTCGGCCAATTCATTTTTTTTTATTTTGTCGGGCGGGTTACTCGCATGAGACGCGCTTTTGTATAGTCAGGTGGTCACTTTTTTAGTGTTCACTGTCTGCAACCAAAACCATGAGGGCAGCGACAAGAAAGAAATTCATGCACGAGCGTACAAACGCGCGACTTATGCGAGTAACCCGCCCGACAAAATAAAATAAAAAGCGAATTGGCAGACGGCCAAGAAATGACGAAATAGTGATTTCCGGGCCAAAATCGAAGCGATATACGCCATATTGCAATATCGGCGACCTTAAGGGATGGTTTTGTATATTTTACAAACCGCCTTGCTGTCGGTGCATGTGCGTCGATGCGGCTGAACTTTAAAAAATCTATCGGGCGTACGCCCTACCCTACAAATCTGTAGGGAGAATTAAATCTGGCCCCTGGTGTCATGGTGGCAGCGTTCAGTACATCTAGTTCAAGTTACGGTAGCCCAGGGGTCTCCTAGGGGGGGGGGGCTGGGGGGGGCTGCCCCCCCCCAAATCGGCCAGCTATCTATCTATCCCGGAGGCCGCTCAGCTATCTATCTATCCCGAGGCAAAATTTTTGGCTACTACCCCCAAAGACCCCCCCCAAATCGCTCAGCTATCTATCTATCTGGAGTGGTTTTTGAGAAATTTTGCCCCAATTTTCGCTCAAAATCACCAATTTTCGCACCTTTTTATAGTTTTTCACCTTCAAAATCATGCTTTCCGGCTATATACATGGTTATAAGCTATTTTTAGCCATTTTATACCTACTTTTGGCTACTTTTAACTGATTCTTAGCGATTTTTTCCCCTTTCTGCCTTCTTAACCTTGAAAAAGCCTATATATTGTGCCCCCGCCAGCCCCCCCCCAGAAAAATTTTTCAGCTATCTATCCCTCCGGAGGAGCGATTTGCTATCTATCCAGCCCCCGCGAGGGCCAAAATCCTGGAGACCCCTGCGGTAGCCATTTGTACGGTGAATAACCGGTGTAAAATAATTTTATGGTCAAAAGTTTAGCTGTGTTTACTCCTAATCAAAATGCCCGAGGAGTAATCTCCGGCGGAAATTGGTGAAAGTCGAACGGCCCTTTGCATCGGGGTATTAATATGGAATTTTATATTTATAACATCAAAAATAGGAAATATTGACAATAATATAGAAGACGTTTGAAGACTATGTGACAAAAATTGCGCAAAACACATAGGAAAAAATGGAATAGAGTTCAGTTACGTAAATAGTCGAGACCCGTCAAATGCAAATCTTGCTTCACAGCACTATTTTTGCTTTTTGCCGCTACTGAATTTGACACGGCTAAAATTCAATGATAAAATTATATGAATAGAAATGATTGATAGATGCCACAGGCACAGCCCCAGCTAACATAGTATCATGAGCAATTTTGATTCCGCTGAAACTACTTCACTAGGCATATATTTAACGCCTGAATTTTATGTTGTTTTTTATAAATTATGTTATTTTCGTTGTGAAGAATTTCTGTCTAAGTTATAAAACTCGAAGTGTGATTTGAGTGGATGGAAGGGATGTTTACTTTTTTTGTAATAACACGGAATGTACATAAATACATTAGTCAAGTACACAACTCAGAATAAGGGACGAAAAAAACGTTTCGCCAAAAAAGGTTGTTGTTTTTCAAATGCAAAACACCTGCTGAATCAGTACCGAGAATTTAAGCTGACTTTTTTTAAACAGTTCCTTGCGTTCTTTAAAAAACGGTCTAACAAACTCCGATAATCCCTACATAAGATGCAAATATCTGTTGCCCCGAATGTCGGCTGTCAACACAAGAACAGACAATGCACCAGCAACCACTAATAATATGCATGCGTCGAACAATATGAAAGGAGAGGCGGAAAGGGCGGTGGCTCAAAGTCTACCTAAGCCTAGTTCCTAGTTCCATGCAAAAAGCACCGCGGCCATAGTAGCCCAGGCGGCAGCGTGCCGCATCACTCTCAGCCTGCAGTGCACTGCATGCAGGTGCGCCTTCGCCCAGCGCAGAGCACTGCACCGATCCAAAACCAGCCGCCGCGGCACACTACCCGTCTGCCGCCGCGTCGGCTGTTTTCTCTAAATCATAAAGCCAGGAGAGCACTCGAATGCGTCAACGGGGCCGGCGGGAGCCAATCAGTTCGCCGCGCGGCCGCCGCCCTTCGCGCAGTCGGAGCCACTGGCGGCCATAACGCGACAAGTATGTACACGTCGACTGCTCAATTTTGAAGTGGCACGAGTCGGGGCCGGGCCTAGTGCCGCCGCCTTTATCAGAGCACCCCGCCGCCGGCGAAAGCGACCGACAACCAACGCAGTGCACTGCATAGAAAGCCGCGTCGCCGCGGCCGCAGTTCGAGTGAAGACAGGAAGCTCTAGTGCGCGGGGCTCATTAAAATTTGTCCCAGCGACAGGTGAAAATACGCGGACAATTCTGAAATGCAAAACCCGCCTTCCGCGACTAAAGCCAAACAGGAAAGGCGCGCTTTTACGCTAGAGGCGAGTTGCTGCGAGAAGGCATCGCAGTGACAGGCAGTGAGCGTATATAATCAAGATAGTGGCACTCGGTGGCCGGCCGCGCGTGTGCTTCTTGCGAGGAAAAACCAAAGTCAAAGTAGTCATAATCCAATCAGGCATAATCCAAGCAGTTTTTGCGCATTATCCAAGCACTTCAGATGCAAAATTCACTCACTTTTTGGTGCCATAAACTGCAGCATAATCCAAGCAAACATAAGTGCTAAGTGCTTTCTTGGTGAATTCATGTTTGTCTATATGTTTAAGTTATGTGTAAATGCGTGTGCAAATTCAATACGAACTGACCATGTAAGGTTTATGTGCAGGTCAGGTTTTATGAGGATTTTCAATATTTTATTTTAGCAATTCTAGCATTCACAATTTTTTATTTTGTGATCTTATTCTTCAGTGACAGGCCATGAAGCTCATAATAATCACTATCAAAATGCTATGCCATTTAGTAACTATCTAATGGGTGAATGCCAGTTTCAGAAAAACTCACCAGTGCAGAAGGAGGCTTAAAAGCAAACAATTATTAATTTCAGAACTTCATCTGTTAGGCACCTGTGACCACAATATGATCACACACATTTACATTCAGTTAAACTTATCCCACTCATTGTGCCATCATAAAATATTACTTACACTACAAATGGGACATTGCTAAGTATTGAGACACAGGACATGCAATGGTTTAGATGCTTGGATTATGCGTGATTTTAGCTTGGATTATGCCTCATTTTTGCTTGGATACTGCTAGAGATTTTCTGCTTGGAGTATGCCTGATTGGATTATGCGCACTTGGATTATGGTGCATACTCGCCTCTTGCCGCACTTACTACGGCGGGGCGGCGGAATGGAGCTGCGAGACGGAGTCGCCCACGCGCGGCGAGCCGCACTGCTTCAAAACGAAGCGGCCGCCAACTCGTTGTGTGGAGCCGCAGCCGCGGCACCGGCAAAAGCGCCCGGCCGCCATTACCCGGCATTATATCATGCGGCGGTGAAGCGGGCCAGTAATTCAGCGGGGCAACACGCACGGCAGCAGATGCGCCGCGGTGCAACGCGAAGCGCCGCGGCGGCCATATGCGGCGCGGCGCAGCTGCAGCGCGGCAACACGGTGGATTACGTATTAGCGAGGTGCTAGGCGCATGTGCACTTAACAGTAACACTTGCGGCAAACGGTCGACTGTTTTCTGCCGGCGAGCGACAGCCGAGAAAATCTCCGCTTATGCCATTTCATTTTCCGCTGCGGGCAGTCGCGAACTTATGTACAGTTGTCCCTCGCTGTTTGCAAAGCCATTATTAATATTTATTGTTGATAAGTCGGGGGGGGGGCGGCTACCTAGTCACTGGAAAACTTGGCAACATTCGCGGGCGAAAAGTTTGCAGTCGCGCCGCGCCGCGGCAACCGAGCGCTAAGCATGAAATATTCACGGCCATAAAAACTGGCCGGTTGACATGCGACGAACCGACATTTACTACATGCATATCGAAGAGCGAAAGCCGCGTCGACGGCGGTAGCTCAGCCTAATGGATTGGCAGAAATACAGAAGCGGGAATGCATTCCGTGTGACTGAGTTATGGGACGGAACCGAGGCATATAGAATATGACCGGCTTAACATAACCATTCTAGGGATCGGACGTCGACCCGGTGCGAGTCACGGACCCTGTGAAATGTCATGCACAGTGTCAAAAGTCATGTAAAATGTCCTGCAAAAAGGCAACTTCGGTTGGAGGGCATTTTACATGACTTTTGTCACTTTGCATAACATTTAAAATTTTACAGGGCATTTTACAGGGTCTGGGACTGCCCCCCCCTCCCCGAATACTAGAACGGGGACTTGGGCGAAATATTTTAGATTCGAGTGAAATACAATATCAGAAAATCTCGCAAAAAAATATAATTGAATCTCTCTAAAAAATATGCAGAAAAATATAAATGAGACATTTTTATTATTTCTTTTAAGAAAATAAAAATAGGTGATTCTCTCCGGGAAAAACCAGGAGAAAACATAAGATTTTTTTACATTTTCTTATATTAAAAAATGCTAATTTCCTGAGATTTTAGGAGCGCTAATCGTAAATAGCACCATTTGACCTACATCAACGGACCTAATCTGGGGAAAATAAGTAGTTGAATACGGATCAGTATCAGGCACTTCCTGTCATGATAATTAATCAGATCGAAATGTTCTTTGAGAGCTATGAGTTCAGTGTAGTTATGAATGTGAATAGCAGCTTTTCTTCAAATTAAAACAACCTTAATGTACAATTTCACAGTCATAAAAAAGCTGCACTGGTGTTCTCATGTCGATGTCCTGGACATAGATATTGCAAAAGTGATGTTTTTGCTAAAAAAGCGTAAAGTAGGATATGGAAGGAGAACAATTGTTACGAGTGCGGGCAGATAATGGTATATAAAGAATTTGAAGGTATAAGAAGTTTAAATGGTATATAAAAACGAACGCATGCAAAAGAAAACAACGAAAAAAATGTCGAAAATGATGTTACCGAAGTTGATTTTACTTGTGTGAAATACCGAGATGTTTCCACCATGTAAAATTGAAACTACAAAAATTTATCTACATAAATACGTCAACCACCAAAGAAAATGTATTCCATCTAAAACAATCTGAACAACTTGAATGTTTGCACCCCAACCAACTTTGTTTGTTCGGTCCCACGGTGAGGGGTGCTGAGGGGGGCCCAAACCCTTGGCTCGTTTTCGCGGCCACTGTGAATTCGAAATCTTCCCCGGCTGGGAGGCCTTGGTACACCACGCGGCGGGAATTCTCGATCTGCACAAAAATCGTGTGAGAAATAACTTTTAATTTACCTGATCATGAATTGAATTAAATTAATATAATTTGCCTTAATTTCAAATAATTAAAACAATTCTCTCATTGTATACCCCGTAGAGCGCATGCTATTCATTTTTCTGAACGATCCATCATGACGTCATCATAAAATCATCAAAAAATAGTGCTAAAATAAAAAATGATTTACACGGCGAAACGTGCATTGGCAGGGGTCTCGAATGGGGGGGTTGGGGGGGGGGTTACCCCCCCCCCAAACCGCCCAGCTATCTATCTATCCCGGAGGCCGCTCAGCTATCTATCTATCCCGGAGGCAAAATTTTGGGCTACTACCCCCTAAACCCCCCCCCCCCAAATCGCTCAGCTATCTACCTATCTGGAGCGATTTTTCAGAAACTATACGCCAATTTTCGCTCAAAATCGCTATTTTTCATACCTATATATAGATTTTCACCTCCAAAATCACTGGTTCATGCGTCTAACTGCCTATTTTCAGCTATTTTAAGTACTATATGCTCTTGTATACCCATTTTGAGCTATTTTACACCTACTTTTAGCGATTTTTCTCCCTTTTCTTCCTTCTATGCCCCGAAAAAGCCTATATATCGAACCACCACAACCCCCCCCCCCCAAACCCCCCCCAACCCCCCCCAGAAAATTTTTCAGCTATCTATCCCTCCGGAGGAGCGATTTGCTATCTATCCAACCACTCGGAGGGTCAAAATTCAAGATACCCCTGTGCATTGGTTGTACTCGACTCCGCATTTTTCCTTTAAAATTTTTTTGTGAAAGTGCGTTCCTGAGTATACTCACACTTTGTCGACTAAGACATAGTAATTTTAGACATTTACGTTTTGCACGTTTGCATCCCAAAAACAGCAACAAAAACAACAGTAAAATCCAACCACAAATCTCAAACCCACAATTTTCTCGTACGGTTTGCCCTTTTTCGGCGCCAAAATCGCCTTATACGCCACAATATTTCCATTGGCGTGCGCCGGATCGGGGGCATCCCAAATCACCTCCAAAGCCCCATCGCTGCGATATTTGTAGCTCAGATTTGTCGGCGGCCCGTCGGGACCTAAATTATGCGGGACCAAATTAAATGGGACCAAATGAAGGTGGGGAGTGGAAGTGCTTTCGTAGTGGCTTTATGTAGATGTAAAATATTGATGTAGTTGATTAAAATGACACCTGGGACGGGATTCAATTAGACCGACACCTTTTTTCGTATCTGGAAGGCAACGTAAAATATGGGATTCTAGAAATCTTGATGCTTGAAAAACTGTCGGACTAATTAAGGTTCCTCCCAATAGTTTGCTTCCAGTGTAATTCAATTGTTAGTGTTTTAATTGACAGTGCCCGCACATGTTGGCTCACTGCCAAATACAAACCAATTGCTGCAGTTCAGTGAACAGTTTTTTGACGCTGCGACACGAGTTACAACTTCCCAGCCGTATTTCACAACCAATAAGCGATGAACATACCAAAAATCCACGGCATTTGTCTGTATAAAATACCTGAAACTTTTTTTGAACTTACACATGCAGCTTCGAACTTTGAACTCCAAAAAGCTGAAGAATTTTTTTGTAATTACTTAACGCACAATTGCGAATTGAGGCTGACATGCGAAAGGGTGCTATATAACTTGTGCAAACATTCCTACCGTATTGCTGGAAACTCAAACGAAACATTATTGGTGCGTTACCATAACCAAAGTCTGCACACACCTTTTGGCACCGTTCCAATAAAGAGGTCACACAAATCCAATAGAGATGTAGAAAGAAAAGGGCATTTTGTGACCAGAATCAAGAAACGACACTCAAACGCACGATGTTACAAAACGAGAAAATGATGAGAAATGATAACAATTTCCATTACCTGGCGTCACTGAGCGCACGCCGTCATTAGGCTTTATGGGCCCTAGATATGAAATTTGAAGTTTTTATGAATTCATCTCTATCTAATGTAAATTCTAACCCCTAACAGCAGCACAATAAAAAACCACTCCCAAAAATGCATGCAGTTCGGGTATTTCATGTAAAAAAGCAGAAAAATTAAACACAGAAATTAAACAGTTGGGACATTTCTATGGCAAAGGTTTCATCTAAAGGACCGTCTATTCTAATGACAGGGATAGTGATGAAAAACGCCATGGCGCTTTGTTGCCTTTTTGGAAAATTACTCCTAAAATTTGCATTCATTATTTCTCTGAAAAATGGCTGATACTGAAAGGATTCATTCACATATTTATTTTTAAACTTGTATTTATGGCCATAATTTAAATTGGGCCAAACAAAATGGCGTTGGCGCCTTTTCCCACTCGACTAAAGCACCAAAATAGCGCCATGGCACTTTTAAAATCACTACACAGGGGAGGGCGGTTGATGATGAAAAAATAGAAACCAAAGCTGCAGGGGACACATTTGACGAGAGCAGAATCGCCGCTGCACTAGAGGGGTAACGAATGTGGGCAAGAACGAGTGTGTACTTACGCGCGTCGGGCGTGCGCACCATGGCCGTCTCGTTGGGACTGTTGCCGTCGGCGTTTTTGGCCCACACGATGAACTCGTATTGCTTGCCGGCCACTGGGGGTGCGAAGGGGTATGTAAGTTCACTTAAAGTTATGTGTGACATTGTGATTATTGTGATTATTGAAGTTCATTCTACTCTATCGGTCGTACTATCACCGGTAGGGTTGAAAAAATAATTTTTTTCAAACGCATTAATAATAAAAAATGTCTTTCTTTTTAAAATCAGCTGAAAAAATCAAGTGCGATCCCTAATCACCGGTTCATCAAGCCAATTTCCATCCACCCACAAAAAAACCACCCCCCCCCCCAAACTCACAAAATCCCTTAATATCCACCTGAGTCTTATCAGTATTATGCACACTATACTCAGTGTCACCAGAAGCCCTATACTTGACCACATAGCCCTGCACGGGCTGGCCCGGTCTATCTTCAGGCGGGAGCCAAGACACTCTGATTGTGAATGGGGCATCCCCATCTGGAGCTACCAGGGCGGCTGAGACGGCTTTTGGGGGTGATGGCGCTGTAAAGGGGGTGGCATAGTAAGGGGTGATGGGGTATTTTTTGTGTGTTTGTGTTTTAGTTTTATGTATTTTTTAAGTTTGAGGTTTTTTGACGGTAGGTCATTAATTTTATCGTGGGAAGAGTTGTGCAAGCTGCCGATCTTAACGTGAATCAAGTTTGGTGAAATCATCTAGTTTTTTTATATTGGCACTGGGGATGGCCAGCGATTATTTTCAAGCGCTTTTTTATAAAAAAAGCGGGCCGTTGAAAAAAGCGTTTTTTTCCATCCCTAATTGGCACACTACCTAGGTAGTTTACTGCTGAAATTTGAAAATCAGCTTTGAATGCATTTGAGTTTACCACAATGAGGTGTATATCCATATCAACTGCAGTTGACAAATATACATTCTAGTAAACTTAAATGCATTTCAAGTGCATTTATAAGTTTTCAAATTTTTCATTGTATGCACGATAATGACACTCGTTGTCGCAAAACTATGATACTATCACTGCCAGTAACTACGCCAGCTTTTCGCTCGCACTACGTCACACTAACTGCAATAAAAGATTTTCCTCCTATGCAAAATCTCGGTGAAAAAATCGGCAGTGTAATTGCGTCGTGAAGCGGCACCAGCCGCGGCCGGATCGAACGGCAACCCGCCGTTGCCGTTGCCGTTGGAGAGCGGCATGTCGCCCTTGTCGTCGATGCTGAGCGGCCGGTCGCAGCGCTGCGCTATGGCGAATGCGGCTCGATCCAGTGCGCCGCCGGCGAGCGCCGGCCAAAACTGCGTCCCGGTGCGGCGGCGGCCGGCGGCTGGTCGACGATCGGCTGCGGCGTTGGCGATGGGCGACGCGGCCGTGGGCAACTGCTGGCGCCCCAGCGGCGGCAGCGGCGTCACTATGCGCATGCCGGCCGGTGGGCGGTTAGCGACCGCGCCGCGGGGGGAGGGGCCGCTCGGCGGCAACTTTTTCTATAGGCGCCGCGCTGCCGTGTGCAGTGGCGCGTGGCTGGCGCGCGCGCCGCGCAGCCGTGGGCAACGGGCGGCTAATTCGCCGATGAAGTGCGCCGTTTGTCGGCTGGCGGCCGTCGGTTGGAAGGCAGCGGCGGCGCCAGGTGCCGGCGCGGCATTAATCCATCTGGTCAGCAAATGAGTTGTAGTAGTAGTAAGCGGCGCGGGAGTTCAATCATCGTATAAATAGTGGCCCAGGGGGCGAAGAGTCTGTCACAAAGTCGCGCGTCCAGTTTGCACAATGGCTAAAATAGGTAGCGACGGACGTCACGTCCAAATCAACGCGGCAGCGGCACGTGAGAAATCAATGCGCGGCCGCCGCGGCCGTTCGTACAATCCGCCCGGCTCAAGCTCAGTGCACCAGCGTGCAGTCGCCCGGGGTTACAGCCCCAGTTATGGGCATATTAATCGGCTGATTGAACACACACTGCAATTGGGCCGCTCGGCTAGCTTTTGCCAATGGCAAACCAGCTGTGTTGGTGGCTAAGTGAGTTTTAGCATTTTTTTCTATGGTTGCCTTTTTATGGTGGTTATTTTGGGTGTACTCGACGGACCGCATACTATGCATTTTTCGGAAGGAAACACTCCATTATGACGTCATAATTAATAAAATAAACATAATTCCAGCAACAAAAAAAACATGATGGGAAAAACATTCCTCGTTTGTACGCGACTCCCCTTTTTCTTTTTTAAATATTTTTCTTTTGTAAAAGTGGATACATAAGTATTCAGTTCGCGCATTATCGACCAAGACATAAATAATTTTGGACGCATACTTTGCGGTCCGCCGAGTATACAGACGGAGGCGCGGGAGATAAAAAAATATTGATAGAGTCTGATATTTCAATACACGCAAAATATATCCACGGTGGAGCCAATAATCCGTCAAGCTAAAATTTCAATTTTGAAATATTGCCATTACTATAAGGGATGGGCGGCGGCGGGCAATTATCCAAATTGCATTTCGTCGCCGGGCGGCAGCGATGTGGCCGTTTCAACAAAATCCAATGATTACACTGGATGGCCGCTAATGAATATAAAAATAATGACATGAAATGGTACCCGGCGCCCGGTCGCCCAGTTATTGGAACGAATGAAATCTTGATTGAAAAATTAAAAATGACATGTCATTCAAAGCGAAAGACAATGATTACCAATGAAAAATGGAATTGCAGGTGCCAGATTCGCACCGTGTCAAGCGACAAAGTGATGAGTGGAAAAGATCAGAAAAGTTGCATTAAGTGATACGTTAAGTGGCTAGCAAAATAAAAGCGAGAACTATTTCAATGTTACGTTCCGTAGGTTTCTGAATTGTCGTTTTTTTCACTTGCAGCTGCACTTGTCACTTTACTTGGTGCCAAGGGTCTCCAAGGGGGGCTGCCCCCCCCCCTAAATCGACCAGCTACCTATCTATCCCGAAGCAAATTGTTTTGGCTATCTATCCCCAAATCGCTCAGCTATCCATGCATGTGGAGCAAATTTTGAGAAAATTTTACCCCAAGTTTCGCCCATTCGCTCCCTTTTGCAATTTTCACGTTCTAAATCGTATATACGAAATGGTTATTAAATGTTTAGTGACTATTTTTGGTTATATTTCCGCTTTTGCGTTCTATACCTTGAAAAAGCATGTGTTTAGCCCCCGCGACCCCCCCTCCACCAAGAATAATTTGCTATCCAAATTATTTGCTTATATTATGTAATATTATAATTTTATTAGAGGAGCGATTTGCTATCCAACCAGCGCGAGGGTCAAAATCTTGGAGACCCCTGATTGTCGCTTGCACACTTAAATACTTATCAGTTACCATTTCTTGTCACTATACAAGGGGGCGACAGACGGGCATTTTACACGGAAACCATATACAAACCAAGAAGACTTAAACGTGAAATGACAAACAAAAACCAGCTAAGCTATGCTTACAAGCGCCGGCGACAAAACCTACACGCAAACGCAAAGTTCACGTGTTTGTACATCGACAAAAAGCCTGTATCCGCAGTGCACTGCAACATTTGAAAAACGGACAAAAACGCTGATACGGCCGTACATGCGTAGCGGGCGGATAAAATATCAGTCTGAACAAACAGTGCAGTGCAGTGCAAACGAGCCGACGCCTCGGCTGCACCGGTGGCTAGGGCACCGAAATGACCACCGTGACCCGGGTCGGACCGACCAATTATCGCCCGACCCGGGATTTGGGTTTGTGAGATTGGAAAGGAGGATTGATCGGGGCCGATTCGGCAAGTAGAAAAAGAATTGGCAAAGTGATGAGCAAAGTTATAAGTGATGTGTCAAGTGACAAGTAAACTTTGAAA
Source organism: Sphaerolaimus hirsutus (assembly GCA_964036195.1). Lineage (NCBI taxonomy): Eukaryota > Metazoa > Nematoda > Chromadorea > Monhysterida > Sphaerolaimidae > Sphaerolaimus > Sphaerolaimus hirsutus. Next base: position 6,056,393 of record OZ038457.1, read on the forward strand.
TGATAAGTGAACCCACTCGTCACTAATGCGTTTACGTTTCACTAGAACTTCTTATACCACTGACACTAGTTCACTCACTTGTCAAGTCAAGGAGTTGCCACCAGCAAAAAACACACAAATACGTTTGAAATCAGCTTTGAATTTCCACAAACGGCAATTACAAAAAATATATGCCCCAGAAACAATTTCCGTCAACTCACAATCCGCGTTCTACCAATCCCATTTCCATCTCTACCCAAAAACAACCGGATAGCCAGCGTGTCTGGACTAATATTTAGTCGCGCCGCGAAGCAGCTAAGCGATCGACCGGGCGCACAGATGAGACACGTGCCAAACGACTCGAGGCTGGGCAGATGGGAGCAGCACATGCACCTGGACGAGATCACTTTGGGCATCCATCATGGCATTGCTTCATGCTCCGGGGGACGATTTCACGACTTGTCAAGTGGAGGGTTCAAACGGGATGCCAATTCCGAGATGTCAATCCCGTTTGAAGCTTATTGTCAAGTGGAGATACAAGTGTCAAGTGACATGGAACTTACTTATAAATTCACCTGTCAACTGTCAACGGAAAATTCAGCTCACAGAACTCATGTCTTGTCTCAACTCTTGTCATACTTGACAATAGCCCGATTACTTGTCAAGTGCGCCGAATTGAATCGCCAAATGCGCGACACATGTTTACCTGCAGCGACAAATATGCAGTGCACTGCAAAAGATGGAATAAGACACGAATAATAGTGTCAGCGAGGCTCTCGAAGCATCACTGCACTAGGTCAACATGGCACTGAAGGTTTTCCAGAGGGCACAGGACAGGCTTTGCATGCAGACTATTTAAAATCACGAAAAAAGCTTTAGAAAAATTTGAAGCGCAAATGAAACTTGGGCGGACTTCACACGATACTATATTTTACTATATACCACCGCTAACTCCGTCAATTTACAAGCATGCGCAAGCCGCATCTGTGGCAAATACAGTACAAGGACTGCAAAACTACAAAACACAATTAGCGGAGCACACGCGTTATCACAAGACACACACGCGGTCACACCAGGGACGTATCCAGGATTTTTGAGCGGGGGGGGCTGCTTGTTTACGGAGGCCGGCGAGGGGGGGGGGCTCAGCCCCCCCCCCCTAAAATTTGAGCTACATAGTGGCGGAATGGCGCCATGGCGCTGGCGCCATTAGTAGGCGCCACGCCATGGCGCCATTGGCGTTGGCGCCAGCGCCATGGAACGCTGTATATGTATGTAAATATACATACAAAACAGCAAAAAGCACAAGATTGAGTGTATTTATACCGATTTGCGGCCACATGGGGCAAATCTGATGATAATATCTTATGTCCGGTGAAGAATGCGCGCTTGCGCGCAAAATTTTTTACGCTGACGTTGAAAAAGTCGCAAAATCCGGTCACTTTCTGGTCTCACCCCGGGAAGGGGGGGGGGCTGCAGCCCCCCCCGCCCCCCCCCCCTGGATACGGCCCTGGGTCACACAACACAGGGGGTCGCCGAGATTTTGACCCTCCAGGGGGTTCCCATTTTTGGCTGAATAGCACATCACTCATAGCTACATAGCTGAATAATTTTCTGGGGGTATGGGGGTTGAAGGCTAAATTGAAAAAAAACGGCCATACGGATTGGAGATTTTGAAAAGTAAAAAGTAGCTATTTTAGGGACAATTGGGACAAAAGCGCGAAAAATTTGCTCAACATAATAGGCGATTTGGTGGGGGGCACATGTATTGTAGCCAAAACATTCGTCTCAACATAAATGGATAAACCGACGAGCAGTGTGTGAGATAGTCAGAAAACAGTAGCGTTTGTGGGGTAACATCCAACCCCCATTGGAGACCCCATTCCCAGTGAACAAACAGCAGCACAAATCAGTACACTGTAATATTATACACTTCTAATTCTAACTCTAATCACCATTTTAGAGTACTAAAACATGGACATGCCGCACGGCCGGCGGCTATAAAAGGCACGAAGTAATGCGACACGTTTTCATACTCAATTAGTGTCGCTCTACGCAATGCATAGTGGAGCGTGGAAAACTACATTAGAGGATACAACCAAAGTCAATGTCTTAATGAGTACAGCGGGTTGCGTGGTGCAGTGCAGTGCAACTGAATGTGTTACTACTTACTACAGTGTGTATGTAAGTAACGTTGGCATTGAAAACTTTCCGAGCTTTTCATGAATGCTCTATTATTTACCCAGCCTGAATCGAACAACGGGTGATCAAAGTTAAAAATTGAAGAAATTAAAATTCAAAAATCAAGTAGTTTTTCACTTTTTCAGGAAAAAAATGAGCAAGCTCGCATCAAGATTCATGTGAATATGAAAATTAACACCACCCACAATCACAATTTTGTGTCAAACTTGATTGAAACCTCCATGCATGAATTACCTTGATCCATATCGGTCGCGTTAACCATCGAAACGCCAAAATCCACACTCACATCCATATTGATCGAATTTTCAGCAATTCAAATTTTTCCAAAGTCACTTTTCACCGCACAAAAATAAAAACCCGGGCGGAAGGAGCCAATTTCATGCGTTTCAAAATTCGAGGTTATCGGGGCGGCGGCTCCCACGAGTCCATCAAAATAGACGGCATTAGTGCGGGATTGGGGGTTGGAAAATAATGCCGTGCGACCGCACTTTGCTACGCGGCAGAAAGGCAAAAACTTGGAGTCTTTCGATTATAAATATACCGTATTTCCTCGAATTATCCCCCTCAAAATACCACCAGGTCTGAGCGTGCTGGCAAAATAAAAAAATTCTCCCCTCGAATTACCCCCCCCCTCAAAGTTTGCTGGCAAAATAATAAACCCCCTGGGGGTATTTCGATGAAATACGGTATTTATGAGTCTGCACGTGCGCGCAGTGCATGCAAATATGTTTCTATTTTTAGATGTTTGGATATACCGAGGTGGTATTACCAAATATAGTAACAGTATTTGAAGTAATAATTACAACGGGCAGCTCGCACAACCTTTCATCAATCTACATAGTGGGAAAATAATGTTATATCTCGCAATGGCTTGCCAGAATGTAAAAAAAGCTTTCAAAAATGTGAAACCACATTTTGGTATCAGAAAAATGGTAAGAATTTAGCAAGACCTCAAATTCGAGAAATATGCAGGTCCGTCAAACGTATTTTGAAATAAAAAAATGAATACCGATGTGTCTCAGAGAAAATAAAATTAAATCCAGATCTGATACCCCTTTCCATCCCAATAGATAGTGATTTCAAAAATACAAATAAATCGTCTTCAACCAATCAACCCAACCATAGAAGGAATCGAATGCGTGGCATTTTAGGGGGGTACCAGACGTTCATGTCATCCCATTTTCTTGTACGTTGGCTGATCTTGATGCTGTTACAGTATGTTGAGGGCCCACTTACTACTAATTTATTTGTTTCCTCGAATAGACCCCGACTCGGTTGGTTGATGATACCATAGTGACAAAATTTGTATTGAAAAATTGGTCAAATCGACATAAGGAATCTGACACCACTGATCCTACCTCAAAAATAGAATCTACAAAATGTCCGGATCATTTTAACTGTTGAACGGTTCGAATCGGCACAGAAATGGCAAAGTTACTGAGCGTTAAATCAATCGGACAAATCAACCATGCAAAATAATCACCTTTTTATAGATCCCCCTTCTCGGGACTAGGGTTGGCCGATGTTTTTTTAAACGTTTTTTATTTAAAAAAAACGTTGTTGTTTTTTTTTAAACATGACGTCCGAAATGTTTGTTTTTTTTAAACATCGACCGAAATTTTTAGTACTAAGCACTAGGTATTTTGCCAAATTTTTGCGCGCAAGCGCGCAATTTCACACACAAATTGACATTGGTGGTTGTTTTAATTGGTTTTGTGGCATTTTTAGTATCAAAGTATCCATTTCTATGTGCTACCATGGGTTAATAAGCCGTCATATGTTGCTGTAGTATATAATATTGAGGTAATGTGCTTCCATGTACCTCCACAGTGTGTAACTTCACTCCCAAAGTAACAACCTCGTTTTATAACCTTGTTTGATCACTATTCCGTGCCAAACTTTACCTGAAGTCACGAACATTCGACTATAAGGCGATATACGAACGATATGTCGACGAAAAATAAATATTTTTGACACAAATCACCACTTATAATGCTATCCCATGGCTCCACAGACATTATATGGTCATATATAACATCACAGAGTATTGCCACTGTCTGATATACCTATATATGTTGACACAAGGTCATATCTGGGAGCTTTTAAAAAAAAACGTTTTTTATTTAAAAAAAACGTTTTTTTAAAACATCGAGTTAAAAACGTTTTTTTTCCAACCCTACTCGGGACTGGGTGGTTATTCGAAGAAACAAAAAATTAGCTTTAGGCCCAACCACAACATACTCGAACGGCACTTAAATCGACCAACATACAACAGAATATCTGGTGGACCCCCCAAAACGCCACCCGGTCATTCTATGCACCCAACACTAAAACACAACTAACGCAATCCCTTAGTCTCCAATATTCTCGTAACAGCGAATGCGCCATCGCCGTTTATGTTGAACGCGTTCACTCTGATCGCATAGGGGGTGTCCGGCCGCAATCTAGTGATCACCGTGTAGGTTGCCTGAAAGGGGTGGAATTGAAAAAGTGGTGGCAAATAGGGTTCAAACGGGATTGACTTTTCAGGATCGGGATTGTTTTTTTTGTAATTTCGGGATCGGGATCGGGATAGGCAGGGATTGGGGTCACGGGATCGGGATTGTCATTTTTTCGGGATCGGGATTGGGGTCTTGGAATAGAGATTTTGGCCAATGTTCTGGCATTCACAGTTGTTTATAAAGGTCTCAAAACACTGTTGGATGCCAGAAAAGTGGTATAAAATGGATGCTGGGGGGTTTTCGTTCACATTTTTGCATGCAAAAACATCATTTTTCACTTTTTATAATTTCACTAATTTTTCCGGGATCGGGATTCCGGACTTAAGAGTTTCTCGGGATCGGGATTTGAAAATTTTCGGGATCGGGACTGCAAAATCCCGGACTTTCACGGGATCCGGGATCGGATCCCGTTTGAACCCTAGTGGCAAATATCAAGATAAAATGCAGGGGTACCCACTGGGGGTGTGGAGAAACCACCGAACGCTATCTATCTATCCCAGGGGTCTCCTATGGGGGGTTGGGGGGGGGGGTTCCCCCCCACCAGTAGGGTTCAAACGGGATTGACATTTCGGGATCGGGATCGGGATTAATTTTTTGAGATTTCGGGATCGGGATTGGCCGGGATTGGGGTCACGGGATCGGGATTGGCATTTTTTCGGGATCGGGATTGAGGTCTTGGGATAGAGATTTTGGCCAATGTTTTGGCATCCACAGTTGTTAATAAAGGTCTAAAAACATCGTTGGATGCCAGAAACGTGGTATAAAATGAACGCTGGGGGTTTGCGTTCACATTTTTGCATGCAAAAACGTCGTTTTTTCACTTTTGATCATTTCCACTAATTTTTCCGGGATCGGGATCCCGGACTTTGGAGTTTCTTGGGATCGGGATCGGGATTTGAAAAGTTTCGGGATCGGGACTGCTAAATCCCGGAATTTCACGGGATCCGGGATCGGGATCCCGTTTGAACCCTACCCACCAGTCCGCCCAGCTATCTATCTATCCCAGAGGCCGCTCAGCTATCTATCTATCTACCATATTTCCTCGAAATACCCCCGGGGGGTGATTGTTTCATAGTGCTCTCGAGAGGGGGGGGGGGGGGTAAACGAGGGGGGGGGTATTTCGAGGGGGGTTATTATTTCACAAGAACTTTTTTGAAATCCTAGTACAAAATCGTTGTTTGTGATGTGCGCTGGGGTAGAAAAATGCATCAATAACTGACATGAAAAGACTCCTGTAGACTAATATAAGTACGTATTTAGATGGTATAAACACTGTTCTAACGTGATTCCGACATTGTTTTAACGTGTGTTCTGCTCTACGCAGAACACAAACTGCAGTATTTGTCGTGTACGTTCTCTTTACACTCAATTTGGGGGGGGTATTTCGAGGGGGGGGTGATTGTTTCATAGTGGTCTCGAGAGGGGGGGGGGTCAAAGGAGGCGGGGGTATTTCGAGGGGGGGGGTATTTCGAGGAAATACGGTATCTCTCCAGGGGGGTAAAATTTTGGCCCAATCAGCTTTACTCGTTATTTCACGTGTTTTATTTCTCATGTGTTACTTTCCTCGTTTGTGCTTTACACTACACTTGCACCTCATTACAATTTTACCGGGGTATTTCGCGGGGTTTGGGGGTGTTTCGCCTGCTCTCAGGAATGGGAATACTTAGAGGGGAATTCAAGGGGGTAAAAAGCTAGCAGCGGATAAATAGCTGAACGGTGGTCAGGTATACTTAGAATTTGAACTCCATGCTAAATTTGTCACTTTCCAGGTGCGTGTTTCGCACCAATTCGACACCACATCCACAGTTCTTTAACTTCAAACCGCCCAAACCTACCGTAGGATTCTGAATAATCCTCCGGACTTCGGTGCCTTGCACGGGCTCGTGCGTATCCTTTTCCAACTGTTCGTTGTATACGTAATAGCCCAAAAGCTGCCCCTTCAATTCTTTGGGCGGCTGCCAAGAAACTCTGGCGGCGGTGGCGTTCAACGCGAAAACTTCCAAATCTCGCGGCTCGGAGGGAACTGAAAAATGGGGCGGAAAATTGTGATCGGATGGAAAATGTGAGGGTTTTTTAAGTGGAACTGGTGAAGCATCAGTGGAAATTGCAGCGAGACTTGGTAGTCAAATGTGACACGACATTTTCCTCATGAATACGTTCGGCTACTTCGAGAAATGCTTCACTCAGTCTCCCGGGCGAAAGTTCAAGCTTGTTGCAAATACAAATGGGAAATGTTTTCGTTTTTTTTGAAAAAAATTTCTCACAAGTCACAAATCCACACCTTTAAGTAAACTTTTACAGAAATAGTGTTGCATTTAAGTACTTTGTATTTCTATCTTGGACTTTTTTCCCAAAACAAGTAACATTTGCGTTCATTCCAAGCTTTGGAACGAGGCCCACTACCAGTAGTCAACATAATTACACCAGTAAATTCAAACAACACATTGTTAGTGAAACGAAACAACCCACTCCCACACTAGAATCTCGAAAGTTATATATCACGATAAAACAAAAATAACCTCTCTGGACATATTCCTCAGCGCCAGCCAATATGGCGGCCAGAAAAAAAATGGCGGCTTTCATGACTTTCGCTCAGTTTTGAGGTCGGTAAAGGAAGATAATTTTCGGGTTATAAATCGAAATAACGACCAATTCGAAACGCAACGATAGGTGAATAATTTTACGAAGTGATTTGCTTCCGCGGCGAGATCGTAGGGCGGCAAAAATGCAGCCCCGCACGTGATATGGCCATTTTTGAGCAGCACTGGAAAAGATAATTTAAAAAACATAAGATGAAATAGCGTAATGAAGTGTGACCGATGAATGAAACGCGAGAAAATGTAGTCGGAATAGAAAAGCGATTTTTCCGTAACTCAAAGACCTGCAGGACCAATTCGATCGAACCGGCGACCAAAAAAACCGCGGCCCAGAATAATATCCAAAATCGCGCGTCAAATACAGCGCGATCGATAAATCGTGCATTGCGCGCTGTACTGCGGCCGCGCGGCGGGGTGGCCGCCCTAGCGTTACACTGTGTGCGGAACAACTAGCGTTGGGAAATAGATCTGGCGCATGTCTATCGATGAATTGATGAATTAAAGTGCTTTATCAATTGATAAATCACGAAAATGTTGTAAACAACAGTCAGTTTGCATTTACAATGACACCACACCTCCATATTTTCAGCAAAAATGTACAAATATCAAAATATACCAGCTTAAACAGAATTCTCATGAGTCACACAGATTTAGTGTAATTGAAGTGTGATGCAGTAAACTGCACAGGGTGACTTGCTAGTTTATCTAGACTATTCAGATGGAATTAAGATGCTCAGACTGTTCCACAGATAAGCGTTGCAGCTTAGTGCCATTTACACACATGGTATCTGTGGAAATTGTCAATGAAGATAGAGTTGTGAAAAGGTATTTACTTTTACTCAAAAATATGTATACAAGAACTGTAAATTGAGTACACAGTATGTATGATTTCCTCCGAAAAAGTACCTGTTCTTCCTTTGACCTATACCTTTTTAACATATTATCTTCACATTAAAACAAAAACATATTTTTATACTGATTCACTATATATTTGAGTAAACATCAACTTGCAGCATCCTTTTACATGCAGGATTTTTTTAAATATTTGGTGGACCTATATAAAATGAAATAGGTTCCTTGAAAACATGTTGAAAATTCCCCTTTTTAGATTTTCAGTATAAAAACAACTCAATTTTCCTGAGTAAAATAAATGCAAAAATACTTGCTTTTACATTTCTCTTACATTTTATCTAAGTAAAAAATTATGTTACGTTGAGTGAGTAATTTTAAAATATTTTATGTCTACATACGCTTTACACTTACAGTGTGGCACTCTTCATGTGTCTGAATGAAAGTCATCAGAATTTGTCATGGAATTGCACAATTGATCAGAAATTGAACTAGTAGGAGCTGTTGCAATAAAAAAGTTGCGCGTAAAATGCTGTGCAAATGCTGCAACATTTTATCAAGCGCAATGAATGCACAAGGATCAAACCATCATCCACACCTAACCAGGCTGACATCCCAACGCTAATACGGACGCAGCCCGTGGAGTGGGCGAAAAACGATTGCGGAATGACGCGGGCGGCGGCGACCCGTGCCGCGCGTCAGACCCGACCGACTGCAGCGCGACCTTGCGGCAAGGCACCAGTCATCTGCCAATGCCAAACCAATGGAAGATGGGCCGCCCCACCCCGCAGTCCGCAATCATGAACCCATCTTTGAACCGTTCTGAATGTAATACACGCATTCGCATGTCAATCACTATTCAGACTGCTCAAGGACGAATTTGTCGAGTCGGAACAAAAGGGAACAGTTGCCCCCGGTTTGTAAAAGTGCGAAACGAACGCTGCCGCGGCGAATTTTGTAGCTCGCCGCGCGGCGGAAACGCCGCTTCCTGCCGCCGAGAAATGGCTATACACACTGAGAACTGCCGACGGGAGCTTGCCGCATTAAAATTCGCACTTTGACGTCCAATTACGCTTCACCAAAAGTATACAATGGGCACCATTGGCGGCCCACACACTAGTTGACACACGTGCGTCAGTCAAGTGGTCTGTGTCAACTCAGATTTCGGCTTCACGTGTCTCAGGGTGATATTCCGATGCACTTGCATGATATTTATTGTTCAACATTGCCGCATGGGCATTTGGAGATCGATGTGCGACGCGTGAAGCCGAAATCTGAGTTGACACAGACCAGTTGACACACATGTTAACTAGTGTCAACTAGTGCGTCGGCTGCCATTGAAGCGTCGCAGCGGCAAAACGAGCGCCGCGGCGCGACGGGCTGCATCTCGCCGTCGTCGCGGCCGACCTTGTAGGCGGCGGCGCGGCGGGGCGGCCGGGGCAGCCTAATCAAAGCGCCGCTGCGGCCATCAATCAAGCGCTGCGGGAACGCACAAACAAAGGGGCGGGCGTTCCGAGTGAAAAATGAGCCATGGAAGTTGCTTTGGGATCGAGATGGCGGCTGTTTTGGAAATGCGTTACTATTTTACGCCGCTTAAGAGGGTGATTTATTTTCATGGCGGTTTGACCTTGGTGGAATTTCGCCTTGAAATCCGGCTATTATATTTAGAAAAAATTGTTTATCGCATCCTGTCGAAGGATTTTAAGCAGTGCAAAATGAAACATTTTACCATAAAGGATTTTACAATAAAAACACAACTACCTAAATTTAAGGAATGTAAAATGCGCCTAGTGCAACACATTTTACCCAGAAAATAATGATCTCAAAATCCACTATTAACCAACATTCCCGCACGATTTTCTTTCCACCTTCTCACGCAATGTGCCGCCAGACAAAATAAAAAACACGGGCTAAAATGCTGGGGCAACACCTTTTAGATTGCAACCTCGAAAGCGGGGCTGCGTGTCCGTGAAGCTTTTCCATCAAAAGCATAGCTACATGGCTGGCCACTAGCCGGGGGAAGTGCTTATTTCAGCCAGTGTGAACACTGGTGATGGCATTGGAGAATTTAGAAAATTGGATTTTTGAATTTCAAGATTTTAGAGAATATGTTTTTTTATTGTTTGTTTTTTTTTTGTTCTGGGGATATTTGTTCAGGGAAATATTTAGAGAATGATTCTAAGATTTTTCAGGGTTTTTTCAGGGAAATATTTAGAAAATGATTCTAAAATTATTCAGGGTTTTTTCAGGGAAATTTGGGGAAAATAACTGTAAATGTAAAAATGTAAAAAATGTAAAATAACAACAAAAATTATATCATTCAAGTCAACAAGCAGCAGCTGAAAGTGTTAATCCTATTTTTAAATTTATCCGAAAACCAGTCACCCACAAAAATACAAAAAAACGGCAAAAAATTGGATTTTTTTTGAAAAATTAGTATTCCCATCGTCGGTGAACACTGAACGGCATCATGGAACAAGCGGGGCGGACCAGTGGCCGCGGTCGCCTGGCGCTGACGCGAACATCAAGTATTTCAAAGCCCACTTCAAACTGGCAGCGGCGGCAGCATAATCACCGCGGCCGCTGCAGCAAAGCACTGCGCGGCAAAGTGCAATGTGCAAAGTGCGCCCGCGCATTGCACATAAAATGCTAATGCCGCTGCACCTAGAGCGCTAATCAGTGGCGCGGCGTCGCCCCGGCTACTGTTTCACTTTCAGGGTGAACTTTGCACGCGATATTTTTATTGGTATAACGTGTAAATATGTATCTCATTTTTAAGGCAATCGAAAAGCGCATAGAAAAGTGTCTTAGCAAAATGCGATTAGCATGAAAGTTGAGCCGTGCCGAAACGGAAGAAAATTGAAACGTGTATCATGTAAAGTCCGATTTGAAAGTGGAGAATCGCCGGAACGGCGACAAAAATTCTCCACTGCTGCAGTGCGGCGGCGCCGCTGCAGTGCACTGCATCACTTCTTTATGCGGGCGGCGCGCCGGCTCTGGCCAGCTCGTGCACGCATGCAAACTGAAATTGCAACATGACTGGGAATTGGTGTTATCTGCATGCTTGCATTCGTACAAGGCTGGATAGATAGATGGAACTGTGCCAAAAATGGAAATGATGTTCGTGTGCCGCAGAGTAGAAAAAGTATTTTTACGTGCGGTGGACTCAGTGGAAAAGAAACTATATTTTTACCGGGCTCGTGCGGTACATTGATTCGGGCCTTTGCCCCGAGGGCATGCGGTGGCAATCGGTGCCAACTAGATGTCGCATCGCAACATGAGCACGGCCGCACTCGAGTGGGCCGCCCTTTACCACCCCCGAGTGCAATCTAGCATTTTTGCGTCACCACACACACTGGCACTGCTATAAAGCGGGGGGGGGGGTGGATTCAACGCAGCGTCGCCGACCAGTGCACTGCCGCTGGCGCGGCACCGCGACGCGACTGCGGCAGCTCGAGCGACACAATGATATTTATGCAAACGGCAACGCGCATGGACGCGCCGCAGATCGCGAAAACAGCCGATTGGAATGCGAAATAACAGCCCATGAAAAGGGCGCTCGGAACTTGTCAGACGGCGCGGCGGCGTGACGCGTCCACGAGGCGGACTGAAATCGACCGGGATTCCCTGCCGCTTCAGTGGAACCCGCCCGCCTCGCGCATAATGTTTACGACGGTGATTCAGCGGCTACTGTTTGCGTTCTCTCGACGACGCGCGACACAAAGGGCCGGCCGCGGCCGTTGGAACGACAAAAATCCCCAAATGTGCAGTTACGGCCGCCGGGACGCACTGGGATTCGATATAACGACTGCTCGGAGTCGAAGCGAGGCTTTATTCTCGAGTGGGCCGCCTGCCCTACTATCATTTGTTGCCAGAATAATTACTTCTGAAATAAGCCGCGCGCGCACTTGAGACACTGTCGGCAGGTTGCAGTGCGCCGCGATCGGGGCTGAGGTTCATTAGGCGGACGGAACGCACCCCCTGAGTTCGGTTGTTCGGGCCAGGGTCTCATTCCGCAGTTTGTCAAGTGTGGATATTTGGATAGTAAAGTGTATTTACCGTATTTTCTCGAATTACCCCCCCCCCCCCTTGAATGAACCCTCCTCTCGAAATACCCCTAGGCCTGAGCGACCTGAGGAAAAAATAGCTTATTTATTACTGTGATCCTTCACGGAATTTTCTGACGAAATAATAAAAAAACCCTTGAATAAGCCCCTCGGATCAACCCCCCTCAAAATTTGCCGGCGAAATAATAAACCTCCTGGGGGTATTTCGAGGAAACACGGTAGTGGTTAGAATACTGGCGTGTAACTGGTGTTTTCAAAACATGTAATTTTTGGAAGGAAGAAGGCCCAGTTCAAAGTTTCAAGGAATTTCCATTTTTTGGAGGGGAGGTCCCACAACCCTCAGGCTCATGAAACTTGTCAAGTGACTTGACTTGACATTTTGTGCAATCGAATCCAGCTGAACCGCAATAATGCGGTCGCCTTCCGCCTGTCCCAGTAGCCCTTCTCAGCCGGGTACCCAATGAACACGAGATTGATTGAGTAGCAAATTGCATCAAGTGCGCTGCGGCGGCGCGCCAACTAAATGGCTCGTGTCGCTGGCGACGACAAGCGCCGCCGCGCGGCTTACACTTACTTACGGGGGTTTAGCGCGCGGCACGCACGCGCGTTTCTGTTGCAGGCTGGACTGAGATTTTAGATACGGCCAGCTGGCATATGAATCAGTTACACAGGAGATTGAATTCACACACACGATATAAATTAGTACACTATTTTTTCAGGCTGTATAAATATCATACCGAAACTCACTTGTCGACACTGTTAAGGGCATTGTCGTCTGGCGCTAGTGTTCAATACGAAAGGCGCGGGTTCGATTCCCGCCTGAGGCGAGTGCCATTTTGCATTTTTTCTATACCTGACGACTGGTGTGTCTTATCGTTATTATATAAAGACGAAGCATGTAATTTTGATTATGCACTTTCGAATAGGTAAATATGTTTGATGTGAGTCAACTTTGGCTGATGAAATCCTGACCAGTATTTGTACAAAATCTAGGTACCTAGGTATATGAACCTGCAGATCAGCGTGAATGGAGGAATACCTAAAATGGCCATTCTCTTTAAAAAAAAACCAATAACATTAGACAAAAAGACTACGAGAGAAGGAAATTCAAGGTGTTGGATACATAAACTCAAAATTAAATAGCCCGAGAACCGTGAGGGATGACAAATGGAGCGCTAGCGAATGTGGATATAGACACATCTATACTTATTTTTAGTATACCTAAGTTTCAAGTATAAACAGATCATTGGACGCCACCGGTGCCGGCGGCCGCGAGACGCGCTTGAAATGACTATACGACACAATTTTCTCGGCTGCCCAAAGTGGCCGGCGGCGGATGCGGCGCCGGTGTGCGCAAACAAGCGGCGGCGGCGGGGCGTGCGCGATCGCGCCGCGCTCATGGGCCGGCGGCACGCGACCTGCTGCAGCGCACTGCGCCGGCGCAGACGACGTAGGCTCCCTAGACATGTAAACCCGCTCGACATGTGGACCGATTACAGGGGTCTTTCATGGCGGGGGACTGCCCACCCAAATCAGCCAGCTATCTATTTATTCCGGAGGCCCAATCAGCTATCTATCCATCACGAGGCTAACTTTTGGACTACTTTCCCCTTTGGCACTCAGCTATCTACCGATATATTTACATAACGCGAATTTTGAACGATTTTTCCAAAATTCTCAGCAAAATTGTTAGTTTTTGTTCAATATTGTCAAGTTTCAACTTAAAACCGTGATTTTAGGATATATACCTGTCTATGTTCCTATTTAAGCTGAATGTATTTCACCTACATGTCGAGCGGGTTTACATGTCTACAGCGCACTGCACCGGCGCCGACTGGCTGCGCTAAGATATTGTAGGCGCGCTGCGGCCGCACCGGCAGGCGACACGAATGGGCAAAGTGCCGCCGCGGCGACGCTACCATTCAAAGTCCCATGTGGACGCGGACTCGTGCGATAGCCTAATGTTCGAAACGCAACAACTAAGTATTACAAAAGCATTACGAAGTTAAGCCGGCCATCGGGGAAACCGCATGCGCACTGTACGATTTGAAATGCTGAAACACGCTCAAAGGCAATTTCAGCGTGCTTCAATCAACTGCACGCTAGAAAATAACCAAACAATTTTTCTTCGATGCTGATGAAAAAGGTAAAAAACGTGCAGTGCAATGTAGTGGAATGCACTGCGTGCTGCCGTGGGTTAAGCGACATATACGACGGGTAGTAAAGTGGTAGTAAAAACAGATCGTGAAAAGAACGTCGAAAAAATGTGAGGAGAAAAAAAATAAAAGATAGCGATGTAGATACCGTATCGCTTCGAATAAATCCTCCGTTTGAATAACACCCCCAGTGTCAGCCAAGTGAGGAAAATAACTCATTCCAATACCGGTTCACTTGTTCGAGATCGGTCAGGAACGCAGTGAATGTTATAAATATATAGTTATTGATAATTTTCTTATAAGCATGTGCTCTACAGGTACAGCACGTACGTGATGTGATAAATGTACCTATACATTTTAACTAAAAATTGTCGAGAATGACGGTTAGAACCCTGCCGGAAAAAAACAACTCACTCTAGAAAAACTAATCAGTGAAAAATGTCAGTGAAAAACAATTCCTCCGGCAGTTAATCGACATCGACAGCATCGTAAATCACTCGTAGAAGAAAAAAGCAATGACAATAAAAATGCTTTCCAACAAATGAAGGCAGATCCTCTCTGCTCAAGGAACAGTTCTATCATCGAAACAGTAAAACAAATAATATGAAATATCAATAAATGCATAAAGCGATGAATGCGCCAAGTCGAAGGCCACGCGCGGGGCAACGCGCAATAATTGCAATGCAGACACGCAGAATTCATGAGTCAGCAATCCATAAGGTAACTAGACTCATGCACGGCCCAAAGTGTGATCATGCGCGCGCGTTTGAACAGCGGCAGAAGCATGAGCGCAAATGCATGAATATGACGTCCGGATGGCCATTCGCAATGCGACAGCGAACGCCGCCGCAGTGGTTCATTTGCAGCGACGCGTCGTCGCCACGCCGCGTCATGCATGCATACGCGTTGCACTGCAGATACCGTATTTGCTGGAAATACCCCAAGGGGGGTAATTTTTTATAGTGCAAATTTTAAGGGTGGTTAAAAGAGAGGGTATTTCGAGGAGGTATTTTGTAAGAAATTTTCGTGAAACTCATAGTAAAGAATATGATTTTCAGAACACAAAACAGGTAGTAAATGTGTCCAAATATGCTCGACGTACATCGCTACACAAACTAGTGTATACAGGGGTGGGCATCTTCAGTTACCGCTGGAAAAACGCGATAGCTTGAGCTACGGTTGAGCTATCACAGTGAAATTTTAACACAATAGAGTAGACTCCATAGGACACCTATTCTGAAGTTTGCAACCCAAACGGCCACATTTTGGGTGAGTAGTGGAACACACCGTTTTTAGTGTAATTTTGTGACTAGGCGTCACCCATAGGATAAATCGAGGGTGGCATTTGAGGGGGGGGGGGGGTCACCGGTCTTTGGTGTTGTCCCATTCTGTCGTACATTGACCGATTTGGATGCCCTTTGAGTATGTTGGGGTTTGGGGTCGGGGCTACAACCAAATTCTTTGTTTTTCTCGAATAGTCCCCCAGTCCTGAGATAACGGGGGTCAAGTCACAAAATTACACTAAAAACTGTGTGTTCCACAACTCACCCAAAATGTGGCCGTTTGGGTTGCAAACTTCAGAATAGGTGTCCTATGGAGTCTACTCTATTGTGCTAAAATTTCACTGCGATAGCTCAACCGTAGCTCAAGCTATCGCGTTTTTCCAGCGGTAAAGAGCCGGCAAATATAAATGGGTTATTGATTTTGAAAAATTTAATCAATTTTCATCCGACCCCAAATAAAAGTTGGGGCGAGCCACCCAGCTCAGTTTGTAGCTCCAACATTTCGCTACAGGAACCCCCGGGATGACCCCTGTAGCTGCTCAGGTGCAGCTGCAGGGGTCATCCCGGGGGTTCCTGTAGAGAAATGTTGGGGCTACAAACTGAGCTGGGTGGCTCGCCCCAACTTTTATTTGGGGTCGAATGAAAATTGATTCAATTTTTCAAAATCAAAAACCCATTTATATTTGCCGGCTCTTTAACTGAAAATGCCCATCCCTGTATGTGTAGCTGCGATGCGAACTGGGAGCAAAAAATACATCATGTACCTACATTGCATACATGATGTACATAATTCCAGACGGGGGGAATTTTGAGGGGGGGTATTTCGAGGAAATACGGTATTCACACGTAAATAGTGAGCTTTGGGCGCGCTCGCATGCCACTCGGCACTGCATCAAGCTCCCACGGCGCCTGACACGCGCGTGAATGAAAATCGGCCTAATTTTTCAAGAGACCACCACAGACATGGAAATGGGCAGCATCTTCACAGCTTATAGCTTGCAAAATTGCTTATAGCGGCACTGGGCGAGCTGCCAAAATTATTATGAGTGATCGCAGGGCGCGCTCAAAATAGACCCACTGCGTGTGCACACGAAAACAGACGATTTTCAGGCTTCGTCCGGGAGTAGCCGGCAAGCAAAATGGAGCGAGATCTAATTAGCCCGCGGCCGCGCAAATTATATAATCCTATGGGCGGGTAGAAAATGCATTAGGGGCGATTTGATCCCATCGGAAGCTGGCAGCCTTACAACGCAACTACATACTGTAGATGTTAAAGCGTATTTACGTTTACTCTAAAAATACGTATACTCGAGTACTGAGTAAATAAGTTTACGCATCCTCCGAATACCTGCACTCATCTTTACGAGTAATTTTTGAAAGTATGCGAGTACAAAATACGTAATTCAGAAAAATTAATGTGTGTATAAAAAGCAAAAAATACCCAAAGGAATAGAAAATGCTGCAAAAATGACAGCGGAAATCATTGAAGTTGCGACGGCTATGGAAAGCCACGACTATATCTTTTTCTTTAACCGACTCTTTTGATCTCTTGGGTACAAAATCGAAAAAATACACACTTTTGCGTTTTCCCTGAGTAAAAATACCGGCTTTTACTTCTACTCACCAATTACACGGTGCAGAAGTAAAAAAAGTTTCTTCACGATTTCTGTATTCAGGGGTGAGTAAAAATAAAAATACTTTACGTTTACTTTGAAAAAAATTCAGTACTTTTAACAACTCTGCTATATAGTATATACCCCATTCGATCCCATGGGTGCCTTCCCTCATGATTATGATTGCAGAAAGGAAGTGAATTAGTGGGTTTATAGATAAAATAGCGCGTTTTTATGAGCTGATGAAAGTCATGAAAGCCGTGGACAGATATTTTAGTAATCTAACACGTTGAACCTAAATATGTAATCTAACAAACAGCACAAAACAACAAATTAAATTTTTAACGTGACATCAGTGGGGGTGGGGATTTTGTAAAATTGGAATGAAAGCCTATACATATTTTTAAGTGTGTTCAATTTGCTGTCATACAAATGGTACAATTATTTTCCCTCGGTGTAGATCTGGCCATTCCTTGCGTTAATAAATGGTGGGATTTTGTCACACTGAAAAAGTTTTGTAAGTAGTTGTGGCTTAAATACCTATAATTCAAACACTTAAGAGTAATTAAGAATTGAGGTAACTCGATAAAAACGTTCAGAATAGGTCCAGCTCTAATGTTACCTTCCAGATATCGTTGTATGGAAGCTCGAAGGCCTTGGCACAGACAGACAGGTGTTCTAAACATATGAACACACTTAATATTCGTACTACATCGGATCATTTCAGCTCATTGCAATTGAATTCAAATTCAATCAGCTAGTCATTCCACACTGTTGTCACTGTACTTAAATAAGTATACTAAAGGGCACTACATAGTTACATATTAATTCTATAACGATATCTTCGATCTTACCTGTACTGTTGTTGATTGGAATGTCTGGAAAATGTGGACAAAATCGTTGCAAAAACAAAATTTAGGGTAGCAAACATGCGTGTCAAAGTGTTGTTGTGGGTCGATGGAATAAGCTGAAACTAAATAGACAGAGACTGACATCACTGTGCTGCTGAATGAATAATTGAAATACAAGTGCAAGTGCAGGTGGACATATATATTCGCATTTGTATATTTTACCTAGTTGAGTATGTAGGCATGTTTTGCCTCCCCCTCCCAGACCTACATTCAATTTGACCCCTGCATAACAGTCTGAAAATGAAATTCCTCGGTACTTTTTTAATTGATGCATAAAACCATTGAAGCATCTGTTTTTAACGCTACATCAATAGCTAATCGGTTACAGAACCAAAAATAAAACTACACAACACAAGCATTCGCACAAAGAAACGGCACAACAAAACGCCACAAGAGCAACGAAAAAACGTCACAAGCCCAAGCGCAATTCAAAAAGCTTTCAAAAGCACAAACCGACCATTTCCCCCAGTCCTCACAAGAACAACATCGGAATCCTTGCCAAAACCATTCGCATTTCCCGCGGCCACATTCACCAAATACACGGTATAGGCATGCAAGCCGTCCAAGGTGGCCTTCGCGTCGGTGCTGTCGAAGCGCGCGGCGGACACGAGCTGCTCGCCCGCGTCGGACACCCGGTGCAGTTGGGACAGCGGGACAGTGTCCCAATGGGACGGGTGGAATAGAGTGCTCGAGTTTCCAGGCGCTAGGGTGGGTGGATTGTGGTGGCGTTTGGTTCTATTGCGGTGATCCTTTACACTACAGCGCATTCACACTAGTTATTTACGAGACGACACACACCCGTTCTCAGAGCGTTATCGAAATCTGGCCGCGTCCAATCCGGGGGCCTTCCGATCTGCCGCAAATCTTCTTTTGAGGCCACCCTGTATCTAATCCTGTAACTGGTTACGGGTTCAATTGGAAAACCCTCCTGGTCAGACACTTTGAGGTGTGGTCCACTGGGCGCGGACCAAGTAATTTGCAACTTTTCTGAATTCTGACCGGTTCGAGTCGCGCCGACGTCATAGGGGGTCCACAGCGGCACTATGCACCAGAAAAAATGGTTTGAGCACTATGTGAAGTGAAAATTTTTACAAAGCGGAGAGGTCACATTCAAAACGGTCTCAAATACAATCACGATAGATACAGTTACAGATACAGTACACACGGGAGCAAGCAAATGCGTGCCATGGGTGCAGTTGTGGGTAACATTGACCCAGATACTATCCAATCAACAATACCTTTACATCGGATACATAAATCACCCCATCAAATACAGTGCTACAAGATGGCTACGAAACTAAACATGATCATACACAAGCCTATTCCATCATTAAAAATCCTATACAAACCCTACCAGACCCTACAAAACCATCCACGCACCTGACTCCCTAGTCTTCATAGTAACAGGGGTAGAAAATGCGCCCTGGCCTCTATTAGACTTGGCGGCCACTCTGAAAGTGTAGTCGGTGCCAGGCTGCAGTTCATCGATGGTGTATTGCTGCAGCGACACCTCAACGGGTACTTCCTTCAGGAAGCCATCGGAGCCGTTCACGGCGATCTGTAGGTAAAGTAGGGTTAGTGTGAGCCTGTGAGGTGAATGTAGGTTTTAGAGTAGACTGCTGCCAGTCCTAGACCCTGTAAAATATCAAAGACCCTGTAATATGTAAAATGTCAGGTAAATACCCTGTAAAGTGTCGTCTGTATCCAAATATTATTCTATAGTATCCAAGTCTATATTTTTAGAACCGTAAAATTTGGATACAGAAACAAAAGAGTTGGATAGTAAAGAATAAGATTAGGATGCACACGGAACTTTGCAGGGTCTTTTAAATGACATTTTACATTTACAGGGTCTTTTACATGACACATGAAATTTTACAGGGTCTTTTACATTTTACACGGTCTTTAACAGGGTCTGCGACTGCACCCTGGTGTAGGGTTGGTATTCACCTGGTAGCCTACGATGGCGCTTCCGGACAAGGGAGGAGCCCACGATAGGAGCATTTTGCGCGCGCCAATGGGGTCCGCTCGCACGTGCATCGGCTGACCGGGGACTGAGTAGGCAAAGTGCCAAATTTTGTGCTGATTTCACCGTGGAAAAGTCTTATTTTCTAATGTATAAACTTAATTTGGTTTGTTTGTTGTTTGGTACGAAATGTTTGTAAAAAGAAATCTAAGCGTTTATCATAGTTTTTCGAACAGTTTATCATTCTCGCTATCATACACTGTCAATGCACACAGACACCCGCATCACAAACCCCCCAACCCCAACAACACCCTCCTAACTCACTTCCCTGCTTGGTAATAACCACAACGGGTTCACTCAGTGGCCCGGCGCCCATTTTATTGATCGCCTGCACCCGTATGGTGTAGGTGGCGTCCGACTGCAAGCCGGACACGGTGTGCACCCTGCTGCTGGCGTCGACGCGCGCCCGCTGCCAGGAAGAGAATGGACGGGTTTTGTCCACCGTGTAGTAGACTTCGTAGTGCTGAAGGGGGGGGGGTGATTGAGGGTGGTGGATTTGGATATGGAAGTGTGTGACAGTTTGCATGTGGGCGGTTTACATGAGGTTGATCGTCGGAAACAAGATTGGATTTATTCAAATTATCAATATCATTTAACGCATTCTACGCATTTTACTCACACTTCATTACTTATTTTACCGCAATTCGCTAGTTTTCAAAAGGTTCCGTATCCTTACTAATATTGATTTTGTTTTCTCAATTAATTTTTCATTTAAAATTAAATGGTTGTAACGAGAAAAAGAATACATTTTGAACTTTTTGAAATGGTATTTGAACGAATCCGAGTTTATATTTTCCTTCAAAAATCTCACAGAATTTGCCAACCCAGAAATCAGACCAAAAGTGAGACATTTCAACAGAATATCAAATTCGATCCTTCCACCAAATGCTTCAAATCCCGTATAAACCATTTTCTATCGTCCCACACTCACAGTGAGTCTGCCATTGGGTTTCTCCGGGGGGTCCCACTGCACCAGCACCGAACTGGAGGTGGTCGCCCTCGACTGCACGCGGGTCGGCCGGCCGCCGGGCGCTGCGAAAATTAAATCAGGGACTTATCCAGGATTTTTGAGCGGGGGCTGCTTGTTGGGGGAAGCTGACGAACGGGGAGGGGGGGTCAGCCAACCCCATTTTTGCGTGTTTTTCAGGGTATTTTCAGGCCCCGCCTCCGGATACACCCTAGACTAAAATCCATTAATTTTCACCTGCCACCCCCCCCAAACCCTCCAAAAAGCCTCCAAACGCACGGGCTTCATCGGTTTGCACATCAACAGGCGGCGAGGGGTCGCCGGGGCCGACGGCGGTCACGGCGCGCACCCTCACCTCGTACTGGGTGTCCGGCTGCAGACCGGTCACTTTCGCTGACGGTTCTTCTGACTCTACTTGGGTGTAGGTCGCGCCGCTCGAACCGTATCTGTGGGTGATGGTTTTGAGGGTTTTTTTTGGTGTTTGCAAAGGCCAAGGGAAATCATGCAAGCTGGGATATCGCTTTGTGTGAAATACCGAACGGCAGAAGTAGGTATTTTATAAACCTTAGTTGCTCGTGCAAGGTGAAAGCCTAGATGAACAGAGTTTATTTATGTGAGTGAAAGTGGGCACGATACTCAATTTTTGCTATGGGTAATTATAAATACTTTAAACAGTAAAGCAGGGAAGTGTGACGATCTGAACCCCAAGCATTGAAAGAGAGGTTGTCCCTTCGCTTTAGACCCAAGTGCAAGGAATTGCTCTACCTACATCTACCTACATTTATATGTATTTACAATGTAGCAGTGTGAAAATGGCAAGCACCAAGCACTGACACCACAGGCACCAATAACAGCGACCAAAGTGTACAACAAAAAATATCAACTCACTGTTCCCGATTGGGCTCGCTAAAATTAGCGGAATTGGAAAAATAATATCAATGGTCAAAATCTATAAATAGAACAAAAACTAATTTTGCAATTCAAAAAGTCAAACCCCTCGAACCTGGGCCTATACTCCACCATGTAATATCTCAAATGGTCATCATTGGCAACAAAAACAGGGGGCCAGCTAAGGGTCACGCTGTGTGCAGTTTTGCTGCCCACCAAGACACTTTCTGGGGCTGGAGCTGCCTCTGGAAAGTGGGGGGGTGAGTGATTACAGGTAAGGTATTTGCAGGTGCGCTGCACGTGCACACCATATCAAACATGACTTCCGTATATCCTCGAATAAGTACCCCCTCGAATAACTCCCCCTGTTGTGACTGTGAGTAAACAATACCCCCCCCCCCACCTCGAATAACTCCCCCTCTATGATCGATGCCGCAAAGTCTGTGTCGATGTTGAGTCGTGTAACATAGAAAAAAAAAATTAATCCCCAGGGACTTATTCGAGAATATACGGTATATACAAATCGATAAATTGCTGGTGTAGTGCACACGCACACCAAAAATATGGTTTGGGGGCGGGGCACTGCACAGCAGGCCACTTGCGGTGCTAAAAGATATAGGAACATATGGGGGCATGAGTAAACACTATTGCTGTACAATACTACGATCTCATAAGGTAATGGATATAAATATAAAACGGCAAAGCCCACAGAAAGGTGGAAATGAAATGGAAAACTAGGAAGCGGCCACGAGCAATACAAAACACGCACGGGGGGTTCAATATTTTTGAAACACTAAATCTTCACACAGGAGGGTATTTCAGTATTTGCATCGCCAAAGCACCAAAAATGCACCAAGACAGAGATAGCTAGAAGCGAACACTGCATTCTTCATGTTGGAATGATAAAAATGGTCGCTTTTGACGTGGCACAGTACTTTTACATCGCGATACAAATTTTATTTATGTGAATATTTAACACGGATGAAAGAAATTCTCATAAATATAAAAGTCTGTACCACGTCATAAGATGGGAAATTGCCATTATGAAACCACGACCAATTTTTGCCAGGCAAAGCGGGCCCGCACAGTGCACAGCACGAAAAAAGGTAAAAAGAAAATCTGCGGTAACTAGTTGAACGCTGTTTGGGAAGTTTTGTCGCATTCCAGCCCTCAAATCTGCAGCAATCGGTTTGTTTCGAACTCGAATCATTCGTTACTACTTTTTGGTTCTTGAAGTTATATCAAAATGTACCACTTGCCCTAGAGTGCTAGCCTAAGGCAATAGGGTTCAATCCTGAGACCTGTTAAGTGACAAATTTTAGGCAAGGCTTAAAGTGCCGTATAAACCAGTAAAAAAGTAATGTAAAAATGTAAAGTGTAAAAAGTTTCGAAGCCATTTAAAACCGGACGAAAAGTTCCCGAGTTCATACGTTCCATTCACATTTCACCAGGAATTTAAAATTTGCCTCAAAATCTGCCACATGACAGGGCTCTATACAGGATACGGTACCGGCCCCTGTTTAAGGGTTCATTCAGTAGCATGGCATTGCCCTGGCAGTGCACTGCACATGTGGGTAATACACATTCGAAGCGCTAAGCCAACCAGCGGGGCTAGTGCAGTCGCGGCGACGATCAAACGAAAAGTGTGGTTGAATTTTCAGCCGCGACTGCAACTAGACCAGAGGCAACAAATCAGTTTGATTTTTTTACAGCGCCTACAGCCACCGACTTCCATTCCCTACACCGAAATTGACCGCTCTCGCTCAAATTACAGATATACGGGTGTATTCTGCGCAACAGAAAGTGCTTACCGCCCGGCTTTTCGGTCGGCGGCCGCTGCGGCTCGGCGCCCACTGAGTGCGGTAAATGAAAAAAGGGGGTGGGTGAAAAATGTGGCTGAAAATTTTAGCGCGCGCGCGGCGGAAAATAAAATGGAAGGGGACGGACATTGACCGGGTGCCAATTCCGCAAACGGAGAAGCAAAGATTTCACTTCTCACTTCCCATTTCACTTCACTTTTCACTTCTCATTTCACTTCTCCTTGTGCGTAATTGGCCCCAGGCCAAGCTTTTGAATGAAAAGATTGAGTTTGGATGGTGACGCCTCTGAGTCTCGTGATGGAGAAGTCCCAAAAAATGTGTTTTTTTTCTATCCGATCAGGCGCTCAATACCCGGGCTAGTATTTCACACAGTGAAATGGGGTAAACAATTATTGGACACTTTTGATTAAATTTAACATAGGTAGTTGTCTTAATTTTATATTTTTTATGAAATTTTACTGTGTGGGCTGCGCTGCCCTCAGTTCCATTTACCTAATTAGTTGGTTGTCTATTCAGTCAATTTTTGTCACCCAATTAGTTAAGTGATTTAGTATTTAATGCACCATTCCCCGCTTGAAAAATCACAACAAATATTTATGTACCTACGGACGCCGTTGTACTCATGAGCTGCTGATTTTTCAAACTGATTACTTAAAAACAGTTTCTTTGAAAATAAATTCAAAAATATGGTTTCATCCGCAGAACATCTTAAGAAAGAATAATTAAAGCGCTTTAAGGAAACTCATTACGCCAGGCCTTTCACCAAAGTCTGCACCTATTGAAACATGCACAAAGCACCATGCCAGGTTTGAATAAAAAGTCTGAAAAGAGGTGTCGTCTGCGCGGCGCAGTGGACAATGGAAAAAGCTCCACAATTCGGGTTATAATCGTCAGAAAAACAACTGCACACGCATTCGTTAATCAACACCGAAAATCGGAAAACAAAAACAAAGCCAAAGCCCAAATCAAATCAGCCAACCTTTAACAATCACGCTGGTCTGCTTCTCTATATTGCCCAAGGTGGACACGGCCACGCAGGTGTAATTGTCCGACTGGGTGACCCCCCTCAGTTCCAACGTGTTCAAGCCAGTGGGCGCCGTGTGGGGGTCCCCAACGACTTTGTTCGGCCGCCGGCGCCAATAAACCCGCGGCATGGGCGACCCCACCGCTACGCAAGTGACGTTTAGGTCGCCGCCCGGCGGCACGAAATATTCATCTTTTGGCGGGCGTGAAAAGTGTGGCGGCACCCGACGCACTGCGATTTTAAGGGGGGGGTGGAAATTCGGTTGAGGGGGTATTGAGGGACACATTTGATTCAGGCAGGGTACTTTTGGGGTCACTTCACTTTTCGGGGGTGATTATTTTGGATGCTCGGATTGGATTAAGCGAGGATGGGGGATAAAGCTTATGATAGTAGTTGCAGGATATTTACACTCGACTTTTTTTCTAACCGATGATGTTATTTGATATTGGTAGAGCATCTGTAAGACAGGAACATTGTAGCACAGACATTGTTTTTTATACTAGAAAAACATTTTTATTTATCAATCGAATTGTTTACCTGTAATGGTTTTTACGCGAGATTAAATCGCCCATGAGCAGGGTTGGTTTTATAAAAATGTCATTTCATTTTATTTTAATTTATTTTAATCCCAAAAGTCATTGATATAATAAAATGACACCATTTTACAAAAATTTTACAAAAAATCGGAATCATGCATGCAAGGCCACAAAAATGTTATAATAAGACCTTTATTTACATGAAAAACCTGTGACAAATTTTTCCCTTACTTTTCAAAAGTTGCATGCTGAAGGTATGTTAGCTAGCTGCAAGTGTAAAGTTACAATAATTGATAAGAATGGTTTGCATTTTCAGTAGAAGGACTACTGAAGTGTGCTGGGCACATTTGTAAAATGTCATGCAAAGTGTCAATTGTCATGACAAATGCAAAGTAAAGTGTCAATTGTCATGCAAAATGTCAATGTCATGTAAAATTTCAAGCAAAGTGGCAATTGTCATGACAAATGTCATGCAAAGTGTAAATTGTGTAAATAAATCTTGTGTTTTTGTATCACATGTATGTTTTGTATCCAAGTCTTATGTTTTTGTACCCAAATGTTCACATAAGATTTGGATTCAACAACAATGTAATTTGGATACAAAACCTAAGATGCGGATACAATTTGCCTGACATTTTACATGACATTTTACACTATACAAAGCTTGGAACTGTCCCCCAGATCCATGAATAAACAAGCAATGAGAAAAATTTTTACAAAAAATATAAATTTTTATACAATTTTACAAAAATACGAAGTTTTATACAATTTTACAAAATTTTTTACAAAAATTCGAATTTTTATACAATTTTTATTTTTATTCTTAAATTTTCCATTTTATTTTATTTTTATTTTTTTTCTGAGATTTTGCCAACCCTGCCCATGAGATACCTTTCCACAGGCACAAATTTGTTAAAAACCGTAAAACATTAAACCCTCATCCCTCCAAAACCAGACACCGACAAAGACAACACAAACAACGACAATCTCACCTCTGACATACAAATTGGCAGCTTCCGAATGAGCCACACCCAATGTATTCCTAGCCACACATTCATATTCCCCCTGGTCCTCCGTAGTCGATCTCTCGATGATAAGGGAGCCTGTTTGGGGTGGGGGATTATTTAAGTTGACAATTAATTGTCGCAGTTGACGGAATTGGCGTATTTGCTCTAAAAATGCGACGCCTAGATTTAGTAGTAAACACGTCGGCCGGACGCTGAAATATGGGCTGAAAAATTGTGCTGGAGTGCTGAAAAATCACCGTGGGATGCCTTAATATTGTTGTGTGTGAATGAGAGTAGTATGTCAAAATATTTGTGTGCAAATGTTTCTTTGAAACCTGCAACGATTTCCGCAAGCAAACCCGAAACTCCAATGTGCTTGTGGTCTCAAGAAAAATACATCTGTATTGCATCGCTTAAATACAGTAGCGGTGATAAAATAGGTGCACATAATCAGTGCCACAAAAAGTTATTCAGAAAAAGGAAAGGAAAGTTATATTTATTTAGAATAATTTTCAGGCCAATCACTATGACAATGACTATACAGAAACTGATGGACATTCTAAATAACTAGCTAGATAAGAAAAGAAAAAGGAACCCTGAGAGGGGCTGCATCCAATCACCACAAAGTAATAATGCTAAGATAATTACAAAGAAAATAAAAGAACATACTGTCCGTCTGCATGACAACTTTCCATGGTCTAACTGAAGTTGCCGCGCTAAAAGTCACATTGGCGCCACACAAGCTACTTTTTATGGTCCCAATTTGAAAACTCGATCGAAATCTTGTCGATCTCAAACAGCAGTCAGTTCATGGACTAATCATTTCTGTAAACTAATAATTGCATCCAAAAACTAGTGCGCCGAATCTAAATGGTCAATTGCGGGATGGTGGTAACGTCAACCAGAGTTCCCGTCGCCATTCAATTTTGAACCATTTTTCAAATTGAAACCATGAAAATAAGTTTGAGTGGCCACATTCTAGCAAGCAACACAGACATGCGCATGCGGTAAGCTAAGCACAAGCTCAAGCCTATCGAGTTAATTTCAACACTTCAAAATATAGAAACGAAGCTTTACGTGCTAAATCATATTATTTTGATCCAGATTGACATTCTACGTTAATGACATAAACGGTGAAACAAAGACAAAGACTGACAATGTGGACACGAAATTCCATTCACTGTTAATATAACATCGCGTGACGGAAGCATCCGCAGCTTTGAGTACAATCTGCAACTTCACCACCGGCGGCGTATCCAGTCCAGAAATTGTGATGATGTGCGCGGCGTGGCGCGCGACGTGCAGCGTGCGTGAAGTGTGGTGAAGTGCGCGGTGAAGTGGTGAAGTGCGGTGCGTATAGTTTTTGTCAGGCGGTCCGGTGCGGCACGGGCACAAAGCTCGCGAAGTCAGTGTGAAGCACTTACTGTGGCTGTTGCGGTACAGGCGCTGGATCCACGGGTCCTGGGTGCCTGCGAGACGCCAAGGGAAACGGGGACACTAGGGCCTGACGGCGGACAAATTGGGTCGGGTGAACCGGTTATCAAATTAGACGCGAATAGCCAGCGAAGGAATTTAATTGGCCCGACGTGTGACGATTCGGGCAGCCCGATTAGGTAGTGGATTGTAAATTACACGCTGCCTAGTTGAGTCTGGTGGCTTGTCCCAAGCTAAATATGTAAAGCGTAAAGTAAAGTTTCAAATACCATGTAAAATATCATTTTAAAAAAGAACAGATTTTTACTGAACTTTGCATGACAATTGACACTTTACTTTACACTTTTCAGCGCTTAACATTGCCTCCGGGTTGAAGCAAATCAGCAGAATCGCATTGAATCGGGCTGCTCA
This sequence comes from Sphaerolaimus hirsutus, assembly GCA_964036195.1. NCBI lineage: Eukaryota > Metazoa > Nematoda > Chromadorea > Monhysterida > Sphaerolaimidae > Sphaerolaimus > Sphaerolaimus hirsutus. The sequence continues at coordinate 6,084,661 of OZ038457.1, forward strand.
AATCCAAAAACAATCGCTATAACGACTCACACGTTTGGGGCTAATTAAATTCAATCACTGGGAAGGATAGGAATGCTAAGCTATGAATATGTTAACAGGACAGGTTCGCGAAGTAGCCATATCAACCCAAAAAAAACAGCCCAATCTCATTATCAACGATTTTGTGAACTTTAAAAAGTGCCTTTATCGACATGTGATTGAGCTGCCAATATTCCTACATTTGAAACGAATCGTTGAACAAAAAATACAGCAAGCTGACGGGAATTATTGTAATTAATTGTGGGGGGAAAACGGGCCACAGACGCACACCAGCGATGGATGGAAAACCCACAAATCAAAGGAAAAGAATGTTTTAACAGCAACATGCGACATTGTTTTTGAGCACATCGTTATCAAAACAATACTGCTGAGCCACTTTGTCCACTTTTTACTTTTTCGTTTTGACAAAGAAACGAGCATTTTTGTATTGGCGGGTAAAACAGTCGGGATTAGAAAGGGCATACCTATTAGCTATATCGTTGGAAAGTTAACAACATCGGAAATGTTAATTTATGTAAGTAAGTACCATTAAAACTTATTTATAATTATTTTGAAATAAATATTAACGCCCGTTAAATCAAATTTTTCAAAATGCACATCATAACACACAACGGGGATGGATGGCAAAAACAAATTATAAAATTTATGCGCCAATGCAAAGCGATTCGAAGCTTTACGGTTAATTTTATTGATAACCTGTCGTTGGAGCTCGTCAAATGGGACTTTGTTTCTGAAACTGCATCTTGGGTAGCTTAGATTCTATTTTTTTCCGACTCTTTGTAACTTACGGTGAGCGTCCGATATGGTGATAAACACTTTTTGCCTCAAAAATCTTTTCTGTGAGCTAAATGTTATTTGTACCGGAACTCTTTTTAAAATTTATAACCAGCGGCAATTTTTGCAATTCAGTGGAAGTGTCACAACGAGTAGCTGCAAATACCATGGGGACTTCACCGTTACAATATGGATTGGTGTACCAAATTGTCACAAGAATACTTGACACGGGACATTTTGACACAGCGTTTTTGACACAGGACAATTTTACACATGGATAACTGGACATTCATCCAGAATGACAGACACACAATTGGTAATATTTGGGTATTTACAAACTTGTCACGTTATGAATATTGCTGCTGCACATAAAAAATTGCACATGCAGCACATATCTGCAAATGAAACCAGGATCCATGGCAAGTTGGAAGTTGGTTCATGCACTTATTGTCTTGGATTAAACTACGGACTGCATCCTATACCTTTTCTGAATGAGACACTCTGTCCTGATGTCAAAACAAAAACATTAATAAAGTTAACTCTTAAAAATGTCTTATTCTGTTTTAAACATTGTAAAAAAATTACCCACACTTAAAAATGTATTTATCTTCCAAGAAGTCCATCATGTTTTCTGCAAAGTTCAAAATGGTCATGTGTTAAAAAAGGCTTGTGATAATGTGGGTTCCGTGATGATTCACCTGTGGCAATATGTCCAGTGTCAAAAAATCCTGTGTCAAAATAACCCGTGTCGAAATGTCCTCATGCCACTTATAAATATTCCGAACTGAAAACTTATGGCGAGCTTGAAAGCCACTTAAAGTAACATAAAAACACAAATTACAATTCCCCACCTCAAAACCGCTGCACCCAAAATCGGACGCTCACCGGCCTTTGTACACAACTGTAGGCACTCATACACCTACCCATCGACCAGTGCAGAATCGGCGTGCAGCCCCCCTCACCTGGATGGTTACCTAGGGTGGCCACGGTGTACCTATCGTTGCCGGCCACGTCGATGGGGCGCCGATCCCGCAGCCAGGTTACTGCCGGGGGTGGCACCCCCCTCACTGTGCACATGAGGTGGGCCGGTCGGTTTCTCTCCACAGATTGCAACCGGGGGTGGTCCTCGATCGTGGGGAACCCCAGGGGTAAAGTGTCTGTGGGTGGGGGGATGAGAGGGGGGTTATTGGGGCAAATGGATTGGTATTTACCCAGTCTGGTTCTGGAAACGGACCCAGCATTCGGTGTCAGTATACGGAAGGGTATCGACAGACAGAAGTGCTGGCCTGGCGCGTTTTCTATCTTAAAAAGTGATAGTTTTTGAGGAGGTCAATATGTAACAGATGCACTAGTATAAACTCGGCGGACATGAAACGAATCAGCGATTCGGCCCTTCGTTACCAATGACGAATGTTTTTTAATTCGAACTTGAGTGGACGGATTCCATTTGGTTCACGATAAATTGGATTCAATCCTACTTTTTATGCGAGAACGATGTGAATTTGATAGACAAATCGTTATAGAAAGTCGGATTGTTAGGTCTTAGGTAAGATCTTATCGTCGCAGTCCCGACAAATTCATTCAAAAAATTACGTATGAACTTACCGCTGCGTCCAAGTTACTGTTGCGTTTTATACGAACGAAGTAAAAGACGCATGATTTCCGTTCGCGTCAACGATAATGACCGCGGAATGCAATTAAGTCAACATATGTGTCAACTCGTGTGTGGGCTGCCATTAGCAACCAATTGCGGTCGCTTAATCGCATTCCGCAATCATTTTAGTTGACGCTGACGGAAATCATGCGTCTTTCATGTTTGGTAACATTCTCGCAAACGGTAACTTGGACGTGTGCCAACTACGAATATACGCAGTTGTACGAAAATTCCTTAGACCATTGACTTCTATAATGTCCGTCGAGTTTACGCGCCATAACATCGCACCTGGCGTGTGCACTTACTGTAAAATATATCCTTGTATAAAACCACACGGGAGTTGTTATTTCGTCAGAACTGTTGGAGGGGGGAGTTATTCAAAGGAGGGTTATTCAAGGGGGGCCTTATTCAAGGATATACGGTAACTATTGAGAGCAACCAGACTCCCCATCCATAACGCACCCTTAGCGAACACAATAATCTTGGCGGTGGCCTGGGCGGGCGGGCCGGCGCCATTGTCAGCGATGCAGGCGACCTCAGTTCCATTATCAGCCCCCAAGGCCGGCTCCACCCTCAACGCCGACACGCCCCCCTCGGAAGCGACCACGGACGCGTCCGGGTGCACGGAGAAGCGGCGGGCGTTTGTGTCGTCGCCGGGCGGCGGCCAGCGCCCGTTGACAGTCCTGGGGGCAGTCCCGGCGCCTGTAAAATGCCCTGTAAAATGTCAAATGTCACGCAAAGCGTCAAAAGTCACGTAAAATGCCCGGTAAAATGGCAAACGTACGTTTGCCATTTTACCGGGCATTTTACGTGACTTTTGACGCTTTGCGTGACATTTGACATTTTACGAGGCATTTTACAGGGTCTGGAATTGGCACCAGCGCACGGTGGGCAGCGGGTTGCCGTCGGCGCGGCAGAAGAAGCTTAGAGGGCGGCGGGCCTCGACTGCGGAGTCGGCCGGCGCGAGCACCAGGCGCGCCTCGTCTGGTTGTGGGTTGGTAAAGTGGGCTCGTTCTCAAATGGCCGTTGATTAAGCACACTTTGTCAAGTGACGGTAAGTGTCTAAAGTGACAGGTACCCATTTGGTAAGTAACAAATTGTGTGACAATTAAGTTACGCAGGTGATGAGTGAGAAGAACAGTTGTAGCAACAATTTCACTTATCAGTCACGCAGTTACCCACTACTTTGCGGATTTACTCTTTTGTCACGAACACTTTTCACTTGACAAAGTGTAGCCCAGATTCATCACTGCATAATACAACTAGAAAAGTTGGTTCAAAACATTGAAATAATTTTTATTTGTGTACCGTATTACCTCGAATTACCCCCCCCTCAAATTTTGCTGGCGAAATAATAAACCCCCTGGGGGTATTTCGAGGTAATACGGTATTTATATCCAAGTCAACTGAAGGTTTAGAGATTACTGCGTCCGATCGCGCCTCCATGTATAACTAACAAGTCAAATATTTGGCATAATCTTGTGATTTCGATACTCTTTGACGCGTCTGACCCAATACCGGGACAATAGTTCCAAGTTCGAGTATCAAAATAAAATAAACAAAATAAATTCTCAGAAATTTTTGGCTCGGCGACGACCCGTGTGCCCAGCGGCATAGCCCCGCCGCCCGCCTCATTTACACCAACAAATTTAGGTCGGAATATACCTGTAAAAGTGGAAGAAAAAATTCAAAAATAATAAAAAATTACCGGGTGCGGGGGCGGTGGTTGTCTGCGCGTTGGCGCCAATGAAGCTACAGGTTAACAACAGGAACAGCAGCAGCGCGGCATGTGCAGCGGTTACAGGCTGAAAAAGCATGGCTCACTGGTGGGGCGGGATTTGGGGTTTCATTTTGTTTGCTCAATATTAGAACTTCTCGATTTTTTTGATTTATTTAGATTTATAAATTTATCTAGATTTTTTCTCGATTTCTATCTACCTATATACACTTTTGAAGATGACAAGGATGTTTTTCGCGTGATTGTGGGTCACCTGGAGAGGACAGTCGATGCCATGCAGCAGAGCGAACATGTATTTTCTGGGGCCTAAGACTGATAAATTTTTATCATGATTCACTAGGTGTTCACTGGCAACATGCTGAATGTGACACATCACAGAAAGTTTTACAGTGGAAGCTGCATTGACTTGTACTCCGCCGACCGCATGCTATGCATTTTTTAAAGGTGACACTCCATAATGATGTTTCATGCCTTCTATTTGTATAGTAGTAAATTATGTTATTACACCAATCAAAAAAATTTAAAAGATAGATAAAAGCAGTCAAATGCTTAAAAAATAAAATCTATCAATCTATCACGATTCAACGTTTCACCCACAAAAAACGTCCGCCCAAGGAACCTCCGAGCGCCACCAAAGAAAGCTACATGAACACCGCTGGGCTTATCTTTGGTACTGAGCAGTACGCGAAGGGAAGCTGGCTGAGCGCTCGCTCGCGGCCGTTCATGTGGATCGCACGCAGAGCGCACACTTGCCTCGCGCCGCCACATCAAGTCATTGCCGAAAAGTGGACGCTTAAAAAGTGCCTGCCGTCCACTGCCAGCTGACTGCAGCCCAATGGCAGTTTTTGGCACTTTTGCGGCTATATTTGCCGGGGAACGCAGTGTTTACGTTCAACAAAGCAGGGACTAAAAAGCAGATTGGCGTAAACTAATGTGAAATAATTTGTTAGCGCAAAAGTCTCGCGGTCAATCCTTTCAAACTTTAACTAAAATTGATGCATTTTTTCTACCCCGTAACCGCGCGTCAATAAGTAGACGCCTAAAATTCCACCACCGTGTACAAATGTCAAATTGGAATAAATGATTATCTCCGCAGCACAAATATCATCCGTACTCCATAGGAACCATGCATAGCAGCCCAAAAAGCGCAAGCAAAACAATAAGGGGCATTTCTGCAAATGGACAAGTGGTGAAAAAGGAGGATGTGATAAGTAAAGTGTTTTTCAAAGCATAATGGGTACTGGTTTTAATGGGTTATATACTCCGCGGGCCGAATGCTATGCATTTTTCTGAACGAAACACTCCATCATGACGTCATCATTAACAGAAGAAAACATTTCCAAAAAATAAACAATGATTTCAGGCATGAAAAATACGTTGGTTGTACTCGGCTCCGCCTTTTTCATTTTCAAATATTTTTCTGTTTTTGTACCCTGCCATCGCGTTATCAACCATGACATAAGTAAATTTGGGCGCATACTTTACGGTCCGCCGAGTATAAGTAAAGTGACAAATAACCAAATCAGTAATAAGCGCTATCATACACTAATTGAGTTACCACTTTCCTCATAATAGCACTGATTGTGTCATTTAACACTTGCCACTTTATCTACTTGTGCACTTGCGTAATGGGCTCCAGGCGTTCCGCAAGCCGCACGCCATTTTCTCCATTGGATAGAGAGAGACGCGCGACTGAAAAGTAGCTCATGCCTGACGCCCGCGCATCTACACGGTGACGCCTGGTTTCCGTGCGGTTGCAATTTCCTTTGCGAACATTCTGCGGACATTTTTGTGCTAAACTATTTATATCGTGTACATGTGAGTGTATATTCGCGGGGTATACATATATTTATTTATACAGCTAGTAGTACTTAGATACCTAACCCTAGCCCAGACTCTCAAAGCGGCGATTTATCCGATTCACTGGTCACTGAGACGGGTCCGTCCCGAATCAAGAATATCTCAGTGACGCAGTGCAGCGCAACGCATGGACGCTTGTGGCTGGTGGCCGCGCCGCATGTCACAGGCGGCCGGTCGGCTGCGGCGGCCGCCTTCCCACTGGGAACTATTGCCGCCGAAAGGAAGCCTTTGGCGCACGCGCGCGGCCGCCTGCCGCCCATCCCCGCCGCCGTGGGACCTGCGCGGCGCGAAAATCTCGCCGCCCCGTTCACTTTTGGGCTTCCATGCGTCCCGTGCAGTGCAGCCAATGCGGGGATACTTTTGAATGGGCGCTTCTCGCCGCCGGCCGCAGTCGCCGCCGCTATGACATTCGAATCCAACAGTTCAAGCGAAAGTGTGAACCCTCTGAGGCAAGGCACACCAATGTGCCGCTTTGCTGCTGGGTGGAAGAATTTTGAAGTGGCAATTTCAACCGCTGGGGTTGGCTAGTTGGCCATGAAATTTTCATGAGACAACAACATGCGTATGATAGTACAGCTAGGCATGATTGACCTTTTTGTTTTATGGCATTAGTTAAAAGTTCACGCGACACGACAGCGCCAGCTCATCACGAGATATTAAATATCACGCGATATTTCCATTTTACTGATAAGTACGCAAAAAGATACCTTTTTGGATAGTAGACGAACATGCATCATCATTAAATTAATCCCGTTTCGCCGGAAAATCACCATAAATGCGCCACTTTGCGCAACTACAAAATGGTCGAAAATGCCCAAAAGAATGCAGCCGCGCAGCCAAAAATTTCACAGCGCTCATTTTCAGTCAAAACTGAAGTCTGACTGCAATAGCGGCATCAATCAAGAGCCCCCGGGGGCCGCTTGATGATAATGATGCTCAGATTCGGGGGTCTTGATGGCTGTTCGATCCATCTAAGCTCAAATGGCCGATGCTCATGCAACACTATGTATTTATCCTGCGGTTTTCCTTCGGTAGCCGTTTTTTGAACAAAGAAATAATGGCAGAAAATGTTTACTAAATGTGAGGTCAAATGGGTAATGTGAGGAAAATTGCGGAAATGAACAGGCCATCCGTTTACGAAAGGAAGCAACATGTGGGTGGAATATTGGCAATTTTAATAACATTAAAAAGGAAGAAAAATTATTGCGCAGGAAGTTACTCGAAAAAGTGGCCTTAAACGTTGTGGCTGGCTCATCTAAAATGTTCAATGCACCATATTTCCATAAAATTTTGAAAATGACATTTCCGATAGCAAAGAGCCCTGAAGTAAAGCCAGACATCCGGACCAAAAAACCTCATGTCATTAAATTTCCCACATTTTTATATATTCCTAACTAAACAAAGAATCAATAAGGGTGATAGACATATAAATATAACTATTTAAATAGATGCTATAAGCCACGTCCTAATGCAACTCACTCTTTGTTTTTAACGTGTGTTCTGCGTTGCATACATTTCAACGTGTAGTTTTGTAACTTGCATTATCTTAACACTTAATTTGGGTGGGGGGTATTTCAAGGGGGTTGGAGCAATTTTTTCCTTAGCTCGCTGAGACCTGGTGGTATTTTCAGGAGGGTTAATTCAAGGGGTGAATTCGAGGAAGAACGGTAAATGTCCAAAAATGGTGATACATGACGACAAATAGACTAAATAGTATTTACATCTATCAGCATTTGGCTCTATTTAGATTCGTGGCTTCTGAAATAATTCTCAGCCATTTAGTGACGCGAAATCGCCGCCCTTTAATTTCCGCAGTTCGAATGTGGAACACATTATAATTACACGTTTAAATGTGGGCTGACTTCCGGCCGGTGCCAGAATCAAATTGCGACAACGAAATTGCTACAATTATTAAATAATGTTTCATTGGTCGTGATAATAATATTAAATTTCACATTTAAAATTGGCACAAGTCAGGGGTAAAATTCAATTAGAACGTAAGTTCACACGGCACGGGGCCTAATACCCCAGTGAGCACGTGAAATTGTGGCAGAGAGAAGCACAATTCTACCTGTCCACAGGGCATTTCCACTGTCCACCCTGTAAAAGACCCTGTAAAAGTTTGCCAGTTTGCAGGGTAATTTATATGACTTTTGACACTTTGCATGACATATTACAGTGTCTGGAACTGCCCACAGACCGTAAAAGCAGTAATTAAAAGGGCAACATCACGCGGCACCTAGTCAAAACTACCCTAATCTGCGCTGCGGTCGTAAAATCCACGTGGTAAAATTGTGGTAGTAACCGGCGCGTAGGAGTAAATAAACCGGGGTTCAATTCGAAACCATTCGAACTCGTGGGGGTGATTACGCGAGTAGGTGGAGTGGACGCCAAACTGAGCTAACAAACTCATGCGCCGCGCGGCCGCAGTCGCGATGGAACGGCGCCGCGGCGCCCCGCGGTGACACGCGGCTACGCGCAGGGCACGGCAAAAGGCAACACGCTCGGCTCCCAGCTGGTGGCCGGGTTGTGTGGTGGGAGGAGTGTTTTTGGTGGAGAAACACTGTGTTTTCTAGTAATACTTCCAGGGGTATATTATTTTGCCAGCAAATTTTGAGGGGGGTAATTCAAGGGGGCTTATTCGAGGGGGTTATTATTCACCCCAATACATCATGTAGATTGCATACATGATGTACATCATTCAAGATGAGCGTATGTGAGGGGGTTTATCTTTTCCTCAGCTTGCTCAGACCTAGGGGTATTTTGGGTGGTGGGGGGGGTATTAAAGGGGTTATTTCAAGGAAAATTGGAATTTTGCCATATTGTATTTCCTCTAATTACTCTGCAGGGGTTATTTTTCCGTCGGCAAATTTTGAGTGCGTTATTCGAGGGGGGAGGGGGTTAATTCGAGGAAATTCGGTATTCAACTTTGCCAAAAAACTTGTAGGGGAATTAACCCCCACCAGCTGCCAAGTCTACACTGCATGCAGCCACAGCTTATTTCCTGGTCGGCTACCTAACATCGACAGGCAACGTAGTTTGGAATCAAGGGTCCGGCTTACATTTGCGCCCAGTCTATTTACATTCCGCACTCATTTCACCTAATATGTTGTGCTTGTCAATGAGCAAAGGCTTACAAAATATATTTACTATTTACGAGCGCACGGTGCACACGCGCGCACAAACTTAGTGGAAAATGTACCTATGTAGATTGGTATGTTCGAGGTGTTTGGTGGCGGTTAATTGACATTAAAACTTACCTATAGATCATTAATTATCAAAAAAGCTTGTGTAAGGGCCTGCATTTTTGAATGTATTTGCACTAGGAAATCCTAAATTGTATTTATTTTGAAGTGACGCGAGAAGGGTAAACAGAACTTGCAGAAGTCCCCGAATTCATCCGCACTATTAGCAATGTAAAAGCAATAAAAACAGTCAAAATCTACTGGAAAAAGATACAAATGGTAAAGAAACAAACAAGAACAAAAGGTAACAATAACTAAAGGTAACAAAATGACTCACATCAATGAAAAGAATAAATGATGCACTTTCCATGAAGAATTCATGCGGCCAACGCCAATCAGACAGCCGCCGCAGCCATTGTATTTATGCAAAATAGTGGCCCGCAATATGGAGTAAGCTCGGCAAAGAATGCAAAAAGTGGGTTCCACTCCATTCCAATCAAGGAAATGCACATGAAAACGGGCTAGCCGCGCGGCAGAAGACACTAAGACACAAATCAGCCGCGGCGCCAAAAACACGCGCCAATGAATGAAGCTTAAAGCCCGGCGCCATATCCTCGAAAGCATCAATATTGCACTCAAAAGAGTACACAAATTGCATGGTACATATAAATGATCAGTGTGGCGTGAAAAATGCCCCCAGTTGGGGTATAAAAAGGCACACAATGACTGGACTAAGTTGACTGTGTCGGTGGTAGAGCCGCGCGACCACTTTTTCGCTGGGCACATAGTTTGACAGACAGAGATGGCAAAATTTAGGGCAGGGATAATTTGAGTTAGAAATTTTTTTGTGATTGTTTTTTCCGGGATTACTGAAGCTTTTGTTGAATGTGGAATGCTTTTCAGTCTGAACTTTAGTGCGTTTCATTATCTTAACAGTTAATTAAAACTACAATTTTTGAAAAGAGTTTTTGTGAGTGTTAAAATATTCAAGACTACACAAAAATTTTTAAATTTTCTGAATAGAGTAGTATGGGAAAGTAAACACACACAAATCATATCTAGAACAATTCACTTTCCAATATGCATGCAATAGACATAGAAACAGACAGAAATTACATTTTTGAAACATCTTTTTGCAATTTTCTTCTTACCATCGTTACTTCAAGGCAAATTTCATGGCGCAGCCCAGGCACAATCGCCCAATACGAATTTTTTCTACATTAATTCTACTGATCAACATGGATACCAACGTAGTGCACCGCGAGCGAAAATTGACTTTGATGTATGTATTTATCACCTTTGCATGTGTCATTAGCACATGGCTTATTGTCATTTGTCAGAGTAGACATCCTAATAAAAGGGAGGCATGTATTTATTGCAAATTCTTGAAAAGACCAGGTCAGGCAGCTTTATGATTAACCAATGGAGCTGTGTAAACAAGGACGTATCCAGGGGGGGCGGGGGGGGCTGCAGCCCCCCCCCCCCCCACTCCCGGGGTGAGACCTAAAAAATCCCGGGAAAAGCAACTTTTCCTATACATTTTTCATGGTAGGTGCAAAAAATTTCGCGCGCTGGCGCGCGACCTCCCCTCCAACACATAATTATCAGCGGATCGGTCCCCGGTGACACAAATCCATGAAATTGTGTGCCCTCCACTGTGTATGAACGTGTATTCCATACATATACAGCGGTTTCTGGCGCTGGCGCCAGCGCCAATGGCGCCATGGCGTGGCGCCTATGAATGGCGCTAGCGCCATGGCGCCATTCTGTCACTATGTAGGCGAAATTTCAAGGGGGGGCTGAGCCCCCCCCCCGTTCGCCGCGCTCCGTAAACAAGCAGCCCCCCCCGCTCGAAAATCCTGGATACGTCCCTGTGTGTAAATATTCATGAAAATGATAATTTTTCAGACCTGAGATATTGCATGCATTAGAAGATAGTTTCTTTTCGAATCTCATGCACTGAACCCGCAAAATGCATGTTTCAAAATGATTCCCCTTCATTAAAAACGATTTAGAAACATTGCCGTGTGTCCCTCGTGGACATATACTAAAATTGGAACGATACAGAGAAGATTAGCATGGCCCCTGCGCAAGGATGACACGCAAAATCGTGAAGCGTTCCAAATTTTTTGTAAAAATTTCCTAGTGAGAGAAATATGGTCATCCAAACTTGGAGTAAAATGGCTTTATTGTAATATATTTAGGGAAATCTCGTCACATTGTTGTGTGTACTCTTAGCATTACAGCCAAAAAACGTTAATGTGATTTTAATTTTGTGCTCATACCCCCTTTTTACTACGACTTAATGATCGTCATATTTACATAAAAGATAAGGAAAAAGTTTGATGTTCAAAAATGTGTTTTTCTTTTTACAAAACGTGCATCGAGTCAAAAACGACTATCCCAGTATTTCTGGAACGCTTGATCGAAGTATTCACACATTTAAAACATCCTTCATATGAGTTATCGTAGTCAACGATGGAAAAAACACAGAAATTGAACACAGAAACTCATTGAGTTTCTGTGTTTTTGTTTTACACAGAAACACGGAAACTCATAAATTTTGAAAAAACTCAAAAACTCAAGTTTTTACAAAAAAACACAGAAATAAAAACAGAGTTACTCAAGTTTTTTTCAAGGAAAAAACTCAAAACACAGGTATTCATTTTTGAAAAACTCAAAACACAGAAAGTGTTTTTTTTTGGAGAACTTACCCATCGTTGATCGTAGTAGCCTTTAAAAATGGCAGAATTGTACGTGCTATTTGAATGAAGGCGGACATGAGCTTGAATGACATTAATTTCAGCGGAAATAAATGCATTTTTGATTAGGCAGTTTGGTGAAGAAGCCCAAAAATAGAGGGGCAGGTGCAATTGCTAACAGGGTTCGATTCCGCGTCATGTCAAGTCATTGGCAGGGTTCCAAAAATAAGTTGTTCTGATCGCAGTAGGGCCAAAATAAGTTTTTAAATGCAAATGCCAAGGGCACATTACAGAGCATTTAACAATGAGCGCGGGTGTGTCAGAAACAAAAAACGCGCTGATAGTTTTGAGTCAGGGATGGGCGGCAGCATAAAAATATTTCGTCAAAAATCCATGATTGACGTCAATCCCATCATAAATATTTATACGCGGCTCTCTGCAAGTCCAGTAAATCGATTTAGCTAAACATGGATTTAAATCGAAATTTTTTAGTTGTCAATTTTAAGAGCACGTAAATATATTTTAGCATTTGCACCTGCTTAAACATATTATACTTAGAGCGTTAGTAAATAAAATTTGCAATTTGAATACCGTATTTCCTCGAACTACCCCCCGGGGTGATTGTTTCAGAGTGAGAATTTTGAGAGGGTTAAACGAGGGAGGGAGTTTTTTAGGGGGGGCTTATTGTTTCTTATTTTAATTCCCAGTACTAATTTGTTGTCTCTAACGTATGCAGACATTGAAAAATACTACAATAATCACTCTGTATAAGAGTCTATAGAGTCTACAGGTTCTTACGCAACACAATCATTGTTTTTAAGGTGTGTTCTGCATTGTCCGGATCACAAACCGTACCTATTGTCATTTACGTTCTCTTTCACTCAATTTGGGAGGGGGGTTATTTCGAGGGGGGGGCTGATAAATTCATAGTGTCCATTTTGAGGGCGGGGGGGGGGGTATTTTGAGGGGGTATTTCGAGGAAATACGGTAGTTATCCCGTTAAAGATATTCCTGTCTCTTCAAAAATTTGCATTTGCACGTTTGATGGAGTTTGCAGCAGGGGCACAAACAAAGGAAGCGCATGTTTTTTATCGTGTCTATACACAAATATTATTGTCCAATATCAATTTGGAGCACGGCAGTCATGGGTAGTGATCTCATCACCTATTTGCGAGTACCTATTTGTATATCCACATGAAAACAATGAAATACACCATTGAAAACTGGTGGGACAAGTAAATCTGCTCGAAACCCTGGTCAGCCCGACTCACTGTATACTCGCGGACTTGATACTATGTGCTTAGACTCGAATTATGTTTCGCGTTGGAAGCTCGCCAATTTTGCATTAAATATCGTTGGCACGCTTTCAGCGTGAACTACGCGTGCAAGGTGTAAAGTAACTTTGGTATACTTGCTCTATTTTCTTGATTCTATGTTCCTCTGACCGACGGTAAAGAAGCCAAGGATCATCCAATGGAATCAGATGTTATATTCAGATACTTAAGTTTTTTCAGATATTTCAGATATTTCAGAATTTTCAGATATTTAAGCACTCTAACTAAATCTAATGCGATCAAATTTGGCAGCAGAGAGAGCGCACGCGCCGCACACTAAGCCAGTTGATTTAGGTAAATAAACACATTTTGATCAATCGCAATAGTTTGCGAGGCAGACGAGCACATACACACTCGCGTTTGCGCGCCGCGCATTACGGCGCATTTGTTTTCGTAGATCCTAGACGCGGCTTGAGTGCAAGTTTGCCGCGCGGCCGCCGCAACAGTAGCCGCAGGTCTTAGTGAGTGAGCGAGCTAACGCCAGATCACACGCGCACATTTGGCTGGGGCTGGGAAGGGAACCCGGATTGAATCTTTGGGATGACATGAAGAGGGATACAATTGAGGCGTCCAATTCTAAAAGTCGACAAGTCCAAAATTTGAAAATTTCGAGTTGAAGCCGGAAACATCATCTGGGGCTATGTCTGCACATTTTTCATCATTTTCCATAAATTTTTTGACCTCACATGCCCATATGGCATAGTGCCAAATCTGACATTTTTGGGGAAAAATGCAAAAAATTTGGGCAAGAAGTCGACAAGTCCACTTAGTTTTGGGTTAAAAGTCGACAAGTCCATCCTCTGCATTCTTTTTTTATGGGGAAAAAACGCAAGAACTGTGATAAGTCCACTGTGGACACCGATTTCTAAAAGGCAACAAGTCCATAAATTTCCCATAAGGCAGGCGGAACGCGGGCAGGAACAAAAATGTTCTCATGTGCAAGAAGTCGACAAGTCCATTTCCCTCCCAAAAACAGTTATGCTCTGGAATTTTATGGATGCCCACATATACTGACATTTTTCATTATGGACATTTTTCACATATACGTTGAGATTAGGGGATGAAAATTTGACACTTTATTGTCAACATATCGAACTTAATGGAAAGCATGAGAGAGCCAAATTGGACAAGCACCGTGGGCCTGGAATTGGGTTTGAAACTTAAAATGAGATTTACTCAAAATTGCATTTTGTGGACTTTTCAACTTTTAGAATTAGAATTCTAAAAGTTGATAAGTCCAAAATTGGTAGAATTGAGTTGGGCCCAGAAATTTTTTCTAAGAGTGGTTGTGCTTATTTTGGACCATCTAATAAATATAACCTTTTTGACATAAATGACATTTTGGGAAATAATTCATGTTTATTGGACTTATTGCTGAATTTTTGCACCATTTCAAATGCATTTCATTCACCATATTTCCTCGAATATACGATATACCCCCCTAGAAATACCCCCTCAAAATCGCATTTATGGATAAATAAATCCCCCTCGAAATACCCCCCTCAAAATGTCCATTATGATATAATACCCCCCCTCGAAACACCCACTGTTAAACCCCCTGCAAAAATAAAGGTAGACATTTCCTGAAAACTGTTTTGGTTGGAGAATCTCAGCTGAGAACTGATCGTAGTGTGACATTATTAATATTTACAGCCCATTCAAATTCGAGTCGGGTTCCCAGCCCTATCCATTGGGCAGTTTGTGAGCAACATTCTCCTAGAATTGACTGATTCCGCATGCTATTTATCACCCTCCTACCGTTTTACATACTGGGACGTAGGTATTAATTTAGAGAAAAACAGCGCAGCGTTTTGTAAATTTGTCGGTGGCTCGAGCCGCATTTTCACGGAAAATCAAGAAAATTAGATTGAAACTGCAATGGACAATGTGATGAATTTTCAAGACATTTATCACCCCACCGTTGTTGCGGTGAAGCGCAGAAATTTATATCTTTTGCAAGTAGTTGCTGATTTAGTATAAGACACTCTGAAAATTGAATCAACATGCACAGAGAAGGGTCCACGCGAGACAGGAGGATTTCGTCCCCCGGCTTGCAAAAATCAAATTTTCAGATGCGCACACACTGACATTTTATTTACATCTAGCTACGACTACCGTATTACCTCGAATTATCCCCCCATGAATTAACCCCCCCCCCTCGAATTAACCCCCCTCAAAATGGGCTGGGGAAATAATAACCCCCCCCCTCGAAATACCCCCCTCGGTATGATGTACGTCATGTACATAATAAATACGTCATGTATGCAATGTACATGATGTATATTACTGTGTAATTTGCATTGCAGCTACACATAGACTAGTTTGTGTAGCTATCTACGTTTTTATGTCCAAATATATCCTGTTTGGACACATTTATTACCTGTTTTGGGTGTGCAAATGCCTACTATTTACTACGATCCTTTCTGACGAAATAATAAAACCCCCTTGAATAAACCCCCCCTCGAATTAACCCCCCTTAAATTTTGCTGGCGAAATAATAAACCCCCATGGGGGTATTTCGAGGTAATACGGTATTATATACCGTATTTCCTCGAAATACCCCCGGGGGTTTATTTTTTTAGAGTGAGAATTTTGTAGGGGGTTGAACGAGAGGGGTATTTCGAGAGGGGTTTATTATTTCGCCAGAAATTTTTTTAACTGCCAGTACTAATTTGTTGTTTGTACGTTACGCAGACGTAGAAGAATGCAACAATGAGCACCGTGTATAAGAGTCTATACACTTATATAAGTATGTATACTCCGGTTACTTTACACCTTCCACCGGTGGTTCCCGCTGGAAGTGTGCCAACGATGATTAACACGTGCTAGTTTCATAAAAATATGACAAAATTGATTTTTGTCATAATGTTATTCATTAACATATTGACATCGATGAATTTTTTCATCTTTTTATGGAAATCGCATGATTTAATACTCATTGGCACGCTTCCAACACGAGACAATAATCAGTGCGAGGGTAGAGTATCATGTACGCCGAGTATATTTTCTTAGGTAGATGGTATAAACCCTGTTCTAACATAACACAGTCATTGTTTCAATGTGTGTTCTTTAATGTCATTTACACTCAATTTGGGGGTATTTCGAGGGGGGTTTATAAATTCATACTAGCCATTTTGAGGGGGGTATTTCGAGGAAATACGGTAGACACGTGCATGTCGTCGGCGGTCTATCTGTCGGACTCAATCAAATCCCATATCTGGTTGTAAGCTTCCCATATAAAGATGGGACTTTGACTTTGAATCTAACATGGGCTTTGAAGACTTTGAAGCTTGAACGTGTGTAAGAAAATTGATTGTCTCCAAAATTGGCAGTGACCCACAATCACGAACGCGAAAAATGCCAATCAACGAGTATCAAAGGCTCGCTGTGACACAGCGATTGGACCCTGGGGCCAGACTTAATTACAACGTTGGGCACACATAAAGCACCCGACACAGGGGTGTCAACATTCCGTTCCAGTTTCCACTTTCCAAGGGATTTTTCTACAATTCCGATTTCCTATTTTTGGCAAAATTTCTGCAATTTTTTCTGTTTATGTGCAAACTTCTTATTCAATTTTCTGACAAGTGCAAATTTTTTTACGTTTTCTGTAGAGAAAATTTCGACACCCTAACCGACACTCACGTTTGCACACGTTTTCAGCGGGTGCCTTACGTGCGCCTAACGTTCCAATTGAATTTTGGTCCTGATTTCTGTTGGATCTATGAAACTTATTCAAATTAATTTTGGTCCACCCTGTACCATCCATAGTAGGCGGCGACACCAATTTCAAAATCGTTTTAAAATGGATCAAACTGACCTTATTGTCCTCTGGACTCATCGCAGCACCGGAAATCGGCCGTCAACTGAAACAGTGCACCAAATTGAATTTTGTCAAAGTGTAATGATTCGGGAAGTTGTCGTTTGTCGGCGAGATTCGGTTTAGATGTCGGTTTAGATAGCGGCAGTGGCTCATTTCAGATCAAACCATGTATATTTTTGTTAACGTGTTCTATTTCGATAAGATTACTTATTAGAATTAGAAAATATGGCGCCAGCATACCTGAGTAAACAAGTGCTACATGAATGTATGAATACATTTTTACATAGATTGTAAATCCACATCATATCAAAACATGAAATTTATGCTGAAAAACTGTATAAATATCGGCCGCAGGTGCTGTGGCTCAAACAAGCTTAAATTGAACGATACAAAAGTGCTAAAAGTGCACTTAAGCAAGAGTAAACGTGAAAAATTGTCAAAGGACGAATTTGTGTAAAAGAAAGCCTCAAAGTACAGTGTGGCCGCAAAAAACGACATGAATTATATTGAGCATTTCCACAACCGACGAGAAATGATAACGATACAACTAATTTGATGAAAATTAAATGTGTAATTGATGAATAAATGACAAAAAATTCCCGCCACTATTCTTGTAGTGATATAAATATTTGCTTGTCGCTTGACCGGGATCAGAATTGACTCGATTGTTCCCTGAGCGTAAATAATTCCGATTTGGTAAGAAAGAATGCACGCGCAGAAAAGCGTCTTCAAACGGGAAAATGAGCGCAAAATCTTACGAACCAGCCGCTACAACAGGTGTGGCTTTACCTTTTCGAGTGTGCACAACAAACAAGGTGCTTTTTGTACACTGGCGCCAACCTGCCGCGCCATGAGCCATACGCGCGGCAAACTTTATTATGCAAAAAAGCGCCGCCCGAGTCACACATTCGGCAAACACAAAACGGCCAGACGTGTTTCGCCCATTACTCACCTTCACACTTCACAAATCACACGCGCGCAAATGTGCAGTCCGACTGCAATTGAGCCTATTGGCGTCGGGCGCGAATGGCAGCTCGCCGCTGGTGAACGGGTTGAATGGGATTCTTTTGGCAAAAGATGAGAGCGTGGGGCAGATTTTAACAACCCGACACGTTTTTCGGGCAGCCCGATTTATTGTATCTAATGCATTACTTGCCCGATTCATTGTGGGCTGCACGTACGCAGGTAGGAAATTTTTTAACGACCCGTTGTACAAACGACTTTGTTTTTCAAAAGCTACAAAATATGGTTTTGAGTTAACATATACAAGAACATCAGAAATGTGGCATTCACTTTTTGATGCGAAAAATCCGAAATGCAAAAAAGTCAATAATAACAAAAAAAACCTATAAACTTACCGGTTTGATGCTTGCTTTTAAAAAACACCGTTTTTTAAAAAACGACGAAAAAACACCGACCATCCCTAGCTGCACATTGAGCAAAGAGCGCAAAAATATCTTCAGAGGTAGTGTAACGTATTGGGCTGCCCAAAGAGCCAAATTGAATTACGCGCCTGGCATTGTGGGTGAAAATCGGCAATTTTCTCATGAAAAATGGAACCCACAATTCACTCAAACGATCCCACTGTTGGCAATTGTCCAATTCACTCAAACAACCAAACCGCGCGAGTGTGAAATGTTTTGATTAGATCGAGCGGGGCGGCGTTCTTGCGCCAGTGACACAATTGTTTGCCCAAGCGCATCCGTACACACTTCTGTTTCCAGTCTGGCCGGCGATTTCCAGTGTACGCAAGTAGAGTGGATAGAAACTCGATCCCTTACACCCCTCCTCAAATCGGAGCACAATGCACACAATTTAAGTCTGGGGGGGGGATTTGGCGACTTGAAATGAGTGAATGGGCGTCGTAATTTTACCATCACCCGAACAGTTGCCGACCGTTCGCTCTAGTGTTGGAAAAAGCTGGTTTTTGGCGTAAAGCCAAATAGCCAGCAGAATGGCCTGAAGCCTAAACCATTTGACGTGTGCCCAAGTGACAATATTGAATTTTGGAATCTTGCCAATTCCTCAAATTAATCTGAAGTTATAGTAATTGTCACCATCCGAGTAAAGAGTGTCTCATAGAAGTTCGGAAAATTTAGACGTCAACGCCAGCCGCCAGGCAATGGCGCCATAAGCCATGCCATTTTCACTTCTATGCAGTTGGCTGCACTGGCCGTCCTTGTAAGCTGGCCCGCCCACAGTTTCACACCAGACAGTGTCCCCTTTCATAGTACTCACTTGATGGACGGACAGTTGCGAAAACAATAAGAGTCTCTGTTTGTGCAGCATGTGCCGTTTGCGCGTGATAGATTTGGTGGGGGGTGCGGCGTGACGCCAAAATGTCTTTTTTTTGCATTTTCGCATGCAATTTCCATACGGAATAGGTGCGAATGATTTTGTTTGCTTGTTTTTTCAAGCATATAACATAAATTGCCAATGTGTAAATATCACTTTCTATATGCGCATTTTGTATGGGTGCCACGGCACACAATGAAAATGGTATACATTGTTACCTAAATACATTCTAGATAATTACATGCGCAAAGGTACCGATACCTGTCTGGCACCACCAGAAACCACCAAACATACGCTATGTGTCGAATACAAATATCTCTGTCCCCCACGGACAAGTATATCACACCAGGAAGAGTACTGACCACTCCTCATTATGCACACTTCACATCAAGCCCAGGTGCGTCACATCTAATCAGAAACTGCCTCATTTCACATCTAAACTTCTAAATCGCGCTTCTGCATCACTTCTAAAAAAGTACTGCCTCAACTTTCATCAAAATGTCTCACTTCACATCAAACCTTTTTATTGAGCTACTGCCCTACTTCTAATCAAGAACTGCATCACTTCTAATCAAATATTTTCTTCCCACAATATTGAGAAGTAGAAGGCAGTAGCTCAATTATAAGTTTTGATGTGAAGTGAGGCATTTTTTATTACAAATGAGGCATTAGTTGATAAGAAGTGAGACAGAAACGCTTGATTAAGTTTTGATGTGAAGTGAGGCAGTTCTTGATCAGATGTGACGCACCTGGAGCTTGATGTGAAGTCTGCATGATTAGAAGCGATGCACACTTCACCAGGAGTCTAACGATAAAAAATTCCACCGAGTTTGAATAAAAAATTGGAGCCACCAGTAAAAAGATGAATTACCTATGCAAATGGAGCAAATGCCAAATTTATTATACTACTGATAAGGAATATCGACGATGCAGGATGGATACTACGATGCGAGACCCGATGCCATGCATTTACCACAAAATGCCGCAGTTTTTATGGACTTCCATCCGCAGCTAATATGTAAATGTGTAGTAAAATATCCGGATGAATAAGTGACGAATGAAAAATGAACGGCATCACTACAAAAATGCAAAATAGCTTCGGACTTAAACACACTTCCCAGTCTAAAAAAGTGGAACACCCAAGCGGCAAGGCGAAAAATACAAAAAAGCGTCCATTCAAAGCATACGCGAAAAAAACTCGAGCAAGCAGTTTCGCATTTATAAAGGCAATTGGTGTATGACTCCGCCAAAACTGGACCGAGAACCAATTTTACGACGCTTTTCCCATAAAATAATGGAGGAACCATAAAAAATTGTTCGCTTTGCGTGTGGGAAATGGGCGAAATTTGTCGCACAGGTGCTGTTTTGCGCAATAACGACAACTGCGCTGCTAATTTACAACGGACACAGCGATCAGTAGACCGCCATAAAATGTACTAAGGTGCAATTCAAGGGGTAAAATCAGGCGCCAGAACAGGTCTTAATGCGAGATATATTGAGTGTGAACATTTTTGTTCGGGAAATAAATAATATGTCAAATTGTTGCCCGCTGCAAGATCGATTTCCAAGCGCCCGTAAAACATATTAGATAAAGTTAAACATTATTGTAGAAATCACTAAAACCTCCAGTGATTTCTCGGGCGGGAAGCTCGCTAGCTAAACAGCTTCCTCAACTATAATACCCACACTCATTTTTCAAACAAATATATTAACTTCGAGTCAAGTGCTCTCTGGGCCTGGGCGTGCCTGGCAGCGGCACTGGCTGTTCAAAAACCGATCATTGTTGTGCACACAATTTGTCACCAATCGTAGACCTTTCGAGCCTCGAATTTATACTTCACACTGCTGGCTAGTGACGGAAAAGCACCGAAGCACCGGTGCCCCAGTGGTGGCCACCCAAGGTCACCAGTACCGGTGCTGGTGCGGTGCCCTTGCCATCTTTTTCAGAATAGCACCAGTGCTGGTGGAGTGCGCTGCCTATTTTCGAGGGTGTTTTTAGGTGCTAGCACCAGAGATGAAATAAAAAGCACCGCGAAAGGCACATGTGAAGTCGCCATAGGCTGTAAAATTTTGCCCACATTGTTTGCTTATTCCTATTGACAATCAGCAATATACCAACCCAACCATATTAAGTCAATTTTGTGATATACCGTATTACCTCAAATAAACCCCCCTTGAATTAACCCCCCCCCCCTCGAAATACCCCCCCCCTAAAATCGAGTGTAAATAGAACGTACATGACAAATACCCGCAGTTTGTGATCTGTACAATGCAGAACACACGTTAAAACCGATGATTGAGTGACGTTAGTGAAGGGTTTATGTGTATAACAATTACAGATATATATGCCTATAAACACATATAAATCTATGTAATTGTTTGATTTTTCGACGTCTGAGTATGGGGAATTTTCAAAAATTTCTGGCGAAATAATAGACCCCCTCAAATAAACCCCCCTTGAAATACCCCCTTAAAATTTTGCTGGCGAAATAATAAACCCCCTGGGTATATTTCAAGGTAATACAGTATACCATGAAATCTACCATACCAAATCTGAAAAAGGAACAAAAAATTGGGTGATATTTTTAGTCATCAATATTACATTGATTTCATTATTTTGTTCATAGGTTGTTGTCAGTTTATGACAAAATGTAGTTAGATTCTCCGTGCCGCATCGACTCCAATCAGTAGGCAACAGTTACTACATGTATTGGATCATATTAAAAATTTGAACTAGAATTTGTAATCATTCTAATCAGTTCATTAAAGGGATCGACACATCATTCTGATCATTTTAAGTGCTCAACCATCAACTTATTTAAGTGCCATTTTTTGGCCAGTTCCCAAGCAAGGTGCCAGGCACCCTTTCTGAGGAAAGGCAGGGGTGCCGCTGCCGGTGCGGTGCGGTTCCATATTTCCCGGTGCCTTTTCCATCACTACTGCTGGCTGGGTGAGACAACTGTCCCGTTTCAAATAGCTGCCACATAGCGTAGAAGTAAGACATTAATAAATCAATTCAAATGAAGGCACCTTGCCGAATTTACAAGAAATTCTTGAATGAGCAGTAGTGCAAAATGTTGTGTTTTTGGTATTGTCAACGCCTCGTTGGATATTTATCAAGGTTACAGCTCGAAACTTAAAAAGTTGGTGAACTTATAAATCATGATTCAGCAGCATTTGGGTTATAATAACCGGAATGAAGTATCCATCAACTACACTTCAAAATGGCCACTATAAAATAATAACCCCCCCTGAAATACCCCCTCGTTTAACCCTCCTCAAAATTCCCACTCTGAAAAATAAACCCCCCGGGGGGGGGGGGTAATTTGGAGAAATACAGTAATTACATTTTTAAAATTGCGGTAGTAAATGCAGGCACAAAACAAGATCGCCACTTGAATAACCCCCTGTTAGACGAGTTAGGAAAAATAAGGCCTCAGGGGAATTATTCGAGCAAATACGGCACTTAGCTAGATTATTGGTGGCAAATTGATCATGGCAGGCCCTTCACAACAAAATTTGATGTCATGCGAACACTTTTAGCAAAAACAGCTACTGACGGCG
The DNA here is from genome assembly GCA_964036195.1 of Sphaerolaimus hirsutus. Classification (NCBI taxonomy): domain Eukaryota; kingdom Metazoa; phylum Nematoda; class Chromadorea; order Monhysterida; family Sphaerolaimidae; genus Sphaerolaimus; species Sphaerolaimus hirsutus. The sequence goes on from OZ038457.1 coordinate 6,107,629, forward strand.
TGCTCTATGTTCGTGCTCAATCAACCTGATTGATTTCGAACACTTGTCAAATTGAATGGCACATTTCATATGCAGCAAAACAATTTGGAGGAGATATCCATAACGCCCACGCGCCACTCACTTTCGATGGGTGTTTGTTTTGCGTGACAATTCATATGTACATATTTATTTACATGAATATATTGAAGCACCCAGAAGTGTCGAACGTGAATGCCTATCACTTATAATATAAGCGATGACGTGAAGTATTTAACTGGGCCACTTTCACATTGGTGAAATCCTAAACAATGTATTTTGTTATGCATAGAAGTGGGCATCGTGAATCATGATTCATGTTGGCAGAAACGCATTACGTCATGCATAATCATGTCTGTGTTATGCATTTATCAAAAGTTTACCAAAACCATGCAACAACCTTAGCACTTCCAAAAACCTAGACATAACATCAGGTTTAAAAATCGTAATTATCCAAGTCCACAGTAGCATTCAAGTGGAACGAACAAACATTGACGCCGAAATTGACTAGAAACCTCACAGGCCAATCCTCACATGCCCTACGTTAAAAGGCACTCACAACTAAGCCACATAGACACCAAACAAGCACCCAGCCCCACGGGACCAAAAGAGCCTGCCGCACAGGGACTAAACCGACTTTCCAGCCGCACAGTTTACCTGTAGTGCAGTGCACTGCACTGCCAAACTGCCGCCGCGCTAATAGCAAAAACTAATAATGAGCGCATGGCAAATGGACGCGGGCACTAACTGCGCCCGGCTCGGTAACGATGGTGCCTTATTGCGCCGCCGCGCCGCGTGACTCAGTTTCGCAGCGCAGCGCAGTGCACTATTCAAAACGGTCGCCGAAATGCCGCGATGCATTTAGAAAACGAGCCGCCGAGCCATATTTCAGCCGGCCGCCGACGCGGCCTCCGGTGGAAATCATGCAATACAGGCTATTCGCTACTCATGCGTTTGCCAGTCGCCGCAGCTCGACCGGGCATTAACGTAGTAAAGCGTAGTAGCGTGCCGAGTGGCGTAATCATAAAAATGAGCCGCGCGTAGCGGCGCGTCACGTTGGAGCTAAGTAAGCGGCGGCGCCGCGCGCCACGCGATGCCCAACTGCGTCTAAGCGTGCTCGGGGGCCATAAAAATGGGCTGGCCGCAACAAAGACGCAGCGTAGCGGTGCAGAGCGCGCGTCCCTTCGCGCATGACGCCGGCGACGGCACTTGAGTGCGCCACTTTCTGCACCGGCCATCCAGCGCATTGCACTGCACCACGGCCGGGCCCGCCGGGGCCGCGCGGCCGGCCGGCAAACGGGAGGGTCAGCGGCGCGGCAAAAAACGTCGCCACCTTCGGGCCGGCTTGCCGCCTCCATGCGCCGTAGCACCGTCGCAAAGACAAAGCGTCCGTTCAGGCGGCACGGCAGAACGGGGCGCATGCGCTCAGCGTGTGCGACGCGCGGCGCGGCCGCGACACTGGGCAGACTGGCACTCGCGGCGGCGGCCGGAGGCACCGGCGGGGCGGCTGCAAAAACGGCTCAGTGGAGCGTAACTTGGAGTTGTCTTGCCGGGCGGCGCGAGCCCAACCTGTGATGTGTCGGTGAGATGCGACGAACCGACCCGCCGTCGGTGCAGAGCTCTGCGCAGCGCAGCGCCTAAAATAACGCGCGTTCAGTGAGCGGCGGCGCACTGAGCGACAATGAAGAAACGCATGGGGCACATGAAAAGCTGGAACCGCCGCGCTCGAGAAATTCATTCAGCCGAGTACTTGATAAGCCGCGAACAGGGCGGCCCGGCGGCGATATGTACGCGTTTATTGATTGTCCTAACTGACGGATTAAGTTGTATACGCCGCGGCAGAGAGGTGTGCAGATAAGCAAAAAGCTTCATCTCGCAAATGAAGCTCAACGGCACAGAATAAGCGCGTTTGTTACGATGCTGGCCGAGTAATTTCAAATTCGACGTGAGCACATGGAATGACAAACGCACGCGCTCCAAGCAAACCACCGTGTGTAGTTACAGCGGCGCGCACTTGAAGCAAATGATAACTGATATAAAGCTGCCTATGTTAAAAGAAAGCCTATTGGACTGATATGTAAATGCCGCGTCGTTAGACTACGCCGCGGCAATTTCTGTAATCGTTTCTTGGCTTTCAGAAAATCTAATGCCGGCCGGTTTAACTAGCTACCTTTTTTAATAAAATGCAAACAGCTGGATGGCTTTTCCTATATTGGCTTTAGCTAGAGGAGAAATATAAAAGTTAGCTCGGGAAAATAAATATATGCGCTTGAATAACTCCCCCACTAACGCTGTTAAATGAGCGTGGCATCATTACACAAAGTAGTCAAAAGTGGATAGAAAAAAACTAAGAAAAAAGAACGTTTTGAGCAATGAACTCGAGTGAATTTTTACATAAAATTTTTATTCACAATTAAGTCGGCTACATCGTGGAAAAAACGCATACAAGTCGTCCCACAAAAATATCCACCCATGGGGTCTTATTCGAAATATACGGTACGAGACAAGTAAGAAACTTTTGAGACAGGCGCATGCATTTAAAATGAAAACTGTCAGGATGGCGACGTCGCGTTTATGTTGACAAGACGCATACATACCACCCACTAAAAGTCCGATAAACAAGCTGTTCATATGGGCCCATTTTATGCGACAGTGACATTTGAAACGCACCGATCAACTGTTCCCGCGTCAAAAGCGACACGACAACAATAAATAAAACAATGTGGGATTAGTGCCAGCTCGGTTGAGGTGGCGAAATGTGTTTGTCCGGTCTGGCCGCGGCAAAGGGCGCACAAATCATTTTGACGCTTATTTATCGCCCCGCTGCCGTTGGCAGAGTGCCCAATAATTTAGGCAATAAATATTATTCATGGCCTGCTATGGTCGTCACAGCTTATTATGATTGGCTTCAGTTTTATCTCAATTCTCAGTCGATTTTCCCCCCTTCCCGAGGGATTTCATTGATTGGAAATTGATTTTTGGCAAAACGTTTAGGCGAAAACAATGCAAACAAAAATTCCAGGATATCTTGGCGCGACCTTCAACTCTGCCTGAAAAAACCTTCAAAATTTATGGGTTTTGCACATTTGTGCTAATGTAAAGATGTCAATTTGATGTGTCAGAGAATAGCCCAAACACCATTATAAATATCGTTATGATCTCTCTCTGGGCGTCTACTGGGACAAACAATAAAAATAAACGTGACATGACTTATTGAGCCCCAATCTAACAAATCCTAAAAACATTCCAAAATGCAAACAATAACTCTAAAACATAAATAAACCACTAAACCAATCTTCTATCGTTCAGCTGGCTTTTAAACCTAGTTCTCCATTTCTCGCTTACAAACAGATCTCAACCCTAAGCCCGGGTGGTATCGCGATTGGCAACAGCGAGAGCATCTGGCAATCATCATGAATTAGCACCGGCAGTTGGCGCTAATGCTTCCTGCCGCGCTGCACTTGCGGCTAATGCAGTCGGGGGCTGCGCGGCGCGGCGCAGCTGTAAAAATACAAACGAGCGAGTGGTAGTAAGTAATATTACTACGGGGCGGCGGCGGGCGGCAGCACAACGGCCTTTGTAAACTGAGATTCCATTGCATTCCATCAAAAGCGGGCCACAGTTCGATGCGCGATTATGACCGATCGGTGGAGACAAACCGCCGCGATCAATCACCGCGCGGCACGACTGCAACTCGCCTGGTGCAGTGCGCTGCGGCGCACAAAGAAGCCACCATTGACGGCCAGGGTCGACCGGCGGTAAATAACCGCTAGTGATCGACGATTTTAGAGGCGGAAATGCACTGATAGGTTGCTTGAATGAGCATTCTATTCAGCTAACGCGATGCAGATTAGTGTTCAGCTGGGGTGATTCATATATACCTAGTATCAATGTTAGGATACCGAGTATCGACCGCTCTTATCATGTTGACTGCCAACTATCTATCGAAATTCTCGTATCGACAAAAACATCGATACTCAACTTATCGAACAGCGAATATCACAATTGAATGCTTCTCGTGCAACAAAGTTACTGAAAAATATCTAAATAACATCGATATCGAAACGTCATACACATATCGTCCGAAAACAAAATGGGAACAGCACAGAAACATCTCTTGTGGAGGCAGAGCAGCGCAGCATGTCGCCCCAGCGTCAGTATCAGTCGACCAGTGACCTAAATAGGATGATCAGTTGATCAATGGATCTACGGCGGCACGGCGCATGCACAGCGTCATGAAAGCATGTAAAACATGGCATTTCGAAACGACAAAGGAAATGCCGAAGGCTGCCAAAGCTGAGGACAGCCATCTGCGCGATTTCCAAAGGGATTTTAATAAGCTGATACTGTACGTGAACGTGATGTATGTTTATAATGACGATGTAATCTTTAGGACGACACAAGAAGTAAATGAAAATAATGAAAATCGCATGCGTACCTACCTACGGAGCATGCGCATCATCACACGACGCAGAAATGGCGGGCACAAAATCGCTGAGCGACCGGCCCAGACCGAGAAGCAACTATCCATTAGCGAAATTGCACAAACTGCCCCACGGCTATTAGAACAACAAACATCGCGGCAATAAGACATTGCCAGTTCCGCTCAGGGCCGGCCGTAAATTACGGCCGGCCGCAATTTAGCGCCGCGCGGCGCTAAAACCGCATGCGCACGTGCAGCCCAGCTGCCGGTGCGGCGCGGCACCGGCCGCATGTCGGGCCACGTGCCGCCCGGCTCGAATATGATGACTAAATATTTAGGTGATTGCTCGGAGATTTCACGCTGAACAAATATCGATGGGTAGACTGCTAAGCGCTTCCTGTCGCTTTGGCGGTCATTTGAAGAAACGACGTAATCTATTTGAACACGTGTAGCTAATGCTAGGTATACTCGGATGACATTACGCCGTACATTTTTCCGGAGGAAACACTCCATCATGACGTCTTACCGAAACAGTCAGCGTACGCGCAAATCTTTTTTTTGTGGGGAGTCGGTGAAAAAGTTTTCGGTTGGCCGCCTGCCAGGCGAAGACATAAATCATACCTACCGTATTTCCTCGAAATACCCCCAGGGGGTTTATTTTTTCAGAGTGGAAATTTTGAGGGGGGTATTTCGAGGGGGGGGGGGGGGTAATTCAAGTGGGGGTATTTGTTTCGAGTTTCGGTAGTTTCGAGGAAATACGGTATTTGTAGAGTATCATGTTTGCTGAGTATACGTGTATACACGCAGACGTGTACTCCTCCTTGAAAATTCCGATAACAATTACTGAATTAGTAAATTAGCATTCTGAATCACACACCAAAACTGTTACACATCGACAGTATGGCATACAAACTATAAAGAGGTCGCCCAAACGCACCATGGCGGGCAGGCACGCGCAGTGCACTGAACTGTACTTGTCGCAGCTAACCCGACCGCGCTGCCACGTCATGAATAAATAAACAGTTCCGAACTACACGCACCGATGGAGCCGTGACAAGTAAGCGAAATCCCTGGTTGGACAAAACCCGACCCGAAAAGACCCGGAACCGGGATTCTAGATCATGTAAAAATTTCCGGTAAAATGTCAAATTTCCGGTAAAATGTCAAATGCCATGCAAAGTGTTGAAAGTCATGTAAAATGGCAAACAGCTTGCAAACGACACCGGGTCAGTAATTTTCTACCTACCAAACGTGTACTCAGACGCTGAGCTTCCTCGCCCATATAATTGCCCTCCCTCCTCATATTTTTTTTACAAAGATGAGTCAACTGAAAGTGAGTTTTCAGTGAGAAAGACACGAGCTCCATTCAGGATATCTCCAAGTATGTTTGACCCGGCCAAAACTCGAGTCGGGTCAATTTCGGGTCTCGACGATCGGCGACACTTGTAAACCGCGTAGCCGCCGTGTAAGCCGCAGCCGACGCGGCTAATGCTAAGACGGCTCAAGCATTCGGACGGAAGAAACTCGACGGCAGAATTGAGCGCATGAAGCTTTGTTTCGAAAGTGGAACGTTAAGGCGGATGATCTACGTGCACAGCGTTTCGAACGTCAAATCCCAGCGGCTACACGCGAAAGCAAACGAGATCGGAACAAGAAAACGATCGAAAACGGATTGCGAAAATGCGGGTGGGTCGCAGCAGAGTTGTCAGACTTTTTTCAAAGTATCCGTATGCGTAAAGTATTTTGTTTTTACTCACCCCCGAGTACAGAAAGCGTAAAGCAAAATTTTTTTACTTTTACTCGTGAGTATATGAGAGTAAAATACTTTTTCCCCAGAAAGCGTAAATGCTTTTATTTATTCTCAGTAAGGCGTAAAAGCGAGTAAAAAACAGTTTATTTCTTGAAAAAGCATTATGAATGTTTACCCTGGACCACAAAAATGTGTTTTCTTATTATCAATAAGTATTCTTCAGGGAAAGCAGGGTTCTCAAATGGCAAAAATACTCTTTCTGTACTGTACTAGAGTACTCACAAAAAGTAAGCGTACAGGCGAGTACAAATACTTTTTGAAAGTATGCGTATTTACTCGGTACTCACACTCAGGTATGCGTACTTTTTGGGTAAAAGTAAATACACATTTACAACTGTGGGTCGCAGTGTACCGTGCAAAAAAAAGAGGATATAAAAGTTGCAGCTTCCTTAGACCGGATAAAGCCTAGCGTGAGGCGAAGCCGCACTGAAACTAGCGGGTGAAGAAAAGCAATGATCTATTGCGTTTCATGTCTGAAATTAGGTAGATCTTTAGAGGAGTTTTTTGTCGTAAAACGTTTTCGAATTTTCGAATTTTTTTGGACTTTTCGGATTTTTGAGCACACGTTGAAAAAAATACATAAAAATCGATTTTTTTCAAAAGATTCGAAAATTCGTAAAGTCGTTTCGAATTTTCGAATTTTTTTTGTGTATTTTTGGTTGAAAATTAGTAAAAAAATGCAGTAGGTTAACCCAAAACATCAATTTTGAATGTATTTTTTTTTGTAGCGGCAGAACTTTAATGTGCAGATCGGTGTCTGCGGTAACAGTATAGAATACTGAAAAATTCGAAAATTCGAAAAGTCGTTTTGGTAAAAATACTTAAAAATTTAAATACTTTTTTCGAGAGGGTCTGCCATCGTTACAATTATTAGCAACAAAGTAAATGAACGCAGGTGAAAAATATTTAAAGGAGTGACAAAAACCTATCAAATTCTAAGAATAGTATTTTATCACAGTAAATATTACAAATACAAACACTGTCCGTCAAGCCTGAAGTTTCTGCTGATTGATCAAAGTGAAAGTTCGGAAGAGCATGTGAAATATATCAGTCCGTGGGGATTTGAAACACGAGATAAGGTTCGGGTAAGAGCACAATTGCAGGGAAGGAACTCTCGAACGCGAATGAAAGCAGCTCCCAGAAAGTGGGAAGACATTCCATCCTGGTGTGAGTAATGCATGTTTCTTAGCTTCGTTTAGACTCATTTCGTCATCTTGTTAAATAAACACCTTCCCGATCAAGTCCGGCCCCCCATTTTTTATTTTACTTCTGACGTCCTATCTCCTGTTCTAGGACGCGCCAGAAGCTGAAACTTGGGGTAGATATTGGCGCAACCCCCCTCTACTTCGCATGAATTGAAGGGGTTGCGGCGACCCCCTACAGGGTGGGTCGCCGAGTGCAAAAAAAATTTGCAGCTTTTTTAGTGTCCCACACAGGTCCGGCCCCCACTGATTTCTCTCACTGCGGGTGCCGTACCTCCACCTGTAAGAGGGGTATAAATCTAAAATTTTGGGGATGTGTCGCCAACACCCCTCCCCTACTATACACTGGCCAGGCGGTCTTTGGCAACTCACCACAGTGTGGGGTGCAAAGTTTAAAATTTATAAAAATGTTACTGTCCCACACAAGTACACCATCCAATTGAATTTCAAAAAATAGACACTTTTGTGTTGTTTTAACACTAATGTGGTTGACAATGTGAAATAAACATGAAATATCCTCTAAAAAATATCTTATCCGACCTCAAACTGGCCACCACATGAACCCCTTCCCCCAAGTGGGTGACAAAAAAATCACTTTTTACAACTTTTTTATTAGACACTTGAGCTGCTGGTTTACAATGATTTATAGAGGAGGGTTAAAGGTTTCAAATTGTGTAAAAAACCTTACCTCAAAAATGCCTTCATAAGAAAATTTGCTGGGGGTGAATTTCAAATTGTGAATTTTGCCTATTTTTGTTCCTGCAATGATGTCATTTTTACAATTTGAAATTCACCCCCAGCAAATTTTCTTATGAAGGCATTTTTGAGGTAAGGTTTTTCTCACAATTTGAAACCTTTAACCCTCCTCTATAAATCATTGTAAACCAGCAGTTCAAGTGTCTAATAAAAAAGTTGTAAAAAGTGATTTTTTGTCACCCACATGGGGGAAGGGGTTCATGTGGTGGCCAGTTTGAGGTCGGATAAGATATTTTTTAGAGGATATTTCATGCTTATTTCACATTGTCAACCACATTAGTGTTAAAACAACACAAAAGTGTCCATTTTTTGAAATTCAATTGGATGCTGGACTTGTGTGGGACAGTAACATTTTAATAAATTTTAAACTTTGCACCCCACACTGTGGTGAGTTGCCAAAAAGAGCCTGGCCAGTGTATAGTAGGGGAGGGGTGTTGGCGACACATCCCCAAAAATTTTAGATCTATACCCCTCCCACAGCTGGAGATACAGGACCCGCAGTGTAAGAAATCAACCGGGGGCCGGACCTGTGCGGGACAGTGAAAACGCTGCAAACTTTTTTCACATATATGGCGACCCTCTCTATAGTGAGTCGCCGCTGCCCCATTTATTCATGTGGGGTAGTGGGGGGTTGCGCCTATATACCACCCAAGTTTTAGTTTTCCACCCCTCCCGCAACTGGAGATATGGCCTGCGAAGTGGAAAAAAAAATAGGCGGCCGGACTTGATCGGGAAGGTGTTTGATTGTCATACTCACTTATACATATGTTCTGTTGCCAGTCCCGCACTCTGTAAAATACTGGACAAATCTGTCCAGATGGCTGTAAAACATACATAATGTATGTACGTTATTGAAAAAAATAATCAATTATCAAGGAAAATATAATTGACCTAATAAAATCTCAGAAAATCTATCAAAAAAAGATACCTTTATAATATCAAATCAGGTACCAAAATAATTTAATTCCTCTCAAAGTTATTTTGAGAAAACAAAAATAAATCTTACAGTTCTGAGAGATTTTTTTGATATTTTTGAAAATCTCTAAATATTTAGTCTCTAAGAAAGAAAATATAATTTAATCCCTTTGGAAAATCCTTGAGAAAAATATAAATAAAAGAACACCCTATTTTTTCTGATCTTTTATAAATGTTAATCCAACAGGGATGAAATCAGACATTGATGAAATTTTACAGCATGGGGGATTGCCAACAGCCGGTAGCACCATTCTATACGACGGGGTCCTCAAGTGTCAGGTCAATTTCGAATCTTGTTAGGTAAGTGAAAAACTTTTTGGTATACTCGGCGAACGTGATACTCTGCACTCGCACGGATTTATGTCTCGTGTTGGAAGCGTGCCAATGATTATTAAATCATGCGATTTCCGTAAAAATATGTAAAAAAACTCATCGATGTGAATATGTTAATGAATAACATTATAGCAACAATCAATTTTGTCATCTTTTTATGAAACTCGGACGCGTTAACCATCGTTGGCACACTTCCAGCGGGAACCACGCGTGCAGGGTGTAAAGTAACCGGAGTATACCTGTTTCAGATTCTCTCAACTGTTACGGCGCATGAAAAAAGCCGGTGAAAGCTTCACTCGTGAAAAAAGCTGGATAAAGCTCCAAAGTATGTAGCTAAATTTTATGTAACCGAAATTAACGAATGAGGGGCAGAGTCAACGCACAGACAACGCAGAACATGACCACTCGCTTTGTGACGATTCCGAAACACATCAGCTCAGCCCTCAAACGGCACTCGGATGCGAGCATTGTAAATAAAAGCGAACTCTGGGTGCATTGCCGCGCGGCGCCACTCCAACATGAGCTATTAGATAAAGGCAAGACCAGCGCGTCGTAGTACTAGCGCAGCGGCTGCAGGGAAGCATGCGGCCCCGGCGCGCGCACAACTCAAATTCGGCAGTCATCCGCCCGCCGACGCACTATATACTACGCGCACGCTCGGCCGCGGCGGCGATAAAAGGCGGCCGCATCGACGCCGGCTTCCGGCAGCGGCGGCCGGCCGGCCAACGGGACCGCGGTCGCGTCGCCGCCAGCATAAATCCCATACGGCGCCAGGCCGCAGTGCACTGCGCTGGCGATTGGGCGGGACAAGCGCGCCAGTTATGAGCGCCGAGATGACCGTGCTTACTTTCGACCGGCAGCGCAGTGCAGCGCGGCGCGGCGTAGTTGCAGTGCACTGCGCACAGCGTGTATCCATCGCGTCGCCTCGGGGTCGCGCCGCACGTCGTTCGCCGCGCCGCCGCCGCGCAGCGGCGACGGGGCGTCCGAGCAGCCCAGTCGAATATCGCATGCAAATTGTCCAATGCCAAGTGTTCACTTTGCTAGTGTTAGCCTCCGTTCAGGTTCCGTAAACTCGAGTTGCATATAAATAGGTAGCTCAGCCGATGTGCGGCAGTTTGACTGCTCAAAGGCTAACCAAAAATAGACTGGCAAAAAGCTACAGAGGCTGGGGCCGCCTCGCATGAAAAGATTCGCACTGCCAAAAGAGATCTTTCTGGGCCATTCATAAAGCCGCGCGGCAAAGTGGCGATTTGCAGGCGCTACAGTTATTCAGAGTTGATTGGGTGGATATTCACTGGGCGGTAGGCAGCGCGGAACTCAAGACTGCGATAAAGTGAAGAAGGAAAGTGCTGCAAAGTGCCGTGATAAAGTTTTGGGATGCGGTGTTTGGGGGATATGTGTTTTTTATCGCAAAAAAAACGTCTGATGGAAAACATGATTCATGATTTTCTTTCCCGATACGTCAACAAAGCCTCCTTAGGGGTTAGATGCTGCGGTGCTTTTCCTATGACCCTTCTCAAACGGAAAACTTGACAAACCCTCCCCCGTCCCATATAATCCATCTGAATAGGTACATGTATTTTACTTTAGATAACAAACGCAGCGTATACAGATTGCAGAACTATCAGAAACGATACACATCTGATGCGTCGATTTTGATAAGAAAGCTAATTTGTAGCGAGCAACTGCGTCGCTTTGCGGCGCATGCAAAAATTCTACATGAGCAGTTGTATCGATGAAGTACAAGCTAACGTAATCACAAAAGGGGGAGTCTTTTGCAAGCATGACTGGGCTTCATAGGTGCTCGCATGTGCCGCTTCCACAAAGGGCGCCACTAGCTATCATTCGAATAGACAATGGACAAACATAGTCATACAGAGTTAGACGTGAATACCTATGGTATGTAGCCCTTACATACCGTATTTCCTCGAAATACCCCCCCGTCGAAATACCCCCCCCCCCTCGTTTGACCCCCCCTCCCTTTCGGGAGCACTATGAAACAATCACCCCCCCTCGAAATACCCCCCCCCCAAATTGAGTGTAAAGAGAACATACGTGACAAATACTGCAGTTTGTGTTCTGTGTAGTGCAGAACACACGTTAAAACAATGTCGGAATCACGTTAGAACAGTGTTTATACCATCTACGTACTAATATAAGTCTACAGGAGTCTTTACATGTCAGTTATTGATGCATTTTTCTACCCCAGCGCACATCACAAACAACGATTTTGTACTAGGATTTTTAAAAAGTTCTTGTGAAATAATAACCCCGCCTCGAAATACCCCCCCTCGTTTAACCCCCCGCCCCCCTCTCGGGAGCACTATGAAACAATCACCCCCCGGGGGATATTTCGAGGAAATACGGTACACATGTATTTACAGACGCGATGTAAGTTCGTATAAAGTAGTATAATGAATAACATTTTACCTGATTTTGTAGGCAGTCAAGCTTTGAGTGGATTACGTATTGCAAGGACAAGCAAAGTATTTAGAATTTTTAAAAAGTTGGAATTTAATTGCTTGTAATGTGACAACGCAAACCAAAACTATTCCAGCAGTTGCTTTTGTTTGTTGTTATACTCGTTGGACGGCAAAGTGAGTGCCCAAAATAATTTATGTTTTACTCGATAACGAGCGAGCAGGGTGTACTCGACGTACATGATACTCTGCCCTCGCACTGATTTATGTCTCTTGTTGGAAAGGTGCCAATGATTATTTAATCATGCGATTTCCGTTAAAAGATGACAAAGATCATCGATGTGAATATGTTAATGAATACCATTATAACAACAATAAATTTTGTCATCTTTTTATGAAACTCGCACGCGTTAACCATCGTTGGCACACTTCCAGCGGGAACCACGCGTGCAAGGTGTAAAGTAACCGGAGTATACTTATGTGCACACCTTCACAAAAAAATTACAGAGAAAAAACAGAGTCGAGCAAAACCAACATGTTTCATGTCTGAAATATTTTTTAAAAAAAATTTAAATTATTGTTCACGATAACGTCATGATGGACTGTTTCCTTCAGAAAAATGCATAGCATGCTATCCGCCGAGTGCAACATTTGTCACTTCACTAAAGTTTCGAATTGGCCCCAATGGTGTACTTAGGTACTTGCAGATCTGTGGACAGAGCTTTTTAGGTAACACGCAAGGTACTTCTGCAAACTAAGCTTTGCATGGTAATTAAACACCTTCCCGGACAAGTTCACCACCCATTTTTTTATTTCACTTCGGTTGTAATATCTCCATCTATGGGGGTGTTATAAAGCTGAAACTTTGAATATATAAAGTTGTAACACCCCCCTACTTTGCTTCAACGGGGGGAGGTGGGGCGATTCACTACAGGGTGGGTTGCCCTATATGCAACAATTTTTTTGGCTTTTTTGGTGTCCCAAACAAGTTCACCACCCACTTGATTAGCTACACTTCGAGAGTCATATCTCCAGCTGTGAGGCCGGTAAATAGCTGAAATTTGGGGGATGTCTTGCCAACAACCCCCCTTACAATACACCAGTGGGGGTGCCTGCCAGCGATCCACTACGGTATGCGTTACTGTATGTACAGTTGTTCATTTTTTTCAAAACAACCCAAGTGTCCCAAAGATATTGGCCACCCAGCTCCATTAGAAAAAATGTTGTGAGAAGATATTTAATATAAAATTGAGTCAGATTCGAACCCTAGTTCTGAGTATTAAATTTTTTTCAGTAGGGCACCCACCCCGTCCCAAAAACAGCAGAGCGAAAATTTCACTTTAAACCAATTTTTGGTTTCACATTTAAAAAGTCGGTTTACAAAGTTCCAGAGTTGTGCAAATACTGGTATTTTTGGAAAACGTAAACGTAAACGTAAATACCTTTTCCAAATCAAAAGTATAAATACTAAAACGTAAGGTATTTTTAAAATACCAAGGAATACGTAAAAAAAAACGTAAACGTAAAAAAAAATTTACACACAGTATTTGCCATTGTGCTTTGGAAAATACCATTATTTTCACCTACTGTATTTCCTCGAAATACCCCCCCTCGAAATACCCCCCCCCCAGATTGAGTGTAAAGAGAACGTACATGACAAATACTGCAGTTTGTGTTCTGCGTAGTGCAGAACACACGTTAAAACAATGTCGGAATATCGTTAGAACAGTGTTTACACCATCTATGTACTAATATTAGTCTACATAACCTTATAAATGGCGGTTTTTGTTGTATTTTTCGACGTCTGCGTACGTTTCAGAGGACAATTTCGTACTGGGATTTAAAAAATTTTCTTGTGAAATAATAACCCCCCCCCCTCGAAATACCCCCCCCTCGTTTAACCCCCCCCCCCCTCTCGGGACCACTATGAAACAATCACCCCCCGGGGGTATTTCGAGGAAATACGGTATATATTTATGGGTCAATCGCTCAATCTGCACCACTTTCTGTTATAAGTGTGGCCAAATACAACTACGCTGGTGATTCTGGGGGAGTCCCAGACATTGTAAAATGACTTGTAAAATGTCAAATGGCATGCAAAGTGTCTAAAGTCATGCAAAATGCCCTGGAAGGTGGCAAATCTTAGCTATTTTGCTGGGAATTTCGCATGAGGTTTGACATTTGCATGAAATTTACATTTTACAGGGCATCGTACTGAATCTAGGATTGGCACTACAGCTTGCACTCGCCCTGCCAGTTTCAAAACGTGTACTACTCACAGTTGTTGCAAGTGCGTCGTCGGAATTTATCACAAAAAAATTAAAAACGCAAGGCTCCACAAACAGACAAAAAGTTTTCCGTGTTCAGCATTTGAAAACATTTATGAATATTTATGCACCCAGTATTCCATGTGTAAGTGCAAGCATGAGGTCACTTTTTTCATACACACCACCTTTCTGTATGTATACATGTTACGTTTATGCAAAAACGTAATAATATTCTTGGCTGCAGGTGGTGCGGCCCATTTGAACATGTGCACGTGTGAACGATCACAAGTTTTTTTTACGTTTTCCCTAGTACCCGGGTATTTTGGTCAGGAAAACGTAACAAAACGTAATGGTATTTTTGGAAAACGTAAACGTAAACGTAAGTATAAATACCCAAATAACCGGGTATTTCGGGTAAACGTAAATACGTTTTTCCAACTCTGCAAAGTTCACTAGGGACGGGTCCAAGGTTCAAAGTTACGTAAACAACATGACCTCTAAAATGCGTCCATAAGGAAATTTATTTGGGGTGAATATTATGATGTCATAATCACAACATTACAGGAACAAAATTTGACAAAATTTTTACTTTTTCATTCACCCCAAATAAATTTCGTTATGCAGGCATTTTAGAGGTTATGTTGTTTACATAACTTTGAACCTTAGACCCTCCCCTAGTGAACTTTGTAAACCAACTTCTTAAGTATGAAACAAAAAATTTGTTTGAAGTGAAATTTTCAGTCTGCCATTTATGGGACAGGGTGGGTGCCCTACTGAAAACTTTTTAATGAGCAGAACTAAGGTTCAAATCTGATTCAATTTTTTATCAGGTTTGTTTTCACAACACTTTTTTACAATGCAGTTTGGCAGCGAACTTGTTTGGGAGACTTGAGTTGTTTGTAAAAAATGAACAAATTTATAAGCGGCGACCCATGCACTAGCGGGTCGTTGCGGTCACCCACTGGTGTATTGTGAGAGGGGGTTGTTTGCAAAGCAACCCCCAAATCACAGCTTTCTATCGCCCTCACAGCTGGAGATATGGCCCTCGTAGTGTTGCTAATCAAGTGAGTGGTGAACTTGTTTGGGACACCGAAAAAGCCACAAAAAATGTTTGCATATAGGGCGACCCACCCTGTAGTGAGTCGCCGCACCTTCCCCCATTGATTCGGAGTAGCAGGGTGTTAGGACTATATACCCACCAAATATTAGGTTTATACGACTCCCATAGCCAGAGATATTGCATCTTAAGTGAAATAAAAAAAATGGGTGGTGAACTTGTCCGGGAAGGTGTTTATATGCAAATTGAATCGTTCAATTTGCCTTCGATCCTTCAAAGAACCTTTGAATGTTTAGTGACATTTTATGGTAATAATTATTCTAATACAAGAGGGCTCTGCTATTGGAGATGCTCTGCTATAAATACTATTCGTCGGTATTTTTTTGAATAATTCATTATTTAACATTGCTAGGATATATAATATTCACTCAACCACCGCTCAATATTGCTGTTGGAACATTTCATGGGAAAACGCCAAACTTTTCTTTTTATAATTTCGTCGTGTGGATTAGGTACACACATTCGGCCATGGTTGTCAAAACGTATTTACGTTTACTCGATAAATACGTACACTAAAGTACAGCATAAATACGGTACGTTTCCTCCCGAAAAAAATACCACCAGGAATTACCACCAGTTTTTCAAATAAATACTTCCTAAAAGTGTCAGATGCACGGTATTTACCGCTTTCCTTTATCAGAAATTTCCTTGTTTTCGAAGGTCTGTCAACTGTCAACTTGAAAATGTCAACTTGTTGGCTTAGCTATCCAGTGGGACACATAAAACATTTATATTTAGAGAGGATCAATGATAAATTTACATACACTCTACACCTACATAATTCAGCAATGTGTTCTGATTGGCAGCAAAGCTAACGCAATATAGGTACCTAATAAATTGCTAACCTATGTATTATATATAGCTAACCACGTCGTTGACACCCGAAATTCTAGTATACAAATTGAAATGCATGAAGACATGTCACGCACTTTGTGACAACGTGACCGGAGCTTTTCACTCGATCACTGCTCTATGAGTCACATTTATAACCTGAGGGGACACGCAGGTTATGACCGCATTCGTAAATAGACGGAACCAAGCTGGAAAACCGATTAGTGATCTAAAAACGCCATGCGCCATACCCATGTTTTTCTTTACGTCTGTTATGTTTGCACCGATTCTAGTGATTCGTGAATAGTTATTGGCTAATTGATCGCTGCCAATATCAATAATACTTAACAGATATTTTTCCTATAGTTCTAACATCAGGGAAATAAAACCAACGTCAACAGAATTTTCATCCATTTCATTTAAAAAATATCAATGTCATCAGGATAAAATACGTAAATAGAAATCACTCGACGCGAAAAAATAGTGTTTATGCCCGCTTTCAAAATCAATTAACATACAAATACGTATCAATAGTACAACACACAATATTTACACAAAATAAATGTATTATTCACACGATTAAAACATCTCAAAAATCCACAATCACACAAAATCGTCACACGCTTCTCGACGGCGAAATCAAATTCTCATCCGCCTGCGGCGCGGCCAACTGCGCGCAAGACTGCGCCCTGTTCGCGTCTCTGCGCCGCACGTCGACCGGCTTCAGGCAGGTCACGTGGCTAAAGGCGCACGGCGCCGAGATGTCCGCCTTGCTCAGGCTCTTGGTGATGCCCGACATGGCGCCGTTGCCGTTGCGCGACTGGCCCCCATTGCCGCCGCCGCCGCTAGTGCTGTGCCGCCGTGAACGCGGCCTGGGTTGTGGGGATTTGGGTTTGTAAAACTTCCAGTTTCAGTTGATTTTTATATTTGATGTCTGGGAGACAGTTAGAAGCGGTGTAAGGCACCCCCGCTCGCCCACTCGGCTTCCGTATTTCGTCTAATAGGGTGGCATACCTCCAATAGAACGGCAGTTTTTGTCACTTTTATCACCTGCGAAAGAATAGAATGGCAGCCTATGATAGAAAAACGGTGCGTAAAACTGTTGAAATAGGGCGGCGCTTTTCTATTAGAACAAATACGGTATTGGTTTGCTCCAATTGTCTGCTGGTGCTTTCACAAAATCATAAACAGTGACGGGCATTTGCAACGTCATTGAAAACCATACCCAACATTGATGGTGACGCAAAAATTATTGTTGAATGGCTATTTTTTATACATCAAAATTTAATTAAAAAATAACGCACGGTCTCGACGAGGCGACAGCGGCGGCAGCCTTGGCTGCGGCTGCATCAGCATTAACTTTTTCTTGCAGCAACGCATCAGTGACGGACGCGTAGAACTGCATCGCCGAGTAGGGGCTGTCGAAGCTCAAACCCGCCAGCCCGCCCTGCGTTGTTTTGTTTGATCGAATTTGTCGGGTTTTTAAAACAGAACTATTTTTTCCAGTGTATAAATTTGGAATAATTCAATTAAGCTGACACTGCTTAGCTCGAAAAAAATCTCAAAAAATCACTTGCGCTTTATTTCAATTTCAAGCAATATTCTGGGCTTTATTTACCATTTGCAGGCACAAAAAATGTACTTTAATATACCACAGTCCATTTATTATCATTCCACAAGCAGTATTCAGTTATCCAATATTTTACAAGTGAAAACATCAAGCAAATATCACAGAAAAATTCAACCTTCAGTTTAACCTCAATGAAAACTTCAAAAATATATTGCACTGCAAATATTTAGCGCTCAACCTATAGCGCCTGGTTGTGGCAATGGATGTTTGACTAAATAGGTGCTCATGCTCAGCACTTTTTCAATTGTGATGTGCTGTGAAAACTCATTTTTGGACACATGGCTACATTTTGGCAACATTGTGATGACACTAGTGACACCATAGTGACAGTTTTCCACAATTGTTCCCCATATTTGAAAACAGCTCACATTGGTGCAGGTGCATGTCACCAAGCATCATCAGTTTTCAAAAATGGTAAACTGAGCTTTCAATTACTGTAGATAAATTTTGATCACATCAAATTGGTATTTTTTGATTCAAAGTCATGTTTTATTTCAGAAAAGGATGTTATAGGATAGAGAGATGCTTTATACCTAAAAGATAACCATAGAATTCATGGTAGGATGACATAAATAAAAAGTTACTAAAACAGTTTACATTTTTGTCACATACAAAATGAAAACTAATTGTTGGGAATGTCACCATTTGTCATCATTTGAGTTTGAGTTGTAATCAAACTAGTGATTTGCCAACACCACCCACTAAAATTCATGCCATTTGTGAAAACTGAACATACCGGGTGGCACACGTCAGACGCACAGCTTCAATCTGCTCCCAACACGTCAATTTTTAATGAAAAGTGCTGAAATTTGGTATATCAGTAGATAAATGTACCCCATTTAGTATGTTAAGAGCACACATTCATATCGCATATCACTCATATCAAATTTTCACATACATCAAACCATATGAAAGAACGTCACTCCACAGAACCAATGCCATTATCGCAATATCCAAATGATTAAGCATTTCACCCACAACATTCACACGCATGTTAGGCAAAATTTCATTGAACTGCTGGACCATCAGATGCTTCAACTGCTCAATGTCCATCATTTTGGGCAACTGTGGACTGTGGACCTTCTCCTTCACATAACTCCAAAGGAAAACATCCATTCACACACGAATGTGCTACTCATTCCGACATAAAAATCTTGCTATATGAATGTGTGCTCTTAACATACTAAATGGGGTGCATTTATCTACTGCCATACCAAATTTGAACAGGTTTCATTTAAAATTGACTTGTTGAGAGCAGATTTGAAACCGTGCGCCTGCTGTGCGCCACCCTGTATATATAGCTTTCAGTAGTGGAAAACTTGATGGAAACATGTCACCATTTTTGGCCATTTCAGTTTTCAAAAAAGTCAGGGTCAAAACTAGTGTGTAGGCACAATATTTACCTGCTTCAAATACCATTCTAACCCAATAATGCTCTTCATGAACAGAGAGATTTTCTGGAGAAAATAACTTGCAAATTTCTCTTGCACAGATTAGATGTTTTAGTCATAAAGCGCTATAATTGCACCACAATGTATCAAGTATGAGTGATTTTCTCAGTGATTTTTTTTCAAATTTAAAAAATATATATAAATATATCACTCAGAATTTGGAAAAAATATAAATATAGATAAATCACGGGTTATTTATATTTATTGTGATTTTCGAAAATATAAATCACGGGCTATTTTTCGAATGCTAATCGGGGTTAATTATTTCGCCAGAAAAATTTTAGGGGGGGGGGTTAATACGAGTGGGGTTTTATTATTTCGTCAGAAATTTTAGTAAGGATCGTAGTAAAAAGTAGGCATTTGCGTACCCAAAACAGGTAATAAATGTGTCCAAACAGGGTATATTTGGACATAAAAACGTAGTTAGCTACACAAACTAGTCTATGTGTAGCTGCAATACAAATTAGCAGTAACATAAATACATAATGTACATTGCATACATGACGTATTTATTACGTACATGACGTACATCATTCCGAAGGGGGGGTATTTCGAGGGGGTTATTACCGTATTTCCTCGAAATACCCCCCCCCCCTCGAAATACCCCCCCTCAAAATGGACACTATGAACTTATAAACCCCCCCCTCGAAATACCCCCCCCCAAATTTAGTGTATAGAGAACGTAAATGACAAAGGCTGCAGTTAGTCATCTGGGTAATGCAAAACACACGTTAAAAACGATGACTCTGTTATGTGAGAACAGTGATTATACGTCTACACACTTATACAAGTCTTTAGAGTCTTATAAATGGCGATTTTTGTTGCATTTTCGACGTCTGCGTACGTTTCAGACGACAATTTAGTACTTGGTTTTCAAAAAATTTCTGGCGAAATAATAACCCCCCCCCCTCGAAATACCCCCCCCCCTCGTTTAACCCCCCCTCAAAATTCTCACTCTGAAACAATAAACCCCCCGGGGGTATTTCGAGGAAATACGGTATTTCCCCAGCCCATTTTGAGGGGGGAGGTAATTCGAGGGGATTCGAGGTAATACGGTATACGCAGCCATCAAAACTAGGTAGTCAGGACATAAAAAAGTTATATATTTTTTATAGACACATTAAGATATAATGTACCGATCTATAATCAAATATTATCCATTATTCAACCTTTCATGTAGTGCCCACGTGAAACCCACTGAGTGCCTTTCAAAAAAAGCCTCAAAATAACCAAGCCAAAACCTCAACCCACCTGGTTCACATGCAGCGTGTGAAAAGTCTTTCCCGACTGCGTATAACCACTACTAGCCGCAGTGAGCGGTTCCCTCCACATGGTGAAGCCGGTGCCCTTCTCGGCCAGGATGAGCCACAAGTGCCCCGTGTTGGACACGCTCGCCACTGGCGGTCGATTGTCATTGGATTGTTGTGAGGCGGGTCGTTCGATTAATAATACTGGCACGCCGGTGGCTGCTAGTTGCCAGTCGGTTTTCTTGGGCACTTTTCCTGTGAGTGGATTGAGGTTTGTTGAAGGGTGTTTCAGGGGGCTATCCCGGACACTATAAAAGACTCTGTAAAATGTCAAATGTCATGTAAAAGACCCGGTAAGCCGTCTTGTGTATCCAAACCTTTTTGTATAGTATCCAAATCTTATGTTTTTTTTGTATCCAAGTTTTAAAGAATAAGATTTGGATACACATCTACATTACACTTTACAGAGTATTTTACATGACATTTTAGATTTTACGGGGTCCTTTACATGACAGATGACATTTTAGAGGAACTTTTACATCTTACAGGTTTTTTCCCAGGGTCCGGGACTGGCACCAGAGTAATGGTTACACGAGATTGAAGGTTTCCGAGGTGGCTTCTACGCTATTACCTGACGTCGGCGGAATTTTACATTTCAAGTAACAAATTTCAGATACCTAACTTTTCAAATCACCGGTGGAATGTTTACGGCGTATCCGACACTGTATTGTCACGTTATTTTCACCGGACCTTTTACTGTTAATTAGTCCATTGACTGTTAATTAGGCAAATTAATTTGAACGTTGTCACATGGATAAATGCTTCACAAAATCGCCGGAAGGGGGGGTCGGCAACTGGTCACCATCCAACAAAAAGAACCCCCCAGCCCAACAAACCTCCCTTACTTCTCTCAGTGAAATAAAGGTTAGCCAAGCAATTGCACACGACAACTCTGCGTACTGTGCGCGCGCTGTACATCAGCTGTATCTGGTAGACCTCTGCGTCGTGGAGGGGCTGCGCGCCGCCCGTGCCCGGTCCCGACGCCACGCCGGGCCCCGCCGACGCGCCCGGCCGCCCGCCGCTCGCCGTTGACGCGATCGTGCCGTTCTGCGCAGTGCGCGGCATTGCGTTTTTGTTTTGTTTACATGTTGGAGTTGGTGCCAGCGCCAGACCCTTTAAAATGTCAAATGTCATGCAGTGTCAAAAGTCATGTAAAATGCCCTGTAATCACACTAGTTGCCATTTTGCAGGCATTTTACATAACTTTTAACACTTTTCATGTCATTTGACATTTTACACGGCATTTTACATGACTTTTGACACTTTGCACGACATTTGACATTTTACAGGGAACTTAGATGTATCATTTGAGAGGTTCCTATCATTTAATCCAGTTCAGTAAACAGTGAAAGTTTATGATACAGTGAAATTTGATGATAAATAAAAACGAATGAGAACAACGCAAAAATTACTCCAATATTTGTTGTCGCTGTGCTTCACTTTTCACTGTGCCCAGGCAACCCGCGCAAAATCAACAAAAACAACCCAAATAATATCTAATTACTGTATTTCTTGAATTATCCCCCGGGGGCCTTATTTTTTCAGACTGGAAATTTTGAGGGGGGGGTAAATTTCGAGAGGGGTTTTACTAAACACCTTCCCGGTCACGTCCGGCAGCCATTTTTTGATTTTACTTCTTATATCCTATCCCCAGTTCTAGGGCGCCCCCGAGGCTGAAACTTGGGGGAGATATTGTCGCAACCCCCCTCTACTTCGCATGAATTGGGGGGTCGCGGCGACCCCTCTCAGGGTGGGTCGCCCTAAGTGCAATTTTTTTGTGGCTTTTTTGGTGTCCCACAGCAAGTCCGGCACCCGCTGATTTCTGAGCTGTGGGAGGGGTATCAATCTAAAATTTTGGGGATGTGTTACCAACACCACTCTCCTACTATACACTATTCAATAATGTGAGATTAATGTGAAAAATTTCTCAAAAATTCGCTTATTCTCTAAATAACACCACTCCCCAATAGATGTATGACAAAAAAATCACTTTTTGGAACTTTTTGATTAGACACTTGAAGAGCTGGTTTACGATACTTGAAAGGGAAGGGTTCAATGTTTAAAGTTATGTAAAGAACCATACCTCTGAAATGCCTGCATTGCAAAATTTACTTAGGGCGAATTTTATGACATCATAATACATCATCGCAGGAGCAAAAATTTACAAAATTTACACTTTGAAATTCCCCCCAAGTAAATTTTGCAATGCAGGCATTTTAGAGGTATGGTTCTTTACATAACTTTAAAGATCAAACCATTCCCTTTAAAGTATTGTAAACCAGCTCTTCAAGTGTCTAATAAAAACGTTCCAAAAAGTGAATTTTTTTGTCATCCATCTATTGGGGAGTGGTGTTTTTTAGACAATAAGCGAATTTTTGAGAAATTTATCACAATAATCTCACATTATTTAATAGTGTATAGTAGGGGAGTGGTGTTGGTAACACATCCCCAAAATTTTAGATTTATACCCCTCCCACAGCTCAGTAAACAGCGGGTGCCGGACCTGCTGTGGGACACCAAAAAAGCCACAAAAAAATTTGCAATTAGGGCGACCCACCCTGAGAGGGGTCGCCGCGACCCCCCCAATTTATGCGAAGTAGAGGGGGGTTGCGCCAATATCTCCCCCAAGTTTCAGCCTCGGGGGCGCCCTAGAACTGGGGATAGGATATAAGAAGTAAAATCAAAAAATGGCTGCCGGACGTGACCGGGAAGGTGTTTATTTCGCCAGAAATTTTTTGAAATCCCAGTACTAAATTGTTGTTGGAAACGTACACAGACGTCGAAAAATGCAACAAAAACTGCATTGTATAAGACTCTATAGACTTTAAGTACCTAGATAGTATAAACCCTGTCATGTCTGCATCACCCTAACATAACACAGTCATTGTTTTTAACGTGTGTTCTGCGTTTCCCGGATCACAAACAGCAGCTTTTGTCATTTACGTTCTCTATACACTATATTGGGGGGGGGGGGTATTTCGAGGAAATACAATACTCATCGCACACAAACACCAAATGGCCTTGGCACAGAGCACCAACACCATCCACACCAATTTCATCAACCGAACCCACCTGCATGGCGCCGTACAGGCTGACGGCGGCGGCGGCGCGGCCGCAGCTGGCCGGCACGCCGTCCACGGGCGAACTGGCCGCCGGCCCGCCGTTCTGCATCGAGATCGCGCGCATGTCACCCGGCCGCTGTAGTCTCAAAGTGTTGCTAGTCTGCGATTGATAGTGTTCGGATGGGGTTGTGGGGGTGGTGATAAGGCATGCTGCCTTTCAGATTGTGGAAAGTAGAGCCAGTGTGTCAGTTTTGAGACTTATGTCAGCAGACGTCACCGCCGTTATTTTGTGTGAAGTTGTCCAAGTTTTGAAGTTATCCAAATTGACCCAACATCTTTTACACCTATCACAGAGGCGGAGATATTCAAGTGTGGGGAGTTTTTCAAGGGGGTGTGGAGTTTTTCAAGGGGGTGGGGAGTTTTTCCTCACTCGGCCAACAGAAGGGAGTTTTTCAAGGGGGTGGGGAGTTTTTCCTCACTCAGCCAACAGGGGTGAGTTATTCAAGGGAGGGAGTTATTCGAGGATATGCAGTCTGCCTTTGTTGAGGTATTAGATGGTGCATATCTGGTATCCGAGATGCCAGCACCAATTAAATCAATTCCAAGCAGTAAATCAATTTCGAGCTCGGTTCCATCAAATCCGAAACCACTAGCTCTTCATTCCGACGCATTTATCACGATCAGCGACAATGAAAAATCAAATCAAAATGTCAAGTCCACAAACCGAAGCGGATCTCTTCAAACAGTCGGCGGTGTCCCCGAAATCGCGTGGTCTACGTCCAGTCCTCGAAACTGGTGGCCGCGCGTCAAGAACAACCCCTTGGTGCTGTTGGTGCTGTTGGTGCTGTTGATGTTGGTGCCCAGTTTGGCGCCTCTGATAGTGCTGATAATTATTGTCGCCTTCACTTGTTCCAGGTGCCCGACCTCCGTTCGCGTTAGAGAATTTCTGGTCGCGTCGGTTCTGCCTGCGTGCGCCCGGAGCTGATAATGTGATAATGTAAACAACAAAGGCGAGGTCATGCGACTTTTGTGTCTTTCTGGTAAAAAAGTGTGTTCCATTTATGCGACGCGAAATTGCCCTCCAAAATGGGTTGGACCAAAAAAAGTTAATATGCGCGCGTTTTCAGTTTTCACCCGTCGCTCAACAATGGGAGAAGTATTTAAGTTGGGTGCGAAAATGTATTTGTTCGGCCGGCAAGTTTCTAACACAATTTCTACCTGAAACTAGTGCGAAACTCTCGTTTGCGTTGAGTGCCGGGCAGTCAAGCGAATGAGGCGTCAAAAATTTCTACGATTTTTTTGACAGTGAAAAAACACAGCTTCGGAAAACTCGAGCACCTCGTTTGTTTGACTCGGTTCCCCTGCAATAAAAACAAGACGAAAAAGCGTGAAATTGCGCATCGCGGCAGTAAAAATTGTACCATGTTTATTCGCAATGTGTGTGCAATACGATTTACCTATGTAAAAATACCATGTACATACGTATTTTATGCATAATATTACAGTTTGCACCTTGACAAATGTTACAGTTATTTTCCGGTCAAACGGACATGGCAAATGTGGGTGGGTGCGGCAAAAAGATAACATGCACAAATTTAGTTATTACAGACGCTGCCTTTCACGTGACGGCCCCAATTCTATCATGTTTTCAGCGACAAAAATTACTTACCGTGAGATTTTCTAATCAGTGACAATGGACAGTAATGTATTTACATTTTATTTACATTCAAAATTGTTTTGTTGAATGAACGTCAACTAAATAAAATACATTAGAAATGTCACGTTGTTTGTGCCTTGGCTTATCATAGGCACACACTGGCCGAAGGCCGATTTGATTTCACGCCGCTGAAACTGCAATCAGTGTGCTCACGGCTCATTACTAAACATAATTGTTGGGTGCGAATTTCAGAGCGGCACTGTGTCGCGTAGAGAAATATGACCATGGAATTAGCCAATCATAAAACAGCATATTCAGCATGGTGCGCACAGCAGCAGCTTCAATCGCGCTGCACAGTGATAAAATTTTCACTTGCTACGCAGTGGCGATGGAAAACGCGCCACGATTTTTTTGGCATTTTACCGGGCATTTTACATGACTTTTGACACTTTGCATGACATTTTACATTTTACAGGGCATTTTACAGGGCATTTTACAGTGTCTGGGACTGGCACCTGCACTGGTTCTGACCCTTGTCAAATGACTGTGACAAGCGTGACAAGAAACATGAGTAGAAAACGCAATAGGTTCCCAGAAAAGTTTTGGGGAAAACGAAGAAAAAAAATTCACTTTTACCAAAAGTAGAACCTTAACCTTTTCATGTCAACGCGCGTCAAGGCCCCTGCGTTAATTACAATACCAAAACCAATCAGTACCAACGGTAGCACCATGGAAATTCCATCACTACTCGTCAGCCAGAAACACAGCGCCAAACACACGAAACTGTGCAGTGCAGTCAAAGCCAACGGGAGGGTGTCGGTGCACAAGTAAACCCGGTGCACAAGTAAACCCGGTGCACAAGTAAACCCGGTGCACAAGTAAACCCGGTGCACAAGTAAACCCGGTGCACAAGTAGCAAAAGGAGTAGGAGTATGCCGCCATGGTGCGGCATACTTTGGCGCCCTCAATGGCACCATTCCAGCACTAATCATGTGTATAGTTGTTGTTTTTGGAGGAGGGGTCGCAGGTGTTCAATATATGGGGTTTTTCAAGCCTGAGAAGGAAAAAAGGGATAAAAATTGCTAGATACATATGTAGATAGCTGGAGCGTTTGGGGGGTAACCCAACCCCCTCCAACCCTGTATACAGAACACCTGCAGCGCCCATAAAGACCCAGTGCTCAAGTATGGGGCCGTAACTAAGCACCGGGTCTACATTGGCACCGGACATTGTTACTTGTGCACCGGGTTTACTTGTGCACTGGTCCTGCGCCAAAGCCAACACCTATGGAAGGCGGCAGATTGCCAATCAGTGTAGGGCGCTCAAATTCCCCACGCTACTTTACATAGCTTCAAACGCGCATGAACGAATCATGGGGGCGTGTTCGCTCGATTGTTCGAGCCCGTTCAAACGAATGGCCATTCTCACGCTTGAGGGCCGATTCATGAGATCTCAAACCACGCCGCCCCTGTTCGATTCAATGCAAATCCCCCCCCCCCACCAAAGTGCTAGGCAACCCGCGCTAGGCTAAGAGATACTTAGATTTCGGGATACTTAGAGTGTGAATAATGACGCTCTTGAGCAAATGTCGCACTTTGGCAAATATTAGCCTAAGCTTTAAATAGCGCATGAACTTTGGCCGCGAACACTTTTTAGTAAACGGCGGTATTTATTTATTTTGCCGCCGCCGCCGCGACCAATGGGCGGCAATAAAAAACGCACGTGATTCAGCGAAGTTTATCCAAAGTAAACTTTGAAGGTGATAAATGATGACATTCGTTGAACTTGAAGCAAATTTAGATAGGGCAGGATTTCCTACTGTGTACATAAATTTTAAGCAGAGTGGTCAACATTGCAGCCGACTACTAAAATACCAATACCAATACCCATCCAAAATATCCTAAATACAATTCCAACAACAAAAAAAGATCACACATGTCAAGTACATTTTCAAATTTCCACACATGTCACACTTACCCAAAAGCAAATAAAAGTATTTAAACACGCATACATATTTACATTACTTACAGCAAACACCTTAACAATCAGTTTTAGCAATTGCATCACAAACAGAGCACCCCAAAGGCAGGGCACATCATGATTGCGGCACTGAACTGATACGACAGGTTTTGCTTGCGCAGGTTTGTCCGCCAGGATGCTGTTCCACAAACTGTCAAGTGTCAAAGTTTTAGAAGGGTTTATAACCAGGGATGGCTGTTTTACAACTGTTTTGGAAAACAACATTTTAAAAAACGCAGCCATTGAAACCGTTTCTTTGAAAACAGCAGCTGAAAATTTCAATATTTATTCATTATCGTATTTCATCGAAATACCCCCTCAAAATCCCCCCTCGTTTAACCCCCCTCAATCTTCTCACTCTGAAACAATCACCCCCGTGGGGTATAATATATATTTTACATTTTTGTGTGCAAAGACGAAATTTGACATGCAATTAACATTAACTTTGGTTGACACTTTGCACGGAATTTGTAACTTTTGATCCTCGGCAATGTCTTGACATTTAACAGGATGTGGAATTGGATACAGTCCGGTTTGGGAGCAGCATTGTAAGGTGCTATGTTAGATACACAAGTGGCATCAATCTGAATTCTAGCAAATGTGTTCAGTGTCTGATAAAGCAAACATGTGGACATTACAAATTGGCCCATGATCTGAACATGACTAAAAATAGACCAAGGTTATTAGTCTCTTTAAACCGAGTGCAGTGAACTAAACTCAAATCGCAAATGGCTTCAAAACTTAAGTTTCAGAGTGCCACCACAGACTACAAAAACTCATTTGTCAAATGAAATGAAGCACATGCGAGCAGCCACCCAGTGATAAAGCATGTGCACTATAAAACGAAATGACAGCGGTTAATGTGCATTGACCATGGATTAGAAACTAGGCGTAATCTGCAAATCTCAATAATGAAACCAATCGCCCAATGAAGTGCAAATAACGTTAGTGCTAGCTAACGCTACCGTAAATTCTCTAATAATGCGACACGCTCCAATAATGCGACATCTCCAATAGTGCGACCCAAAAAAATGTGCTAAAAACAATATAATGAGCGCTGTCTGGATATCAAATATTTACAACACAAACTTTTCGGTATTTGAGCAGCGGGGGTGTGATGTCACATTTACAGTATATATGCAAATATGTACTTGTAAAATAAAAGTTAAACAACTGACACGCCTCTTTCCACCCCAATAGTACGACAGTCGCATTACCAGAGAATTTACGGTATATATTTACCTACATCAAATCAGTTACCTCCCAGTACCTGACACCAAACAGGTAAAGCTAAAACCCTGCTCATAACTCGAGGAAACACGTGTAACAATTGCACAAGTGATGTGCAAACAAAGCGCAAATCTGTGCTTGCAAACTCAAAAGCACTTTAGAATTTGAACAAATAGCGAGGCTGCTATGAAAAGCTGAGAAGTACAGCCACATAGAAAAGGTTATCAAAACTATTTTATAGCAGCAAACTTTATTATGCCAATTTACCATCAGAGCAGTTTTAAAAGTCTAAATTTTACCACCCATATAAAGTAGGATTAGTACATTTAGTGGACTGAAAATGCCTAATGCGTGTTCAGATTTATTTAACTATACACTGTGTTTATAAAAGCAAAATCGTACATCAAAGCACAGTAGCAAGCGGCAACACTAAACATCTATTTACATAAAATATAAATATTTCATTTACGGCACTTGGCTGTGGGAACGCCGCTAACGCACAGCGAATATCGACGCGGGGAAATTTCTCGGGGCTGTTCAGAAAAAAAGCTAGTAGAAGCAAAGCTGCTTGGCACGGCGCCAAGACCCGTTCACACATAAAAATGCGCAGTGAAATGACCTTCTGAATCAATAAGCAGTGCACTACCACATGGGACACTGGGCGTGAGTAAACAGGAAATCCGTGGTGATAATGCGCAGTTTTCGTATCATATGCTGTCGATTCACATGCGTTTTTGGGCAATCTTTGGGTAGGAATATATATTTGAAAATACTCAAAATAGTACCTGGGTATTCAGATTATGACTAGCGATTTCGTCTTCAATTATCTAATTTCTACGCTTATTCTGTTACGTTCTGTTCGTCATCCCCCTAAAGATGGCCGAGCATTTAAAAACGCCATTGGAAATGCCAAATAGTCAAAAGAAGTAAATACTCAAAGGAAACAAAAATACACACGTAAACATTCGGAAAATCACAGCTTGATCAATAATCAGCGCTCAAAATCAACATTGCTCAAGATCAACATATGGCCAGCGCGGCACAGATTGTCTTAAAAATCATGATTCACGCGGTGATAAGAAGCAGCCACGCTGGGGGCAGTCCCAGACCCTGTAAAATGTCAAATGTCATGCAAAGTGTCAAAAGTCATGGAAAATTCCCTGCAAAATGGCAACTCGTTGCCATTTTGCAGGGCATTTTCCATGACTTTTGACACTTTGCATGACATTTGACATTTTACAGGGCTTTTTACAGGGTCTAGGAATGGCACCAGGAAAGCGCCGTGCAAATTCCCATGCACATGGGGGAATTACGAGAACAATCTCGCATGGTGCGCACAAAGCGATTTCACTCGAAAATATCCCACGAACAAAAGACAGACAGGGCCCCCAATCTAGATCGGATCTAGATCAGAAAGACATCAAAAAAGCCGCCAGTGGCAGCGCCCACACGCTGTCAATTCACAGCGGGCAGGCGTTCGTTGCAAAAACGACTATATCTCACCTCACATCAACATAATTAAATACCCAAAACTACTGCAAGTGGCACATGAAATTGGCTTAGTATTTAGTTAACGTTGCAATATAACGAGTCGGAGACTATTCAGACAATTTTCACCTGCCGATTTTACATGATTTTACTTACACTTTACACAGGTAGACACATGGCACAGCGCCGCGGGGGGCTGGGGGTGGGGGTGGGAACCAAATTTGTTAAAAGTACTGAACTTTTTTAAAAGTAAACGTAAACGTAAAGTATTTTTTATACTCACCCCTGAGTACAGAAAACGTAAAGTATTTTTTTTAACTTTTACACTGCGAAAAAGGTGAGTAAAATACTTTTTTCCAGAGAAAAAGTATTCTTTCCACGGAAAACGTAAAAGTAAAAGTAACGTAAAAGATTTTTCTCACAAAAATAACGTTAAAAAATCCTTGTTTTCTATTTTTACCCAGAAACACATCAAATATGTGTTTTGCTCTCTAGATAAGTATTTCATAGGAACATGTCCTATGTTTGTCACTTTCTGTCTTGCAAAATGACATTTTCTGTCCCCTTAAAATACGTTTTCTGTACGCGCGTACTTTCAAAAAGTACGCGAGTAAGTGAGTACCGGTATTTTTACCGGGGGGAAACGTAAACGTATTTACGCAGTACGCGAGTATACGTATTTATCGAGTAAACGTAAATACGTTTTAACAACTATGGTGGGAACAAAATGCACCAAGACCTTCCAGATGGATGTATGACTCGAGAAGAAATAGTGCAGTGCCTCGATCATAATTGATCAACGTTAATGAGGTGTGACACTTAGACTGGCATACTGCCACAAATCGCTAGATATAATCGATAATAACTTGATTTATGGGAACACATGTTCCGTCAATGGGCAACTGGTGCCAAACTGCCAGGAGCTATTTTACCTACCTAGGTAGATAAATTTACTACTGTTTCAGCGATGAAATGGCGCCATGGCGCCATTTAGGAGTGCTAAAGAAATCCGTGCGATGGCGCCAGCGACGCTAGGCGCCCCTTTTTATAATGGCGTCATGGCGACTTCCTATGAATGGAAGGAAGAAAAAATAAATGGGGTTTTTAAACGCAAATAATTTGCAGCTATGATCACAGCGAGAAAATGCGATTTGTGCACATAATGTTCACAAAAATGAGGATAGAGGCACAAAAGCATACATAATGCATTCAGAACAGCTATTTCTATGTCCAATAACATAAAAACTCGTTCAAGCCCACTTAAACGGCACAATGCACATACGTAAATGCTTATTTGACAAAGAAATAAATAATTACGTACTTAAATTCATACATCATTCACACAAACGCACCTAAAATTGAAAAACCTACCCGATATATTCTAACCACTCAAAAATACGCATCCTTTCAAAACCACAACCAGACAGCGGCATCCGAAATATCAGAATCGTGAGAAATGTCCGCCATCAATTCAGGGCCCATTGACACTCGGAGCAATTCACGGGGCGATGTACTGTGCTCGGGTGAGAAAAAAACGTTTTTTTCTGAGGTAGAATGTACATCCTATATTTGTGATTGAGGTAGAGAGATTGGGGAAAATATGGGGGTGATTTTTGCACTGTTTTTTTTTGGAAACCTGCCAATTTGAAAAACAACAGTTCTCTATTCCTACAAATAAAATGCTAATAAAGCACGAAAATGCCGCACATCGAGTGTTTGACTATAGGGTGCAGTGAAACCAAACAAGATGTCACAGTATAAATACTAGACAAATTTCCAGCAAAAACTGATGCACAGGTAAACTGTAGGGCGGCTTCAATGAGCACAGGGGGAAATGTTATTTGCATAGTTCATTGATGTCTACCCCACAGATCCACCCGGATTGGGACAGTGCCAACTGCTCTGAGGGAACTAAGTACAAATTTGTGTGGGTACTAAATAGGTAGGTATACATGAATACTGAGACAACAGTGGGAGATGTCGGGCCAAAGTATTGTGTTGTTTTTGGTGAAATGGAGAATAAACCAGCAATAGCTGTCCAGGGACTAGTTAGATATGGAAAGTCCCCACGGAAAATGGGTTAGGAAAGTTAAAAAAATTGCTGGAAACTCAGAAATAAACAAAGGAAATGATAGCAAATTTCAGGTACCATAAAATGAAAAACTTGGATTGCATATTATCTACAATACTGGCATTGATGCCTCAGGTTTTGTGACTCATTGAAACAGCCCGACAACTCTAACTGATGTCACTGTATAGAGCAGAAGACTAATAGAAATGATCAATGTGTACACACATTTATGTACTCATTTTTACAAAGGTACTATGCAAGTTCGTCGGCTACAGCAAACACGGAAATCTAATGCAATTCCTTTGCTAGCCCGACATGAAACATAATACGGCTACAAAGACCCGTTTTCCTCAGATCTTTTTCAAAATCCTTTAGCAAATAGTTCCAAAACCATCGGCAAACATCCAAGCGATGTTATAACTAAAAAAATACTTTGAGGAAGTTGAAATGCGATACATCATAGTTAAATTGCATAACGGTAAATAATTGCGAAGTAAAATCAAAGCGAGGAAAAGTTCCATATTTTTGCAGGCAACTATTTACAAAGTCAAAAGTTGGAGGCAACATTCAAACCAGAACTGCGGGCATTCTTCCTACAACAAGAAGGCATTTCTAACAGACATCATAAATCGACCAACTCGAATCAAGTGCCCTTAAATCGGTGGTCATCAATATAAATTACGACGAAAATAAAAAGCAACTCCTCTCGCATGATCGCCCAGTGAGCCACCAGCCCCGAATGAATGTTTCTGGAAGTCAAACAGTTCAAACGCAAGTAAGGGCCCATTGAAAATAAATGGATGGACGGGCGGCGGCGCGGCCGCAATCTTCTTGGGTTGTAAAAATTATTGCAAATTGAATGGGAATAAATCGAATTCAATCGGATCCGATTCGACAACCAATTGCATGGAATGATCGTGAGTCAACGCGCCTACTCACTAGTTGCAGATTAGCGGTGGCGTCGCGCCATGGCGCTGCAGTGAATTTGGTGTCGGTATGTATGTATCCGCACTTGAAGCCCCAAACAGTTAGAGTGGTGCAAAATGTGACCTCTGGTAGCTCAGTCGGTTGGAGCATTCACACGCAAAGTGAAAGGTCCTGGGTTCGTATCCCGGCAAGGGCGAAAACATTTTGTACTTTTTCTATACCTTAGATTGGAATGTGGATACAATTTACATTTACATGTGAATTTACATTTACTCGAAAAACATGTATAAATATATACATTTTGAAAGTAATCGCATACAGAATACGTATTTCAGATAGGCTTCATACAGGCTTTTTCAAGTCGCAGAAGGAGAAAAAGGAGAGAAAAGGTTAAAAATAGGGAAAAATATACAAAGATGGTTTTAAAAGCACTTTATTAGCCAAAGAGCTGAAAATAGGCGAAAATCGTGTAAACTAGTGATAAGGTGAAAATGGGCAAAAAGGTATAAAAATTAGTGATTTCGAGCAAAAATTTGGGGAAAACTTCTCACAAATACTCACTTTATTTTTGTGGTTGGCGTTTATTTTACATTTTCAAGAAGAAAAGTATTTTTCACACTTTTGTAAGAGCGTTTTTACGATGGGAAAAACACCACCCCACAAAATTTTAGACAAACAAATGCAACAATAATTCACGGAACGTAAACTACTATGTATGTTGTGAACTAAATTTGGGCAAACTTTCTCAGACATTGCGACGGCTTTTCGACGGCAACGGGGACTGCATGGCATGCACAGCCCTGCAGTGGGCTGCGCAGTACCCCGTCAGAGCACTGCATCGCAAGATCGACGCCGCTACATGGGCTGACCGAGTTCGCCATGTTTTCTAGTGGTTGTAGTGCTCTGCACAAAATTGTTTCCTTACCCCCCAATTTTAATTACTGTTTTCGTGCGCCAAATCTATTTAAGTCAATTTAGCTAGGTTATGTCTAACTTAGGTGTAACTGCATTCCACATGGCATAAGGTGAGAGGGGAATTTCAAATTTTTCACTTTGAAATGCCGCGGCGCGGCGTGTGGCCGCCTTTGGGCTCGCCGGCACACTGTTGTGACTCTCTGGGCGGTCTAAAGCACATTCTACCCTTTACTTATCTTTGGGCAGAGGCGGAGACTGACGGCTGATAGGTAGGTGGCGACCGGAAGCCAGGAACAATGAATTTCACTCAAAAAAATACAAAAGCACTGTTCCGCGTTCCTCCCCATGTTGACTAGATTGTCGTGCGTCATCTAGTATCGGTGGGTGGTAGGAACAGCTTCTGACAACGCCCCAAGTGACAAGTCGCACTCCAAAAAATACTTTTCCGCCGCCCCAGCATAAATATCTCCTCGCGCTCGGAAGGGTGTGGCCATCGGGCTGAAACCTTTCTCACGGGCGCTAGCTGACCGGATAGTCACAATAGTGGGTCGCGGGGTCGGAGGTGATAAGCATTTCGCGCCTGCGAGCATTTTCTAGCTACCGTAACTTATGAATACAAAACCCCCAAACAAAGTTTCCATGTGACATGTAGAAACTGTTGTACATAGCGTGTTACGCCAGTGCCTTTCATTCCCACGCGCCTAATTAATCGTTCTGTATCTTAATTAATTAACATTAGTTGTAAGCTTGTGTTGGCTGTCTAATTATTGATTAGCTTAAATTGCTGTGTTGGATCATGATGCCGTAATTGCCTTTGTACATACTTTGTTCATTCCGTTTTAGTAAATATGCGTTGCACTGCACTGTTCTCTGTTTTAAGTTGTCTTATATTAAGTAGGAATTTGTAGGTAATTATGGAAGTGAGTAATTGTCGTATCAAGTGAACTTGTAAATTATAGGTTAAGCCCCATGTCGCATGAAGCTTTTAATTACTTTTATTAGCTGATATTAAGTTGTACTCTTTTCATAAGCAGCTGTGTTACGTACGATTTTACTAAGTGCTTACATCAGAGCTTATGTGATTTGAAAGTGATTTTGTAACCTCGCAATTTTATGTCTTTTTTAGCTTTTTATTCAAGTCGATTATGGTAGTCTTGATTGCCTTATAAGTAGCTGAAATTGTTTTTTCCCGCAACTTCGTCGATGCGACGTAAGCTGATTTGCTTCTACTCTGCCGCTACTGTTCTTCCATCGCCCTAAAAAATAAACTCTCTTCTCAACCCAACTTGGACCCCCTTTTGTATTGGCACTAAGTACTAACTGATTTCCCTTAGTTAGCTAATTAACAACTGCTCTAATTACCGTGCTGCTTATGCTGAGTGTGAGTGCCGTGCGTGCTGCGGGAAACGGAACAGCGTGAGCCACCGAGTGGTTCATCGCACGTTCTGAAAAACCTACCGTCTTCGGACACGTTTCCTTAAAATTTACAACACGCATTTATAACCTGGACCTCCGGGCCCAGTGCAGTGCACTGCAGCGGCAAGCGGCCGGTGAGGTGGGAATAGAGGGAAAAGTGCGGTAAAAGAAACCTCGTGAATCGTGTAGTCGAAAAACAGCTGAATACACGGATTCATGACACTTTCTCTCAAGAAAAATTAAAAAATTCCACTTTACGTTTTCTGTACTCAGGGGTGAGTAAAAAATACTTCACGTTTACGTGGAACCTTTACATGAATAAATAAATGTGAACTATCACAGTCATTGGCGCAATTGGCGCCAGCGCCAAAAAATGGCGCCGATATGATCACTAGGCTGATGCGATCGCTCCCATGCGACACGCGTTCAGAAACGAATCATGCGAAGATGCATGCGCTCACTCATCGATAAAGTGCGCCCGGACCGTCGCCTTCCAATGAGACGCCCAGTCAAAAACGCGTCCATATTTCAAACTATTTAAGCGGCGTTTACACTGACACGTGTGACGACAAAAACTTTTTGGGCTTTCAACTTTCTTTATGTCACGAAAATTGAATAATTGTTGTGTCAGACACCTAGATCTCGATCACTCTTTCTGCCTAGGACAAACATAAATTTTTATATATGACGTTATCATACACAATAAAACGAAACAAAATTTTTGTCGTCACAGGTTGTCGGTTCGAGTTGTTCCCGGGAGCCTCGTTAACGAGGCTCCCGGGAACAACTCGAACCGACAACTTGTGACGACAAATTTTCTTGTTTGTTTTATTGTGTATGATCACGTCATATATAAAAATTTATGTTTGTCCTAGGCAAAAAGAGTGATCGAGATCTAGGTATCTGACACAACAAATATTCAATTTTCGTCACATAACGAAACTTGAAAGCCCAAAAAAATTTTGTCGTCACACGTGCCAGTGTAAACGCAGCTTTAGGTATTTTTAATATTTGAAACGTCCCTACTTGCGACCAAAGGGCGCCGCGCCGCTGCAACTTCGTGGGAAAAATAACGCGCACAGGTACGCGGAATAAAATATACTAATATAGATAGAATTTTGGCACCAACGATGTCCATGAAATGTCGCAGGGCAAAAAGATCGCAATTCGGAGATCAGCCAAAGACAAATGCGATTGCCGCGAATAAAAAATGACAAGTTATCAATCATAATGCGCATGAGATAACAGCAGCTGTAAAAATGACCCACATCACGGGTATAATCGGGTTTACAGTTATGGCTGTTTCATGTTTCGGTCCATGGACTGTTCTTTGATTATTTTCGATCCGATCACTTTTCCATCGAAAACATTTATTTCGATAATAATTACGACAATTATATTAAGATAATCCGGTGTCGATTTTTGATATTGTTTCGCAATAAAGGGAAAAAGGCGATTCACATTTCGCAGGGAAATTTCGTATTTGATGTAAAAAATGCCAGATAGTCAATAAAAATAAAACGCGTCATTCCAACCCTGACCACAAATCCGAAGGTTCATGACAAATATGCACGGCATAACATGAGCAACGGGATAAAACCACGGGGCAAAATCTCATGTTGCCTACAAAAAGGCGGCACTCGGCCTAATGCGCACATGGGAAACATGCAGCCGGATGTGTGCAACAATTCTCACGGGGTGCATCAGCGGCAAAAAGTGCATCATGCATTCCATGAGCACACCTGTGGCTCGTGCAAGGTTTAGTCGCGTTAAAAGCGCCATGGCGCTTTTTTAGATGCTGGGTGCCAAGCGCCAATGGCGCTACTGGAAAATAGCGCTTTTCAATTTGACGCTGGCGACACCGCCACCCGCTTTTGTACCGGGCGCCATCGAAAAATAGCGCCAAGCGCCACGGCAAAATGGCGCCAGACGCCGAAAGCGCCATGGCGATACTTGCTTTGACGCTAGCGCCATGGCGCTTTTTTACCACTGGCCAAATTTACTCTGCTATTTCATAGTCAGCGATGATGGAATATTTTCCGACAAAAAGCTTTTTTTTGAATTCTCAGCAGATTTAATTTCAAATTTTTTGGTGTTGAGCCACGAATTCTTAAGTGCAGCTCCGAGTGAATAAAGATTCGACAGTTAAGCCAACAATAAGTTCAACTGGAAATTTTATTTTAAAAAATAAACCATTTTCCCATGTTCGAATTTTTGTTTCCATCGTCGCTATTCAAATGAAATTAGGCCATCTCGTAAGTCGATTTGAAAGACCGTCCTATTTTCAGAAATGGTACAGAACGATACAGCTGCCGGGAAAAGCACAATAAAAGACCTCAATCAAATTGAATTTAGTTGTAAAGTTAAACGCGTTTGGCTACCTAAACAAATATGGCCGACCTTACAAATGAAGCCGACAGTCGAAGGTAGCAATTTTAACCACACAATGAATGACCTTTGGGTTGTTACAAATGTGCATAAAAGCGTGTTTTATCGTGACGTTACATTTGTCACTGTGTCGGTTTTGTCACAGAATAAATTAAGGCTAGCGTGGCCTTCTACATAATAAAAAAACAATACGGAAAGTGGCATGGACATATAAAAAATATGTAGGCATTTCATTCCACACCGCGGTTCTCCAAACCATATTGAAACTCACAGTCAAAAATTGCTGCCATACGATTTTTTACGTAAAAAAAACTCATTGGCAAATTCTAGTTAGACCCGAATCCGTCAGATTGAAATTTATGGAAGAAAGAGTATTTTCACGTGCAAAAAAAGTTAATAATATATTATTGACCATTGTATACAGGAAAAATGAGAGTAGACGTAGCGAAATTTGGAGACGTGTTGAAAATGAATATAAAAAGAAGTGTCGTACAAAATAACGTAGTTTTTCGTGGTGTTTTTTTGTGCCACATGGCAGAATTCTATAGGCTACAGAATAATTCCCATCAGACTAGAAATCCTACCACCTTTTAACGCGATTTAACTTCCAATGCCATTCTCGAAATTCCACTAGTCTTTCGCAACGTGTCAACACAAAAAAAAACCAACCGTTCATTTCCCATCCTCAATATCTCAGCCTCACCCTTCTCCTGTTCATCGAGCCATCTGACGCCAACGCCATTGCCATTTACACAGGCGCCAGCGCCATTCCCATTGGCGCTGTTATCTGGTGGTCGCTGGGTCTTGAAGGTGGTGGTGAGGCAGCGCGGCGGCCTGGCGGCGTTGTGCTGCTGCACCGACTGGTGCCCGTCGACCACCGAGCGGTAGCTGCGTCTGTGCCGAGGGGGGGGGGGGGTTATTCGATGCTAGTGAAGTAATGGGGTGACGGATTTTGGGTGGGGAAAGGAACCATTTATACGAGTAGCTATTGGAGGTTGCAGCATTACCATTCATTCCGTAACCATATTTTGGTATAAGCCATAAAAGTAAATATTCCGATGGATATATACTTCTATTCGACACCTACACTAATACACTACCGTGCAGAATAGTTGGGACTTTTTACCATAGAGAAATGTAGGGCTGCAGGTTCATAACACTAGTGTCGCTTCCCACACCATTGAACCTTGCCAAAATTTGATGCCCTTCGAGTATGTTGGGGTTTGAGGTTGGACCTATGACTAAATTTTTTTGTTTGCTCGAATAATCCCCCACGGCCAAGATAAAGAGGGTCTATAAAATGGTGATTGATAAAGATACAAAATTTGCCTAACTGCATGATAGAATTTGAAGCTTAATAAGTCAGCCCTTTCAGGGCCGATTTGGCTCATTCAACACTAAAAATGATCGTAAAAACCGGAAGATTCCATTTTGAGGTCGTTTTAGTGATGTCTAAATTCCGTATGCCGATTTGACTTGGTATTTCAACATGAAAAATAAATTTTTCTGACCATGCTATCATATACTTTAGACAACGAGAATTCACATTAAACAAAATGAGTTCAATATCTCTTTCCAATTAAAAGTTATAGCACTTCAAACTTATCAGTGGTGTCTAATTTCTTATGCTGATTTAACTGATATGGTTTCCAACATAGCGAATTTATGAGCATGCTATCATATACTTTAGACAAACAGAATTCATATGCAGAACAAATTATTTCAAATCTCTTTCCAATCAAAAGTTATAGCACTTCAAACTTCTATCTTCTTTCCCTTACAAAATACTTGCACATTAGACATTGACAGTTGGGTCAAGTTTTCTCCTCAATAGAGCAAAGCAAAAATCTCAAATTTCCACACTAAATAGCCACACAGACCACTATGCCTGCCTCCATTTCCAAGTGGCTGGCAGTGGATGCAAAACTGCAGCTGAAATAAATACATGCCACAATCCTACATACACATAACCATTTGCTCTTCATGCTCAGAATGTTCCTTGCTGCTCACAGAGCTCAGCAACACAGCCAGGCAGTTGCCATATTGAAAATTTTGCTTAAAAATGAACATATGTATTGTATACAGACCAGGCCCAGATTTAATTGGGCAGACAAATTTTTGCCCTCCCTGCCTGGCACCTGACACGCCCGTCACGCCTGCCAGGCACCTGACACGACCAAACGCCTGCCAGACGTGCCCTCACCCGTGCCAACGAGATTTAATTGCGAGGGCAATTGCACGTCTGCCGGGCAGAATAAAAAAGGAAAAGGATATTCTGCCCTGCAGCCCCAGAGGTGCAGGGTGGGCAATTTTGCATGGTTGTAATTAAAAGTTTAGATAAAAAAAACATCTGAGGATGTCAGATGTAATCTGTAAGATGTAAAACGTTGAAAATCGCAAAAATCATCATCACAAACTTTTTCGTCATAAATTTTTAATGTCCATATTTAAAAAATACAATGTTCAAATATGAATGTTGCTAAGACAGAATGAGCAACAATTCCTGCGGTCTGTGTGTACGTGTTTCCGATGGCTGTTCACAGGTCCTGTGTTCAAATGTGGCTTAAGGTGCCCAACGTTTTTGCACTTTTTTTTCAACAACTGATAATTTAGCATGTTCATTATGTTGCAAAAAGAACATTAATTTTTATTGTAAAATAATTTTTGCACCAACCATTCTGTAATTGGTAATTGCGAAAATTGGTGATTTTTAGTGAAAACTGGGGCAAAATTTCTCAGAAACCACTCCAGATAGATAGATAGCTGAGCGATTTGGGGGGGTCTTTGGGGGTAGTAGCCAAAAATTTTGACTTGGGATAGATAGATAGCTGAGCGGCCTCGGGGATAGATAGATAGCTGGCGGATTTGGGGGGGGGGGCAGCCCCCCAGCCCCCCCCCTAGGAGACCCCTGATACAGACTATAAGGTATGATACTAGGCAGCTACTGCCCAAAACAAGGAAAGTCCCAACTATTCTGAAACACAAACAAACTGAGTGAAGTTTGTTGCATCACTAAGAATTTATGCACATACAAACTTGAGGGGTGGTCATTGTGGGCACATGTAGCCAACTCCCCATAGTACCCACCAATGGTATCCAAACATTTTCCACATTCAACATTTTCAAATTTTGGCAATGTTTATCCTGCACCACGCACAGTCCCAACTATTCTGCACGCTAGTGTATAAAAAGGTAGAAATAACGGTAACATCTCCAAAATTATTTACCTGTGCCAGTGGGGCGTCGCAGTAGACATTGGTTGCTGCACTATCGATATGGTGGTGGTCATCATTTTTACAACGAAATAGAACTGCAAGTGAAAAAAATAGCTGCGAGAATGTCACGTTGAGGCGCAGGGTGCGCTGAAGTACCTGTAGTGGCATTTCAATTTATGAGTTGAATGCTGATGAAATCCACCCAGAAAACACACTTCAGTGCACATAAACTGGATGAGATTTTGACAAAATGTGAAAATATCTATAGTGATGGCCAGAATTATTGCAAGACTACCGAAATTGTCAACCGATCGAAACCATAGTTGATAATTGGCAGAAATTGCGACCGAGACAATGAATAACGACGTAGGTAAGCTCCCTAGGCATGTAAACCCGCTCGGCATGTAGACCCGTTGCTGGGGTCTCTAATGGGAGGGGGCTGGCCCACCCACAATCGGCCAGCTATCTATCTATCGCGAAGCAAATTTTTGAGCTACTTCCCCTTGACCACCCCCCCCCCCCAATCGCCCAGCTATTAAATTCTGCCTATTTCTGTCAATTCTAAAATCTGTCTATTTACATGGAGCAAAGTTGTGAGCGATTTTTCTCAAATTTTCACTAAAAATTGTTAATTCTTGGTCCATTTTTCACCTTCAAATCGCTATTTTGGGATATACACATGGTTACATCTATGATTAGCTATTTTTTAGCTACATGCCGAGCGGGTTTACATGTCTACGGGCCATGAATGACATTTGAAAAGTAATGCGAGAAGCATCGAGATTTATTATCCTTGACTGCGCCCACTTCATGCCCAGAAACGTTTAAAAAAACGTGAAATTGCCATAGTAAAATCAGAAAATCGTAAGGGAATTTCGCATAGTAAAGCACCGGAGCACATGGCACAAACGTCACGCAGACACACAGTTGGCACAGATCAAACAAAATGTGGTGCAGGGTAATAAAAAATTTTCTGGTTGGATGAACGATCGTTTTAGAACAAACTGTTTTACATGCATGGTTTTTACAGATTTTTTTCCACAACACCGAACAGAAAAATGGCTGCGATCATGGCGCACACAGCTTTCGCTGGGTATTTTGCATAAAATACCTAAGTGTTGTTTGTTCTTTTGATTGTCATAGGACATAGGTAGTATTGAAAGTAAACAAAGGGATAAAACCACATTTCATGTTCTATCAGAACGCAGAACAATGGCTGTGAAATAGGCACAAGTGAAGTGGGTGAACAAACTTTTCAAAAAGTATGAAAAGCCGCTTATCCCAGTCGAGTTTTTCCCCGAAATTCAGATCAGCTTTTGTACGCCAATGAAAGCGATGTGCTCAAAAAGGGAGCAATGTAGCGGTGACTTTTCGTCATAAAAGCATCAAATTTCGATTAAGTCTGAGTGGAGCAACCAGAATGAGAAGTAGATAATTGGACAACGCCCATGCGCATCACAAAACGGGAAAATGCTCATCGACCTATTTAGCCTGCTAATCAACTCCCCATATGAAGTTGTACATGTATTTATTATACAAATGCATCGATACCATACATGCATAAAATTTTCGACACACAACAGAAGTTCACCCACAATGAGGGGGTACCAATTTACCCTTGCCGCGGTAAAAATAACTCATTGCAGTACACTGACTGACTGACTCGACTGAAAATAACTCAAGCAGGTTCCAACCTAATTAATGAGTTGACTAAATGTTTAGTTTACTGGTGTTGAACTACTCCACAAATCACAAATCAGGTAGAGAAATCACAAATCCTGTGAAGAAAGGTGTTAAACTTTTTCTGTCTCTTTCTACAACGAGTTTTTGAATTTAAAACTTTTCAAAATATAGTTTTCAATTTTGAAATTTAGTTCTTAATTTACAAAATAGTTTTCATGCTTTTTTGCGTGTTTTGAAAACTGTAATTGAATTTCAAATTTTCAATATTTGCACATGCATGCAGCCCTGTACTGACCAAACGCATCAAATAGGTAGACCTTTATAAACTGCAAAGCCCTCTGATATTTATGCCCTTTAATATGGATTAAGAAGCATTGACCCATTTCATGGTAAATTTGTGGCACTTGGAACTCAACTCAAGTAAACTCATACCATGCCATGGGGAAATTGTCCACACGCACGGTAAATGATCGTTTTGTCAAATCGGCCACCGATTAAGGCAAGTTACTTGGTGATATGATAACTAGTAGGGTCTTCTCTCCACGAAACCATTATTTTTTATGTACTCAGTCAGGCAACACTAATGATTATCACACTTTTTTTAAAGAAGAAAAAC
The DNA here is from genome assembly GCA_964036195.1 of Sphaerolaimus hirsutus. Taxonomy (NCBI): domain Eukaryota; kingdom Metazoa; phylum Nematoda; class Chromadorea; order Monhysterida; family Sphaerolaimidae; genus Sphaerolaimus; species Sphaerolaimus hirsutus. The sequence continues at coordinate 6,150,853 of OZ038457.1, forward strand.
AACTGAAATGACATCGCGGGCTACCTCACAAACCGCTGATTTGTTCAAAGTCCTAACAACATTACTACTGAAAAACAGTGCACAGGATGTAGCCAAATAAATCCTCCCAAAGCCGCGTGCAAGCCGAAACTTTTTACGACAGCTTACGCGACGTTACATACGCATTAACTTGCAAAAAGCGCACTTTCGCATCCGTTCCAAACTTTGTAAGTTTGTGCAGCGGCGGCGATATGAACGGCGCCGCTGCAAATAATGGCCAATGAAGCAAAAGTTTTCTAGCTGCCAAAATCACAGCTCTGCGTAAGTTATGGCAATTTGCGTAAAAGAATGAATGATTTAGCGGGGCAAAAATGGTCTTGACAAATGACATATGCCAGGACATTTGGGACAACTCATTTGGAACGACATTTACGACTTTAACGGGCCACGGGCAACATTTTACGTCACATAGTGAACACAGCAGTCATAAAAAGCTAATGACTTGACGAAAATATATCTTGCACGCTGATTAACCAAATCGACTATCATAAAAAATGGAATTTGTGCGGCGGCAGGCAAATTGAACAAATCGCGCCTACAAAAACTACAACGGTTACAAAAAATCCGCGTAGACTAAAAAATAGACACACCTGAAAAAATGGAAACAAATATTTCACGCAGTACACCATCCAGCCCTTTTTACATCACTGTGCAAATAACTTTCCAGGTAGAATTCCATCTAAACAATGAAATAGTGTGATCACACTCCCATCTTCACTTCACTCACACTTGAAGGACATTTTGGCACACAATTATTGTGGACAAATAGAAAGTACTTGTCAGTTCACTGAGTCTACAATTTATGACAAAATACATTTGATGTTGGGTTGAGACTAGGGTGTCAAAAAAAATTTTCTACGGAAAACGGAAAACGGAAAGGTAAAATTTTTTCACTTTACGGAAAACGGAAAACGGAAAGGTAAAAAAAAAATTTCTGCCGGAAAACGGAAAACGGAAAGGTAAAAAAATTTCACTCAGCGGAAAACGGAAAACGGAAAGGTAAAAAAAATTTTTCGGCCGGAAAACGGAAAACGGAAAAATGAAATGCCGGAAAACAGAAAACGGAAAGCAAAATTTTCACGGAAACGGAAAAAAATAAAGCAGAAGCCTTGGTGTGGTTTAAATCACTGATAAGAAGATTCAACAAAGATCCAAACTTATTTGAACAATACCGGAAAGTTTTGGACGACCAATTAGAAAAGGGAATAATTGAGATCTGTGACAACAAAACAGACAACAAGGGGATTGATTACCTGCCACACCAGCCAGTAATCACGCTGGGAAAATCAACATCATGCAGAATCGTGTACGACGGGTCGTCAGGTAAGCCCAGTTTCAATGAGTGCCTTTTTAGAGGACCAATTACAACACCATTAGCACTGGGCCTACTCCTGAGGTTCAGGGCAGGCAATCTAGCATTAATTGCCGATATTGAAAAGGCATTTTTTCAAATAGGATTGCATGACCAAGCTAGAGACTACACACGATTTTTCTGGCTGAAAGATGCCTTAAAACCAGTAACTGAAAATAACTTAATAGTACTTTGTTTTAAACGCATACTGTTTGGACTTGTCTGCAGCCCAGCAATTTTGGGAGCAGTCATAAAATACCATTTAAATGTGACAATAAACAACATGAATGAATATGAAGAAAATGAAGGGGAATGAAACCAGTTGGCGATGATAATAAACAACATTTACGTCGATAACTTCATCATGAGTGTCACGAATGAAGTTGAAGCTTTATAACTATATTACAAAGTCAAAGCTTTATTTAACCAATGTTCTATGAACATGAGGGAATGGCTGTCAAACTCCAGATCAGTCATGAATGAAATAGCAGAAAACAACAGGAGTCCAAAGGTGAATAAAATTGTCGCAGTAATGGGCATGAAATAAAATCACCGAATGGACATGCTGGCAATATCAACACCAAAATTGCAAATTGACAGCATCACAACACCAACCAGACAAAACTTGAATAAATTATTGGTGTCAGCATATGACTCAATTGGGTTCACAGCACCTATTTCACTGACCCTGAAATCCCAGTTGTCAATGCTGCTCCAAGAGACAAAAACAACACAATGGGATGAGCCAATTGAAGATAAATACAGATTGGAAAAACAATGGAAAAGAGCCAGAAAACTGAAAATCGAGCCAGAAAATGGAAAAATGGCCTGGTAAGACGGAAACGGAAAGGTAAAAATTTTTCAGCCGGAAAACGGAAAAATGGGCCGGAAAAACGGAAATGGAAAGGTAAAAAATTTTCAGCTGCCGGAAAACGGAAAACGGAAAGGTAAAAATTTTTTGGCTGCCGGAAAACGGAAAACGGAAAGGTAAAAATTTTTCAGCTGCCGGAAAACGGAAAACGGAAAGGTAAAAAATTTTCCTGCGGAAAGGCGGAAACGGAAAACGGAAACGGAAATTTGACACCCTAGTTGAGACACTTGTGCAGTTGTGGTTGACCCAACTTCGCTGGTACAGTGTTTACGTGGGAAAAATGAGAAAATGGGTTGAAGGGTAACAACGTATTTTAATTACGTGTAGATTCTGCGCACTGAAACAGTGAACCTGGGCTACTTTTGATGTGAAAATAGTGGACTATTTTATGATAAAGTAAGGTTTTCCCACCTTCACCATGCCCAGTGTCCATTCATACAAGAAACTCGTAGATACAAGTATGGCATATAGATTCAGTTATGTCCACCACCAGCCAACCGCGGAAAAAACCCATAGCTTTCCAAATCGAAAAAAACTCCAACATTAGGTCACATAAATGAGTAAAAACTTCCAATTGGGTGCGCACCCATCCCGAAAACCGTTCAAACACCCGTGCAAAGCGCCGCGGCGGCATCACTTCAATCGCCGCGGGGCAAACACAACTGCAGCTGCAGCTGCGGCAGGTCAGCCCAGACTTCCACCGGCTGCAAACGATGAACAAATAATTCGAATTGATTTCGAACCGCGTGGCCGGCTGAACTTATGGATGGGTACCGTATTTCCTCGAAATACCCCCCCTGGGGGTGATTGTTACATGGTGAAAATTTTGAGGGGGTTAAACAAGGGGTATTTCGAGGGGGCTTTATTATTTCGTCAGAAATTTTCGTGAAATTCATAGTAAAGAATATGCTTTACAGTACATGTCAACGTAAATATATCAACTAGTATAAATCTGTGTAGCCGCGATGCAAACTAGCAGCAATAAATACATGATGTAATTTAGATCATTCCAGGCGGGGGTATTTCGGGGGGGGGGCGAATTTTTAGGAAATACGGTAAACATAGGTGTTTGCATTGGGCACCAGGCGTGAGCAGGTGCTGATCATATTTTATTGCCGTCGCGCCACAATTTAATTCATGGCGCCGGCGGCATTCAAAGTGCCATATTATTTAGTATTTGCGAGCCGTTTACAACTAGCTATTGTAATTTAAAAGGTGGCATAAAATTTAGTGCGCGGCTAAGCCGCTATAAAATTGGGTACGAATGTGAATTGGAACGATTCATTTCCATAACCGCAATTCGCAAATTCGAATGGCGGAAGCGATCAGAGAAATAATTATACTGGACAGTGGACGCATATCATTTACTATTTAGCTGATAATGCATGCATTGCAGATTTTCGCGCTTATCCAAGCCGCGATGCAAATTGATTTTGAACGCTGTTCACACGGTGGCTGCGTTCGTGCGTGATCGTTATATGATATCTATGCAGAGGCGGCAATTGTCAATGACAAACAAATTTTCATGATTAAGTAAAGGTTTTTGATTGTAAAATTCTCTTTGCAACCTGAAAATAATAAATATGTCTTGTCAAATTTTCTACACATTTCAAAGACAATTTTGGTTCGGTGCGAGGTTCAGAAAAATAAATAATTTGAATATTATAAAAATTACCTTCAAATTAAAAAAAGAAATCTGCAAACAGATTTTTATGGGAAAATCCGAAACGACTCAAATTTGAACACTCCTTACGACCCTTGGCATCGTTAATCGTCGCACGAAAAAGCGATTCCAATCCAAAGACACGACCATTTCAAACGGATTTGAATGCGCATCGAGACGACGGACCAGGGGCCAGTTCCGCAAAATGAGAAGTAAAATGGCAAAATGGAAGTTCCTTTTTTTATATCTTTTTTTACCTCGCTTTTGCCAATTTACTTGCCATTTCACGTCGCTTTTGCCAATTTTTCTTCTCAATTCACTTCTCACTTCACTTCGTATTTGCCACTTTACTCATCACTTCACTATTTGCGGAACTGGCACCAGATGTGATTATTCTGCCAGAACACAAATCCTCGCCAAAGTGCAAGGTTATCTGCGGCCGCTGCGTTATCAAGTGCCATGTGAATTGGAGATTGGACATTTTTTTATGCAGTCACTCGCGGATTACTGACTGCAGTTAACGTGGCGAGCGATCATCGGTATTCACACATAGACATTTATAGATATATTTACACTTCTGCGGATACACGACGAAATTCACATGATCACTGCGACGTTCAAGTGCCGGATAAAAACAATCCATTGATTATTTCTGGTCAAAAATGCCATACGCGTTTAGGGTTCAAACGGGGTCCCTTCTTTCTAATGAATGTCGGGATTTTCCGAATCCCGATCTCGAATACCGACAATACCGACAGATGTCGGGACTTTTTGCCGTCGCGATTCCGAAAATCCGACCCGTTTGAACCCTACTCAGGGTTCCACACATTGAAGAGAGCGGGTAAAGCGCCGGGTTTTTATGGCGCCGGAGCACTAAGTCGAAAATTGGTGACTAATGTCCCTCGGCTACATTGGCTGATGTCCCAAATATTGTTCTAACATTGGCCATCCGCCAATTTTTGGTGGATATGTTACAGGCAGGGTGCACTTCGAGTGATTCAAGTTTCGGTAATATGGGCACCAGCGCCACAAAATCCCCCACACTCGTTTAGAACTACATCACAGACTTCGATTTGTACAAAAAACACAACAATAGCCTACCGTATATAATCGGGGATAAATTCTATTTAGTGCGATAGTCATCTTTGGAGCTGAAATTGAATAACGCTTATCGAGCGCTAAAAAGTGCTGTATAAAATGGGTGACAATCAAAAGTGCTAACGTGTCCACAAACGTGTCAATTTCGTGTCATAAAATCTACACAACCTCCGGCTAACCTACATTTATACTCACAAAAATTCGGCGGGCATTCATCTGGGCGAGGCAAGTTCAGCGACGGTATACAGTTCCTCAGTCATATCGCGCGCCGCCCCAGCGGCCTCATCTGATGATCGGTCGTGGGACAGGTGCCTACCGAGCACCCAGCCGCCACCCCCACGCATAGCCGTCGACTGGTAGCCGGGCTGCGAGTGGGTTCCATGTAGGTTCATTGGGTTGTCGCACTGAATTTGAACGTGTTCGATTTAAAGATGCATGCTACGTTTGGTGTAGAGGCAAGCCTGGTGTATTTCAGCTACTGTGCTTATAGACAAATATTTCTTCTTTTTTCAAGGAGAGTGTTAGATCAGAAATCAGGGAGTAACAAGTTTTTAAGTGATGGAAGGTGACAGTGTTCTGTACGCTCAGATTTCTCCAGTATTTAAGGCCTTCGAGAAGCTGCAACGATTTGATAAAAATAACTGTACTTTCCATCACTAAATCAACGATGGCAAAAAGACACATATTTTCGTTTTACACAGAAACACGGAAACTCAATTTTTTTTGAAAAACTCAGTTTTTTATTGGAAAACACAGATATAAGTAGATTTAGAGTTGTTTTCGTTGGATTCAAGGTATACTATTTATGCTGTGTTGAACTGAACAAAATAAGGTATGCGCATGCGTACATATCAATAGATTAATGCATTCAGGTTTCCAAATTTATGACAAGTATCCAAAAATTATCCAAATACAAACAAAAATACAAATGTACATCCATGGTGCCCAGTCAGTCTGACAATAATGGAAAAACGTCAAGACATTTTCTAGAAAGCTCCCAAATATGGTTCTGAGTCAATATATACAAGTATATCATACAGGTGGCAGTACTTGTGATGATATATAGCCATAGAATGGCTGTGGAGCCACGGGATAGCATTATAAGTGAGGCTTTATGCCAAAAAATCCATGTTTTATTTTGACTCGTTGTGTAAATTGCTATTTTTCGTGAGTTGTCGTGAGTTCAAGTGAGTTAGGCCTGAAATAGTGCTTTAAAAGGGTTATAAAAGAAAGCTAATACATCGAGACTGATGTTTCCCACTGTAGAAGTATGTGGGAGCACATTGGCTATATATTATAGGGCCAGGCCTATTTCGCACATACGCCTGTTTCGCACAAACGCCCGTTTCGCGCACACATGAAACCCGTGTCGCACAAACGCCCGTGTCGCACAAAAATGATGCCTGTGCGAAATGGGCCTATGTGCGGAACAGGCGTATGTGCGAAACAGGCGTCTGTGCATGTGAGTCGAGTGTGTGACCGGGCACCCCAACTTTACCCCCCAGAACAATTGGTTCCAGGCGGCGCAAGCTGGCTGTATAATGCGCAGACAATGTAACATATTGAATGACGCAATGCGAAGTCATGGAAAATGCCCTGCAAAATGGCAGCTCGGTTGAAATGACCCTGTAAAATGCCAAATGTCATGCAAAGTGTCAAAATTCAAGGAAAATTCCTTGTAAAATTCCTCGGGGGGTAAAGTTGGGGTGCCGCAAATTCCTCTGTCGCACATACGCCTGTTTCGCACAGGCATCATTTTTGTGCGACACGGGCGTTTGTGCGACACGGGTTTCATGCGTGTGCGAAACGGGCGTTTGTGCGAAACAGGCGTATGTGCGAAACAGTGCACCCTCTATATTATATACTACACTAACCTATCACGGCTTATTAATATATGATAGCATGCGGGAGTAGAAGCAATGACACTAAAAATACACAAAACCAATGAAAACAACCACCAGTGGTAACGTGCATGTGAAATTGCGCGCTTGCGCGCAAAAAAATAAACAATACCTAGTGCATAAGTACAATTTTTTTGCCAGCGCTCTGTTTAAAAAAAGAAGCGCTGGGACCCTTGCGCTTTTTTTGAAAAAAGCGCTGGCCATCCCTAGGCATGACCTCTCACTATACATGTTAAATTTTGTCACCTGATTTGACAAGAAATCAGTTCCACCCATGATTTAACAAATTTAATAAAAAACTGTTAAAAATCCAAACAATAAATAAAAACACCCCTTTCCTACTCAAGGCAAGACGTGTGTTGGCAAATCATTTTTGTTTAACTTTTTTATTGTTTGTAAGTGTAGAACATTTTCAAACGGATCTTCTACAAACTTGCCTTCACATAAATATTTTGATAGGCATGTTTTTTGGCTGACAGCTAGTAAATGTGTAAAGGTGCCATTTTCATAAATGAACATTTCAACCTGGGGAAGTCAATTAACGCACTACTGACCACTCGACGCAACTAAAAGTCCTGCAAACAGTCCCGCAGCCTCAGGGACGTACGCAGGATTTTTGAGCGGGGGGGGGGCGGATTGTATACGGAGCCCGGCGAACGGGGGGGGGCGCCCCCCCCCCCTAAAATTTTGCCCTATAGTAAAGGAGGCGCCGTTTGTAGGTGCCAGCGCCATGGCAGTATTGGCGTTGGCGCTGGCGCCAACGTATACTATATAGGTATCTATTAAGACCTATATATAGTTACTATGACCACGTTGGGCTCTTTTATAATGCTGTTTGGACTCCTGAAATTATACATAAAACAATGGGGTGGGGTTTACGCGCTTGCGCGCAAATTTTTTTAAAAAGTACCTACAAAATCGCTTTACAAAAGTGCCATTCTTGGCAAATTTTTATTGCCGGCCTGGGAACGGGGGGGGGCGGCCGCCCCCCCTGCGTACGTCCTTGCGCACCCTGTAAAGTGGCAAATGTCATGCAAAACGTCAATTAAAATAAAAAAGAAAGGATTTTATTACTGAACTTAGTGAGGCATTTGACAAATTTGTGTGACTTTTACATGACACTTGTCACTTTACAGTTTACGTGCGGGACTGCCACAATGTAAACATCACATCAAAATGGTGCAGTCACAGTGTGAACGATAATCTCATTGAAACAGAAATGTGCAAAAAACACCAGTAAAAAGGGAAGTGAAACTGAAACACAAATAGAAAAGATACAAACGGGTGCCTCGCTAAACAAAACATAACTCACATGATTCAAAGAAACGGTTTACATTCGAAAATATTCCGCAGCCCCCCTAGATGCAGTTGCATGTTTGTGGCTGCAATAGGTGTGACTTTTTGTAAAGTCAAGTCGTCAGAAAAATAGAAAATCTTCATTTTTAATTGTGGAAAAAAAACTAAAAACAAAGCGAAATTATGGATAGCCAAGCGAGGTTGGACTTTCTATCATTAAAGTGTGTTCCTTGAGAAAACGAAAAGTAACACCATGAGATACGTGCGGAAAAACAAATACTAACTCAAGCACCCCGCAAAAACAATCATGTCAATTGAGTTAATTTTTGACTTTTCATCCTACGACATTTTGCAGATTTTCCTTTTCCCATCGTCAATATTTTCTATCACCCTCCCACGTTATGCTCAAAAATTGAAACAGGGCTCGACATTCAACGGTATTTATGCATCGCCCAAATCCTTCCTATCAGGTGTACCTAACTGCAACGTGACGAACCGGCAGCACTCTATTGGACGCGACCAACTGCTGATTGCCGCTCGACTGCATCTGCTGCACGGACGAGCCGACGCCGGCCGCGTTGGCGGCGCGCTGTCGCTCGATGGCGCGCCAGATGCGGCATGAGACGCCACCCCTGCGGCACGCGATCAATCGTACCACAGATCCTCGAATAAGACCCCTCACTTGAATAACTCCCCTGTTCGCCGGGGGAGGACCCCCCCACTTGAATAATTCCCTCCTGAATAACTCCTGGACCAAACAGGGAAAAACACCAAAAAACAGCGCAAACCCCCGCCCATATCACATTGTGGGCATATCCACTGCCCGAACATATTTTTTCCGTCTATCTGAGTCCCGGACCAGTTTGCATCAACCCAGCGAGAATCGGCCTCCAAAACACCAACCGAATGCCCAATCTGATCAGCTCGCTGCGGTCGATCAACTCGAACAGGTCCGTCTTGGTGTACTGCTCCTCGTGGGCGAGCTTGGTGATGGTGGCCTGGTCGCAGCCCAGGCTGTCCAGCCAGGCGACCAGACCCGTGTCCACTCGCGACGCCTGACGCGCTACTGGCGGCGGTGGGTATTGTTGCTGCTGATGCTGTTGCTGCATGTTCGCTTGAGCCTGAGAGAATTGTGTAGGGGGTGTGAGATTACCCCGTAAAGTATTTTTTACTCACCCCAGAGTACAGAAAACGTAAAGTAATTTTTTTACTTTTACTCATCAGTAAAGTAAAAAATTTGTTCCCCAGAAAACGTAAGAGTATTTTACCAGAGTAATTTACATTTTTCTCTCCCATCTTCACCCTAAAATTTGCCTGTTTTCAGCTTCTTTTGGCTGTAGTGATTTCAGTACTCAGTACTTTAATGATCTACTCGAGTAAACGTCAATATGTTTTACAACTATGGTATGAAATTCGAAGTCGTACTGTCGATGTAAAAACAACCCCACCTGCTGCTGGAGATAATTGTGCTGCACAGGGTGTGCGTATATGGTGTGCGCCGGTTGCGACGCCTGCCCCCTGAGGGGACTCATTTGGGCATGTGCTAGGTTGCCGTCCAACGTGGGACTGGCGCAGCCGAGCAGCATGTCGTCCACCGCGTTCACGTGCGGCTGGCTTCCACCTGCGCGGTTCAATGCATTAATGCAGTTTTTACGCCGTTAAACACGGCCGTTCTGTCTCCAATCACGTGGTACGTGCGACGTCGGCCCACTAGTCATGTAGACCCGTAAGCCATACATTTTAGGCGGTATTAGCATGGCATGGCACGGTGTTAGGGGCGGCGGATTTACATGATAAGTACCGTATTTCCTCGAAATACCCCCCGGGGGGTGATTGTTTCATAGTGCTCCCGAGAGGGAGGGGGGTCAAACGAGGGGAGGATGTTATTATTTCGCAAGAACTTTTTTGAAATCCTAGTAAGAAATCGTTGTTTGTGATGTGCGCTGGGGTAGAAAAATTCATCAATAACTGACATGTATAGACTCCTGTAGACTAATATTAGTAGGTAGATGGTATAAACACTGTTCTAACGTGATTCCGACATTGTTTTAACGTGTGTTCTGCACTACGCAGAACACAAACTGCAGTATTTGTCATGTACGTTCTCTTTACACTAATTGGGGGGGGGGGGTATTTCGAGGGGGGGGTGATTGTTTCATAGTGGTCTCGAGAGGGGGGGGGGGTCAAACGAGGGGGGTATTTCGAGGGGGGGGTATTGCGAGGAAATACGGTAGACTACATAGCGGGGCGCTGAGCCGGTGCCCAAGTAAAACCGGTGCCCAAGTACGCCCGGTGCACAAGTATAATGTCCAGTGCCCAAGTACGCCCGGTGCCCAAGTAAACTGCCCGTACTTGGGCACCGGACGGCTCTTTACTTGGGCACCGGGCGGATGTTTACTTGGGCACCGGGCAGGTGCAAGCGCCCTGCCCGGTGCACAAGTATGGGCATTGCAGCATCCGCAAGATCAATGGATAAAAATGGCGGACCGATGGAAAGACTGATCACACATCTACACTTGACTCGCGGTAACAGCAGAGCATCACAGATTGTGTATTTTTTAATGTATTTTTGGATATTTTGGATTTATGTATATTACATAGGCTTCAAACGATATGACTTTTCGATATCGATATTCGATATTTTTTCAAAATTTTCGATATCGATATTCGATATTTTTTTCTGAAACTCGATATTCGATATCGATACGATATGGAACCTCGATATCGATATTCGATATTCGATATTGAAAAATGGTCGATATTCGATATTTCGATATTTTCGATATTCGATATTGCGATATGCTTTTGATATAGCAAGGCATATTTCAAGTGGCATATTGTATTTTCATGTGGTTGCACACATGTTTTATCATCTCTTTACTGAAATTTGAATGGTGCGAGTGATTTTAACAAGCTTTACATCACTCAATGGTAGAAAATAGAAGAAAAACATGATGAATCATGGTGTATCAGACAAATAACAATTGGTAGATATTACAGTTCATCCTAACCTAATTGCTTAAGGGCATGTTGCAAAAAAAGTATATCAGCGTTTTCTGGCTTCAGATGTAGCACTCCAACAACAATGACATTATAAATACTGTACTTTTACTCATCAAATACAATACTATAAGCACATCAGATCAACAATAAACATCTCAAAATGTAAATGAAAAGTAAATTTGGGGACACAATACAGGTTCGATATATCGAAAAAATGGTCGATATTCGATATCGATATTCGATATTTTTTCAAAATTTTCGATATCGATATTCGATATTCGATATTTTTTCAAAATTTTCGATATCGATATTCGATACGATATATCGTTTGAACCCTAATATTACATGATTGAATGATGTTCGACCAGTTAGATTTTGTTATTTTATTACAATTAGCAATCAATTCCAATTCAATATACTGGATTAGCAATGGTAGTAAAATGTGAATATTGAATGTAGGCAACACAAGCAACAGAGGAAATTTGTTAAAACATAAATGCCACGGCAAGCATTTATGGGTTGCCCAAGTGTTGCCCAAGTAAACAGCCGCCCGGTGCACAAGTACGGGCACTTTACTTGGCCACCGGGCATACTTGAGCACCGGTCTTTATACTTGGGCACCGGGCGTACTTGGGCACCGGTTTTACTTGGGCACCGACCCACGCCCCATAGCGGTGGCTGCAGTGCGTGTGCACTCGCACTGTTTTTGTCACTTTTTTGATGATACCGCTCAAAGAAAAATGGGAAAACGCAAATGCGTAACAACTGATTTATGAGTTTTATCAATATTTCTTTCAGTGGCACCATCAAAGGAGTGACAAAGACGATGTGAGTGCACACGCACCCTGGCCTGCGCTATGTACTCTACTCATCATGTAAACCTGCTAACCACCGTGCCGTGCTAAACCGCCCTAAAATACATAACCGGCCGGTCTACATGACTAGCGGGTTTACATGACAGGCACAGGCTCGTCCGTGCACGCGCCAACCATTAAACAACTTACTACCAGGGTACCACTCACTACTAGTGCTGTTCTGCCTACTAGTGGCCATGAGATAGGGATTCATCGACGGAGTAGTGTGCGTTGACGCGTGCTGCTGCTGCTGCTGCTGTTGTTGTTGTTGCTGCTGCTGCTGCTGCGGCTGCTGCACGAGCGTCGCCGCCGACACGGAAATGGGCACCTGCGCGGCACCGGCGGCCGACATGGCCTGTAGGTGGCCGATGCGCAGTTGGCGGTCGCGCAGCGCCGTGGATATCACCTCTTGGTAGGCTTTTTCGGCTGACACCAGGTCCTCGAGCAATCTGCACAGGGTGGCGGTGAATGGTCGACATGTGGCACGTAAACTCGAGATTGACAATTGTCACCAAGTTTTCACTCAGAGCCCACACACACGAGTTGACTAGTGTCAACTAAATTCAACTAGTTTTGATAGATGTCACTTCGCCTTTCCTGTGTAATAGAGCATAGCTTTTTATATAGCGACACGAATTTTCATTGTTCATTTCATAAGTGTGCTGCTTAAAAGAAGTTTTTTGGTGTTATTTAGTTGACAGTCACTTGACACGAATTTGCGATGTCAACTCGTGAGTTTTTCTGTTTGGGCCCTTACAACCTTATTCAGCACAAATCACAAAATGTTCACAAAATATTTGACCAACCTGAGGTTCTCCTCGACTAGATTTTTGTACTCTTTACGCAAGTGCGATCCGAGCGATGAGACCAACTGGGTCATGGCGCCGCCATCTGGATAAAAATTGGCAAAATAAATAAACCAGAAAAAACCGCTATCAAAAAGCATCGCCATTGAGTGCGAACCATTTCCCGGGCCAGATATATCGGATCTGTTTGCGACGCCGGGGGAGGCGGCCCTGCTGCCCTCGGGCGTGGGCCCGGCCGTGGACAGCGCGTCGCCCGCGTAGTCGCCCGGCGCCGTCGGCTGGTCGATGCCCAGTTCTGAGCCGGGGGACATGTGGTTTAGGGGCGACAGTTTGACAAATTGGGCCCACACACTAGTTGACATCGCAAATTTGCGTCAACTGAATGTCAACTAAATAACACAAATATTTGAGCATCACAATTAAAAGAAACAATGAAAATCAAGTGCCACGATATAGATGTAACTATGCCCTATCAGATAGTAAAGTTGAAATCGCATAATTAACCAAAATTCAGTAGAATTTAGTTGACACAAATTTTGATGTCAACTAGTGTGTGGGCTCACTCAAAGGACCGCCGAAAATTGTAAAAGAACCTGGCGACAGAACGCGCACGACAGTCTGCACGGCGGCTCGAATCAAATTGTCCAGCGCGAACATCCAGTGCGGCTTGATGCGGCACTGCCGCAGCACCGGGTTCATCTAAATACAATAGTAGCCCATAAAATGCACAAAAATCAACCATGCCGCCAAACAATAGCGCTAAAAAGGCGGCACTCACCGCCTCCTGAAACATATACAGGGCCAAATTGGCGTGCCCAATGGCGGTGGCGTCGTAGTCGAGCTGCTCGCGGACTTTGGCGATGGCCGTGCGCACGCGCACCATGTCGCGCCCGCCAGATTTCGCGTGCTCGCGTACCGCGTCGATTAGCCCGCCCAAGACTTCCTGAGGGCGGTTACCGTATTTCTTCTAATAGAAGAGCGCCGTTCAATTTTTATGTCAACTTATTTACCTGCCGTTCAATTTTTTTACCAATCTTTTTCACAGATTTTTCATCTGAACATATATTTTGAATGAAATATTAGCAAAATTTTAATATCAGAGCATCAATTTAAAAAAAAGTGAAAACAACCCCTAAATATCTTAGATGTCCTCATCAGCCACTTCTCAAATATTTGTGTCTTGGCACCCTTCCAGTTCCAGTGTGTTTCTACCTGCCGTTCTATAGGAGGCTGCAGTTCTACTTTTTCGTCGGTGGAAGATAGCCAAAACCTGTCGTTCTACTGTCAAAGCGTAATCTGAAAAACCCCGGCTTACTCGAACCCTGAACCAAACACCAACACTCACATCGTCAACTTCACTGTCGGGCAATTCCTTCGTCAACCGATCTTTCCAGCTGTACATAACTTGCGCTCTATAGTCGATCAAAATGTTGCACAGCGCCTCCCGTCGCTCAGAATCTTTTTGAAGCATGAAAAACGACGCTGTCGCTGAGCCGACAGTCACGCTGGGGGTGGCTACTGTTGTGTTAACGGAGTCTGTGGATATCCTGCGGGGGGGGGGGGGTGGGGTAAATTTACTTGACAGGTTTTTTTAAGCGAGCTAGGCAATTTGTTTGAACGTATTATAAATACAGGGTGCGGCAATTTAGACGGACCCCATAAAGTTTTGAATAACTTGTCACTGGGTAGTCGGATTAACGTCACATTTTAGGTCAACATTAAGAACTAAATAGGAAAGGAGCCCTGAAAATATGGCAGCGATAGCTCTACTCGTTCTCAAGGTATTCATGCAAACGCGTAATTGTCACTTTACCACCACCCCGTGATAGGTTTCAAACGGGATCCACTTTCGGGACCCGGATCCAGTGGCATGCCAAAATGCGTGCTCGCGCACCACTAATCCGCATTACCGATAAGGAAATCTGCAGACGCTTGCGTAATTGGTTGTAAAGCAAGGTGGCAGTAAAGCGGAAATTTTTGTGTTTGCATAAATAACTTGAGAACGAGTGGAGCTATCGCAGCCATATTTTCAGGGCTCCTTTTCTATTTAGTTGTTAATGTTGTCCTAAAATTTGACGTTAATCCGACTACCCAGTGACAAGTTATTCAAAACTTTATGGGGTTCCGTCTAAATTGCCGCACCCTGTATGTTATTTGCGTTTTAATCACATTTCCCGAATTCCCGATGTGAGTAAATATTTAGGTTGAGACTCATTTAAGAATTAGTAGTTAAGAATAAGAAATGCTATTTACCATTTGAAGTCTCTACTTCTAAAAGTCGATAAGTCCAAAAAGATTTTTAATTTTTGGCTATGTTTCCAATTCTCTGCCAACAATAGGAAAATAAAACGTAAAATGTTCCGTCTCTGCTCTCAACATAATATATGAGAGAACAGTACTCTTACAACAGCCTTTGCTTGCCACAGGCCGTTGGACAGGAACAAAAATGAGTGGAAATGATACCGAAATTGTTTTCCTTCGAAAATGGTGAAAAATGTATGGGTCCAAATCTAGATGCCGTTTAATTGTTTTCCTAATTTAAGACTCATCAACTTTTAAAAGTGAACCCCTCACATATTATCCGCAGTGTTTCTAGACATGCAGATATCGGTACAAATAAGCTCATTTCCGAACTGGGGGCAGTCCCAAGTAGGGTTGGCCGATGTTTTTTTTAAAACGTTTTTTTTAAACAACAACGTTTTTTTCAAAAAGAACATGACGTCCGAAATGTTGTTTTTTAAAAAAAACATCGGCCGAAATTTTTAGTACTAAGCACTAGACATTTTGCAAAATTTTTGCGCGCAAGCGCGCAATTTCACACACAAATTGATATTGTTGGTTGTTTTCACTGCTTTTGTAGCATTTTTAGTATCATACCATGCATTACTATGTGCTACCATGGGTGAAAAAGCCATCATATGATGCTGTAGTATATCATATTGAGGTAATGTGCTTCCATGTACCTCCACAGTGTGTAACATCACTCCCAAAGTAACAACCTCCTTTTAGAACCTTGTTTGATCACTATTCCGTGCCAAACTTCACTCGAAGTCACAAACATTCGACTATAAGCCGATATACGAACATGTCGACAAAAAATTGATATTTTTGACACAAATCACCACTTATAATGCTATCCCATGGCTCCACAGCCATTATATGGTCATATTTAACATCACAGAGTATTGCCAGTGTCTGATATACCTATATATGTTGACACTAGGTCATATCTGGGAGCTTTTAAAAAAACAACGTTTTTTATTAGAAAAAAACGTTTTTTTATTTAAAAAAACGTTTTTTTTCCAACACTAGTCCCAAGCCCTGTAAAGTGTTAAGTAAAGTAAAGTGTCAAATGTAAAGTCAAATGCAAAGTAAAGTGTCAATCAAAACAAAAAAGAAAAGATTTTATTACCGAACTTTCATGACAATTGACAGATTACTTTGCATTTGATTTTACATTTGACACTTTACTTTACACTTTACAGGGCTTGGGACTGCAACCTGACCGACGCAAAAATTAATACCACAAAATACACTACCGTGCAGAATTGTTGAGACTTTTCACCCATAGAAAAAATAAGTATGTCAGCCACCATTGGCGTTGGCGCCAGCGCCATGGAACGTTGTATATGTATGTAAATATACATACAAAAACAGCAAAAAGCGCACCATTGAGTGTATTTATAACGATTTTAGGCCACAAGGAGCAAAACTGATGATAATACCTTGCGTGTGATGAAAAATGCGCGCTTGCGCGCATAATTTTTTACGCTGACATTGAAAAAGTCGCATTTTCCGGTCACTTTCTGGTCTCGCCCCGGGAAGGGGGGGGGGGGGGCTGCAGCCCCCCCCCCCTGGATACGGCCCTGCAGAGAAATGCTGATAGAAACATAAATATTGTGAACAAAAATACCTAAGTCAATATATCAGTATATAAAAAGATGCGTCAAGCTCCAAGCCACGTCACGCAGTTTTTGATCAGCACTTAGCGATAGATCAATTAACAAACAATGAGTAGAAGTAAAAATATATAAATATGTAAATAAATACCTGGAATTTCACAGAATATACATATTTTATATAAAATACATTCTGTTGAATTCTATATTAGGTATATAAAAACACAAAGTTAGCATCAAGTGTATCTTTTACCTTGCACGCATTTCTTCGGCGATCAATCTGCAACGAAACCTATTACTTATGATTTGTGAGTTTGTGATAAGCTTGCGCAAATATTTATTTACTGAAACCAATTTGGGCGACCAAAATGCTGCATATTTGGTATTTCGGCATATTTTTGGAAAATTCAAAATATTGAAACTCCAAAAAAAAACACTTTTTCTCTACGCCAAACAGTCTTCAAAAACGAATAACATTTTTAATAGGATAACAATTTCACTCCCAAAGTTCGACGAAAAATCGAAAAAACGAAAAATCGGCACGTTTCCCACTAAATCATCATAAGCGTCATTAGAAACAATGCTTTCTAAGTAAGAATTCATCCTTTACTTTTAAATTATTTATCATTTTTCACCTCTCACCTCACTTCGCTTTTCACTCAACTTCTCATTTCACTTCCCATTTCGCTTTTTGCAGAATTGGCACCTAGCCAAGAAATCCCCAACCCCCCCCCCCCTACCTGGACAAATGATCGACCACACTAGTGGTGCCCACGTCGACCACGGTGGCCATGGAGCTGCTGGGCGTGACGCCGGGCGACGGCGACATGGCGCCTAACGGCTGCGTCTCGTCCAGCCGCGCCAGCGCGCCCACTTCGCCAGTCAACGACGACCCGTCGGCGACCAGCGCGCGCATGTCCGGACT
The DNA here is from genome assembly GCA_964036195.1 of Sphaerolaimus hirsutus. NCBI lineage: Eukaryota > Metazoa > Nematoda > Chromadorea > Monhysterida > Sphaerolaimidae > Sphaerolaimus > Sphaerolaimus hirsutus. The sequence continues at coordinate 6,168,559 of OZ038457.1, forward strand.
GCGGGGGAGGGGTGTATTTAAGGGGGGCCATTGGGAGTGTGTGGCCTTAACGTTGACGTTTAATAAGCATTATGGGCCCCCACACACTAGTTGACGTCAAAATTAGTGTCAACTAAATTTTGGTAAATTACCGGTATGTGGTTTCAACTTCATCTCAATTTCATGTGATAGAGCAAAGTTAATTAATCTTATACAGTGACACTTAACATTCATTGTTTTTGTTAAGTGTGATGCTTTAATTTTTGTGTTATTTAGTTGACATTCAATTGACATTTATTGGCGATGTCAACTAGTGTGTGTTGGCCCTATACAGTGTGAATTCACGTTTTTATACGTTTGTACTATGAAGGCTGGAGCAGTGTCGATCCGATTCTAGGTTTGGTTCACTGCCGTTGACAAATGCTCAATCTTCAAACAAACATTTTTTGATCCCTGTTCTTGCAATAGTTTTCACTTTCACTTTACAGGTGTTAAGTAGACTATGGCTTTGGCACGCTAGAGGCTAAAAATCTCCTCAATGGGACAACTAATGGAAAAAGGGAGGCTGCCATATGTCGCTGTGCTTAAGCCCCGCCCACTCTTCATCAGAAACGAAAAAAAAACAATGTAAGAGGAGGAAAGCGTAACTTATAACCAAGTACCGTATTTCCTCGGAATTGACCCAGGGGGTGTATTATTTCGCTAGCAAATAGTTTGGAATGTTAATTCGATGGATTTATTATTTCGTCATAACTTTTCGTGAAATATCATAGTAAATAAAGAATAGGCGTTTACGTAACCAAAACTGGTGATAAATTTGACAAAACAGGACATATTTGGACACATGTATCTACACAAACTAGGTAGTCTATGTGTAGCTGCAATGCAAATTGGCAGCAATAGATATATGATGTATGTACATTATTCCAGGCGGGGGGTATTTCGAGGTGGCTATTTTTCCTCAGCACGCTCAGATCTGGGGGTATTTCGAGGGGGGGGGGTATTTTGAGGGGGGGGGCTATTTTACCTCAGCACGCTCAAACCTTAGAGGTATTTCGAGGGTGTTCAATTCAAGGGGGAGATAATTCAAGGAAATACGGTAAACAGAGATCTCCCTGTCACGGTTGCAAACGGCCGTTTACACGGATTTTTAATGACTTGCAAAATTTACAAAGCATCATGAATAAATATATACAAGTAACTAAATAAGAAAGAAAAACATCTCAATAAGTACCAGCACAAAGCAACAAAATACAAACAGAAAAGATTTCTTATCCAAAAAATGAGAGGTCATCAGAAATAAATTCCTTATTCTTTTTTGAGTTTAATGACTTTTTGACTAATGACTAATAACGATTTGACGTATCAAGAAAAAAATTTTCACTCAGCGGACTGCAAAGTCTGCCTCCAAAATTACTTAGCTTGTAGTCGATAACACGTGAGCAGAATAGTGACGCACGCGCAACGATGGGTAAGTTCTCCAGAAAAAAACACTTTCTGTGTTTTGAGTTTTTCAAAAATGAATACCTGTGTTTTGAGTTTTTGTCACGAAAAAAACTTGAGTAACTCTGTTATTATTTCTGTGTTTTTCATAAAAACTCGAGTTTTTTCATAAAATGCAAGTTTTTACTCAAATACAGTGGTTAAATGCAACAACAGTGGTGTTCTCATTACAAATTTGTTTATGCATGTCCAGGGACCGTGTAAAATGCGCTGTACAATGTAAACAGTCATGCAAAATGTAAAATAAAAGTTTGAACATTTTGTATTTTTGATGACATTTTACGCTACTGGTTTCACTTGACTAACTCATCTTTTGACCCACTAAAGTTTTAAAAAAACACCTTACAAGTGACCAGGTTATGCTTTTGGCAGCTTTGGGGGTAGCTTTGAACTCTGAGCTGGTGGGTGCAAGTCAATCAGTCAGTGTGAATAACAATTCCAATCATTGTCATAATGACCAAGTGCCATTTTGTTACTTAGGTTGTATTTTGTTACTTGTTATTAAATTTGGACCCTTTGTTATCTGTTGATATGGACTTGTGCACATTTCTTATTATGTTCAGTGAAACACAGCACAGTATTCTTCCAATCCAATGAAAAAACTCAAAAAACTTTTCTGTGTTTCTGTGTTTCTGTGTTCTCCAATAAAAAACTCATTTGAGTTTTGAGTTTTTCAAAATTTTTGAGTTTCCGTGTTTCTGTGTAAAACAAAAACACAGAAACTCAATGAGTTTCTGTGTTCAATTTCTGTGTTTTCTCCATCGTTGCGCACGCGCCTTCCTAACAAAGGAAAATAATTTGGATAGAAAAAGGCGGAGTCGCGTAATTTAGTCCACTAATCTATTTGGGTACAATTCTGATTTGTACCTATTAACGATATCGTCATGATAAAGTGCCCTTCAGGAAAATGCAAAGCCTGTGATACGCGGAGTATACCAAAAATTTGATTACCCCCCCCCCCCAGAAAGACAAAAAGACAATGACGACAAAAATAGACTTGGCACCCCCCCCCCCCCGAGACGGGTGCCGCAAGCACAGGATACATAAATAATCATAACCGCGAAATCAGCACATGCAACAATGGACAAGGGCAACGTACGTGGACTTCTTGGGCTGCGGCATTGAGCTGGCGGCCAGCGGGTCGATGCGTCTGCACGGCAAAGAAACGAGACACATGCTGATTGGCGGCACGTTGCACTCGCGATTGCCAAATGGACAGACCATTCAGTACTGGGCTACGGGCTATTGGCCCCACACACACTGGATGTCAACTGTTTCGGTGTCAACTCGATTTTATGACACTGTAGCTTGCAGGACAGTTTTTAAGGGCACATGCAGAAATGTCGAAGAGGAATTTATATTGCCATGTGCATTTGAACACGGTTTCGGGGCCCATAAACTCAAAATTTATGAAAAACTGTCGGCCCAATTGTCATCCAGTTGACATTGCCGCATGTGTCCTTCAAAATTCTCCTGCTACCTAAATTCAACCAAAATCGAGTTGACACCGAAACAGTTGACATCCAGTGTGTGTGGCACCAAACCAAAATTCAGTTGACACGAATTTGCGATGTCAATTAGTGTGTGTGGGCCCAATGGTGGGCGGAAAAAAATTGACGTCGAAAACCGGGCAGATGTAATTTCCGGCATTTTTGGACATTTGCCATTGGCACGGCTTCTTTTTTATCGGTTTTATATTTTCCTACGGTCCCGACTACCAAAATGTCTGTCCGTTTAGCACATAAACAACTTGTAGCGGCTCAAAATGGCAGAGATTCACGCAGGTTGTGCAAAGAGTACATAGATAGAGTAGACAGGGATCTCCAATGGTGGCATAGCAAAAATGGGGGTGGCATTTTACATAGCGGGGGAGTTAATTAAAATATGCGGGTTATTCTGATCATTTGAAGTTTTCGTTGGCGAAAATTGGTTGAGAAATGGTAAAGATATGTTGTTTTGAAACTGCATGCATCGTTATTCGTCCAATTATTTATATGGATGGGAGGTGGAAGTTTGAAGCTAAAGGTAGGGTTCAAACGGGATCCCGATCCCGAATCCCGAGAAATTTCGGGATTTTGTGGGCCCGATCCCGACCCCGATCCCGAAACCTCAATCCCGATCCCGAAATTTGAAAAAGCCAATCCCGATCCCGAGACTTTGAAAATTCCAATCCCGATCCCGAAAAAATGCCCCAATCGCGATCCCGGAAAAATTCACAGACACAAAAGGTGCCGGAAATGGCACTTTTAAAGGACCGTTTTTATATGCAGTTTGCACAAATTTTGTGCGCAAGCGCGCATTTCCTCACCTCCCTCTATATCTCTGTTCCATGGGCATGGAGATCACTGCAAATGGACTCGATACAGTGCCCATTACCATAGTTTAAGGTTAATGCACATGCATATATGGTAGACAGTGGTGTGAATGACAATGCCAGGCAGCCCATTGCGCAGTGCCTAAATGAATCTACAGCATTGGTTTGAATGCCAATTTTATCCAACGTTTCTGGCATCCATTGCTTTTGGTGTTTTGGGTCATTTTGTGAAATGTCAGCAAAAAAAACTGAAAACCAATTTTTTTAGGCCTTAATCCCGATCCCGAAAAAACACCAATCCCGATCTCGATCCCGATCGCGAAAGGTCAATCCCGATCCCGATCCCGAAATCTCAACAAGCCAATCCCGATCCCGAAAGGCCAACCCGATCCCAATCCCGAGATCTCAAAAAACCAATCCCGATCCCGATCCCGAAAAGTCAATCCCGTTTGAACCCGAGCTAAACGGCATCAAAATCGGCCAACGTACAACAAAATGGTATGACATGAAGGTCTGGTAGGCGCTCCTAATCCTAAAATGCCACCCTTATTCTTTTCTGTTATCAGGGCTTTCCAGGATGTTCACCGTCGCAGGGCTCGATAGATGCAAAACGATCCTCCCAGGGGGGGGGGGGTAGATAGCTGAAATTTCGGGGTGGACGTAAGGGGGGGGGCGTTAGCGGGATTTGAATATTAGTCAGGGTGTAAAAGGGGCAGGCCTGATACGCACATCTGCCCGATACGCACATGTGCCCGTTTTTTCACCTGACACTTTTTCAAGTGATTTTCAGATATGAGTAAAGTGAAAAAAGTTGCGCAATGACATTAGCGAACTTTTTTCACTTCACTCATATCTGAAAATCACTTGAAAATGTGTCATATGAAAAACAGTGAAAAATGGCTATTTTTCACTGTTTTTTTTTTCATTTGACACATTTTCAAGTGAATTTAAGATATGAGTGAAGTGGAAAAGTTCACTAATGTCATTGCGCAACTTTTTTTTCACTTTACTCATATCTGAAAATCACTTGAAAAAGTGTCAAGTGAAAAAAACGGGCACATGTGCGTATCGGGCAGATGTGCGTATCAGTGCACCCCCGGTGTAAAAAGCTGAAAATGGTAAATAACCGCTAAAAAAGGTGTAAAATAACCAAAAAAAAGTTAGAAAAATAGCTGAGCGTTGGAGACACCTGCAATAAGTGGTTACTGCCAAATGCGCCAGCTATTTGTCCATCTCAGACTCCGCTCAGCTATCGATCTGTCCCAGATTTTCACTAAATTTCGCCGATCATTGTACCTTTCGAAAATTTCAGCTTCAGAATCGCTCATTTTTATACCTTGTTGTCTATTTTTTCAGCTATTATATACCTGTTTGAGCCATCTTTCACCTTGTTTGAGAGCTTTTATCGCTTTTATCATTGCTATACCTAGAAAACCAACAAATTATATTGAACCCCCTTCCGAAGCAATGATTTGCTATCTATCGAACTCCCGCGAGTGTCAAAATCTTGGAGACCACTAGTATATATTTACGATGTCGTGTATTGTGTAAATATTTACACCCCAAGAGATTGCACCCAACGATAAGAGTGTCAATGAATTGATTTTTGGGGATAAAGTGTGCATGATTTGTGAAATGTGATTGAGCGGAAAAAATTCTCTCGACATGCTGTTAAATATACATTCCGAAATTTCGCCAGGCTTCCATGCTACGTCTACCTAACTCCGTTTGGTTGCCGCCCAAGGTACCTAAATTTCGGAATGTCCGAATATGTCATTAACATGCTATGGAATCTGCTACACATTCGAAAACCTCATATTTACAAGATTCAGCACTGAATTTAGTATTTTGCATTGGAAACCAGAAGCCAGGCAAAAAATATGGCAAAAAGGAAGTGTCCACATGAGTATTAAAATGGAAATCATGCTTAGTGCAGTGGATAGATAATGAAACTTCTGATAAAAATATCAAAATTAAAAAAATCTGGAATTATTCCAATAAAAATGTCTGGAATTGAGAAGTTCCATCTGACCCAGCCAACTGAAAATGAATATTTTGCCAATGTAGTAGAGTATGGTGAAAAAAATTGTGGAGTGGCCGAAACTTGTGCAGATGCACAAATGACACGTGAAAGCGAAAACTTGTTGAATGCCAAGATTCCATTTTGACTCATTTATATATTTATGTAGACAATACTCGGGAATACTATGTTCATTTTTCAGTTGATGGAACACTTATTCCATGGCATTATCAACGATTTGAAACAGCTAAGGTAGGTAACCGGGCATAATCCCGACTAGGGTTGGAAAAAAGATCGATTTTTTAAATAAAAATCGCTGGGGTCAAAATTAGTCCCATTTCTCTCGAAACTTGCTTCTGAGAGTGATAAAAGATGTGTAAATAGATAGGCAGTGCACAGTTATTCTTTATGTGGTAAAATAAATACTGTAGAGCTGTGGAAAAGCTTAAAATTAAGTTATTTTGAAGTTTAAAAGTAATAAAATTGTTGTATTTGCTGAATAAAATTCCATCGACCATTTGCAATTATGTTTGCAGAAATTGCATGTTTTTGCTGATAACACCATAAAAAATCATTTTTGAAGTGAACATGGATGCATTTCCATTAATGTTTGATATGAAAACACATAGCAAAACAATGTATACTTCCCCCCAATGATTCACAGCCTACCTTACATGCTTAAAAGCACACAGAAATGGGTGCTACACCACCAAATTGCTTGCAAAATTCATGAAAGAGGCAACTGGTGGCTTGCTTGCATGCGCGCAAATTTTTTTGCATTTTCCCTAGTGCATGAGTACCACATTTTTTCCCAGCGATTTTTTTTAAAGAAATCGGTGCAGGGGCTGCGATTTTTTTAAATCGGAATTTTAAAAAAATCGCTTGCCAGCCCTAATCCCGACCTTAACGCCACCCAAAGTGAAGTCTACTGACTGCACACCTTACAATGTAATCTACCATATCCCATCTGAATAAACGAACAGACATAGGAATTGTTTCTCATAAGATCACATTGATCCCATTTTGGTGAATTTAGTGCAAAAAGTTTCACGTAGATTTATAGATCAAAATATGGTAGTATTCATTGTATAGCGTTTTGTCCGCCTAGTTTAACAAAATTACATTGCCTTTTACTACCCTAATAACCTGTTCTCGTTTTCTAAATTATTATACCATCTAAACCCAAAATATTTACATCAACTCATTATTACGGCCCCTATCATTCCATTATGAAATATTTTGAATGTTTATAGAGTGTTTATAAGTCCTACCACAGACGTAAACTGCATTTTCACAGGCCACAAAGGCGAGAAGCGACTGCAAAGCAAACAAAATAAAAAGCGGATCCTATGCGCTATGCACACAAATGACGGCGCCGAGCCAATATCCTCATAAAAAGGTGGCCCGCTTTTATTAAGTTAAGGTGTCAAAAACACTCAAATAAATATTAACTCAGTTTACCGCATTCGACTAGATTGCAGCTCTAAATACTAATTCTGTCAAACGGAAAATCTCCGAGAAAAAAGCACCACGCGGAATTTTTTTGGGGAGCACGGCAGTGCAGCAAATGTCACGTATTTTGGACTAAAATTGCCAGAAATTCGAAACTTGCGAACTCTTGACATTTTATGAACAGAAGAATGTAAGTATTTATGTCAATATAGATATATTTGGCACTACAACAACACCTAAAAAGCCACACATTTTGACAGTTGTTTTTTGACGGCGGGAACAGCACAAAAATCAATTTAATTACATGGCATTATGGATAAGTGATAAGAATCATTAGTGATTTTGTCAGTACTGCCACCGGTGTCAACAGACAGGTAAATATTTCAATCGAGTCGAAACACCTTCTAATTAAAAACTAATACCGATAACCTATGTGCTTTTTAAATGCGATGATTTAATGGGATCCCATGCACATTATGTACAGTGAACGTTCAGCCACCGAACCAACTACACCTAGTAAAATAAAGTATTTACGTAAAAAAAAATAGGGTACCAACTTTCACTGGGAGCACGTAGCGCGGGTTGTAGCAGCTTGCAACAAACAATTGTTTACATTATTCCGCATTAAATTTGGCTAGATATTATTGTCTGCCATGCGGCCTAGTTTAAAAATCTTTTATAATTTTATTGATCAGAAAACACATTTTTTCAGCTCGATTCCACGTGCTTCAAATAAGACATATTGTTTGTTACGTCGCCGCGACAAAACGTGCTTTACACCGGAAAAAAATCAACAGAACATCAAAAGCAAGCCGCAATATGCGCCGCGTTTGGAAAAAAACAACAACAAAAAATGAAAAGAAACTGACTTATTTCCTCCCGCTTCGACCATCGAAGTTGAACGAAGAAAGTCTGGAAGGTCATTAAAAACGTGATCGCAAATTTTTTTAGACTAAATAAACTTCAGCCGATTACCTAACTGGAGTTTTTTCAACGAACGGTCAAGAATCACACTTTTTGAAAAACGTGGATTTTGTAACTATTTACCAATGCGGATTCTGTATTTCAATGACAAAGTAATAATGTCGGACAAAGGAGCGGACAGCGATACATATAAATTGTCATGTGGAGCGAATCGCAAGAGAAATTTTCTAAAATAAATTTCCACAAAAAAAAGCCCACCACACTCACCCTTCCTGGGCACCAACTTGTCCTGCTTGGACTTGCCCCCCGAGCCGGTCCTGGTGCGCACCTGCAGCATGTAGGGGTCGGTCAACAGCTGCGCACTGGACGCCCTCTTCGACGGGTCCGGCTCGAAGCAGCGCAGTATGAACGCTTGCGCCTCGTCGCTCAGCTCGTCGGGGATGGGCGGGTGCGCTTTGAACATGCCCACTTTGAACATTGCCGCCTGGGGGCCGAGCTGAGAGGGGGTTGGGGGGGGGGGTTGGGGGTTGGGGGGGAGTTGGGGGGAGTTGGGGGGATTGTGAGGGTAAAAACTTTTTGGGTTTTATTGGGCCCCCACACACTGGATGTCAACTGAATTCGTGTAACTAAATGTCAACTGAATTTAAGTGATTTCAACTTATCTATCTGATAGAGCATAGTTAATTTCACATCATGACACTTCATTTTCATTATTCCTGTTACGTGTGATGCTTTTTACAAACTTCTTGCGTTGTTCAATTGACACTGAGTTGACGCGAATTTGCGATGCCAATTAGTGTGTGTGGGCCATTACTGTGCGGCGAAACTTTTGCTACACAAGGGGATAGTTCCCTTACCCAATGGTTTATCACAGTGCACGATGAAAATTTCAAGAAGAATTTTCGGTATGGGAGCGTTAGCTCAGTAAATATTTCGCACAAACTGTCATTCGGCTCAGAGGACAGCCCTGTAAACTGTCGTGAAATGTCATAAAAATTTGCCGTGAAAAATAACAACATTAAGAATTGTCTTTTTATCAGACATTTGACAGGGTGTACGGCTGGCTACTTGTACCAAAGTGAACATGATGCACATAAATACAACTCACCTCCACAAAGGGAGTTTTCCCAGTGGCCATCTCAATCATAACACAGCCAAAACTCCACACATCAGCCGGGGGTCCATAACCCCTTTGACCCCTATCAATAACTTCAGGCGCCATATACTGCAGCGTGCCAGTAAACGTCTCAGTGACCGGATTCAATCCAGCCAGGCGCTTACAGCATCCAAAATCGGATATTTTGCACACACCCGAATAGGTGTTCACCAGGACATTGTCGCCCTTAATATCGCGGTGGACGATTTTCTGCGCGTGCAAATAGCGCAAGCCTTCGACGATCTGCTTGGCGTAGTAGGCCATGGACAACTCGTTGTCCAATAAAGCGCCCCATTTGGATTGGAGTAAACTTGAAAGGCTGCCTGGTAGAGGGAATATGGAAGGTTTTTGTGAGGTAGGTTGAAGGTTGGAGGTAGGTTCAAAACTTCAAATGGGCCAACCTCCCGGAACGTGTTCCATGAAAATGCGGAAAAATGACCCATCTTCGGACACTTCACAGCCGAGATATTGAACGATGTTACGGTGGCTCAGGGTGGAATGCAGCTGGATTTCCTCCATCAGCGGCTGTACTTCATCCGCGTTTTTGATTTGCACCTCCTTGATTGCGATTGAGCGCTGAAATTGTTTTATTTTTCAATTAAAATTGAATTAAATAAATACTTGTGAAAAATAGCACCCCCAAAAACTTTTCTGATGAAAAAGAACATTTACAAAAAGGGTGACTTCTTCCAGTCGGGAATGTGATAACCTTGAAAAAGTGCACATAGCTGAGTAATTTCTTTCACAAATTGTTTTCTAATACGAACATAAGGGTGAATAAGAATGCATGCCAACAAGAATTTCTTTGTAAACTGAGGTTTTCATAGAACAGCACAGCCAGACTGAACTTTTAGAAACCATCATGATGAATAAGCTCAAACAGAAAAAGCCCCGCGAGAAAGGTGCTGCGGTCGGCACGTCAGACTCTGAAGCAGCGGTTCAGCAGGGAGGTTTGGGGGGTCACCCCCAACCCCCCCCCCAACATCTATCTTTCCAGGGGCAATTTTTTTAGCTACTTTCCCTCGAACACCCCCCTCCAATCGATCAGCTATCTATCTGGAGCGATTTTTTGAGAAATTTCCCCAATTTTCGCTCAAAACAGCTTATTTTCATATTTCCATCGTTTTTCATCGTCAAAATCGTAATGAGTTTTGGACTTTGGAATCAGTAACGCTCATGTTCATTATTCCCTATTTTCAACTATTTGCGATGTGGTATGCGCTTACATATTTACCTATTTTTCGCCCGTTTCTACTCCTTGAAAACACCCCACATAATGAACCCCTCCCCCCCTCAACTCCCTCTCCCAACACAAACCTGAGTCCTCATATCCCTGCCGGCATACACGACGCCGTAGGTGCCGCGTCCCAACACGGTGCGCGCGCCGCTCTTGTCCGTCTCGTACTCGAACTCGATGCTCGCGTCGACCGTGTCCAGCACGATGTCGCCCTGGTTGTCGGCCGTCATCGCCTCGATAAGCGACAGAAATCTGATGGGGGTAATTGGGTATCAGCGGGACTGGGATCGGGTGTTGGGTATTTGGTATTGGGTGGGTATTGGGTGGTATTGAGTATTGGTAGGGTATTGAGTATTGGTGGAGTATTGGGAGGGTATTGGCTGGTATCAGCGAGACAAAGCGTGAATGGGCTGCCTGAAAAAATGTAGACCTAAGTTGACTAGTACGGAAGGCACTAGTTTGCGGACCTAAGACACTAGTTTACGGAAACATTCAGAAAACTGATAAACAAACAAACTGAAATTCGCAAGCATTTCATTTTACCAGAATGAATTTGGTTCGATCTCCGCCAACAATAGCGGACAGAAATTCCATCACGGATTAACTAAATTGCGTTCAAAGCTGATGATACAGTCTGGGAAATTTCGGTCGTAAACTGCTGAGCGTGTGACCCATAGTGCACTGTGTTTATGCACACGTGATTTACATCGGAATTGAGAAAGTTGCGGAATTGGAAAGTCAGCTTCAAACGTATTTGAATTAACTGAAATTGGGTAGGTAATTATTGCTTCTGATTATTTGTTTATTTGTGTTTGTGATTATTTGATAATTTATCAGTTTTGGAAATCTAGAAGTGTGTATAAGCCATTCCGGAGTCACACAAATCCACAGAGTCGAGCGGCACGTTAATATATACCAACCACCATCAACCGTAAAACCCCGCAGCAGTAAAAAAAAACATCAAAAAACAAAAACCCAACCCTCAACCCCCCCCCCCACCAACCTCTGTCTATGCTGATTAGTAGGAAAGTGCAGCATAAAGTCGTCGCTGGGGTACACGTAAAGAAACACGGCCCTGTCGCTTCGCTTCGACTCGCTGACCGCCTTGATGGAGCTGCAGTCGAACGTCCACTGGTGCAAGCCGCTGATGTTGCGGCCTGGTGCCACTCCCAGACCCTGTAAAAAGCCCTGTAAAATGTCAAATGTCATGCAAAGTGTCAAAATTCATGGAAAATGCCCTGCAAAATGGCAACGGAGTTGCCATTTTGCAGGGCATTTTCCCTGAATTTTGACACTTTGCATGACATTTGACATTTCACAGGGCTTTTTTACAGGGTCTGGGAGTGCTCCCTGATGTTTGCCGGCTGTAATTGGCGCCGTCGCGGCCGTCGGTCACGTGCCATAGGCGCAGTTCTTTTTCCAGTTGATTGATCACCACGTAGGAGGGCGTGTAGGACTGGGTGGATTTGGGGGGTTGACACTTTTTAAGGCGTTTTTTAAGCCTAGTGTGGTCAAATCCAATGGCGATCCAAAAATCTCGGGTGGTTTATCTTTTTTAAATATAAGAAAATATATTTAAAAAATCTTACATTTATTTTTTTCCTTGTTTCTGGTGATTGAATTGAGGCGTCCAATTCTAAAAGTCCAAAATATGAAAATTTTGAGTTAGGCCCGGAAACGTCATCTGGGGCTACTCCCGCACATTTTGCAAAATTTTCCATAAATTTTTTGACCTCACATGCCCATATGGCAAAGTGCCAAATTTGACATTTTTAGGGAAAAATGCAAAAAAATTGGGCAAGAAGTCGACAAGTCCACTTAGTTTTGGGCTAAAAGTCGACAAGTCCACCTTCCGCAGCCCTTTTTTATAGGAAAAAAACGCAAGAAATGTGATAACTCCATCATGGACACCGATTTCTAAAAGTCGACAAGTCCATAAATTTCCCATAAGGCAAGCGCAACGCCGGTGGGAACAAAAATGTTCTCGAGTGCAAGAAGTCGACAAGTGCATTTTCCTCCCCAAAACGGTTTTGTTCTGTCCGAGTAGAATTTTATAGACACCCAACTTTTCCATCATACGTTGAGAGCAGGGGCTGAAAATTTGACACTTTATTGTTAACATTTGGAACTTAATGTTGAGCATGAGAGAGCCCCATTGGACACGCACCATGGACCTGGAATTGGAGATGAAACTTAAAATGCGATTTACTCAAAATCGCATTTTGTGGACTTGTCGACTTTTAGAATTAGACGCCTCAATTATATTAATTTTATGAGAAAATATAAAAAATCTCACTTATATTTATTTATAAATATTTTCTCTGCCTTTTTAGAGTGATTAAATTTTTGAAGATTTTTTGAGTTGGTATTTTCTGAGAAAAAACACCCATTTTAGAACGCTGGTTGCACTACCCGACATCAGCAACCCGCACACACCTTTTGCATTTCCAGTACAAGCACGGGGAACCTGTGATCCGTAATTTCGCCCTCATTTTCAGATCTGGAACTTTCCACGAGGAAATCGGCCCAAAATTGAAATCGATCACTCAGCGAGCCGGCTGACAACGGGCGAAATTTGTTGATGAGCATTATGTTACGAACAGTCGATTTGAGGTACCTGAAACATTCGATATATATTTGAGTTACACTGAAGATGCAAAAAACATCAATGTCTGGAAAAAAAACTCAAAATGAAAGAGCCGCTTGTGACCCCATTTGATCGTCAGCGTTAATCGGAGTCAAAAACGTTTTCGTTGTCGTACACAATCCGGACTAGCATTGAAAAATGGCGTGAATTCGAGAAAATGTTATAAAAGACAATCTCCGAAAAGTCTCTGAAAAACCCCTTGACAATAAGTAAAAATCCGATATTTTTTGATTTCTGATATTCTTAAAAACCTCTCAACAAGAAAATATAACATCAGAAAAATCCTGGAAAAAAATATTAAAAAAATAATATATTAAATTTTTAAAATTTCATATTTTCTGATATTTTCAAATATAAATCTCCCATATATTTTTTCAATGTTAACACCGACACCTAAACGCACCAGGCGGGCGGGGCCAATACAAACATGCGCAGCGCCGCCTGACAAGCCTTGGCATAGTCGCCGGCCAACACGCACATCTCGAAGAATGTCGCGACGTCCCAATAATCACCCAACGCCTCCAGTGACCCTTTACGACCGAGCAATGAGTTCAATGTCACGGCTGAGCGTGGAGCAAATAGATTATGATGAGGATTATGACAATGAAAGGATAAAAATGGGGAGAAACCGACCAATTCCTTGCAATTCCTGAGAATTTTCAAACTTTTCACCCGAAATTACTAGCAACGTAGCCAAATTTATCCCTGAATATTCGCTCGGGTGCAGCTCGAAACTTTTGCGGTACCTGAAAGCGCCCAAAAATGAGGCAAAATCGAACCAAAAATCAAAAACAAAATTGAAAACGTCAAAAAGGCCAACCCACCAATGAATCGCTTTATCCCTGCTGTCAATATCGGTATAATCGCTATCAACAAATTTATCCTTATAAATCCTGCCAGCGAGACACAATAAATCCGGAGCATCACTTCCAACTGCATCCAAAGCGCGCAGGACAACTTCCAAAGCGTGGTCCTTGTCGCCATTTTGAGCTCTCCTGAAAGACAATGTTAGATTTGTTACTTCGTAATTAGTGTTCAAATTCAAACGCAACCGGATTGTAGGAATCGGGACTGTCGAGTTTGAAAATATATGAATCGGGATCAGAGTGTCGGCTTCGGCATTAAATAGAAATTACCGACATTTGGTCGGGGTTCCAGACCCGGTTAGAACCCATTCCGGAAACTTACAATTTCATCCGAAAGTGAACTACCCGAAACTGCACCTGTTCAATGCGAATGCATAATTGAATCGCACTGGGGCCGCGTTGACTACAGACTCATATTGTGGTACCTTCTCCAGCCCCTCGAACAGCGCAATCATGGTGTTGTAATCTTGAATATCTCTGGGGAAAAAAGACAAAAGTTAAGCGTTGTACCAGCACCAGGGGTGAACTATGCGTATACCGTATCCGGGAAACAAACTCGGAAACAGAAACTATGCATATCGACCGTATGGTAGAATTAGATTCCTTAGAACTAGAAGGGAATACATGGATTCCTTACAATCCTCGATTATGGTTACAATCCTAGATTATCCTTACAATCCTAGATTATCCTTACAATCCTAGATTATCCTTAAAATCCTAGATTATCCTATAGCCGCACAATTCTAGAACGTCAAGAATAAGATTTTCCACTTTCTATTACCCGTCCTAAAGCCTAACAATGTATTTTACGTTTCCTATTAGATAACATTCCAACCTGTAAGCGAGCAGCATCTGTAGCAGCGTTTCCACGCTACAAACTTCCGGATCGTCCAGTCGTCGACGAATATTGTCCAAAACGGTCTTCAGCTCGTCGTTGTCGTTGTAGGCGGCGCGGGCGGCGCGCAAGTCGGACAGAAACTTGTCGCGCTGATGCGCGCTGCGCAAAAAAATCAAGATCCACTAAAAAGTTCATGAAACCTTAAAAAACACCTTAAACCAACGTATAATCAATCTGTACACCCTTGAGGTAATTTCTAAGTTTCGCCTTGAAGCTGGAGCGAATGGCACCGGCACCGGAACCGGGGGCAACGGTACTCTGTGGGCCACTGGTTATGACTATAGTTTGCGCAGTGGCGTCGGGCTCCCAGCCAACCAAAGCGCCGGTGTCATTCATTTGCCCATACAGGATTATGCAGTCGATGTGCGCGAGACTTATCTGTTGGGTAAAAGTGGTGTTTTGTAAAAAGTTTTTTGTACAGCTACCATGGAAACCTCTCGTGAAAACGGCGTATTTCCTCGAGATACCCCCAGCCCCAGGGGTTTATTATATCGCCAGCAAATTTTGAGGGGGTAAATTCGAGAGGGGGTTGTTCGGGGTATCATTTCGCCAGCATTTTTTTTGAAATTTTACGTATTTCACGTTGAAATTTAAGAGGTTTTCAGAGGAAAACAAATAAAATAAGCGTCTATAGACATTTATAAGTATAAGTTAGAACGTATTAACGCGTTCTAATATAACCCATTCAATGTTCTAACATGTGTTTTGCTTCACATTACCAACATTGTGTATCACCAACCAGTTTTGTTCTATATATTCTTTTTACACTGAATACGGTGGGAGTATTTCTAGGAGGGGGCTTATTATTTATCCAGGTCACTCAGACCTCGGTGTATTTCGAGGGGGGTCAATTCAACGGGGTAATTCGAAGTAATACGGTAAATGCAAAACTCGCCTTGAACGGCGCTATAACTTTTCCACAGCCCACAGCCTCGGGGCAATTGTAGGTGACGATGTTATACTCCTGGCTCATGGACTCCCTCACGCCCAAATGGTAGCACAGGGCCGCCTGCTGCGCGCGCACGGACAAATCGACAATGGCCACGTCCGAGTTGTAGAACACGTCCAGCGTGCTCGTGTCCAAGAAATCCAGCTTTTCGAATACTACGTCCTGTGGAATGGAGGTCGTGATGTGAAGATGAGATTAGGGATGGCAATTGGTTAAGCAAAGTGGTTTTTATTTTTATTTTAATCAGTGTGGAAACTGATTTTTATGATAAAAAATTAAAAGGCAATATTTGTGGTAGACATGCACTAGGTATTTTGCAATTTTTCTTATGCCCCGATTTTCGACGATTTAAAAAAATTGATTTTAATTTTAAAAACTTAATAAAAAATCCGGGCTTTGAAGAAAATTGATTTTTTCACCCCTAGATAAGAAAGCTAATAATCTCTGCCACCTGATGACTATAAATGACCAAAATTTCAACCCCACAAAACCTGCGGATCTCCATGATAATGTTTAATCGCCGTGTGTATATCCTCATGTGCCATCTGCCTAGTCTTCAATCCAGTAGGCGACTTCAAATCGATCATGACCGCCACCCTCAAGCGTCTACTGCTGCCGTCGCAGGTCGACGTGGCCGTGCTTTCCTTGTGCGCCGGGCTGCCGGGCGAGCCGGGTATTTGCGGGCTGCCGTGCGCGCCCGAGTGCCCGATTGTCGCCATCGAGTTGTGCTGGGGGGGGGG
This sequence comes from Sphaerolaimus hirsutus, assembly GCA_964036195.1. Classification (NCBI taxonomy): domain Eukaryota; kingdom Metazoa; phylum Nematoda; class Chromadorea; order Monhysterida; family Sphaerolaimidae; genus Sphaerolaimus; species Sphaerolaimus hirsutus. The sequence continues at coordinate 6,185,244 of OZ038457.1, forward strand.
GGGGTTGAAGGTAGGTATTTTTTAGGGATGGTTTTTATTGTGGCTATGGTCAAATGATTGGATAGTTGGACTGAGTCCATGAGTGCGACGCAAAGAAAGGTTAAAAAACCGCAAATTGAGAGTAACTGGTGCACAAGAACAAGCCACAGTTTGCACTTAAATCACAAACGCAGAACACAGCAATGAATATGGTTCAGCTTCAATCTCGAGAAAATACGCTTCTATTTACTCAAATACAAAAAGAGGAAAAAAAGCTACGCAAACAGAACACGTTTTTCTATAAACCTATACATTTCACCGTCCTATTTCACCGTTTTTGATCGTAAAATAATTGTATTAATACACCTAGCTAGTTAAATACATCAAATTCCGACGCACAAGTCTACTACCCAAACATCGCTAATCTAATCTACAGGTATAAAAACTAAATTAAACGCACCGGTCTAGTAGATGCAACTGTAGTTTGCGTAGATGAGGAGACCATCGCTGCGGCACCATGCGCGGCCGCCGGCGCCGCCATTCTTTTTTTATGCGCGAAACACTGCCGGAATTTGCGGAGCGCTGTAAACTGTCGATTTTCGCCGCGGTGCACGCGTTCGATTTTATGTCCGCGTGAGTATTCGGACTTGTTTTGATTGCTTGAATTACCGAGTTTAGGCGATAAAAGTGTGAAGTTATGCCTGGAAATGATTGGTAAGATCAAATTCGCTCACGAAATCAGCGACAAGATCAGCCACGATGGCAGACTTTGAATTGACTCCGAACACAGTGTGACTTTCTTGGAACTTTTCCAAAGTCCGCCTTTTTTAGAGTACTTTTCAATATACAACGCACATTGAAAATTTGGTTCTCAACTTTGAACGAAAAAATATTCCCGCATAGTTATTTTTTCCACAAAATTGAAAATCGCCCCCACGGAATCCGGTGATTCACCCACTTCATTTGATTGCACACCGATTTGCGTCAGCAATTTTCCACACTACTACACATTTCAAAGTTCCCTGAAACTTTGGCCACTTTTACCACTTATTCTGGTCAACTGAATTTGCCGCGAACTCAAAAATGAGCGTGTTCAAAATTTTCGGCGGCAAAAAGAAAGATGTTCCCCCGACGCCGCAGGAGGCGATTCAAAAGTTGCGAGACACTGAAGAAATGCTCGTGAAGAAGCAAGAATTTTTAGAGAAGAAGGTCTGAATTTATAGTCTGATATTTGTTTCCTAATCATAATACTCCCATTCAAAATGGCTCGCAGATCGATTCCGAATTGGGCACTGCGAAAAAGCACGGCACGAAAAACAAGCGATTGGCGCTGCACGCGTTGAAACGCAAGAAGCAGTATGAGAAGCAGCTGCAGGTTTATAATTTTGTTTTAAACTTATTCTACAAAAAGATCAAGCTGCGGAAGTTTTCGTTGTGTTTGAAAATTTTTAGTTGCAGGTTTTCATTTTTTAGTTTTAAAATTCTTGTAGTGAACTACGGAGTAAATGAAAACGAAGTATCCTCACGCACGATAACTGATATGATCGAGTATGTACTATAAACCACATTTTTAGTTCGTTTTTCTGTTTCAAAATTATGTGTAACTCACCGCTACAAATTTTCGACAACTTGTTTTTGATATCTGACATTCCACACAAAAAACACCCTCAGCAAATCGATGGCACCTTATCAACGATCGAATTCCAACGGGAAGCGCTGGAAAACGCGAGCACAAACGCTCAAGTGCTGGCGGTGATGGGCAGCGCGGCGAAGGCGCTCAAAGCGGCGCACAACCACATGGATGTGGACCAGGTGAGTGGGCTGAGTGTTTGGATTTAGTTACCACGTTTAGATTCGTAAATACGTAAAAATGTAATGTACTAATGTAAGTCAACTTTTATCGGAGTCAGTGAGATGGCTATATCAAATCTTTTTTGGTGAATGGGAAGTTATTGTGGGGCTATCGACACAGTGTTGAATTTAAGCGGAAAGGAGCAAATACTCAGGAAATCTCCCGAGATGAAATTATGATCAGATTTTCTCAGAAAGAAACGTATAAACGTAAAATATTGTACAAATATTATTTTTTTTATCTCAGAAACCTATTAAAAAAAATATATATGATTAGGTCTCCCTCTAGGCCTGCAAAAATATAAGATTGTGATGCATTTCAAAAATACAAATCCCCTGAAATTTTTGAGACATTTAATCAATTAAACAAAAGAAACCAAAAACCCCAATCCCCCCTCTGCAGGTGCACGACCTGATGGACGACATCGCCGAGCAGCAGGACGTGGCCAACGAGATCGCCGACGCCATCAGCAACCCGATCGGCTTCAAGGGCGCCGACGTGGACGAGGACGAGTTGATGGCCGAGTTGGAGGAGTTGGAACAGCAGCAGCTGGATGAGGAACTGGTCAAGGTGCAGCCGGTGCCATCGAATCCTTTGCCCGGTTAGTGGGGGTAAATTGTCAAAAACGTGGCGGCATTGGTACTAGTTTGATCATGTTTATCAGTTTTATCAGTGCTGAATATGTAAATCAGGTAATTGTGAAACAGGACAGGAAAAGACAAGGACGCCATACACACACTAGTTGACATCAAATGACAACTGGTTCTCATCCCAATTCAAAGCTTGCTGATGTGCTTTAAAACTATGTTCAAATAAAAATGTGTTGAATCATGTTTCAAATGAAGATGTGTTTAGGGTTCAAACGGGATCCCGATCAAAAATTTTCAAATCCCGATCCCGAGAAACTCCGAAGTCCGGGATCCCGATCCCGGAAAAATAAGTGGAAATAATAAAAAGTGGAAAATGACATTTTAGCATGCAAAAATGTGAACACAAACCCCCAGCGTCCATTTTATGCCAATTTTCTGGCATCCAACAGTATTTTGAGACCTTTATGAACAACTGTGGATGCCAGAACATTGGCCAAAATCTCTATCCCAAGACCCTTATCCCGATCCCGAAAAAATGCCAATCCCGATCCCGTGACCCCAATCCCGGCCAATCCCGATCCCGATCCCAAATCTCAAAAAAAAAAACAATCCCGATCCCGAAAAGTCAATCCCGTTTGAACCCTAGATGTGTTGAAAAAAATATTGCGTATGTGCAATGTACAAACAAAGCCAGCATGAATAAATTATATGTGTGAATAGTAATGTGTAGTGTTACTTGTCAGCTAGCTTGGAATTTGAATTGGAACCAGTTGACATTTGATGTCGATGTCAACTAGTGTGTGTGTGGGGTCAATATCGGCATATTTTCAACAGCCATCCCATTGTTACCTTGAGTGCGAAACTGGAACATTGGTTTCTGGTATGGAATAGCCAGTTACCCATCTCGACAAAAACATCACAGTATTCAGTCGCTTCCATTACAATAAATTTACACATTTACAACACAAACACTTCGCAGACGTACCGCACACCGAACCGGCGGCCGCTGAAAAACACAAGCCAAAGAAAACAAAAGAGGATGAGGATATGGATGAATTAGAAGCATGGGCTAATGCTTGATTATTATATTTACTCATTAATTTTGTGTCATAATTCGCCGCTCGACTTTGGTTTGCTGATTCTAATCAATTTTCTCTTGATCCGTTTGACCTGAATGATTTGATTGCGTGGTTGTACAGATGGAATGATGAGCATTATTTTTTCTTTTTATAATGTGATAAGGATCTGCCAATTTGAACATAGATAATTGTCTAAAAATTGGCTGAATTATGAACAAAGTATCCATAGAAACAACTCATGCCCAGTTTTAATGTAAGTTTCAATTTGTGATGAACATAACTTACAATGTGATCCCGCGGTTTAGCTGTTATGCTCCCGATTTCTGTACTTTACAAGACGTTTTAAAAATATTTATTTGAGATGGACTTTGTCCATGCAAACGAGATAAATACTAAACACGCATAGAATGCATTTTCTGTCTGTACCAACGTTTACTGCAGTACCCACCTTCATTATTTCTAACATTGTGATGAATTTTTCTCATGCATTGATAGTCTGTGCAGCTTTGATCAAATGATCAGCTTCATTTGTGACAAGACCAATAATGAATAGATGTCAACCCTACATGATGCACACAGCGTTTTCCACTTTTTTATCACAAGCCGTATCAGGCTATGCATCGATGCGGCATAGTTGTTATAATGTATTTACGTTTACTTGAAAAGTACGTTTACTCGATTTCTGAGTCAATACATTTGTTTCCTCTGCAAAATGTACCTGTTCTTGCTTTTACTTTTTGAAAATACTTTTGAAGTTCAGAAAACTTTTCAGCTGACTTTCAGAAGCTTGAAATTTCGGGCAAAATTTCTCAAGAATACTCACATGTACTTTTTTCCGGGGAAAAAGTGTTTCACTTATCTTTACCCAAAGTGAAAGTAACAAAAATTACTTTAGCTGCGTTCAGACTGCGTTATGTGCCGACAAATAAAAAAGTAAAAAAGTTCCAAAAATCCGGAATAAAGTTCCATATCTGCAAGAAAAAAACAGTGAAGTATACTCACTAGTTCAGCGTATACACATGCCAAATTTCAGATAAATCAGGCTTTTCGTTCCATAGTTATAAGCATTTGAAAAATTTGACGTTGTCGGATCGCTTTTTTGATCAAATTTTTTAAATGCTTATAACTATGGAAAGAAAAGCCCGATTTATCTGAAATTTGGCATGTGTGTACACTGAACTAGTGAGTATACTTCACTGTTTTTTATTGCAGATATGGAACTTTTTTACTTTTTTATTTGTCGGCACATAACGCAGTCTGAACGCAGCTTTACGTTTTCTGTTCTCAGGGAGTGATTAAACTGGAAATAAATACTTTGTTTACATTTATTTGTACTTTTAAAAGTTCGGTACTTTTAACAACTCTGCTATGCAGTATGTAACATAAAACATGTAATTAAAAATAAGCACAGCGACAGTAAGCAGTACACCCGAAAACCCTAATTCAGGTATCTACCGTATTTCTTCTAATAGAACGGCATACCTCTAATAGAACGGCAGGTTTTGGCACGTTTCTGCGCTCACGAAACCAATAGAACGGCAGCCTCCAATTGAACGGCACCTCCAATAGAACGGCATGTATTGGGAGTGTGCCAATACACAAAAATAGATCGCCAAGTGATGATGAGAACATTCACAGCATTCAAATGGGTGTTTGAATCTCAAATGAATGGTATAATGTTAAAATATTGCTCAAGTTCTTTAAAAAATAATGCTATGTTGAAATGAGACATCTGAAAAAATTGGTAGGAAAATAGAATGGCAGGTAAAAATTGACGAAAAAAAATATAACGGCGCCTTTCTATTAGAAGAAATACGGTAAATAGTTTGTATCCAAAAACATGTATTCATTCAGTCAAACATTGCACACATCTTGAATCCATTGCAGTTACTACCAACCAATGAAAAGCTACCCGAAGCGCAAACGTAAAGCATAATAAACAGGCTGCGATAACCAATAGCAGATTAATGTACAAGGCTTTATTTCATTTTAGGTTTAGTTCTTCCCATTAAAAACAGTCAATTTTGTGTGTGGGTGTGTTTTGTGACCTGTCATCTTGTGATAACTTTCTTGTGGAATATAAAATTAAAAGTGAAGTGTTTTAGCAAAATCACAAAATCTAAATCAATATTAAAAAGCTAAGCCGATCGTACATTTGTATGCAGCATAAAGTCTATTGCCCTGCACAGGTATTTCACAGGTAGTAATTATGTACATGAAAAAAAAACTGAATTTATTTCTTAGAACCAGTTGACATTTGGTGTATTTTTCAAACTACCGTATTTCCTCGAAATACCCCCCGGGGGGTGATTGTTTCATAGTGGTCCTGAGAGGGGGGTTAAACGAGGGGGGTATTTCGAGGGGGGGTTATTATTTCACAAGAGATTTTTTAAATCCCAGTCGAAATTGTCGTCTGAAACGTACGCAGACGTCGAAAAATACAACAAAAACCGCCATTTATAAGGTTATGTACACTAATATAAGTACATACACTAATATATAAGTACATACGTTGATGGTATAAACACTGTTCTAACGTGATTCCGACATTGTTTTAACGTGTGTTCTGCACTACGCAGAACACAAACTGCAGTATTTGTCATGTACGTTCTCTTTACACTCAATCTGGGGGGGGGGGGTATTTCGAGGGGGGGTGATTGTTTCATAGTGGTCTCGAGAGGGGGGGGGGTCAAACGAGGGGGGGGGGGTATTTCGAGGAAATACGGTAGTGTATGAAGGGCAGGGCCAATGGCAAAAATATCACTCTGTTTGACCTGTCTTTTGGAAGAAACAACTGGCATTACTTTTTGGACCTAATCTAATACTGTTATGATGGCATCACTGCAGGGACTTTTCCAATGCCTCCAACTCTGTCGCAATATTTTTCCTAGCTGCATCCTCATAGTTTTCACGAAATTCCTTGGTTGCAAATATGTTTGGAATTTGCAAAAAAAGCTTTAACAACTTTGACCGGTTCTGAGCATAATGTTTATCATCCAAGTGCTTGTATTCTTCCCGGATTTGTCTGGTATACTTATTGTACTCTGAAATTATGGTGTTTTGGAATGTGATTTAATAAATATGAATTTTTTTGTTAAAAGGTGGTCTAAACATTGAAAAAGTTCCAATCTGCAAGGAAACGCAGTAAAGTATACTCACTAGTTAAGTGGACACACACGCCATTTTGCAGACAATTTGAACCTGCCGTTCAAGACTTACAGGCATTTGAAAACGAATTTTAGTTGTCGGTCCAATAAAACTCGTTTTCAAACGCCTTTACGTCTTGAATTATCAACAGGCTCAAATTATCTGCAAATCGCTATTTGTGTGTACACCTAACTAGCACACTTAATTGCCTTTTCTTGCAGATATAGAACGTTTTCACTCATTTTCTTGTCGGCACACGAGACCCTGTAAACGCTGCTTAAACAAACCATCTGGTGAACTGCCCAAAATAGCCATGTCAAAGTCCAAGAAGTAGTGTGCATCATCTTTGCCCCAGTCATCCTTGCTAAGATGTGCATCGGTGCAGTGTGAAATTGTTGCTTCAATCAATGTTATGACATAAGTTGCCTGTGAGTTTGGGCCTGTAGCGTTACTCATCTCAACCCATCACTCATCTAATTCAAGCTTTTCAAAAGCTCTACAGTAATTTTTACCACAAAGAGATTAACTGTGCACTAGCAATCAATTTAGATGGCTTTTAGTTCATCATCTCAGAGGCGATAATCAAGAAAAATACCTAGGACTCATTTTGATTCGAGCAATTTTTATCGTAAAAAATCAATTTGAATAAAATCAGGGTGCTTAAAAAATCGTTTTTTATCCATATGGATGGGTAATGGGTATAATTAGATAAGTAACTGGTCTAGATGAGTAATGGGTTTATATGGGTGATGGGCCACCCAAGTCAAACTCAATTGTGACAGCACGATGGAAAAAGCTACCTTGAATGCCAAAAAACCTACCGAGTCAAGTGTGGTTTCTTTGCTAAACTCCAGAAACAGCTTTGCACTTTCCTTTTCATTATCACCTGACTCTGGATTGTAAACTATGCTGCATTAGATTTGGGCATGGTTAAGAGCCAAAAATAGTATTGATGTGACAAATTTGACTTACTCATGAAAGAAAATGGCATAAGCACATGCATATCTGTCATTCAGCAGGTCCTTGTTAGTGTCATAATGCTGGAACAAATGCTGCAGGTGTTCTAGTGTGTGATATTTCCTATGTGGTTCTGTATATGCCTGAAAAACTTGCATTTAATAAACAATAACTTCAAATTTGTGAAAAGTAACACTCACTGTAACAATTTTATTCCACCACTTTGTTTTCACATCGTCCACTACCCAACTTGTGAGATCATCCCACCTTGTTTTTAGATCAGCCATGGCATTAGACATTTCCTCAGACTTTGAATCCGCACACACTATAATCGGGAATTCAGTTGGGCAGCGAGCTATTCTACTGTCCTACGGAGCATTTAGTACTCCTTTGTATTGGTTTGTCACTTTCAGAAACAAAATCTTTACAGGTTCTACAAATACAGCACGCAGTTCTATTGTGAGATCAATATTGCGAGGAATAAACAGCACAGTGGGTAATTCGCCTGGCGAGTAGCCAATTAAATGGACCCTGAATGACAAGGTTGGATTCTTGTGTGTTTTTCTGGAACGAGTGTTTTGTGGCCGTTAGCCGTTTATGCGACGAATTTGTGGCGAAATCTTCTCGTGATTTTTGTCCGCACTAAAGATAAACCTTGTGTTAGTGAACGCTTTGCCGGGAAGCGCTCAAAACCTTCAAAATCGCTTAGCCACCAAAACCGCTTCAATTATACCCTTCCTTTATACCTTAATTAATTTCCCCGCCGCTCGCATACAGAGATCACGCGAAAAATTTCGGCGCGCTTCTGGCTATCCGCGTCCTTTTGTCACAAACACAATCACAACTTGCAATTTTCCCTCTCAACCTCCCCACAACCAACTCAGACCACCCAAAAATGGGCTGCTGTTTCGGTAAAGCGGCGCCAATCGATGAGTCGGCGGCAAAACTGCGTCGCCGGGCGCACCCGTCGCGGACGCGCCACTGCACCGACCTGCCCATGCTCGGCATATTCACCCTGTACGTGATCGGCATGCTCGGCGTGGCCGCGTTCGCCGTGTGGCGCGGCGACCCCTGGCGACTGATTTACGGCTGGGACTCGTTCGGCAACACGTGCGGAGTGGACAATTCGTGGAAGCGCGGTCGGTTTGAGAATGCCAGCGCCAATTTGGGCTTGGATTTGAGAGAAAAACGGTGAGTCATGGCGGAGTTGTGATGTTGTGTTTTAAATTTCGTTTAACGTAAAAGTTGTCTGCGGCGTGCAGTGATCATTTTTTACAAAACGATAAAATAGAAACTTTCTGTAAGTTTCTGCACCTTCTGTGATGTGGTCAAGTCATCTCGGTTGCGTTTCGAGTGCTTTTTAACGGCTGTATTGATTCATGCAACCGTGTATAAATACCGGACAGATGAGAATGTCCCACATCACATCATCCACAAAGCACCCATAAATATCCACCCCCCAAAATACCCCCACCCAGCTACGTATTCTCCATGGACATTCGCCGCCCAGCCGACTCGCTATGGATCTGCGTGGAACGCTGCCCCGGCTTGATAGCCAACCGAGTGGACTTGGCCACGGTGGCGGGCCGGCTCAAGGAGGACAGCCCGGTGTCGTTGTGCTCGTACGAGGTGCCCATCCAGGAGTATGCGTATAGTGAGATGCATAGGGGTGGAGCGTATGGGCCCTGTCCCGTGTTGCCTGTTTATAACTCGTTGGTTTTTTTTGTGATGTTCACATTTCTTAGTGCAAAAATTCATTTTTTTAAACCTTTATCATTTCCACTAATTCTTCGGGATCGGGATCTGTATTAGGGTCACGGGATCGGGATTTGAAAATTTTCGGGGCCGTGGTCGGGATTGAGGTTTCTGGATCGGCCATATCCCATAACTTTCCGAGATTCGGGATCCCGTTTGAACCGTATGCGGCGATGACATAACTTTATTGCCAAAGCCCGACCCTTAACCACCCGAACTACTGTTTGACTTTTTGCCCATTTTCGATCAACCGGTAAAGCTGTATTAAATATCTATCACAACCTACTCCACACCCCCATAATCAGAACTTCAATCGTGCATCGCTGTGTTCCCGAGGCGGCCATATCTTTACTGCTGCGCGGCACCTGGCAGGTCATGTACACCTACCTGAATCAACTTCTGGGCTTGGAGTGGCTGCAGTTTGCTATCAGCGACATCGTGGCCGTGTGGCCCCAGATTATCATGTTCTGCGTGCTGGCTGTTTGTTAGTTTGTTGATGTGGGTCAATGCGTTTTAAGTAGGATGACACTTGATTTTACATCTGATTTTTATTTTAAAAGACTTGATTTTAAATACCTGAAACACAGGATGTAAACAGGTTTTTATTCTTATTAATCAAAAGGCGAAAATTCTGGTAGACATTCACTATTTATTTTGCATTTTTTTTGTGCGAGCGCGCAATTACACACATTAACATCAGTGATTTTTTTATTGGTTTTGAGGCATTTTTAGTTTAAAAGTTTGCAACCTTCTTGCATGATGAACCAATTTTTTAAATCAAGTCAACCCGCAGTTTTCTTTTGAATCTGCAATTTACACTTTTGCAGGCGTATCGCTGGTGGGCGTGCTGTGTATGAGCTTTTTGGCTGGATTCGTTGTATACATCATTTTCATTGGTGCCATATTGATTTGCGCGGGTTAGTCATCGATCAGGCATTATAAAGTGATGTGTTGCTAGGGATGGCATCATTTTTAATAGTTTTTTAAACGGCAGCCGAAATTTTTAGTATCTTTCAGGCGTATTTTACACGGTTTACACGACTTTGAAGGTTCCATAAGTCAAGTGAAAAGTCCCATATTCACTAGAAAAAGTGGTCGAGTATACGCAGTACTTGCGTACAGGTGTATTTATATGCGTGTTAAATTTCAGTTAAATCGGTCTGGTTTGTTGCTGTACGGTAAATTTCATAAAATGCGGTACCAAAAGAATTTTTCCAAACATAAAATAAAAATTTTCAAAAAAAATCGGTACGGTAAACTGTGCTACCCTATGTTCAGCTGCGACCGGCCTCCTTTGGTGGGGATTCTATGAAGTGTACACCGCTGAGAAGCAACCTGAGGCAATGGCCCTGGTACGTTTTTGTTTGAGTACTTTTGTTAAGGTGTGTCAAATGTTAAACAGTGTCGCGCGCGCTGCAGAGTTCTCCACTTTCCAGTTTTGAAGCGTGGAAGGTAACGTTCGATGTTAGTAAACCCCTTTTAGAAATCCAAGTTCCCCATCATACACTGACTAATGCACTTCCACCTAGGGTTGGGACGATATATAGTATCGAATATCGACCATTTTTTCATATCGAATATCGAAATCGAAAATTTTGAAAAAATATCGAATATCGATATCGAATATCGACCATTTTTTCGATATTCTGGTATTCTTTTTGAGGTATTTGTGATCCCATAAAAAATGGCTGAAGCCAACAAAATATGGATGCTGCAGCCAAACACGTATGCTTATGAATGCACAAAGTAATATATCATATATAAATGCCATGTTATTTTCACATTGAGCTATCAAAAGTAGGATATCAAGGGTAATGTATACACATCCTTTCAAAATATATGATATTAACACGGCAAACTGCATCACAAGGAAACCATTTCACCAAACCTTTGCATGGCAGCATGGCTCAAAAATTTGGCTGTTTATTTTAAGATACCAACCTTTTAAAAATGTAAAAAGCCAGCCACCCCTAGTCACAAGTATGACCTGAAGTGTTTGCTTAATAATTTTTCACCTTATATAATTTGATTCATCCTGTTTTTATTTCATTACCTCATTTCAACTGTTGTGAGCCTCATTTAAAAAGATTATCAACCATGTTTGTGTCCAAATGGAAATACAATATACCCCGCTGTACTAAAATATCGAAATATCGAAATATCGAAATATCGATATCGAATATCGAGCATATTTTCATATCGAATATCGATATCGAATGTCGAGGGTCCATATCGTATCGATATCGAATATCGACTTTCAGAAAAAATATCGAATATCGATATCGAAAAGTCATATCGTCCCAACCCTACTTCCACCCTAACAGTGACGTTGTAACCTGTGACTAGGGATTGCACTGGATGTTTTTCAAATGATTCGTATTTTTAAAAATCTCGTTTTTATTATTTTTAACAAAGGAGCCAAACATATTATTCAATATTAGTTTTCATTGATTTTGTGGCATTCTACTGCCAAACCTTTCATTTCTAAATCTTTATAAAAATGTTATTGAATTTAATGGAATTTTTTTGAATAAAATCTATTTGAAAAATTGATGTTTTTGAATAATTAAGCAGCTAAAAATTAACTTTTCCATCCATGCATGTGAATCTACCTGTGACTTTGCAAGTAGCTGCCACCCTGGCTAATTGGCCATTTCTCTTCAGGATGCGACGCTGCTGCAGATGCAGTTAGGTGTGCCGACCACACAGAAACTTCTTGAGCAACCGAAAGACTACACGCTGCTGATTTATGCCGCTATTGCATCACTGGTTACGGTTCGTTCCTCGTTCGAATATGCTTTGGGCTTTCGGGGTGTTGCGCCATCTGTTTGTAAAATAGGTTGCAAGTTAAGAGAAATTGATGTGGCCCATTTCGATAAATGTAAGCGGGTAACCGAGATCTTGGGTACGGGAACGTCAAAAATCAATAAATAAATGAACGTGTAATCGTGGGTCAATGGCTCTCCACACACTAGTTGACATTGAAATTAGCGTCAATTCAGCGTCAAATGGTGTTTAGTTGACGCAATCGATGTCTCAATTGACATTATCATTACCTTCGTACGCGATAAGCCATTTAACCAGTAGTTGTGCCAAGTAGTTAACCAGTTGGGGCAGGTCTGATACGCACATCTGCCCATTACGCAGATTTGCCCGTTTTTTTCACTTGACACTTTTTCAAGTGATTTTCAGATATGAGTAAAGTGAAAAAAAGTTGTGCAATAACTGTGTAACATTATCGTAAAATGTAAAACTTTCAATATTTAAGTTGACGTTCTTAAACTCCTGTTTACCTCGGTCCGCACCTTTGGGATTTTTTTATAAAAAGTGTTGTCGCGGCCCCCACCTAACTTTACAGCGAATTTCAGCCTATACAAAAAGTAGCCCAAAGAGTCGCCTAAATGCCCATTGGGGCACCCCCCATTGTAACGCCATGTGGGCTGTGTAAACGGCCCACACATTTTTTTATACCAAAATGCAGTGATCACCTTGCTCCATACGTGTTTCATTAAATGATTTTATTATGTCAGTCAAGGCCGGAAAACTGCTTGAAAGAAAGAAAGGAGTCCTAGCTTAGTGCCAAATGCCATTTCAATGGCTAATTTACAGATAGAAATGAGGTTAGGACATTTTCAATTTGTTCTGATTTGTACAGCAGATCACGATCAGCTGTGTTTGTGAGCACATTATCTGCTCATGCTACATCTGTTCACACAGAGTATGCTTCTGTCTGAAAGAGAACTCCTCAGGCATTTTTTTAAAACTGACTCTGCTTAAAAAGAGCATTCCACACAAGAGAACTCAAGGAGCGAAATTAAGAAAACTTTGTATATTTCGTCCAAGGAAGAAAATTAGTAGTAAAGAAAAGTGAGCAATTGTTTTTAAATTTTGCCCCTCAAATTCTTTTGTGTGGAATGCTGTATTTAAGCAGAGTCAGTTTTAAAAAAATGCCTGAGGAGTTCTCTTTCAGACAGAAGCATACTCTGTGTGAACAGATGTAGCATGAGCAGATAAAGCGCTCACAAACAAAGCTGATCGTGATCTGCTGTACAAATCAGAACAAATTGAAAATGTCCTAATCTCATTTCGATCTGTAAATTAGCCGTTGAAATGGCATTTGGCACTAAGCTAGGACTCCTTTCTTTCTTTCAAGCAGTTTTCCGGCCTTGACTGACAGAATATGATCATTTAATGAAACGCGTATGGAGCAAGGTGATCACTGCATTTTGGTATAAAAAAATGTGTGGGCCGTTTACACTACCCACATGGCGTTACAATGGGGGGGTGCCCCAATGGGCATGTAGGCGACTCTTTGGGCTACTCTTTGTATAGGGTGAAATTCACTGTAAAGTTAGGTGGGGGGAGCAACAAACCTTTTTATAAAAAAATCGCAAAGGTGCGGACCAAGGTAAACAGGTGTTTATGTTTGCTTTTATATTTAGTTAATTCAATTTATCAAGATTCCATTTCAATTCACATTCCACCATTTTAACATCTCAATATTCACCATTTAATATCTCAAGCGATCATGTTTACAACGTGCCCTTTACGTTGCTCACATATTTAGATCTTAGTCATTGCTCACATTCCGCCACATTTCCTTGACAAGTGGCACGCAAATACGCCGACATGTTTATGTTAAGCGACAGGCTCGCCCCAAGCGAGGGGCCGCGCCCGCGCGCCATTTCAAATGCTGTCTGGCTTGTCTCACATTTTCACTATCTTGCCAGTTTAGCTCGCTTTTCATCGGAGAAGCGAGCGGGCAAGAGTTGATATTTCACAATAGGAAATGTTGGGTAAAAATCGGAGATTAGAGCCGACTGATTGGCGCCAAGCCAGTCGCCATCAGTCTGGCCCTTAAAAGCCGATCTCACAGCTTAAATCGGCAGTGTTTGCAACCTCGTCAACTTCACACAAATCTCTTCCTAGGATCTAAATAAGCGCCGTTGTCACTTTTAATAGGTCGCTTAATTTTGGTGCTAAGTTTTAACTCTTGGTGCTTTAAATCACCTTAGTGCTTTATTCACACCCGCGCTATTTAAGGTGCTTTGTTCACAACCGAGCCACTTAATTATCGCCTTTTGTCGTAATTAAGTGCCTTCTTTAATTGCCTTATTTCTACGGTAATTTAAGCTTTATTTACGTTTCATTTTTAAGTAAAGTAATTTAGTTGTAAATTAATTCCTTTATTTACGCATATTTTATTTACACTTATTTCTTTGTATTTAATTGTCTAAATAAAAACGTTCGTCAAAACCTTTTGGAAACAATCTAAATTAACTTCACACTAACTCACATCAATTCACTTCAACTCAACTAATCACATTTGATAAAATAACGGAACGTCAACTAAAAGACGACGCTTCACGTCAAACTTCATACGTTCACATTTGTCCTCTTCCTCGGTTAGGAATAGGAGCTCGTTCACAAGTCAACTCAACAAGTTCCGTAATATTTTACATGGCGCAGCGAGCAGGGTCACTAATTAAATAATTGGTCACTCTAATTAAGTCGTCTCGCGCGAAATTTCATTGGAAATTGTTTTTCACAGCCCGAGTCACAAGCACAAGGTTACGGTAACACGGTTTTGGACGCAAAATCGTTAGTAACGCGTGTGTAATTACTTACGATTTTATAAGTACAATTCACAAGTAACAAAATATTTATTTTATTATTTTATTTCGTTCACAGCTAGCTACCACTTTCGCTAATAAGCAATTAGTCGATCGAATTTGCTATGGCCGACGAACAACGCTTACGCGCTCAACGCGGCGTACCGGCAGCTTCAGCTGCTGCTAGCAACGTTGATGAGGTCGACACAACCCATCCGTTGACTCAGCACAGCCGAGCGTTGACTGGAGTTCGCACTGGCGTATTGCGATTCACAACCAAACCGATTCCTAAAATCGTCTAGGACGTGTCACAACCCGCCGCCGTAAATTTGCGCGCGGCGGAGGAAGTATTAGAACTACTTCAGGCCTACGTCTATCAGGCCGAGTTGAAATGCTCGGATCTGTCCATAGCTATGGAATGATTCACATCCATCGTTCAAAATTACATCACAAGCTTGGACAGAAACGAAGACGGTGCGGCCGAAGAAGCGAAGAACGCCAACGCAAAGTTGGAACGCGCGCTCTATTCGGGCTCGAACAACGCGACGATGCTCATGGACGAGCTGGAATCGAAAATGGCGTCCGCCCTTGCACACATCAAATCCGCAGAAAGGTTGATACTTTCCTTGAAAGGTCAGTCCACTGTTGATTTAACTACTCAACCCTTTTCACAACCACAACAACCCCTTAATGTCACAACGGGAAGTAGTTCTCAACCTTCACAACCGGAAACTTTGTTAAAGTTGCCAAAAATCGAGCTTGCTAAATATAACGGCGATCCGTTAGAATGGGCAGCTTGGTGGGAAATCTTTCGAGCTCAAATTCACGACCGAGCTACTTTGTCAAATGGTATGAAATATACGTACCTCAAGCTCAGCCTCACCGGTCCAGCAGCAGAACTGCTGGCTGGATTAAAAGGTGATGGTCGCGATTACATCACAGCGATCACCATGTTAAAGTCAAACTTTGGTGAAACGCAAAGGGTACAATCAGCCCTGTGGGATAAATTGTATTCACTCGAAAAACCTTCATCGAGAGGAGATTCCCTCACAAATTTCACAAGAACCCTTTTGTCAACTCTCAATCAACTCAAAGAAAGGGGCGAAAGTGTCGATTCTGGTGCTGTTTTAAGAATAATTCGAGGTTACCTCCCTGATAATATTGTTCTTGCCGTCACAGAAGAACACCGGAACTCGATGCGCACTGCGGCAACTGACGACACAGAACTCACAGTCGTCAGGTTTGTTGATGCATTATCTACCATTGCTCGTGCTCGGTTAGATGCGATGAAAACTGAACAGCAAGGTTCACAATCTTCAAGTGTTGTTCAGAAATCACAAAATTCATCGTCAAAAAAGCCACAAAATGGAGGTGGTTGGCAACAGCAAAAGAAAAAGGGAAATAAATCACAAAATACTTTTTCTAAGCAAAAACCTATTCACAACACGGTTGCTTTTGCTGGTACAAATGCTAACGTTGGTAAACAACAAGGAAAAATTAAAAATTCCACACAACCTCCCAGAATTCCCGCGAGCGGAGCGACAAATCAAAAGCAGTTTTCACAGCCTGCTGCTGATTTTTGCAAGCCAAAATTTGAGTGCTTGTTCTGTGGCATCAAAGAGCACTACACCACCGATTGCCCTCAATACGTCACACCGAAAGAGCGCATCGATCGGTTGCAAGCTTTGGGCGAAGTGTGCACGCGGTGCACACGCAGAGGTCATCAACCAGCGCAGTGCACTCAAAGATTTGCTACTATTGTCGCCAGATCAATCAGCATCACGGGGCGTTCTGTCCTAACAGACCGGCTCCCACAAGGCATCAGGTAAACAATTCACAAAACAAAGCCTTTGTCACAGCAACGAGCGCTAATTTTGTCAACGCTCAGGTAATCACAACGGGCGCGGCTTTGTCACAAGCGCCGCCATCGTATCCGCCTTCACACACGGAACCAATGAGCGTGTGCGTCATCCCCCCGGATGACAACGACTTTTGGTGGGGACAGCGGACGCTGTACCAGATGGACATAAACGGTCCGCTGGACATGGGCGAATGGCCGAAACCTGCCAATGAGCTACAGGCGAAAGCTCAAGAGGAAGCGCACAAGTATCACAGCGAAAATGAGCTGTGGACGACGCTCCGCGCCGGCCTCATCAAGGACGGCATGGACATGGAGACCGTCGAGGCCAAGATCCGCGGCTTCCAGCAAAAACGGTACGCGGTGTACCCACACCTCAACCCGAACCAGATGTCATCGTCGGTGCCACTTCAACCGAGTCACAGGCCGACGGTGGAGGTGCTGAGCGCACAGGCGGGTTACGGTAACCCCAACGCCGCTACCAGACAGCAGGCCGAACAAGAATGTGAGTTCGATTTTGCGCCTATTGTTCGTTTGCAAGTGGCCCAGGCTTCGTTAATTAATAAAGACGCTGAATTAAATCGAGTCACAGACCCTTTGTTAATATTCTTTGACACTGGATGCGAATATTCATACATTAAAGCATCCGTGGCAAATGAGTATAACTTTGAAAACAAAGGAGACGTTGTTCTTCAAATGAACATGTTTGCGACAAAAACGCCAGTCACAGTCAATACGTTTTTGATCGAGGCCGTCATGCCTATTTACAAACACGTCGACAATCAGGGCAATATGTTACAAATCCCGCTCACATTGCGTGCGGTCGATAATTTGGCAACATATGCATGCCCACCTCCTTTGTCACAAGAAGACAAAACAGTCATTTATGTTGTGTACGGTAAATATGCACAGAACAATTCGCGGAACCGGTTGAATTGACAGAAATGACTGATGAGTTTTGTCACAAACTATGTCAACCAGATGTAGTCATTGGTCAAGACTATTATTGGAAGTTCGATATTCGACCAACAGAAGTCAAACTCCCATCTGGATTGATAGTAGTTGAATCAATACTTGGATTGATGCTTGGCGGAAATGCGTCATCACAGTCATTTGTCACAACACCTGACATCATGCCACATCAATTCATGGTTTCATGCTGTTCACACGCATCATCAGCTGTTGCTGTTGGTCAAGAGACATTATTTCAATTTCACAGTCTCGAGTCAATCGGGATAACAGACGATCCATTGTCACACGATGACGACATAGCAGAACAGTTAATTCTGGAATCAATTACACTCGATCCAGAAACTGGACGCTATAGCGTAGATTGGCCATTCAAATCAACAATTCACGAATTGCCAACCAACAATGCAGAAGCATTTCGCCGCTTTCTGTCATTGTTGAAACGGTTTCAAAAAGATCCCGATTTATTCGCAACATACGCTAAAGTCATCTCCGATCAACTTCACAAGGGTGTCATAGAACCCGTCTATGGTTCACAAGATGGTTTGCAAGAACACATCTTACCACACCAACCTGTCATCACACCTGGCAGATCGACAACATGTCGAATAGTGTATGATGGTTCTGCAGGCAAACCAAGTCTCAACAATTGTTTATTTGAGGCCCAGTTCTCACACCACTGGCGCTCGGATTAATGCTTCATTTCAGAGCCGGAAAAGTTGTGTTATTAGCAGATATTGAGAAAGCATTTTTACAAATTGCTCTTCACCCAAAATCACGCGCTTTTACAAAATTTTATTGGCTGCGTGATGACACCATTCCGACTCACGAAGACAACATTCAAATGATGCAATTCACAAGGGTGTTATTTGGCCTCACATGCAGTCCATCTATTTTGTCGACTGTTATCAAATATCACCTGGAAGAGGAACTAGCCTCCATGCATCCCGCTGATTCACACGAACGAGCGAAATTGGAGTTGTTGCTCAACAGCATTTACGTTGATAATTTAGTTATCAGCGTAGATGATGAAAAATATGCAATACAGCTCTATCGTTTAATTAAAGCTGTTTTTGCAAGAGCAAATTTCAACATGCGCAAATGGATGACAAATTCGCGTGAGGTTTCTGAGAAAATCAAGCCTGATGATCTCAACCCGAAACAGTCACAATATATCAAAGTCATGGGTCTTGTTTACGATCACATCGAAGACACCATCGCAATACCAACTCCAAAGAAAGATTTCACGCTCATTGTCACAGCCACGCGCCGCAATCTAAACAAATTGCTGGCTTCAACATATGACCCTATTGGCATCACAGCACCCGCATTATTTCAATTGAAATTTTGTGTGTCACAAATAATTCAAAGGTGCAATATCACAGCCTGGGACAAACTCATCGAAGACCCAGAGGCGGATGACTTATTGGATGATTTGAAACGACATCTCTCGTCCATTAGTCAAATCAAATTTCCGCGCTCATTTCACTCTTTTGGCATTGATGTCAAAGATACAACACGTCCCTTAGAGTTGCATGTTTTTTGCGATGCCTCTAAAGATGGATATGCCGTTTGCGCTTACTTGCGTCAACAAGCGAATTCACCTGATGAATACGGCTATGAAGATTTGCGACATTTTTGTGGTTTTCTCACAGCTCGCACGAAATTAGCCCCACTTCCGTCAAAACAAGGTCAACCCCTCACAATCACACGCTTGGAATTGCTCGTTGTCACAATTGGTGCACAGCTCATCGATTACTTACATCACAAACTCGTTGAGCTAGGTGGATGGAAAATTCACAGCAATTTCCTATGGACCGATAGTACAGTTGTCATCGGCTGGCTATATACTTCAAAGCCGCTGGCTACTTTTGTCAACAATCGGGTCACAAAAATCCATTCATTTATGTCAAAACATTGCATTCAAATTTGCAAAGTTGCTACAAAAGACAACCCAGCTGACATCGCGTCGCGAGGATGCACTTTTGCTCAACTAATGATCGAAACAATGTGGTTCACCGGACCATCATTTTTCGCTGAACCCTTCACAGCAGACATTGTTGACATTTCGCAATATCAAGCTCAACCTGTCACCGAAGAGCTTGCAAAAGGCGACATTCACATAAGTCGACCTTTATATGCTGGTGCAGTAACTTCACAGCCTGCTTCACAGCCTGCTAATGCTCTTTCACAACAAGTGCCTGTAAATTTGGACCCCAATTTGTCACAAAATGTCACTCCTCAAAATCTGTTTGTCAAAAGTCGGCAACTTCACATCCCATCAAATCCGTTTGAAATAGATATTCGACGATTTTCAACACTGTCAAAATTGTTGCACACTGTCGTTTATTTGCTTTGTGTCAAGACATATTGGCTCAATCGCTCTATGCATAAAGCTGCAAAACGCGACAGCGAATATTTATCTAAGGCTATCACACAAGCCGATCTGAATGAGGCATTTCGACATGTGTTGCGCATTGCACAAGCTGAGGAGTGCGTCAGTTGCATTTCACAAGCGCAACTGGGCAAACACCACATGCTCAAATGGGACGCGTGGAATAATTTATTATATTGTGTCACGCGTGTGTCTCACAAAGAACACCGAAACCCATCGTTGTTTTACTACCTACCAAAAACGGGGTGGTTAACAACGCTTGTGGTTACGCATTTTCATGAGCTTGCTGGTCACAGTGGCATGCTTCACACCTTGGCTGATTTACGCGAACACTGCTGGTTGTCAAGTGCCAAGCAAGTAGTTGCGAAAATCTTGCGCAAATGCGTCACATGCCGCAAAGCGGAAGGAGGTCCATTCACACTACCTGATTTTCACACGTTACCTGTCACTCGAACTCAATCACAAATCAAGCCGTTTCAACATGTTGGCATTGATTATATGGGACTGTTAGTTTATTCACAGAACAGCACCCATCACAGTCAACACATTTTGTTGCTAACATGCTTCAGTACACGCGCTATTCATTTAGAGTCAACTAATAGTGTCTCGACAGCTGACACAATTATGGCTCTAAACCGCTTCATTTCGCGTCGCGGCATGCCGGACACAATTTGGTCCGACAATGCCCCCGCATTCAAAAATTGCGTCAAATTGCTGCCGGACGTAAAATGGCATTTTATCACAGCCAACAGTCCTTGGCAGGGCGGCGTGTATGAACGCATGGTTGGCTTAGTCAAATGCTTGCTTAAAAAAGCATAAGGCCGACGTTGTCTCACATGGCATGAGTTTCTCACAGTCATGCTTGACGTCGAATTCTCCGTCAATACGCGACCATTGTCATATTTGTCAAACACAGACATTGGTGCAGCGATACTGCGCCCAATACATTTTCTTTGGGGCACCCCACCACCATGTTACATGGATGAAAAACGTTTGTTGGAACTTGATTCCACCATGATTAAACCCATGCGAAAAATTCCAAAAGATTAATGGGATGGGCCAACTGATGGATCTTTCAATCTCACACCCTCACAAATTGAAAAATCCTACACATTCACACCCCCACGAGTCAATGACGTCAATTGCATTGACAAAATTGCACTCAACTCTGTGCCTGAAAAGGACAGAGATGACATCACACTACTTTGGGATCAAATTCATCACAACTGTAAAATAATACGGAAATTGTTGAATTGACTTGTGAACGAGCTCCTATTCCTAACCGAGGAAGAGGACAAATGTGAACGTATGAAAGTTGACGTGAAGCGTCGTCTCTTAGTTGACGTTCCGTTATTTTATCAAATGTGATTAGTTGAGTTGAAGTGAATTGACGTGAGTTAGTGTGAAGCAAATTTAGATTGTTTTCAAAAGGTTTTGACGAACGTTTTATTTAGACAATTAAATACAAAGAAATAAATGTAAATAAAATATATAAAATATACGTAAATAAAGGAATTAATTTACAACTAAATTAATTACTTAAATGAAACGTAATAGAAGCTATAATTACCGGAGAAATAAGGCAATTTAAATAAGGCACTTAATTACGACAAAAGGCGACAATTAAGTGGCGCGGTTGTGAACAAAGCACCTCAAACAGCGCGGGTGTGAATAAAGCACTGAGGTGACTTAAAGCACCAAGGGTTAAATTTAGCACCAAAAAATAAGCGACTTAATAAAGTGACAACGGCGCTTATTTAGATCCTAGGAAGAGATTCGTGTGAAGTTGACGAGGTTGCAAACACTGCCGATTTTAGCTGTGAGATTGGCTTTTAAGGGCCAGACCGTTGGCGATTGACTTGGCGCCAATCGGTCGGCTCTAATCTCCGATTTTTACCCAACATTTCCAATTGTGAAATATCAACTCTTGCCCGCTCGCTTCTCCGATGAAAAGCGAGCTAAACTGGCAAGATAGTGAAAATGTGAGACAAGCCAGACAGCATTTGAAATGGCGCGCGGGCCCGGCCCCCCGCTTGGGGCGGGCCCGCCGCTTAACATAAACATGACGGCGTATTTGTGTGCCGCTTGTCAAGGAAATGTGGCGGAATGTGAGCAATGACTAAGATCTAAATATGTGAGAAACGTAAAGGGCACGTTGTAAACACGATCGCTTGAGATATTAAATGGTGAATATTGAGATGTTAAAAAAGGTGGAATGTGAATAAAAATGGAATCTTGATAAATTGAATTAACTAAAAATATAAAGCGAACATAAGAACGTCAACTTAAATATTAAAGGTTTTACATTTTACGATAATGTTACACACTCCCAAAACTAGAATAAAAATTAAATCTAATTTAATTTTATCTCAGCCAATCTTGGCAAATTGATGTGAAACAAAATCAAAATTTCAAACGCCTGTGATACTCTCATCACTCCTGTGGTAGCAGATCGTCGGCGTCTTCGACGCCGGCATTTTCCCGGCCCTCCTCATGATGCTCGTCCATGGGTTCGACGGCATCCTCCTCAGGCTGGCGGCCTTCCCCGTGCCCGGGCGCCTGTTCTTCTGGAGCCCCTCCTGGTCGACCTGGCCAGTTGGGTAGCTTCTCCGATTCCTCGACAAGCTGCTCGAGGGCTTGTCGGAGCGTGTCGGTCTCGTCGACGCTCGTCTTCGACGGCTCGTCGGGCTGCCATTGTTCTGTTGCTGCAAGCGGTTTGCTTGGTAGCAAGGGGACGTGGGAGGTTGTGAATGAGGTCGTACATTGTGAAGTGATTGAGTTGAATTGGTCAAATGGTACAGAGGGGGATCTAGATCTTGAACGTGATTTTCTTCCATCTCTCCAAGCTCTATGTCGGACTGTGAAGGTGTTTGTTTGAGAAAAGTCACGGATCTTTTTAGATCGTTTAACTTTTGATTTGACCAGTTTTTGATTGATCTTATTGAATTTGTGAAAAGTTTGGGGTATAGAGGAAAATGTCTGGTGTGACGATTGCTGCTCACCTGGGAGCCCTGCGACTCCAGCGAATCTCTTGAGTCGCTTTTGCAAGGGCTCGCGGTCAGGGATCACGTCTTCCATTGTGACCTCTGTTGTGACGGGCTCGGTGACTGTGACTCTGGCGTTTGGTGACGAGCCCTGCGCTTGTGACTCGCAGGGGGGTGCAGGTTTTGTGACCCGGCGCGCACCCGTCTCCATTTCGATTTCTTCGGCGCGCTGGGTACTATAACCGACCGGGGGATCCGATCTAGGCTGTACCGAGCGTCCTGAAAGCCGTTTGAATGGAGGTACTCGCTTGAGGGGTGTGACAAACTTTGAATGTAACTGTGACAATCTTGACGATTGTGTGACGGTTTGACTTGACAAAGCGGGTTTGTTGAAGCCGCTTTTCGGTTTCTTCTGGCGGTTACGTCGCCGTCGCTTACCGATTTTTCCTTGCTGAACGGACGGGGGCCCCTGTTGTTTGGGCTTTTGTCCCTTCTGCCCTTTCTTCGGAAAAAGCCCTTGATGTCTGGCAGCATACCCCTGCCGGTTACAAGCCGCCACTGCATGTAAACATAACCAATATACCCAATACAAGCAATTGTGATAATAATGAGTATGATGTTCACAGCTGTTTGAAGTGGCCCAGTAAGTAACGTGTCTAATGCAGACACACCACCTGTGACACTACCGTGAATGATGTGACCCAATTCTTTCCTTACACCTTCAAAATATGCACCAACCCCTTGGCCGATGCCAGCAATATATGCCTGCACGGCTTTAGGATCGTTGGATTTTGTTGCAATATAATCGACTGAACGTGTGACTTGTTGTTCGAGTCGCTGCAAATTTTGAAAGTGGTGATGTGCAGCCATGATACTGAACGCAATGTCAGTCATGCTTACACCTGGTGACCCGGAAACATTTAGTGTGAATGGTTTCCACAAGCCAGCACAAATTAATTCGATTGGGAGTTTTGTGACATGCAAATTCGTTGGTCCGTTTTCGTTGGCCCATGAATTATCATGTAATTGATAATATTTGTGATCTTTCATGAGACAATGATCTATTGGTGAATGTGTGATTAGATCATTGGTACCAGGAGCAACGAACATAATATGTGGGTGGTCTGTGACTTTGACCGGCAGAAATTTATAACAAGTATTGTTATATTCATGTTGAAAATAAATAATTTCTGCTGTGACAGGTTTACAATCCCAGAACATCAATATATCTCCATGCCATTCAGCATAGAGATTTTGACGTCCTAGCAATGCTCGCAAGCCAAGCGTGGGATTGAATGTGACGATTGCATGAATTATATCCAGCTGGGTTTGACGGATGTGACATAATTGTTGCCAGATGGAACCAAATTGTTTTCGTTTGAGATGTGCAATTTTGTCAACTTCATATTGTTGACGGGCTGTGAGCAAGTGAAATACACCAACATCAAGATTTGGTGCGAGCTTGAAATGAAGAGGAGCCTTTTCGACTTCCGGTTTCTTCAATTTCTTATGTTGATATCGAAGAAATTGAATGAATGCCGAGCCTTGGTCAATGTATTTTGCGTCTTTTGGTACGCATTCTGCATTATTTGGAAATTGTTGTGATCTCCATGTGACCGAAAATGCAGCTTGTAATGTTTCCACTACGTAGTGATTTTGTGAATATTGCGCATCAAATTGACCAATCTCTTGGAATGCACACTGTTTATTGAAAGCAGTAGCATTCCATAAAGAGACGCCATTGTCACTGTCGTAACAATAGCCGGCTTGTGGGTTGCAATGTGACAAATCTTGAATTTCGGAAACAATTTTCTTTCCGTCAAGACTTGCAACCACACCTTCTTCTATGTGAAAATTCATCACTGTGTTACTCATATTGTGACAAAAGTAACAATAATCAATGTGAAGTGATTTGTTGGTGCTCCACAATGCATGACCGATTTTTATTAAGGGTTCGCCTTTCCAGGTTTTATTTTGGTAGGCGATCATGCAATCGTAGGTTGTGACTCTGTGATTTTTAATGATCTCTGGTGGCAACATTGATTTTCCGCCCACCAGACTCATATATGTGATTATAGTATGCTCTTGTTGAAAGCATCTATAAATGGGTGTCGTTTGCGGCTGAACACGCAACGTCCATATGGATATCACAATATCCTCTATGGCGGTAACTTGAGGAAAGTGACATGTTACTTTTTCCGGAAGTTGAATTGCGTGACCAGTTCGTGTGTTATGGCACAGATTGAAAGTTTTGTGATATTGATCTGTCCATGTGAGCGCGTTAGCTAATTTTGATTGTATTAGCAACGTGAGTGCCATTAAATGCGACACATTTCCCCAGAACGAATATGTGCCAGTGTAGCGACATGTTCGACGTGGGTTTGTGCGTCTTGCATCTTGTTGTGAAGATTGTGATTGTTGATGTGATTGATCTGTTTGTGAATCATCACCATTATCGGGTGGAGGTTGTTATTTGTCATCATCTTTTACCTCAGTGTCTATTTTATATTCAACACCGTCTTCTGTGTTGATTTCAAGAGGCACGAGGTTAGATGGAGATCTACATGTGCGACGGCCGTTGCTTGACAATACTGTGACTGCACGTATTTTGCCATCGCTTGACACGTGTATCTTGTGAACGCAGCCCATTTGCCACATGCCGCATGGTTGTTTATCATCAGTAATTAACACCACTTGGCCACGTTTGGGAGCTTCGTTGATAGTGCCCTTTTTCAAGCGTTGATTTTTAGCTCGATCTTTGAGTAGGTCGATGTATTGACGTGACCACTCATACCAAAGCACTTCACGATTGTGACGAATTTGGTCCCAAAGTAGTGTGATGTCATCTTTGTCCTTTTCAGGCACAGAGTTGAGTGCCATTTCGTCAATGCAATTGACGTCATTGACACGTGGGGGTGTGAGTGTGTAGGATTTTTCGATTTGTGAGGGTGTGAGATTGAAAGATCCATCAGTTGGCCCATCCCATTCCTCTTTTGGAATTTTTCGCATGGGTTTAATCGTGGTGGAATCAAGTTCCAACTCACGTTTTTCATCCATGTAACATGGTGGTGGGGTGCCCCAAAGAAAATGTATTGGGTGCAGTATCGCTGCACCAATGTCTGTGTTTGACAAATATGACAATGGTCGCGTGTTGACGGAGAATTCGACATCAACCACGACTGTGAGAAACTCATGCCATGTGAGACAACGTCGGCCGCATGCTTTTTTAAGCAAGCGTTTAACTAAGCCGACCATGCGCTCGTACACGCCGCCTTGCCACGGACTATTGGCTGTGATAAAATGCCATTTTATGTCCGGCAGCAATTTAACACAATTTTTGAACGCGGGTGCATTGTCGGACCAAATTGTGTCCGGCATGCTGCGACGCGAAATAAAGCGATTTAGAGCCATAATTGTGTCGGCTGTCGAGACACTATTAGTTGACTCTAAATGAGTGGCGCGTGTACTGAAGCATGTTAGCAACAAAATGTGTTGACTGTGACGGGTACCGTTCTGTGAATAAACTAACGGTCCCATATAATCAATGCCAATGTGTTGAAATGGCTTGATTTGTGATTGAGTTCAAGTTACAGGTAGCGTGTGAAAATCAGGTAATGTGAATGGACCTCCTTCCGCTTTGCGGCATGTGACGCATTTGCGCAAAATTTTCGCAACTACTTGCTTGGCACTTGACAACCAGCAGTGTTCGCGTAAATCAGCTAAAGTGTGAAGCATGCCACTGTGACCAGCAAGCTCATGAAAATGAGTAACCACAAGCGTTGTTAACCACCCTGTTTTTGGTAGGTAGTAAAACAATGAAGGGTTTCGGTGTTCTTTGTGAGACACACGCATGACACAATATAATAAATTATTCCACGTGTCCCATTTGAGCATGTGGTGTTTTCCCAGTTGCGCTTGTGAAATGCAACTGGCGCACTCCTCCGCTTGTGCAATGCGCAACACATGTCTAAATGCTTTGTTCAGATCGGCTTGTGTGATAGGTTTTGACAAATATTCACTTTCGCGCTTTGCAGCTTTATGCATAGAGCGATTGAGCCAATATGTTTTGACCCGAAGCAAATAAACGACAGTACGCAACAATTTTGACAATGTTGAAAATCGTCGAATGTCTATTTCAAATGGATTTGAAGGGATGTGACGTTGTCGACTTTCAACAAACGGATTTTGAGGAGTGACATTTTGTGACAAATTGGGGTCCAAATTGACAGGCACTTGTGGTGCAAGAGCATTAGCTGGCTGTGAAGCAGGCTGTGAAGTTACTGCACCAGCGTATAAAGGTCGACTGATGTGAGCGTCGCCTTTCGCAAGCTCTTCGGTGACAGGTTGAGCTTGATATTGCGAAATGTCCACAATGTTTGCTGTGAAGGGTTCAGCGAAAAATGATGGTCCTGTGAACCACATTGTTTCGATCATTAGTTGATCAAAAGTACATCCCCGCGACGCAATGTCAGCTGGATTGTCTTTTGTAGCAACTTTGCAAATTTGAATGCAGTGCTTTGACATAAATGAATGGATTTTTGTGACCCGATTGTTGACAAAAGTAGCCAGCGGCTTTGAAGTATATAGCCAGCCGATGACAACTGTACTATCAGTCCATAGGAAGTTGCTGTGAATTTTCCATCCACCTAGCTCAACGAGTTCGTGATGTAAATAATCGATGAGCTGTGCAGCAATTCCAAGCGTGTGATTGTGAGGGGTTGACCTTGTTTTGACGGAACTGGGGCTAGTTTTGTGCGAGCTGTGAGAAAACCACTAAAATATCGGTCATCCTCATAGCCATATTCATCAGGTGAAATTGCTTGTTGACGCAAATAAGCGCAAACGGCGTATCCGTCTTTAGAGGCATCACAAAACACATGTAACTCTAATGGACGTGTTTCGTCTTTGACATCAATGCCAAAAGAGTGAAATGAGCGCGGAAATTTGATTTGACTTATGGACGAGAGATGTCGTTTCAAATCGTCCAGTAAGTCATCCGCCTCTGGGTCTTCGATGAGTTCATCCCAGGTTGTGATATTGCACCTTTGAATTATTTGTGATACGCGAAATTTCAACCAAAATAATGCGGGTGCTGTGATGCCAATAGGATCATATGTTGAAGCCAGCAATTTGTTCAGATTGCGGCGTGTTGCTGTGACAATGAGCGTGAAATCTTTCTTGGGAGCTGGCACCGCGATGGTGTCTTCGATGTGATCGTAAACAAGACCCATAACTTTGATATATTGTGACTGTTTCGGGTTGAGATCATCAGGTTTGATTTTCTCAGAAACAATACGCGAATTTGTCATCCATTCGCACATGTTGAAATTTGCTCTTGCAAAAACAGCTTTAATTAAGCGATAGAGCTGTATTGCATATTTTTCATCATCTACGCTGATAACTAAATTATCAACGTAAATGCTGTTGAGCAACAGCTCCAATTTCGCTTGTTCGTGTGAATCAGCGGGATGCATGTGAGCTAGTTCTGCTTCCAGGTGATATTTGATAACAGTCGACAAAATGGATGGACTGCATGTGAGACCAAATAGCACTCTTGTGAATTGCATCATTTGAATATTGTCTTCGTGAGTCGGAATGGTGTCATCACGCAGCCAATAAAATTTTGTGAAAGCGCGTGATTTTGGGTGAAGAGCAATTTGCAAAAATGCTTTCTCAATGTCTGCTAATAACACCACTTTTCCGGCTCTGAAACGAAGCATTAATCTGAGCGCCTGTGGTGTGAGAACTGGGCCTCGAAATAAGCAATTGTTGAGACTTGGCTTGCCTGCAGAACCATCATACACTATTCGACATGTTGTCGATCTGCCAGGTGTGATGACAGGTTGATGAGGTAAGATATGTTCTTGCAAACCATCTTGTGAACCATAGACGGTTTCTATGACACCTTTGTGAAGTTGATCTGAGATGACTTTAGCGTATGTTGCGAATAAATCGGGATCTTTTCGAAACCGTTTCAACAGTGACAGAAAGCGGCGAAATGCTTCTGCATTGTTGGTTGGCAATTCGTGAATGGTTGATTTGAATGGCCAATCTACACTATAGCGCCCAGTTTCTGGATCAAGAGTTATTGATTCCAGAATTAACTGTTCAGCTATGTCGTCATCATGTGATAATGGATCATCTGTGATGCCTATTGACTCGAGACTGTGAAATTGAAATAATGTCTCTTGGCCAACGGCAACAGCTGATGATGCGTGTGAACAGCATGAAACCATGAATTGATGTGGCGAAATGTCAGGTGTTGTGACAAATGACTGTGATGACGCATTTCCGCCAAGCATCAATCCAAGTATTGATTCAACTATTATCAATCCAGATGGGAGTTCGATTTCTGTTAGTCGAATATCGAACTTCCAATAATAGTCTTGACCAATGACTACATCTGGTTGACATAGTTTTTGACAAATCTCATCAGTCATTTCTGTCAATTCAAGCGGTTCCGCGAATTGTTCTTGTGCATGTTTACCGTACACAATATAAATGACTGTTTTGTCATCTTGTGACAAAGGAGGTGGGCATGCATATGTTGCCAAATTATCGACTGCACGTAATGTGAGCAGAATTTGTAACATATTGCCCTTATTGTCGACGTGTTTGTAAATAGGCATGACGGCCTCGATCAAAAACGTATTGACTGTGACAGGCGTTTTTGTCGCAAACACGTTCATTTGAAGAACAACGTCTCCTTTGTTTTCAAAGTTATACTCATTTGCCACGGATGCTTTGTTGTACAAATATTTGCATCCAGTGTCAAAGAATATTAACAAAGGGTCTGTGACTTGATTTAGTTCAGCGTCCTTATTAATTAATGAAGCCTGGGCTACTTGCAAATGAACAGTAGGCGCAAAATCAAACTCACATTCTTGTTCGGCCTGCTGCCTTGTAGCGGCGTTGGGGTTACCGTAACCCGCTTGTGCGCTCAGCACCTCCACCGTGGGCCTGTGACTGGGTTGAAGTGGCACCGACGATGACATTTGGTTCGGGTTGAGGTGTGGGTACACCTCGTACCGTTTCTGTTGGAAGCCGCGGATTTTGGCTTCGACTGTCTCCATGTCCATGCCGTCCTTGATGAGGCCGGCATGGAGCGTCGTCCACAGCTCGTTTTCGCTGTGATACTTGCAGGCTTCCTCCTGAGCTCTCGCCTGGAGCTTGTTCGCGGGCTTTGGCCATTCGCCCATGTCCAGCGGGCCGTCCATGTCCATCTGGTACAGCGTCTGCTGTCTCCACCGAAAATCGTTGTCGTCCGGGGGGATGACACACACGCTCATCGGTTCCGTGTGTGAAGGCGGATACGATGGCGTTGCTTGTGACGAAGCCGCGCCCGTTGTGATTACCTGA
Source organism: Sphaerolaimus hirsutus (assembly GCA_964036195.1). Classification (NCBI taxonomy): domain Eukaryota; kingdom Metazoa; phylum Nematoda; class Chromadorea; order Monhysterida; family Sphaerolaimidae; genus Sphaerolaimus; species Sphaerolaimus hirsutus. The sequence goes on from OZ038457.1 coordinate 6,215,780, forward strand.
GCGTTGACAAAATTAGCGCTCGTTGCTGTGACAAAGGCTTTATTTTGTGAATTGTTTACCTGACACGTTGCGGGTGCCTGTCGGGTAGGACAGAACGCCCCGTGATGTTGACCGATCTGGCGACAATAGTAGCAACTCAGTCTTTGAGTGCACTGTGCCGGTTGATGGCCTCTGTGTGTGCATCGGGTGCACACTTCGCCCAAAGCTTGCAACCGTTCGATGCGCTCTTTCGGTGTGACGTATTGAGGGCAATTGGTGGTGTAGTGCTCTTTAATGTTACAGAACAAGCACTCGAATTTCGGCTTGCAATAATCAGCAGCAGGTTGTGAAAACTGCTTTTGACTAGTCGCTCCACTCGCGGGTGTTCTGGGAGGTTGAGTGGAATTTTTATTTTTTCCTTGTGGTTTACCAACGTTAGCATTGGTACCAGCAAAAGCAACCGTGTTGTGAATAGGTTTTTGCTTTGAAAAGGTATTTTGTGATTTATTTCCCTTTTTCTTTTGCTGTTGCCAACCACCTCCATTTTGTGGCTTTTTTGACGATGAATTTTGTGATTTCTGAACAACATTTGAAGGTTGTGAACTTGACTGTTCAGTTTTCATCGCGTCTAAATGAGCACGAGCAATGGTAGTTAATGCATCAACAAACCTGACGACTGTGAGTTCTGTGTCGTCGGTTGCAGCAGTGCGCATCGAATTCCGGTGTTCTTCTGTGACGGCAAGAACAATATTATCGGGTAAATAACCACAAATTATTCTTAAAACTGCACCAGAATCGACACTTTCACCCCTTTCTTTTAGTTGATTGAGAGTTGACAAAAGGGTCCGTGTGAAATTTGTGAGAGAGTCTCCTCTTGACGAAGGCTTTTCGAGTGAATACAATTTATCCCAAAGGGCTGCTTGTACCCGATGCGTTTCACCAAAGTTTGATTTTAACATGGTGACCGCTGTGATGTAATCGCGACCATCACCTTTTAACCCGGCCAGCAGTTCTGCTGCTGGACCGATAAGGCTGAGCTTGAGGTACGTATATTTCATACCGTTTGACAAAGTAGTTCGGTCGTGAATTTGAGCTTGAAAAATTTCCCACCAAGCTGCCCATTCTAACGGATCGCCGTTATATTTAGCAAGCTCGATTTTTGGTAACTTTAACAAAGTTTCCGGTTGTGAAGGTTGAGAACTACTTCCCATGTTGACATTGAAGGGTGGTTGTGAAGGGGGTAGTTAAATCAACAGTGGACTGACCTTTCAAGGAAAGTATCAACCTTTCCGCGGATTTGATGTGCGCTTGGGCGGACGCCATTTTCGATTCCAGCTCATCCATGAGCATCGTCGCGTTGTTCGAGCCCGAATAGAGCGCGCGTTCCAATTTCGCATTGGAGTTTTTCGCTTCTACGGCCGCACCGTCTTGGTCTCTGTCCAAGCTTGTGATGTAATCTTGAACAATAGATGTGAATCTGTCCATAGCTGTGGACAGGTCCGAGCGTTTCAGCTCGGCTTGGTAGACGTATGCCTGAAGTAATTCTAATACTTCCTCCGCCGCTTGCAAGTTTACAGCGGCGGGTTGTGACTCGTCTTTGACGATTTTAGGAATCGGTTTAGTTGTGAATCGTAACACGCCGGTGCGTACTCCAGTCAACGCCCGGCTATGCTGAGTCAACGGATGAGTTGTGTCGGACTCATCTACGTTGCTCGGAGGCATAGCTGAGGCGGTGGTTGCACCTTGCAAAGCGCGTAGGCGTTCGTCGGCCATAGCAAAGTTCAATCGATTTATTGCTTATTAGCAAAGTGGTAGCTAGCTGTGAATGAAATAAAATAATAAAAATAAATATTTTGTTACTTGTGACTTGTACTTGTAAAATCGTAAGTAAATACGCACGCGTTACTAACGATTTTGCGTCCAAAACTGTATTACCATAACCTCGTGCGTGTGACTCAGGCTGTGAAACACAATTTCCAATGAAATTTCGCGCGAGACGACTTAATTAGAGTGACCAATTAATTAATTAGTCACCCTGCTCGCTGCGCCATGTAAAATAATACAGAACTTGTTGAATTGACTTGTGAACGAGCTCCTATTCCTAACCGAGGAAGAGGACAAATGTGAACGTATGAAAGTTGACGTGAAGCGTCGTCTCTTAGTTGACGTTCCGTTATTTTATCAAATGTGATTAGTTGAGTTGAAGTGAATTGACGTGAGTTAGTGTGAAGCAAATTTAGATTGTTTTCAAAAGGTTTTGACGAACATTTTATTTAGACAATTAAATACAAAGAAATAAATGTAAATAAAATATATAAAATATACGTAAATAAAGGAATTAATTTACAACTAAATTAATTACTTAAATGAAACGTAATAGAAGCTATAATTACCGGAGAAATAAGGCAATTTAAATAAGGCACTTAATTACGACAAAAGGCGACAATTAAGTGGCGCGGTTGTGAACAAAGCACCTCAAACAGCGCGGGTGTGAATAAAGCACTGAGGTGACTTAAAGCACCAAGGGTTAAACTTAGCACCAAAAAATAAGCGACTTAATAAAGTGACAACGGCGCTTATTTAGATCCTAGGAAGAGATTCGTGTGAAGTTGACGAGGTTGCAAACACTGCCGATTTTAGCTGTGAGATCGGCTTTTAAGGGCCAGACCGTTGGCGATTGACTTGGCGCCAATCGGTCGGCTCTAATCTCCGATTTTTACCCAACATTTCCAATTGTGAAATATCAACTCTTGCCCGCTCGCTTCTCCGATGAAAAGCGAGCTAAACTGGCAAGATAGTGAAAATGTGAGACAAGCCAGACAGCATTTGAAATGGCGCGCGGGCCCGGCCCCCCGCTTGGGGCGGGCCTGCCGCTTAACATAAACATGACGGCATATTTGCGTGCCGCTTGTCAAGGAAATGTGGCAGAATGTGAGCAATGACTAAGATCTAAATATGTGAGCAACGTAAAGGGCACGTTGTAAACATGATCGCTTGAGATATTAAATGGTGAATATTGAGATGTTAAAAAAGGTGGAATGTGAATAAAAATGGAATCTTGATAAATTGAATTAACTAAAAATATAAAGCGAACATAAGAACGTCAACTTAAATATTAAAGGTTTTACATTTTACGATAATGTTACACAACAACCATGAAGTGCTCTGGTATGAGTGGTCGCGTCAATATATCGACCTACTCAAAGATCGAGCTAAAAATCAACGCTTGAAAAAGGGCACTATCAACGAAGCTCCCAAACGTGGTCAAGTGGTGTTAATCATTGATGATAAACAACCACGCGGAATGTGGCAAATGGGCCGCATTCACGAAATACACGTGTCAAGCGATGGCAAAATACGTGCAGTCACAGTATTGTCAAGCAACGGTTGTCGCACACGTAGATCTCCATCCAACCTCGTTCCTCTTGAAATCGACACAGAGGACAGTGTTGAATATAAAATCGACACCGAGGTCAAAGGTGATGATGAATCACAACCACCACCCGACAATGGCGATGATTCACAAAACGATCAATCACATCAACAATCACAATCTTCGCAATCACAACAAGATGCAAGACGAGCAAACCCACGTCGAACATGTCGCTACACTGGCACATATTCGTTCTGGGGAAACGTGTCGCATTTAATGGCACTCACATTGCTAATACAGTCAAAATTAGCCAACACACTCACATGGACAGATCAATATCACAAAACTTTCAATCTGTGCCATAAAACACGCACTGGCCACGCGATTCAACTTCCTGAAAAAGTAACATGTCACTTTCCTCAAGTTAACGCCGTAGAGGATATTGTAATATCCATATGGACGTTGCGTGTTCAGCCGCAAACGACACCCATTTATAGATGCTTTCAACAAGAGCATACTATAATCACATATATGAGTCTGGTGGGCAGAAAATCTATGCTGCCACCAGAAATCATTAAAAATCACAGAGTCACAACCTACGATTGCATGATCGCCTACCAAAATAAAACCTGGAAAGGCGAACCCTTAATAAAAATCGGTCATGCATTGTGGAGCACCAACAAATCACTTCACATCGATTATTGTTACTTTTGTCACAATATGAGTGACACGGTGATGAACTTTCACATAGAAGAAGGTGTAGTTGCAAGTCTTGACGGAAAGAAAATTGTTTCCGAAATTCAAGATTTATCACATTGCAACCCTCAAGCCGGCTATTGTTACGACAGCGACAATGGCGTCTCTATATGGAACGCTACTGCCTTCAACAAACAGTGTGCATTCCAAGAGATAGGTCAATTCAATGCGCAATATTCACAAAACCATTATGTAGTGGAAACATTACAAGCTGCATTTTCGGTCACATGGAGATCACAACAATTTCCAAATAATGCAGAATGCGTACCGAAAGACGCGAAATACATTGACCAAGGCTCAGCATTCATTCAATTTCTTAGATATCAACATAAGAAGTTGAAGAAACCGGAAGCTGAAAAAGCTCCGCTTCATTTTAAGCTCGCACCGAATCTCGATGTTGGTGTATTTCACTTACTCACAGCCCAACAACAATATGAAGTTGACAAAATTGCATGTCTCAAACGTAAACAATTTGGATCCATCTGGCAACAATTATGTCACATCCGCCAAACCCAGCTGGATATAATTCATGCAATTGTCACATTCAATCCCACGCTTGGCTTGCGAGCATTGCTAGGACGTCAAAATCTCTATGCTGAATGGCATGGAGATATATTGATGTTCTGGGATTGTAAACCTGTCACAGCAGAAATTATTTACTTTCAACATCAATATCACAATACGTGTTATAAATTTCTGCCGGTCAAAGTCACAGACCATCTGCACATTATGTTCGTTGCTCCTGGCACCAATGATCTAATCACACATTCACCAACAGATCATTGTCTCATGAAAGATCACAAATATTATCAATTAAATGATCAATCATGGGCCAACGAAAATGGACCAACAAACTTACATGTCACAAAACTCCCAATCGAATTAATTTGGGCTGGCTTGTGGAAACCATTCACACTAAATGTTTCCTTGTCACCAGGTGTAAGTATGACTGATATTGCATTCAGTATCATGGCTGCACATCACCACTTTCAAAATCTGCAACGACTCAAACGACAAGTCACACGTTCAGTCGATTACATTTCAACAAAATCCAACGATCCTAAAGCTGTGCAGGCATATATTGCTGGCATCGGCCAAGGGGTTGGTGCATATTTTGAAGGTGTAGGTAAAGAATTGGGTCACATCATTCACGGTAGTGTCACAGGTGGTGCGTCTGCTTTAGATACGTTACTTTCTGGGCCACTTCAAACCGCTGTGAACATTATACTCATTATTATCACAATCGTTTGTATTGGGTATATTGGTTATGTTTACATGCAGTGGCGGCTCGTAACTGGCAGGGGTATGCTGCCAGACATCAAGGGCTTTTTCCAAAGAAAGGGCAGAAGGGACAAAGACCCAAACAACAGGGGCCTCCGTCCGTTCAGCAAGGAAAAATCGGTAAGCGACGGCGACGTAACCGCCAGAAGAAACCGAAAAGCGGCTTCAACAAACCTGCTTTGTCAAGTCAAACCGTCACACAAACGTCAAGTTCGTCACAGTTACATTCAAAGTTTGTCACACCCCTCAAACGAGTTTCTCCATTCAAACGGCTTTCAGGATGCCCGGTACAGCCTAGATCGGATATCCCGGTCAGTTATAGTACCCAGCGCGCCGAAGAAATCGAAATGGAGACGGGTGCGCGCCGGGTGACAAGACCTGCACCCCCCTTGTGTAACATTATCGTAAAATGTAAAAACCTATAATATTTAAGTTAACTTTCTTATGTTCTCTTTTATATTCAATAATTCAACTCGTCAAGATTTCATTCATATTTACATTCCCATTTTAACATCTTCACCTTCACCAATTAATATCTCAAGCGATGTTGTTTACAACGTGCGCTTCACATCGTTCACATATTTAGATCTTAGTCATTGCTCACATTCCGCCACATTTCCTTGACAAGCAGCACGCAAATACGCCGTCATGTTTATGTTAAGCGGCGGGCCCGCCCCGAGCGGGGCGCCGGGCCCGCGCGCCATTTCAAATGCTGTCTGGCTTGTCTCACATTTTCACTATCTTGCCAGTAAAGCTCGCTTTTCATCGGAGAAGCGAGCGGGCAAGGATTGAACTTTCACAATTGGAAATGTTGGGTAAAAATCGGAGATTAGAGCCGACCGATTGGCGCCAAACCAATCGCCATCGGTCTGGCCCTTAAAAGCCGATTTCACAGCTACAATCGGCAGTGTTTGCAACCTCGTCAACTTCACACGAATCTCTTCCTAGGATCTAAATAAGCGCCGTAGTCACTTTATTAAGTCGCTTGTTTTTGGTGCTAAGTTTAACGCTTGGTGCTCTAAGTCACCTCAGTGCTTTATTTCACACCAGCGCTGTTTGAGGTGCTTTATTTCACAACCGCGCCACTTAATTCTCGCCTTTTGTCGTAATTAAGTGCCCTCTTAAATTGCCTTATTTCTCCGGTAATTAGAGCTTCTTTTACGTTTTATTTAAGTAATTAATTTAGTTGTAAATTAATTCCTTTGTTTACGTATATTTTTATATATATTTTATTTACATTTAATTCTTTGTATTTAATCGCCTAAATAAAAACGTTCGTCAAAACCTTTGGTAAACAATCTAAATTAGCTTCACACTAACTCACGTCAATTCACTTCAACTCAACTAATCACATTTGATAAAATAACGGAACGTCAACTAGAGACGACGCTTCACGTCAACTTTCACTTGTTCACATTTGTCCTCTTCCTCGGTTAGGAATAGGAGCTGGTTCACAAGTCACTTCAACAAGTTCCGTAATATTTTACATGGCGCAGCGAGCAGGGTGACTAATTAAAACTAATTGGTCACTCTAATTAAGTCGTCTCGCGCGAAATTTCATTGGAAATTGCTTTTCACAGCCTGAGTCACACGCACGAGGTTACGGTAATACGGTTTTGGACGCAAAATCGTTAGTAGCACGTGCATAAATACTTACGATTTTACAAGTACAAGTCACAATTAACGAAATATTTATTTTTATTATTTTATTTCGTTCACAGCTAGCTACCACTTTGCTAATAAGCAATAAATTGATCAAACTTTGCTATGGCCGACGAACGCATACGCGCTCAGCGCGCTGCCGCCGCCGCAGCTATGCCTGCGAGCAACGTTGAGGAGTTCGACACAGCTCATCCGTTGACTCAGCATAGCCGGGCGCTGACCGGAGTGCGCAACGGAGTGCTGCGATTCACATCCAAACCGATTCCTAAAATCGTCAAAGACGAGTCACAACCCGCCGCCGTCAACATACGGGCGGCGGAGGAAGTATTAGAACTACTTCAGGCCTACGGCTACCAGGCCGAGATGAAACGCTCGGACCTGTCTACGGCTATGGACAAATTCACAACCACTGTCCAAGATTACATCATAAGCCTAGACAGAGACGAAGACGGAGCGGCCGAGGAGATAAAGAGCGCCAACGCAAAATTGGATCGCGCGCTCTACTCTGGCTCGAACAACGCGATGATGCTCATGGATGAGCTGGAATCGAGGATTGCGTCCGCCCAAGCGCACATCAAATCCGCGGAAAGGTTGATACTTTCCTTGAAAGGTCAGTCCACTGTTGATTTAACTACTCAACCCCTTTCACAACCCCCTTACAACAATGTCAATATGGGAAGTAGTTCTCAACCTTCACAACCGGAAACTTTGTTAAAGTTACCTAAAATCGAGCTTGCTAAATATAACGGTGATCCGTTAGAATGGGCAGCTTGGTGGGAGATTTTTCGAGCTCAAATTCACGACCGAGCTAATTTGTCAATGGGTATGAAATATACATACCTCAAGCTCAGCCTTACCGGTCCAGCAGCAGAACTGCTGGCCGGATTAAAAGGTGATGGTCGAGATTACATCACAGCGGTCACCATGTTACAATCAAACTTCGGTGAAACGCATCGGGTACAAGCCGCCCTTTGGGATAAATTGTATTCACTTGAAAAACCTTCGTCAAGAGGAGACTCTCTCACAAATTTCACACGAACCCTTTTGTCAACTCTCAATCAACTTAAAGAAAGGGGTGAAAGTGTCGATTCTGGTGCAGTGTTAAGAATAATTCGTGGTTATCTTCCCGATAATATTGTTCTTGCCGTCACAGAAGAACACCGGAATTCGATGCGCACCGCTGTAACCGGCGACACCGAACTCACAGTCGTCAGGTTCGTTGATGCACTAACTACCATTGCTCGTGCTCGGTTAGATGCGATGAAAACTGAACAACAGAGTTCACAATCTTCAACTGCTGTTCAGAAATCACAGAATTCATCGATCAAAAAGCCACAAAATGGAGGTGGTTGGCAACAGCAAAAGAAAAAAGGAAATAAATCACAAAATACCTTTTCAAAACCAAAACCTATTCACAATACGGTTGCTTTTGCTGGTACCAACGCTGGTAAATCACAAGGAAAAAATAAAAATTCCACTCAACCTCCCAGAACTCCGGCGATCGGAGCGATTAGTCAAAAGCAGCCCTCACAACCTGCTGCTAACTATCGCCAGCCGAAATTCGAGTGCTTGTTCTGCGGCGTCAAAGAGCACTACACAACCGATTGCCCTCAATACGTCACACCGAGAGAGCGCACTGAACGGTTGCGAGCTTTGGGCGACGTGTGCACGCGCTGCACGCGCAGAGGCCATCAAGCGGCACAGTGCACTCAACAATTGAGTTGCTACTACTGTCGCCAGATTGGTCAGCATCACGGGGCGTTCTGTCCTACCCGACAGGCACCCGCCAGGCGTCAGGTAAACAATTCACAAAATAAAGCCTTTGTCAAAGCAACGAGCACTAATTTTGTCAACGCTCAGGTAATCACAACGGGCGCGGCGTTGTCACATGCACCGCCATCGTATCCGCCTTCACAAACGGAACCGATGAGCGTGTGTGTCATCCCACCGGATGAAAACGATTTCCGGTGGAGACAGAGTACGCTGTACCAGCTGGACATGGACGGCCCGCTCGACATGGGCGAATGGCCGAGGCCCGCTAACGCGCAACAGGCGAAAGCTCAAGAGGAAGCTCACAAATATCACAGCGAAAACGAGCTGTGGACGACGCTCCGTGCCAACCTCATCCAGGAAGGCACAGATATGGAGACCGTCGAGGCCAAAATCCGCGGCTTCCAGCAGAAACGGTACGAGGTGTACCCACACCTCAACCCGAATCAAATGTCATCGTCGGTGCCACTTCAACCTAGTCACAGGCCCACGGTGGAGGTGCTGAGCGCACAGGCGGGTTACGGTAACCCCAACCCCGCTACCAGGCAGCAGGCCGAACAAGAATGTGAGTTCGATTTTGCACCTATTGTTCGTTTGCAAGTGGCCCAGGCTTCATTAATTAATAAAGACGCTGAATTAAATCGAGTCACAGACCCTTTGTTAATATTCTTTGACACTGGATGCGAATATTCATACATTAAAGCATCCGTGGCAAATGAGTATAACTTTGAAAACAAAGGAGATGTTGTTCTTCAAATGAACGTGTTTGCGACAAAAACGCCTGTCACAGTCAATACGTTTTTGGTCGAGGCTGTCATGCCTATTTACAAACACGTCGACAATAAGGGCAATATGTTACAAATTCCGCTCACCTTACGTGCAGTGGATAATTTAGCAACATATGCATGCCCACCTCCTTTGTCACAAGACGACAAAACAGTCATTTATATTGTGTACGGTGAACATGCACAAGAACAATTCGCGGAACCGCTTGAATTGACAGAAATGACTGATGAGTTTTGTCACAAACTATGTCAACCAGATGTAGTCATTGGTCAAGACTATTATTGGAAGTTCGATATTTGACCAACAGAAATCGAACTCCCATCTGGCTTGATCATAGTCGAATCAATACTTGGGTTGATGTTAGGCGGAAATGCGTCCTCACAATCATTCGTCACAACACCCGACATTTCCCCACATCAATTCATGGTTTCATGCAGTTCACATGCTTCATCAGCTGTTGCTGTTGCTGTTGGCCAAGAGACATTATTTCAATTTCACAGTCTCGAGTCAATAGGTATCACAGATGATCCCTTATCACATGATGACGACATAGCTGAACAGTTAATTCTGGAATCAATTACTCTTGATCCAGAAACTGGTCGCTATAGCGTGGATTGGCCATTCAAATCAACCATTCAAGAATTGCCAACTAACAATGCAGAAGCATTTCGTCGCTTTCTGTCACTGTTAAAACGGTTTCGAAAAGATCCCGATTTATTCGCTACATACGCGAAAGTCATCTCAGATCAACTTCACAAGGGGGTCATCGAACCCGTCTATGGTTCACAAGATGGTCTGCAAGAACACATCTTACCTCACCAACCTGTCCTCACACCTGGCAGATCGACAACATGTCGAATAGTGTATGATGGTTCTGCAGGCAAGCCAAGTCTCAATAATTGCTTATTTCGAGGCCCAGTTCTCACACCCCTGGCGCTCGGATTAATGCTTCGCTTCAGAGCCGGAAAAGTGGTGTTATTAGCAGATATTGAAAAAGCATTTTTACAAATTGCTCTTCACCCAAAATCACGCGCCTTCACAAAATTTTACTGGCTGCGTGATGACACCATTCCGTCACATGAAGACAATATTCAAATGATGCAATTCACAAGGGTGCTGTTTGGCCTCACATGCAGTCCATCCATTTTGTCAACTGTCATCAAATATCACCTAGAAGAGGAATTAGCTCACATGCATCCCGCTGAAACCAATGAACGAATGAAACTGGAGCTGTTGCTCAACAGCATTTACGTTGATAATTTAGTTATCAGCGTAGATGATGACAAATATGCAATACAGCTCTATCGTTTAATTAAAGCTGTTTTTGCCAGAGCAAATTTCAACATGCGCGAATGGATGACAAATTCGCCTATGGTCTCGGAGAAAATCAAACCCGATGACCTCAACCCGAAAAAGTCACAATATATCAAAGTAATGGGTCTCGTTTACGATCACATTGAAGACACCATTGTGGTGCCAGCTCCCAAGAAAGATTTCACGCTCATTGTCACAGCCACTCGCCGCAATTTAAATAAATTGCTGGCTTCAACATACGATCCTATTGGCGTCACAGCACCCGCGTTATTTCGGTTGAAATTTCGTGTGTCACAAATAATTCAAAGGTGCAATATCACAACCTGGGATGAACTCATTGAAGACCCAGAGGCGGATGACTTACTGGACGATTTAAAACGACATCTTTCGTCCATAAGTCAAATCAAATTCCCGCGATCATTTCACTCTTTTGGCATCGATGTCAAAGCCGTCACAAGACCATTAGAATTACATGTGTTTTGCGATGCCTCAAAAGATGGATACGCCGTTTGCGCTTATTTGCGTCAAAAAGCGATTTCACCTGATGAATACGGCTATGAGGATGACCGATATTTTAGTGGTTTTCTCACAGCTCGCACAAAACTAGCCCCACTTCCGTCAAAACAAGGTCAACCCCTCACAATCACACGCTTGGAATTGCTAGGTGTCACAATTGGTGCACAGCTCATCGATTATTTACATCATGAACTCGTTGAGCTGGGTGGATGGAAAATTCACAGTAATTTCCTCTGGACCGATAGTACCGTTGTCATCGGCTGGCTGTATACAGCAAAGCCGCTGGCTACTTTTGTCAACAATCGGGTCACAAAAATCCACTCACTAATGTCAAAACATTGCATTCAAATTTGCAAGGTTGCTACAAAAGACAACCCAGCCGACATCGCGTCACGGGGTTGCACTTTTGATCAACTGATGATCGAAACAATGTGGTTCACCGGACCTACATTTTTAGCTGAACCTCTCACATCAACCATGCTTGACATTTCACAATATCAAGCGCAACCTGTCACCGAAGAGCTTGCGAAAGGCGACATTCACATCAGTCGACCTTTATATGCGGGAGCAGTAACTTCACAGCCCGTTTCACAGCCTGATTCACAGCCAGCTAATGCTCTTGCACAGCAAGTACCCATCAACTTGGACCCCAATTTGTCACAAAATGTCACTCCTCAAAATCCGTTTGTCGAAAGTCGACAACGTCACATCCCGTCAAATCCATTCGAAATCGACATTCGACGATTTTCAACACTGTCAAAATTGTTGCGTACTGTCGTATATCTGCTTCGTGTCAAAACATATTGGCTAAATCGCTCCATGCACAAAGCTGCAAAGCGCGAAAGCGAATATTTATCAAAACCCATCACACAAGCTGATTTGAACGAAGCATTTCGACATGTATTGCGCATTTCACAGGCAGAGGAATGTGCCAGTTGCATTTCACAAGCGCAACTTGGCAAACACCACATGCTCAAATGGGACGCGTGGAATAATTTATTATATTGTGTCACGCGTGTGTCTCACAAAGAACATCGAAACCCTTCGTTGTTTTACTACCTGCCAAAGACAGGGTGGTTAACAACGCTAGTGGTTACTCATTTTCATGAGCTTGCTGGTCACAGTGGCATGCTTCACACTTTAGCAGATTTACGCGAACACTGCTGGTTGTCAAGTGCCAAGCAGGTAGTTGCAAAAATTTTGCGAAAATGTGTCACATGCCGCAAAGCGGAAGGAGGTCCATTCACATTACCTGATTTTCACACATTACCTGTCACTCGAACTCAATCACAAATCAAGCCATTTCAACATATTGGCATTGATTATATGGGACCGTTAGTTTATTCACAGAACGGAACCCGTCACAGTCAACACATTTTGTTGCTAACATGCTTCAGTACACGCGCCATCCATTTAGAGTCAACCAATAGTGTCTCGACAGCCGACACTATTATGGCTCTAAATCGTTTTATTTCACGTCGAGGCATGCCGGACACAATTTGGTCCGACAATGTTCCAGCATTCAAAAATTGTGTCAAAAAGCTACCGGACGTAAAATGGCATTTTATCACAGCCAATAGTCCTTGGCAGGGCGGCGTGTATGAACGCATGGTAGGTTTAGTCAAACGCTTGCTCAAAAAAGCATGCAGACGACGTTGTCTCACATGGCATGAATTTCTCACAGTCATGCTTGACGTCGAATTCTCCGTCAATACGCGACCATTGTCATACCTGTCAAACACAGACATTGGTGCAGCGATACTGCGCCCAATACATTTTCTTTGGGGCACCCCACCACCATGTTACATGGATGAAAAACGTGAGTTGGAACTCGATTCCACCACGATTGAACCCATGCGAAAAATTCCAAAAGAGGAATGGGAAAGAATGACGGATGGATCTTTCAACCTCACACCCTCACAAATCGAAAAAACCTACACACTCACACCCCCACGTGTCAATGACGTCAACTGCATCGACGAAATTGCACTCAATTCTGTGCCTGAAAAGGACAGAGATGACATCACATTACTTTGGGACCAAATTCGTCACAATCGGGAAGTGCTTTGGTACGAGTGGTCACGTCAATACATTGACCTACTCAAAGATCGAGCAAAAAATCAACGCTTGAAAAGAGGCACAATCAACGAAGCTCCCAAACGTGGCCAAGTGGTGTTAATCACAGACGATAAACAACCACGCGGCATGTGGCAAATGGGCCGTGTTCACGAAATACACGTGTCAAGCGATGGCAAAATACGTGCAGTCACAGTATTGTCAAGTAACGGTCGTCGCACACGTAGATCTCCATCTAACCTAGTACCTCTTGAAATCGACACAGAGGACGGTGTTGAATATAAAATCGACACTGAGGTAAAGGATGATGATAATTCACAGCCTTCACCTGATAAGGGTGATGATTCACAAACTGATAAATCACATCAACAATCACAATCTTCACAGCAAGATGCAAGACGCGCAAACCCACGTCGAACATGTCGCTACACTGGCACATATTCGTTCTGGGGAAACGTGTCGCATTTAATGGCGCTTTCGTTGCTAATACAATCAAAATTAGCCAACGCGCTCACATGGACAGATCAATATCACAAAACGTTTAATCTGTGCCATAAAACACGCACTGGGCACGCAATACAACTTCCGGAAAAAGTAACATGTCACTTTCCTCAAGTCACAGCCATAGAGGATATTGTGGTATCCATATGGACGTTGCGTGTTCAGCCGCAAACGACACCAATTTATAGATGCTTTCAACAAGAGCATACTATAGTCACGTATATGAGTCTGGTGGGCGGAAAAGCTATGCTGCCACCAGAAATCATTAAAAATCACAGAGTCACAACCTACGATTGCATGATCGCCTACCAAAATAAAACTTGGAAAGGCGAACCCTTAATAAAAATCGGTCATGCATTGTGGAGTACTAACAAATCACTTCACATCGATTATTGTTACTTTTGTCACAATCTGAGTAACACAGTAATGAACTTTCACATAGATGAAGGTGTGGTCGCAAGTCTTGACGGAAAGAAAATAGTTTCCGAAATTCAAGATCTGTCACATTGCAACCCACAAGCCGGCTATTGTTATGACAGCGACAATGGCGTCTCTTTATGGAATGCTACCGCATTCAACAAGCAGTGTGCATTCCAAGAGATTGGTCAATTTGATGCGCAATATTCACAAAATCATTACATAGTGGAAAAATTGCAAGCTGCATTTTCTGTCACATGGAGATCACAACAATTCCCAAATAATGCAGAATGCGTGCCAAAAGACGCAAAATATATTGACCAGGGCTCGGCATTCATTCAATTTCTTCGATATCAACTCAAGAAATTGAAAAAGCCTCCAACCGAAAAAGCTCCTCTTCATTTCAAACTCGCACCAAATCTTGATGTTGGTGTGTTTCACTTGCTCACAGCCCGTCAACAATACGAAGTTGACAAAATTGCACATCTAGAACAAAAACAATTTGGATCTATCTGGCAACAATTATGTCACATCCGTCAGACCCAACTAGATATAATTCATGCAATTGTCACATTCAATCCCACACTTGGCTTACGAGCATTGCTAGGACGTCAAAATCTCTATGCTGAATGGCATGGAGATATATTAATGTTCTGGGATTGTAAACCAGTCACAGCAGAAATTATTTATTTTCAACATGAATATAACAATACATGTTATAAATTTCTGCCGGTCAAGGTCACAAATCACCCACATATTATGTTCGTTGCTCCCGGCACCAATGATCTGATCACACATTCACCAATAGATCATTGTCTCATGAAAGATCACAAATATTATCAATTAAATGATAATTCATGGGCCAACGAAAATGGACCAACGAATTTACACGTCACAAAACTCCCAATCGAATTAATTTGGGCTGGCTCGTGGAAACCATTCACACTAAATGTTTCCGGGTCACCAGGTGTAAGCATGACTGATATTGCATTCAGTATCATGGCTGCACATCATCACTTTCAAAATTTGCAACGACTCGAACAACAAGTCACACGTTCAATCGATTATATTGCAACAAAATCCAACGATCCTAAAGCAGTGCAAGCATATATTGCAGGCATTGGCCAAGGGGTTGGTGCATATTTTGAAGGTGTAGGAAAAGAATTGGGTCACATCATTCACGGTAGTGTCACAGGTGGTGCGTCAGCATTAGATACGTTACTTACTGGGCCACTTCAAACAGCTGTGAACATCATACTCATTATTATCACAATTGCTTGTATTGGGTATATTGGTTATGTTTACATGCAGTGGCGGCTCGTAACCGGCAGGGGTATGCTGCCAGACATCAAGGGCTTTTTCCGAAGAAAGGGCAGAAGGGACAGAAGCCCAAACAACAGGGGCCCCCGCCCGTTCAACAAGGAAAAATCGGTAAGCGACGGCGACGCAACCGCCAGAAGAAACCGGCAAGCGGTTTCAACAAACCCGCTTTGTCAAACCAAATCGTCACACAATCGTCACAATCATCAAGTTCGTCACAGTTACCTTCAAAGTTTGTCACACCCCTCAAACGAGTTTCTCCATTCAAACGGCTTTCAGGACGCACGGTACAGCCTAGATCGGATCCCCCGATCGGTTATAGTACCGAACGCGCCGAAGAAATCGAAATGGAGACGGGGGCGCGCCGGGTCACAAAACCTGCACCCTCCTGCGAGTCACAACCGCAGAGCTCGTCACCAAACGCCAGATTCACAGTCACCGAGCCTGTCACAACGGAAGTCACAATGGAAGACGCGATCCCTGACCGCGAGCCCTTGCAAAAGCGACTCAAGAGATTCGCTGGAGTCGCAGGGCTCCCAGGTGAGCAGAAATTGTCACACAAAACATTTTCCTTTATACCCCAAACTTTTCACAAATTCAATAACATCAATCAAAAACTGGTCAAATCAAAAGTTAAACGATCTAAAAAGATCTGTGACCTTCCTCAGACAAACACCTTCACAGTCCGACATAGAGCTCGGAGAGATGGAAGAAAGTCACGATCAAGAACTAGATCCCCCACCGTACCATTTGACCAATTCAACTCAATCACTTCACAGTGTACGACCTCATTCACAACCTCCCATGTCCCCTTGCTATCAAGCCAACCGCTTGCAGCATCGGAGCAATGGCAGCCCACCGAGCCGTTGAGGGCGATCGTCGACGAGACCGATGCGCTCCGACAAGCCTTCGAGAGGCTCGCCGAGGAATCTGAGAAGCTCCCCAACTGGCCGGGACGACCAGCGGGGGCCCCAGAAGACCAGGCGCCCGGACACGGGGAAGGCAGCCAACCTGAGGAGGATGCCGTCGAACCCATGGACGAGCATCATGAGGAGGGCCGGGAAAATGCCGGCGTCGAAGACGCCGACGATCTGCTACCACAGGAGTGATGAGAGTATCACAGGCGTTTGATTTTGATTATGTTTCACATCAATTTGCCGAGATTGGCTGAGATAAAATTAAATTAAATTTAATTTTTATTCTAGTTTCGGGAGTGTGTAACATTATCGTAAAATGTAAAAACCTATAATATTTAAGTTAACTTTCTTATGTTCTCTTTTATATTCAATAATTCAACTCGTCAAGATTTCATTCATATTTACATTCCCATTTTAACATCTTCACCTTCACCAATTAATATCTCAAGCGATGTTGTTTACAACGTGCGCTTCACATCGTTCACATATTTAGATCTTAGTCATTGCTCACATTCCGCCACATTTCCTTGACAAGCAGCACGCAAATACGCCGTCATGTTTATGTTAAGCGGCGGGCCCGCCCCGAGCGGGGCGCCGGGCCCGCGCGCCATTTCAAATGCTGTCTGGCTTGTCTCACATTTTCACTATCTTGCCAGTAAAGCTCGCTTTTCATCGGAGAAGCGAGCGGGCAAGGATTGAACTTTCACAATTGGAAATGTTGGGTAAAAATCGGAGATTAGAGCCGACCGATTGGCGCCAAACCAATCGCCATCGGTCTGGCCCTTAAAAGCCGATTTCACAGCTACAATCGGCAGTGTTTGCAACCTCGTCAACTTCACACGAATCTCTTCCTAGGATCTAAATAAGCGCCGTAGTCACTTTATTAAGTCGCTTGTTTTTGGTGCTAAGTTTAACGCTTGGTGCTCTAAGTCACCTCAGTGCTTTATTTCACACCAGCGCTGTTTGAGGTGCTTTATTTCACAACCGCGCCACTTAATTCTCGCCTTTTGTCGTAATTAAGTGCCCTCTTAAATTGCCTTATTTCTCCGGTAATTAGAGCTTCTTTTACGTTTTATTTAAGTAATTAATTTAGTTGTAAATTAATTCCTTTGTTTACGTATATTTTTATATATATTTTATTTACATTTAATTCTTTGTATTTAATCGCCTAAATAAAAACGTTCGTCAAAACCTTTGGTAAACAATCTAAATTAGCTTCACACTAACTCACGTCAATTCACTTCAACTCAACTAATCACATTTGATAAAATAACGGAACGTCAACTAGAGACGACGCTTCACGTCAACTTTCACTTGTTCACATTTGTCCTCTTCCTCGGTTAGGAATAGGAGCTGGTTCACAAGTCACTTCAACAAGTTCCGTAATATTTTACACCCCTGCGAGTCACAAACGCAGGGCTCGTCACCAAACGCCAGATTCACAGTCACAGAGCCCATCACAATGGAGGTCACAATGGAAGACGCGAGCCCTTGCAAAAGCGACTCAAGAGATTCGCTGGAGTCGCAGGGCTCCCAGGTGAGCAGCAATCGTCAAACCAATCATTTCCCTCTATACCCCAAACTTTTCACAAACTCAATAACATCAATCAAAAACTGGTCAAATCAAAAATTAAACGATCTAAAAAGATCCGTGACTTTCCTCAGACAAACCCCTTCACAGTCCGACATAGAGCTCGGAGAGATGGAAGAAAATCACATTCAAGATCTAGATCCCCCTCCGTACCATTTGACCAATTCAACTCAATCACTTCACAATGTTCAACCTCATTCACAACCTCCCACGTCCCCTTGCTACCAAGCAAACCGCTTGCAGCAACGGAACAATGGCAGCCCGCCGAGCCGTCAAAGACGAGCGTCGACGAGACCGACACGCTCCGACAAGCCCTCGAGCAGCTCGTCGAGGAATCTGAGAAGCTCCCCAACTGGCCACGACGACCGGGAGGGGCCCCAGAAGACCAGGCGCCCGGGCACGGGGAAGGCCGCCAGCCTGAGGAGGATGCCGTCGTACCCATGGACGAGCATCATGAGGAGGGCCGGGAAAATGCCGGCGCTGAAGACGCCGACGATCTGCTACCACAGGAGTGATGAAAGTGTCACAGGTGTTTGATTTTGATTTTCACATCAATTGCCGAGATTGGCTGAGATAAAATTAAATTAGATTTAATTTTTATTCTAGTTTCGGCAGTGTGTAACATTATCGTAAAATGTAAAACTTTCAATATTTAAGTTGACGTTCTTATGTTTGCTTTTATATTTAGTTAATTCAATTTATCAAGATTCCATTTCAATTCACATTCCACCATTTTAACATCTCAATATTCACCATTTAATATCTCAAGCGATCATGTTTACAATGTGCCCTTTACGTTGCTCACATATTTAGATCTTAGTCATTGCTCACATTCTGCCACATTTCCTTGACAAGCGGCACGCAAATACGCCGACATGTTTATGTTAAGCGGCGGGCTCGCCCCAAGCGAGGGGCCGGGCCCGCGCGCCATTTCAAATGCTGTCTGGCTTGTCTCACATTTTCACTATCTTGCCAGTTTAGCTCGCTTTTCATCGGAGAAGCGAGCGGGCAAGAGTTGATATTTCACAATTGGAAATGTTGGGTAAAAATCGGAGATTAGAGCCGACCGATTGGCACCAAGCCAGTCGCCTTCGGTCTGGCCCTTAAAAGCCGATCTCACAGCTTAAATCGGCAGTGTTTGCAACCTCGTCAACTTCACACAAATCTCTTCCTAGGATCTAAATAAGCGCCGTTGTCACTTTTAATAGGTTGCTTAATTTTGGTGCTAAGTTTTAACTCTTGGTGCTTTAAATCACCTTAGTGCTTTATTCACACCCGCGCTATTTAAGGTGCTTTGTTCACAACCGAGCCACTTAATTATCGCCTTTTGTCATAATTAAGTGCCTTCTTTAATTGCCTTATTTCTACGGTAATTTAAGCTTTATTTACGTTTCATTTTTAAGTAAAGTAATTTAGTTGTAAATTAATTCCTTTATTTACGCATATTTTATTTACACTTATTTCTTTGTATTTAATTGTCTAAATAAAAACGTTCGTCAAAACCTTTTGGAAACAATCTAAATTAACTTCACACTAACTCACGTCAATTCACTTCAACTCAACTAATCACATTTGATAAAATAACGGAACGTCAACTAAGAGACGACGCTTCACGTCAAACGTCATACGTTCACATTCGTCCTCTTCCTTGGTTAGGAATAGGAGCTTGTTCACAAGTCAACTCAACAAGTTCCGTATTATTTTACAATAACATAAGTGAACTTTTTTCACTTCACTCATGTGAAAATCACTTGAAAATGTATCAAGTGAAAAAAACAGTGAAAAATAGCCATTTTTCACTGTTTTTCACTTGACACATTTTCAAGTGATTTTCAGATATGAGTGAAGTGAAAAAAGTTCACTAATGTCATTGCGCAGCGTTTTTCACTTCACTTATATCTGAATACCACTTAAAAAAGTGTCAAGTGAAAAAAAACGGGCAGATGTGCGTATCAGTGCACCCCAACCAGTTAACCAGTTAATTACATATTGAACTTGTAAAATACTTTAAAATTCATAAAATAAATTTTTATTAGACCGCGTTTACCCGGATTTTTTTGTGACGACTCGACAACATTAAAAAGTCCAATAAGTTGAGTAAAAAGATTCCATATTCATGAGAAGAAGTGGTCAACTACACATTCTCCTTAGGCGAATATGCATGTCAAATTGCAGAATCGTGCTTGAAGTTCAGGTGTTATAGACGTTTGGAAACATTTTGCTGTTGTCGGAAGCTGTCGGGAGACTGTCCGACAGCTTCCGACAACGGCAAAATGTATCCAAACGTCTATAACACCTGAACTTCAAGCACGATTCTGCAATTTGACATGCATTTCGCCTAGGGAGAATGTATAGTTGACCACTTCTTCTCATGAATATGGAATCTTTTTACTCAACTTTGTGGACTTTTTTATGTTGTCGAGTCGTCACAAAAAATCCGTGTAAACGCGGCCTTATGTATTTATGAACATAATCTCTAATTCACTTTATAAATACTTGACATTTTACAATTAAAATGGCATACTGCTCAGAAATTTGTGCACACGTTCGCGAAAAAATGTACGCATCCGCAGAAAAACGAACGCGTCCACATATTCGCGAACACGTGCGCAGTAAAATGCACGCGTACACTTTAGTTGACTCGAACAGTTCCACACAAAATGTTTACCTCCAGTTGACACAAATTTTTTGCGCACGTTTTCAACTAAAATGTCACAGCGTCAACTCACTAAATTCGCAGTTGACTCTGAGTTGACATTATCGATACCTAAAAACCAATGTCAATTAGCGTGTGGGGGCCCATTTCCACAACCCTTCATGTCAAAGGTGATGCAATCAGTAATCAGAAAAAAGTTGTCACATACAACTTTAATTATCACTTGGCAAGGCACGGAACTGTCTCCAGGTACCTGTTCCAGACCGTGTAAAGTGTAAAAGACCCTGTAAAAATGTCAGGTGTCATGTAAATGATCCTGTAAAATGTCAGGTGTCATGTAAAAGACCCTGTAAAGTGTCATGTGTATCCAAATCTTAGTGTATCGTATTCAAATCTTGTGTTTTGTGTCCAAATCTTACTTTTGGACATAAGATTTGGACATGACGGTTTACAGGGTATTTTCCAGTTTACAGGATCTCGGACTACCTCCAACCATTTAACCTAAACACACACACACCCTCCCACAGCTTCTCCTAGTCGTAATGATCTGCTGCCTGTGGTCATCCGCGCGCATGCTGGCCGACTTGTTCCGCGAGACGTCGCACGCGCTGCGCCAGATGCCGCTGCTGCTCGTGCAGCCCGTGTTCAGCAGCCTCTTGCTGCTCGTCGTGTTCTGCTATTGGGTGGTTATTGCCGCGTCGTTGTCTACTACTGGTCGGTTGGGTTTTGAGTCGCCAGATTTGCTAGCTTAGCTCTCTCAACTGGTGGTAGATGGCTTTACAATGGGTGGAGCTGAGGGCGTATTTATATGAGAAATACTAAATTTGCATGGATAATTCCCCTGGGGGATTATTATTTCGACAGGCTTTTTTGGAGGGGCACTATTCAATGGGAAATCATTATTTCGTAAAAATTTCCAAGAATGTTTCTTTCAAGTCATTTCGCGACGTATGCTTTATTCACAGTATAACATGCCATTTTTGTTCAAATTGACAAAACAACTTGATCATATATTTTGGGGGAATTGTTTTACACTGGCCCGACAGAGGGAGTTATTCAACGGGGGGTTCTTCAAGCAAATACGGTGTTAAGCTTTTCGTCTATGTATAGTTCTTAAGCTGAGAAAATTCGCTGATATTGTGTTTGGGGTATAAGCACATTGCAGCGCTGCATGCTAGCCTATTGCAAACTTATGCTACACTGAGATGTCGCTTTATACGCATGCGCACTTCTTTACCCTATCGTTTTTCACAAAAATTTCTACCAGTTCATCTCTCATAAAATCTCTGAATCTCAAACCCAACAGACTTCGGCGAAACCTCCCGTCCCACCAGCTCATTTGGCACGATTCCAATAAATTTCCTTTTGGTGAGTTATGACCAGCCATCGTGGGTGAAATATCTATGGTGGGCTCATACAATCGGCTGTCTGTGGCTATCTGAGGCGGTGATCGCTGGTGAACAAATGGTTGTTGCAGGCGCCACTGCGACGTGGTATTTTGCGAGGTTGGTGGATACCTAGTATACTCGGCAGACACGATACTCTACAAACAGATAGGAGTTATGTCTTCGGCTGGCAGACGGCCAGCTGAGAACTTATGGAAGACGTGCTGACGACGAAGTGATGACCATCAAGACGAGGTGATGGCGAGAGATGGTGATGGCGAGAGATGGTGATGGCGACGAAAGTGATGACTTCATGATGGAGTGTTTCCTCCGGAAAAATGTACGGCATAATGTCATCCGAGTATAGGTTTGATTTTTTATCGATACCTAGATTGGAATGCGCTGTCGTGATTAGGGTTGGGAAAAAAATCATTTTTGGGTTGGTGGGTTTAGTATTTATACGGACTTTTTCAAGGTTGATAAAAAAGGAGAAAAATCGCTAAAATAGTGAAGAATGATTAAAAATGGCTACAAGAACATATTTACATTAATGATAATGATTTTGAAATCTGGTTATGAAGGTTATAAACTAGATGAAATAGGCCCAACCCCCCCCCCCCCCATACTGAACCCCTTCTCTGAACCGAAAATTTCTGTTCATTTCAGAAAGGGCAGCGGCGGCAGCGTGACCTACCCGGTGTGCATCGCTTACAAGCACATGTTCATCAGCCATTTGGGCTCGCTGGCCTTCGGTGCAGCCATTATCACTATCGTGCGCTTGCCAAGGTTGATACTTATGTGGCTGGCGGCCAGGTGCGCGATTTTGTTACATTTTTATTGATGATTAACCTGATGAAAGGCGCTATTTTAACGAAGTTCAACCGGGTTTAGCGCTTGTCATTAGATCAACTGGTTAACTGATTTGTGCCATGTAGTGCATCGTGCCATTATATGGGTGGCAGATGGAACGGCATTGCGGTAAACTGTACGGTACGGTACGTTAAATGTTTTATTTTGCGGTAAACAGTACGGTACGGTAAATTTCTGAATTTGCGGTAAATGGTACGGTACGGTAAGTTTTACGAAAATGTGGTCGGTACGGTACGATAAATTCTGCCACCCTACCGGTGGTGCCGTAGCCATGTGGCGCCATTTTCGCTCGTAATCATTAGTACCTCGAGCCTTTTTCACACTGGCGCCATTTTCTCGCACTTCAATTTACTTGATCGCAGGTTAAAGGCTACCGAGAATTACTTACTGATGAAAATCGCAGCGGCGTGCAGTTGCCTGTTGTATTGCGTGGAACGTTGTCTCAGATACATCAATCACAATGCCTACACTATAATAAGTTGGTGGCCACTTCTCGTTTCTAAAAGTGTCTCATATATTTATAATTTAAAGTAACTTTTTAACTCGCAGTGGTGGAAGGGGTCAGCTTTTGTCCTGCAGCCAAACAAGTTGGTTTAATACTTTAAAAATACTGTATACTTTCTGAAAATAGACTTAACGCCTGACGAAGCGCATCGGTGCTAGAGAACTCGAGTGTTTCCAATATGGTTTTGAACATTCGATTTGATACTACAAGATAAGGGGCGTGGGTCGGTGCCCAAGTAAAACCGGTGCCCAAGTACGCCCGGTGCCTAAGTATAAAGACCGGTGCCCAAGTACGCCCGGTGCCCACGTAAAGTGCCCGCACTTGTGCACTTTACTTGTGCACCGGTGGCTGTTTACTTGGGCAACACTTCGGCAACACTTGTACATTACTTGGGGACGGTTGCGTCGGGCCGGGGTGGGCCGGGTTTACTTGAATTGGAATTGGGGTATTTTCTGATTTCTGTTTTCTGGGGAATTGGAAGTTTCATGAAATATCATGAAAAGTGTCAAAAGTCATGGAAAATGCCATGCAAAATGGCAACTGAATTGCCGTCTTGCAGGGCATTTCTCATAACTTTTAACACTTTTCATGACATTTGACATTTTACAGGGTCTGCGAAGTTGAATTGAAGTTGAATTTCCTCGAAATAACCCCTGGTGTCAGTCGTAAATCCTATAAAATGTCAAGTGTCATGAAAATGCCATGCAAAATGGCAACAGAATTTCTGAACTGCGTGTTTCGGGGTAAATATGTTGTATGAGAATAGCAATGCTGGGCGGATATGTGATCTGCACCGCTACCATACGCTATCGCCCCCCTATCGCTCCCATACTTGTGCACCGGGCAGGGCGCTTGCACCTGCCCGGTGCCCAAGTAAAGAGCCGCCCGGTGCCCAAGTACGGACACTTTACTTGGGCAACGGGCGTACTTGGGCACCGGAAATTATACTTGGGCGCCGGGCGTACTTGGGCACCGGTTTTACTTGCGCACCGCTCAGCGCCCAAGATAAGCACTGAATTTTTTTGTTTCAGCTACTCTTGTGTGAGCAGCAACATTTTATTATCTACAGAGCCCCTACTAGCTAGTTGACATCGCATATTCGTGTCAACTGACTATCGAAAAATGCATAAATAACACAAAAATTGAAGCATCACACTTAACGCAGACAAGAAAAATTAAGTGTCACGGTATTTAATTAACTATGCTCTATCGCAAGGAAAGTTGAAGTAACGTAATTAACCAAAATTTAGTTGACATGAATTCAGTTTAAATCCAGCTAGTGGGGGCCCATAGATACATGTTCACGATTATTGCAATATTTTCAAGGATTTCAATCGCTACCGCCGGCAGCGTTCGGTAATTTGATGCCGGCGTTGGGCCTGTGCCTGTCGGCATGTAAACCGTTTGGCATCTAGACAACGGATCAGGGGTTTCCAAGGTTTTGGCCCTCGCGAGGGCTTCATAGATAGCAAATCTGAAATAAATAGCTGAAAATTATATTGGGGGGTCGCTGGGGCTAAAATATATATGCTATATATGGCAAAATTGAGCATAATTTAGCGATTTTCTGTGAAAATCGGGAAAAATCAGGTATCAGGGGATTGTAGCCTCGGGATAGCTAGCTAGCGGAGCAGCCGCCTCCTCCATCTGACCCCCGAACGGGTCTAGATGCCAAACGGGTTAGATGCCGAGCAGGCCTACGCCGCCGATGGTCACACTCAATCCCCCCCCCCCGCAGGCGGTCTCAATCCTGGCGGCGGGCGCGGCCTACGTGGCGTCGATCAACAGCGTGGGCGGGCTGGTGCTGCTGCTGGCTAAGTGCGCCTGCACGGCCGTGGTGGGCGTGTTCGCTGCGCTCGTGTTCCGCGCCGACGACAACGTGCACTTCTACGCCGTGCCGCTGGTGCTCACCTGCGTGTTCGCCTACTTGGTTGCTAGGTGCTGCTTTTCGGTTTATGAGGTGGGTTGGGGTTTGGTGTTTTGTTTTGGGTTTTCACTGTTGTTTCTTGGTCGTTTCTTGATTCACGCTTGATCTTTTAGTTTTGATATTGGCGAGACACTGTCAATGGGGATATATTTCGACGAATTCGGTAGTATTGACCTTTTCGTGACCGATTTATCTGCCGATGTCTTTTTTCTGCGACAGAATTATTTTATAAGACAAAAATAGTTTAGCTACCGAAACAAGTGGTTCCTGGCTTCAAACAAACAGAATAGTGATTCAGTGAAGAATAGAAAAAGAAATTTAAAAAAAACATTTCTAGAAAAATCCTTTCTCAGATGGTCATGGACACGTTGTTCCTGTGCTTCGCCGAGGACAGGGCCACCGCGGTCGCCGACACAACCGATGGCAGCGACGAGCGAAATCTCGCCGCTGAGCCGCGTCTGGCTGACTTCATGCGACGGTCCCTGCGCGCTGAAGGGCGGGCGCCGCCGCCCGATTTGCACATGCAGAGAATGGATAGGGCGCTCGCCCTACCCAAGGAGGGCAGACCTGTACATGTGTAGGGTGGTGGTATCTATAGGCAGTGTGCGGAGACGAATTCGCGAGTTGACAAGTCGTGAGAAATGTTAACGTAATGCACTAGCGGTCAGAATAGTTAAGACTCTCCACCTTCGTCTCATAAGGGAAATTTGTTCAGGTGAGGTCCGACTGTGTTGCGTGCAAGTCACTCGTCAACCGCTCGGCTAAAATTGTTGATATTTGAATATAATGTAATTTTATGTCGAGGCTAACGTGAAAATCGATGGCATCTTTCTACGACTCCCCTGACCCAAGATATAGTGGGTCCGAAAAATGATAAATTTTTCTTAAAAATTTTGTGTGTCACCCAGAATTAACAAAATTTGCACGTCAATCACTCGTTCATTTGTCAATTGACTTTATAATGATCACAAATGATTGGAGAGTTCATTTTTGGAGAGTTCATGATTGGAGAGTTCAGTTCATGTTGAAAAACTGGGTCAAATCGGCATATGGAATTTATACATCTCTAATCTGATGTCAGAAATCGAATCTTCAGGTTATCCCGATCATTGTAAAAGTTTAATGATCCAAATCGGCCAAGAAATGGCCAAGTTATTAAGCTTCAAAACCAATCACCCAGATTGGCCAGATTTTTTAGATTTCATTGACCACCTTTCTATAGACCCCCCTTATCTAGCGACTGGTGGATTATTCAAGCACACAAATTTTTTTTTAGTTATAGTCCCGACCTGAAAACCCAACATACTCGAACAGCATCAAAATTGGGCCAGGGATAAGTAACTGGGAAGCAACAAAAATGTGGTGGACTCCCATTTCACTATGGTGAAAAGTCTAAACTGTTCTGACCGCTAGTGTATTTAAGTGAGAGTAAAGTTGTTGTGGGGAGTCAAGTTCAGTGCCAAGTAAAATTGTGACTAAGAAGTTTGTATGTGACTTGACTCGTCACATACAAAAAGTGTACTTGTCGCTTGATTTAACATTACATATTTTAACTCGATTACAACATTTCTCGTCGTTTGTCTACTTTCTGAATTGCCATAAAGTTGGGTACCTTCTGGCAGCTCTTTGGCTGTTGTTCTTGCTGTAAGGGTGTTACCCCACGAACACGCCAGCTATCTATCTATGCCGGAGACAAAATTTATGTCCACTATCACCTGAACCCCCCAATCGGCCAGCTATCTATCTACCTATGTGGATCAATTAGCCTATTTTCATTTTAAGCCTTATTGCCTATTTTCAATCATTTTTGGCTATATATGCGCTTACATGCCTATTTTTGGCGATCCTCCCCCCCCCCCCTATTTTTTCAGCTATCTACCTCTCCGGAGGAGCAATTTACTATTTACGTTAACCCCCGTGGGTCCAAATTTAATCAACCCCTGTTTTGTTGTCTAGCTTTTTATATGGGTGCATAGCTTTCACTTACTTATTGATGAAGCTTTCGTTCGCTTGTCATTGAATACATATCATAATCACGTGTTCATTAGTGTAGCGCTACGCTTCGTTTACTTTCTATAACATCTAATTCCGCTATACTTTCCTTTCCTAATTTCACTTATAACCTGGGAATTAACTCGCGAATGATGTTGTTCCTCGTTTTGAGCCAGTTTCACTGTACTTTAAAAGAGATTTGTCCGCACTGAATGCAGCCTTTAGAAATAGCGTTTCTTTTAATCATGATTCACACCGTACTAACACGCGCCTAACATATCACTACGCCTAGGTAAATACGCCCTATTCACTACTAGCGTTCCAAAAATCCCTGGAAATTTATATATTTTTTAAATATAAATTATCTTATATTTAGGTATACTCGGCGGACTGCAAATTATGCGCAGAATCTTACCATAATTTAATGAATGAAATCATGGGATAAATTTCCTAATTTGATCGGTTGGGCGCGCCAGCGCCATCCCTCGCTGCCGAGGGAGGGCGCAACCGACCCACCCATAATATGGTCAGACACACCAAAATGCGGAAATCGCAAAATTTAAATCGCAATAACTTCGGAACGCGACAAGCTACGGCAAAACCCATTATACCATTGAATAGCCCGTGTCGAAAAGTACCCCCATGCCAATTTTCAGATCAAATGGTTGAGTTGGGAGGAAGTTATTACACATTTTCTTTTCTAGGCAGTGTTGTTGTTGTTGTTGTTGTTCATCTTGTTCTCCCGACAATCTTCAAACTGCAATAACTTCCTTGAAACACGACCGATTTTCATGGTTGATGGCTCATATGAAAGAGCATATGATGCCATTTCTTATTTTCGGGAATTTTTTTCACAGGCTCCGCCCACTTTGGGACGGTATCTGTTTGAAATTTTCAAACCTCAATAAATTTAAAATTTGAATACAAATGCGGCAATAAAAAAAATTTGTTGATGTGCGCCATGACTAGAGCTTTCAAATGAGCCAATTTTTGGCAATTTTGGTAGAGATTTACAAAAGTTATTCAAGTTTGCTTATTTTGTGTAAAATGCGCAAACATGCCTGAACTACTGCTTGATGTGATACTGAGCATGTGACCTTGCATGGTGATTACTATCAGGTCATAAATGTCTAGTGGTTAATGTCAAGTCAAATGTCAAGTTATAAATGTCAAGTCAAATGTCAAGTGATAAATGTCAAGCAATAAATGTCAAGTGATAAATGTCAAGTGATAGATATCAAGTAATAAAAAATTAAGTGATAAAATATCAAGTCAAATATCAAGTGATAAATGTCAATTGGTAGATTTCAAGTGAAATGTCAAGTGATAAATGTCAAGCAATAAATGTCAGGCCAAATGTCAAGTGATAAATGTCAAGTGATAAAATATTAAGTGATAAAATATCAAGTCAAATATTAAGTGATAAATGTCAAGTGGTAGATTTCAAGTGAAATGTCAAGTGATAAATGTCAAGTGATAAATTTCAAGTGAAATGTCAAGTCAAATGTCAAGTGACAAATTTCAAGTCAAATGTCAAGTGAAAAATTTCAAGTGAAATGTCAAGTTTAATGTCAACTCATAAATGTCAAGTCAAATTTCAAGTCAAATTTCAAGTGATAAATGTCAAGTCAAATTTCAAGTGAGAAATGTCAAGTCAAATGTAAAGTTAAATGTCAAGTGATCAAATATCAAGTCAAATGTCAAGTTATAAATGTCAAGTCTAAAGTCAAGTCAAGTCAAATGTCAAGTGATAAATGTCAAGGTGAATATAAAGTGATAACTTTCAATTGAAATGTCAAGCCAAATGTCAAGTGATAAATTTCAAGTGAAATGTCAAGTGATAAATGTCAAGTGATAAATTTCAAGTGAAATGTCAAGTCAAATGTCAAGTGACAAATTTCAAGTCAAATGTCAAGTGAAAAATTTCAAGTGAAATGTCAAGTTGAATGTCAACTCATAAATGTCAAGTCAAATTTCAAGTCAAATTTCAAGTGATAAATGTCAAGTCAAATTTCAAGTGAGAAATGTCAAGTCAAATGTAAAGTTAAATGTCAAGTGATCAAATATCAAGTCAAATGTCAAGTTATAAATGTCAAGTCTAAAGTCAAGTCAAGTCAAATGTCAAGTGATAAATGTCAAGGTGAATATAAAGTGATAACTTTCAATTGAAATGTCAAGCCAAATGTCAAGTGATAAATTTCAAGTGAAATGTCAAGTAATAAATTTCAAGTGAAATGTCAAGTCAAATGTCAAGTTAAATGTCAAGCTTAATGTCAAGTGATAAATGTCATGTCAAATGTCAAGTTTAACGTCAAGTGATAAATTTCAAGTGAAATGTCAAGTTTTATGTCAAGTGATAAATGTCATGACAAATGTCAAGTAATAAATTTCAAGTCAAATATCTAGTTAAATGTCAAGCTTAATGTCAAGTGATAAATGTCATGTCAAATGTCAAGTAATATGTCAAGTATCAATTTTCAGGTGATACCTGTCAAGTTGTTTATGTCAAGTGAAAACTATCAGGTGAAAAAATGGCAAGCAGTTCATGTCAAGTCACAAATATCAAGTGATGCCATTCAGTCATAAATGTCAAGTGGTTTATGTCAAGTTATTGTCAAGTGGGTAATTTCAAGTCATAAATGTCAAGTGATAACTTTCAGGTTCTAAATGTCATGTTGAAAATCTTTTGAATCTTAGTATTTGGCTTCTTCTTGACTATAGATTGTATTGCTCAGTGCCACATTTGACATTTGCTTGATTTGCAATAACTTGTAAAATTTGGGCCTGTGGCCCTCAAAAAGAAGTATATCCCATAAAAAATGGCTAAAGCCAACAAAAAGTGGACGCTGCACCTAAACATGTGTATGCTTTTGAATGCACAAAAGTAATATATCATATACCATGCCATTTTCTTATCGAGCTATCAAAAGATGTATATCAAGGGAAATGTATACAAATGCTAATAATATAAGCTATCAGCGCAGCAAACTGCATCACAAGAAACAATTTCACCAAACTTTTGCATGGCAGCGTGAGCTTTTTGTATCTTTAATGATTGCAGCACTTTGACACAGCTCACACTGCCATGCAAAAGTTTGGTGAAATTGTTTCTTGTGATGCAGTTTGCTGCGCTGATAGCTTATATTATTAGCATTTGTATACATTTCCCTTGATATACATCTTTTGATAGCTCGATAAGAAAATGGCATGGTATATGATATATTACTTTTGTGCATTCAAAAGCATACACATGTTTAGGTGCAGCGTCCACTTTTTGTTGGCTGTAGCCATTTTTTATGGGATTATTGTATGGTCAAAACGAAATATTATGATGCAAAGCTGTATAATTTTTGGTTCATTATTCAGATGGTTTATGGTAGGTTTCCATACTAAGTGTGATGTCCACCTAGTATATTTATATTTTCTCCGGGGGTTTTTCAGATAGAATTTATTTTATATGAGAGATTAGCTGAGACTACATTGAATTATATTTTTCTGAAAAACACCGATTTTTGGAACGCTATTCACTACTCACTTATTCAGGTAGATGTTGCTCCAAACTGAGGTTGTCATTTGTAATTTTTTTACGGTGCCGCACTTTTGCAGCGTGCCTTTTGAATAGTATTTATAGTTGAAATTGATTTCTCATCTTTTTCACTGCCTTTTTCTATTCACCAGTAGGGGGAGTTCTTTTTTGCGTTAAGAAAGTTTTATATAATATCCAGTCTTGGTTTTCTCCTGTGTTTTTTTGCAGCTGAAACGCGGCCAGTATACATTGATTGGATTTTTTTTGTGTTTTTAACTGTTGTTTGAAAGGACGGAAAATTTTCTAAAACGATTTCGCCCATGCCATTTCCACGTTTTGACATTTGTGTGAGTGTAATTACCGCATTTGCTTGAATAATTCCCCTGGGGAATTATTTTTTGTCGGACTTTTTTCAGGGGGGAATTGTTTAATGGGAGGAATTATTTCTTCGTCAAAAATTTCAAGAACTTTTCTATTGACTCATGCCGTGAATATGCTTTATTACCACCATAACATACCATTTTTGTTCAAATTTGACACAAATTGATCATATGCCTTAAGGGGGAGTTAGGTATTCAAGGGAGTTTATTTTGCTCTCGTCTCATGGGGAATTATTCAAGCGAATACGGTGTGTAAATATTTAATACTCGTAACATAATTATAGATTTTTCAGTATTGGTACCTGCCTTGTGTTTAAATCTTTATAATTTTTAGTTTTAATGGTCTCACTGGGCTTCTAATGTACTTAGTGTAAATAATATTTACTGTTTTCAATAAAATTTATTAGGTTCTCATCTCGGCACTTGAGTGCACTCAGGTCATGAAGTGTTGATAAATTTGTACGCTTTATGTCACTTTCAACAGAAAAGGACTTTAGATAAAACATGGCAAAGTTTATTTTGAAAAACTCGATTTTCACGCGAGGTGTAAATATAAAAAAAATAAGGCAGCTAAACATCCAAAATTAGAAAGGTTTGTGGTAGTTGGTCGCATTTCGACCCGCACACGAATCACAAAAACTTCAAAACTTTTCCTGAACGCTTTGATCGGTGATTATTACATACAAAAAGGCACTACACCACTTGACCGTCCGTCAACTGAAGCGGGCGGTCAACTGAAAGATGTGTTTGACACGCGTTTTAATAAACTTAATGAACTTAATGAATACTTTCCTTCCCAGTGGCTGACAGAGGGCAAGTTATAAATACATGTCTGCAGCCTATATATAAACTCGTTCGAAAAAAATTTTCAGTAAACAGTTAACGCATTTCCTCGTATTATTCCCCCTTGAATTGACACCTGAATAGAGTATAAAGAGAAACTGGAGTAAAGAGTATCAATGGAAAAACTGGAGTTATGACTGCCTATAGAGTCCAGTCCTAACATCTGTTATCGTTCAGTTTTTCTACATCTGAGCATGTCCAATTTCATAAAATTTTAGACCTCCCTTGAATTAACCCCCCCCCCCTCGAAATTTGCTGGCGAAATTGTAAACCAGCTTTCGAGAATATTTCGAGGAAATACGTTGTTTCAGTTGACCAAAAGCCAACCGGTGTGCGTAACCACGATATCACATGCGTAAATATGTTTTGATATAAAATCCTGCTTCACCTGAATTGAAATCCACGCTGGCAACGATCCAAAACCATCCTAATTACTCTTCACTTTCACCTTGTCGCTCTTGTCATCATCGACCTTGCACATGAGCGCGAACACGACCGCGCTGGCCGTCCACGTGCTAAAGAGACTGATGCCCACCCAGTGGTTACTGGCCCAATGCTCGTGATAGGCGTGCTGCGACCTGGGGGCAGTCTCGGACCCTGTAAAATGCCCCGAAAAAGGTCAAACTTCATGGAAAGTGTCAAAAGTCACGTAATATGCCCTGCAAAATGGCAACCCGGTTGCCATATCGCAGGGCATTTTCCATGACTTTTGACACTATTCATGACACTTGACACTTTACAGGGCACTTCACAACATCCAGAACTGTCACCATAGCTGCGCGGAGAATATACCCAGGCACATGACCGCCCGCTGTACGATGTACAGGCGGCGGTCGGCGGCCGACCGGAAGTAGTGCATCTGCGCCGACGCGACGCTGCTGGCGAGGAACCAGCAGCCCATGAGCCGGCCCAGGTACACGTGCTCCAGGCCCAGCGGCACGTTCACTTGACGCTTTAGGATCCAGTCGGGGAAGATTAGCCAGCCTGGGGGGGGGGGGTTGGCTTGTCTGTTCGTTGTGTGGTGTTTTTTTGGTGCGCACGCGCATGCATGCCATTGAAGCTGCCTATATTCCCTGATTTACCTATTCTATTTCATATGTCACGTTGGTGGATGTAAGCTACACTATATCCTCCAATAAGTCCCCGGGGGAGTTTTTTTTTAGAAGGACTTGATTCGAGTATTTACAGTCCTTTATAGATATCAATGTAACAGCGATTCATGGCATATTAGACGAACACGTGGTTTTTAAACTCTCGCACTCTTACAAAATGCCCAATCACCCCAACACCCAAAAACCCACCCAATCCAATAATCTTCGCCGCCATACTATCCAAGTTGAGCAGCAGCGTGGCCAGCTTGCTGTGCTTCGCCATGGCCGCGCCCATCTCCATGCGAGTGTGCCACAGGCCGATCGTGTGCAGCACGATGAGGTTGGCGCAGATGAACGTGGTCAAGACGGCCGTGTCGGCCAGGAAGATGGCGTTGCCGCCGTTCACGTGCAGCTGTGATCGGGAATGGGTGTTGGGGAACGTGGGCGAATATTTACTGTATAGAAATACTTGAATAAGACCCCCTTGAATAACTCCCCCTCCAAAAATTCTGATAAAATGATAACTCCCCTGGTGTCTTATTCGAGGAAATACGGTATGTGCACCAATGTGGATAGCGGTGGTCGAAATGCATAGAAAAAGCCAAGGCCACATTTCGGAAGACTTTCATCACTACAACTAGCTTTCAACCACAAGCGCCCCACTCACTCGCATGTGCAACGTGATCATGACGAGCGCGGCGGCGAACACGAGTCTGGTCATGTGCATGGAGGTGCGCACCTCGGGCCGCCCCCTGCGCACGCCCGCCGCCAGCTCGGCTAGACCGGCGTGCACGAACTGGGCCCCGACGCAGCGGGCGATGTGCCACTGGACGCCGTCGCCCGCCGGCACCAGTGTAGAGTCCAGAACTTCGTGTGGGCGGATGAAAAAGTAGCTGCCCAGGGCCATGGATGATAGCCCGTCCACTATGAGGATCCAGCTCCAGGGGGCAGTCCCGGAGTCTGTGAAATGCTCTGTGAAATGGAAAATGTCATGCAAAGTGTCAAAAGTCATGTAAAATGCATTTTACCGGGCATTTTACATGACTTTTGACACTTTGCATGACATTTTACAGGGCATTTTAAAGGGTCTGGGACTGGCCACCAGCCGTCGTCCTTCGGCGACATTTTCGGCTAGTTTTCGGCCACCGGTCCCGTCGCTCGAGGATCGGATCGAATTCAATTGCCTGCGTCGCCGGTGCAAACAAACATAGAATGTTGTATTTAGTTGTTGTGCAAATAAATTTGCACGGCGCGAAGCAAAAAGGCTGCGCTCTGCGTGTTTGTTTTACGAATAAAACAGCGGATAATCGATAGAAATGAACGGAAGCGACAGTGCGGCGCCCCACGTTGTCACATGCATCCATCTGCCTGATCATAACCTGCACTCAGGCGTAATCTGCGCGTGCATATTGATTGGGCGGCCTAGGTATTTCCCAATGTATTTTCGCCGCGCGCATGTGGCCGTAAATACGTGATATTGGAAGTGGGAACTAGTGATGTTAAGGCACCGGGGCACCGGTGCCCCGGTGCTGGGCAGGGGTGCCCTGCCGGTGCCGGTGCCATTTTTTCAGAGTAGCGCCGGTGCGGTG
Organism: Sphaerolaimus hirsutus; assembly: GCA_964036195.1. Taxonomy (NCBI): domain Eukaryota; kingdom Metazoa; phylum Nematoda; class Chromadorea; order Monhysterida; family Sphaerolaimidae; genus Sphaerolaimus; species Sphaerolaimus hirsutus. The sequence goes on from OZ038457.1 coordinate 6,250,803, forward strand.
CGGTGCCATTTTTTTGCCGGTGCCAAAGGTGCTAGCACCAGGGCCAAAGTAAAAGGCACCGGGAAAGGCACCGGCGAAGGCTTCATGTGCTGTGCAATTTTGCCCATAGTAAATATGTGCTTATTCATATTTCAAAAAACAGCGATATATTTACCCAACCATTTTTTGGCTTTTTTTGTAAACATCCCATCAAATAAATATATCTAAACTCGGCGGACTTTATGGAAGTCAATGGTCTAAGGTATTTTTGTACGAGTGCGGTATAAACTAACGATAGGGTCACATGCGAATTTGGCCCACGTCCAAGTAGGCTTGCATTTCAGACAAATCAGCGCAGGTTTTATGTTTGTGTCACTGATTATGGCTGCGGAATGCAATAAATCAACCAGAAATAATCGCAAATGGCGGCCCACAGACTAGTTGACACATTTGCAATCATTTCCAGTTGCTTAATTGCAGTCCACAGCCTTGATGAGTGACACACGCGTAAATTCTGCATCTTTCACCTTGTTTGTATAATACGTAACCCGACGTGTGCCAAGTTTCACATACTGGATATCTATCACATTCTTACTTTTCCGTATGAATTCGTCAGCACTGTTTGAGTGAAATATCTAGCTTTCCGACTCTGTATATTGGTATCCGTACTTAATCCATTTATTTTTAACGTTTGAAAGTTTGATTGGTTTAAACAAACTGTGAATCGAATGGAATCCGCCGTTCAAATCCGAATTTGAGACATATCTTACTCATACATAAAAGAAGGATAGCTGACTCATTTTATGTCTGCCAAAATCCATTATACCCGATATGTGATCTGATGAGCGAATCTAAAATTTTGTTGAATTTTAAATTATTTTTATATTTTATATTTGTTTTACTTTTTTGTTCAAAATTTGTTGTCAGTTTATGACAGAGATAGTTCCGTTCTCTGTACAGCGACGACGATCAGTAGACAATAGTGGCTTTGGGCAATGTAGTGTATTAAATATGTTATCTTTCATTTGTAATCACTGTAATTGCTTCATAAAAGTGATCGCCACATCATTCTGATCATTTTAAGTGCACAACCATCAAAATCGGTGGAAAATTCATGGAAATACGCACTTCTGAAGGTGTCTCCACTGAGAAACTGCCCGATATTTACTTTGGAAATTCCAGCCGGGTGCGGTGCCTTTCGGTGCTAGCACCGACAACCCGCCGGTGCCCTTTGGTGCCGGTGCCATTTTTTCCGAATGGCACCAGTGCCGGTGCGGTGCCATTTTCTGGCCGGTGCCCCAGGGTGCCAGGTGCCCTTTTCATGCGTTGGTAAAGGTGCCGCTGCGGTGCGGTGCCATTTGTCCCGGTGCCTTTAACATCACTAGTGGGAACGCCGCGGCGGCAGTCCGCAGAGGGCGCGGCGCGGCACAAACAGCGCACTAGGCAAGGTCGCGCCGCATGAGCTCACCCCTCCATTTGCGCAGATCAAGGTGCCAAGAGAGTGCGTGCCCCTCCGACATTACAATGCGCCGGTGACACATTTGGCAATTCGATTTGGTGCTTGAGAGTGAGTTGGCGCCTGGCGCAGAGAAATTGGCAACTGATTTAATTTAAATGTTTTATTTTTACATTTTGGTGCGTATTCGTTAGTGCAAAAAATCGGCTGGCATTCGGCACTCGGTGATCAAGTCTTACATGGTAAAATAAAACTTGTGATCTAGTAGTAAATCATTTCGCAAGACCCGCTAGGCATTTTACATGGAAACACCCTGCATAGGTTAATGCGTGCATTTATCATCATATTATTTTACCAATTCACTGGTATAAAAAAAGTCTACCTACCTATTCGTGTTAAGGCGGAGATATAATATGTAAAACGTATTCAAGTCGACGTCATGAATGTATCCAGCGAAGTAAACAATTGAGCGACAAGTCGTGCTGGGGTATTTCTTGGGTTTACACTTTATACCTACATAAAAAATTCATGTCATTTTGAGATAGTGTGGGCAATATTAGGTATGAATGAAAAATATTATTGAAAAATGAAAAATACAAAAATAATTTAATTTTTTCATAAATTTAATTTATTTATTTAATTCAATGTTAATTCAATTTACCTATATAATTTTTCTTTAAATTTATTTGTTTTTAACAACTCCGCTGACTAGGTGGCACTTCGCCAGTCTCTATCTTTAACGAGTTTTAGTTGACGGAAATGCGCAATTTTTAACACCATTACCTACTAGTAGTTGACGATATTATGCATTTCTATAAACTGAAACATGTTCAAAACAAATATTTCAGTTGCATGGTCAACTAGTGTGCGCATGCAATTCTTGTAGGTATCTTAGCAAAATCAATTTTCGAACACTTGCCGGGCGTCATTTTCCAATCACGCCGCGGCACCATTATCATTTTTTTCGTTCTCCCATTACTGGATGCACAGCGGGGGACGTGACATTTCATTGCGCAGATTCATTTCACATTTTACGGGGTTCGAGTTATCCTTTATCGATAAAGTCTTACAACACCATGAGTATTGCACAATTGCATGCTCTAATAATATTATACCTCTGTGATTAAACGTTTCGGGGAGAAAAGCTCAAACTAGGGTGTCAAATTTCCGTTTCCGCTTTTCCGCAGGAAAATTTTTTGCCTTTCCGTTTTCCGGCCGATAATTTTTTTTACCTTTCCGTTTTCCGTTTTCCGTAAAGTTAAAAATTTTTACCTTTCCGTTTTCCGTAAAAAATTTTTTTGACACCCTAGCTCAAACACAATCTTGGTTGCAACCTTGAATCCCGACAATGTTGAGGATTAACTGGTTCGAAAAATGTGAATGTATAAAAGATATAAATATATCTGGTGCTAAATTTTTGTCTCAATCATTTCTGCACCCTTAAAGAAATTTAGGTATATTTTACCTACCGTATTACCTCGAATTATCCCCCCCTCGAATAAACCCTCCCTCAAAATGGGCTGGGGAAATAATAAACACCCCCTCGAAATACCCCCCCCCCCCTTCGGAATGCTGTACGTCACGTACGTAATAAATATGTTATGTATACAATGTACATGATGTATATTACTGCTAATTTGCATTGCAGCTACACATAGACTAGTTTGTGTAGCTAGGTAAAATATCTACGTTTTTATGTCCAAATATACCCAGTTTGGACACATTTATTAGCTGTTTTGGGTACGCAAATGCCCACTTTTTACTACGATCCCTACGAAAATTTCTGACGAACTAACAACCCCCCCTTGAATTAACCCCTCCTCAAATTTTGCTGGCGAAATAATAAACCCCCATGGGGGTATTTCGAGGTAATACGGTACATAAACACCAGCGTATGATCGCCAACTCCATAGAACCTTTTTCAAACTAGGTAAATGAACACAAATATTCCAACCTAGGTATATTCGTTTTTTACATTAACAACAGGGTTTAGAACATATTTGTGATCTTTTTGTCATTTATTTATTAGTATTTTTTCATTTTTATCACAAAGATGGAATGAACTTCTCTGGACTTTCTATTATTAGGCAAGTGTCAACAAAATTGTATGTACCTATTTAGTGCTGTGTTTTACAGCCATATTTTTGACAAGAATACTGTCATGGATGGTGAATATGCATCATTTTATTAGAGGGCAACATAGTGTGCTTTGGTTTGTGCACTGACACAAATACAAGCTGAAATGCAAATCCCAGCTGAGGTAAAATATCTCACCTACCTATATGCCACCACAATCTTATGCTTACCTAAATGCTCAATGCTTTATGCATATGCTTAAAACGCCACACAAATGTCAGAACTTGGAAGTATCTATAAAAAATAAATATGAACAATGCATTAACAGCATACTTCTGGGTAAAAAAGTCCATAAAATTTGAATGCACATATAACGGAAGTACCTAGCTAGTTGCCTCCACCCTCCTATCAAAGTGACATTACTTAACAGACACCACTTTTTTACCAATTGTCTGCTTCAGAATGAGCCGAGTACACTTGCCTGTCGCAATTGTAAAAGTCAGCCGGTCGGCAGACAAAACAGAAATAAAGTTGGGCGGCGCACTTGAGCGGGGGGTCTGGAAAATCGCTTGACGGCCGATTTGAAGTTACTGTTTTTTAACGTGGTTTCGGAATATTATTTTACCTACCTATTTACTTGTGCGCTTTTTTGGCGTGAGTAAAATACAAAAGAAAATTCATGAGCCAATTTTTGAGCGATGAGCGGATATACAGAAGCACATCATACAACGAATGTAACATTTACAATCTGTGTACAAGGATTCACAAGAATGAAAAACGAAATTATCTAGTCGCAAATCTCGATCTCGGGGAGGCCATAAATCATGTCATTGTGAGACCTATCTTTTATTCGGCCGCGCTGCCGCTGTATTGGCGCGCCGCGGCGCATAGGTGGAAACGAATCGATTATTCACGTTTCTATTCATGGCCGCGCCGCGCCATTATGTGTCCGTTTTTATGATTCGTTCAGCTAGCACTTCAGTTCGGAATTATACTCGACCGGTGCAAAACGATGTGGCCTCGGTGTTTGTTCGAGAGCCTACGCATTTCCCATACGGCGTATTGCACATGCAAATACGTTGCACAATTTTTCTCCTGTATTGCACAAACCTAACATTGCACATGAGTGCCGTCAGTTGCACATGGCAGAACAAAGATTGCACATATATGGCGAGTCTCAAGTGGCAAAAATTGCACATGGCACCAGTAAATTCCCTATAATGCAAAGTATGCAGCTGTGAAATCAAAGGGATTAGTGAGTATTGAGCTGAATGTGCAAACAGGTGCAAGTAAATGTATGTGATTGTGCCTACACACACTAGTTGACAACTGAAATTTCCCAAACTGATAAATCTGTTTTGAACACATTTGAGTTTACCATACTGACTGATTTTTGATCTCTGTCAACAGTATTACTCAATATTAGATTTTTATCTCTATCAACTTATTCATTGAAAAATGAGACTGAGTTTGACTCAAGCAATTAAAAAATCTATTTTCAATAATGGCAAACAAATCAGCCAGCTAAAAAATTATATTTTTAATCAACCCCAAATACAATGGTGACAGAAAGTGCCAATGGCCATAAATATGTGGATAATCTGTATACTTGACACTATTATGCAATTAAAGGCAGCTGTGTTTTTGCATAAACTTGCATTATTGTATATACTGTTGGCACACACTAGTTGACAACTGAAATTTCCCAAACTGATAAATCTGTTTTGAACACATTTGAGTTTACCATATTGACTGATTTTTGATCTCTGTCAACAGTATTACTCAATATTAGAGATTTTTCTCTATCAACTTATTCATTGAAAAATGAGACTGAGTTTGACTCAAGCAATTAAAAAATCTATTTTCAATAATGGCAAACAAATCAGCCAGTTAAAAAATTATATTTTTAATCAACCCCAAATACAGTATGTATGTCAATGTAATGTAATGTCAATGTAAAAAGTATGTCTAGGGCCATATATTTGCTGAAAATGGCTATTACTGGTTATCATTTGGAATAGATTCTAGTGATCTATTAAAATTCCCTTCAGAGAATTTTGAAGAAAAATGAGACAGTTTCATTCAAGCAATTAAAACAAATTGATTTTCAATATTGGCTAAATAATCAGCCAACTTAAATTCATAGATTTTTATCAACCCCAAATACAACAGTGACAGATAGTGCCAATGGCCAGTAATATTTGGATAATCTGTATACTTGTCACTATTGTGCAATGAAGGGCAGCTGTGTTTTTGCATTTACTTGCATTTTTGTAAATACTGTGAATTTGGACCCTTCACATCTGCACAAATTGCACATGGACACAGAAGATTGCACATGAGGGCTGTGCATACTTTGTGTTATGGCAAATGGATACCCATTTTGGCGTTGAATCTTTGCCCGCCATGGGGAATATTATGTCCCCATGTGCAACTTATTAATTACTGGAATGTGCGGCACTTATGGGAGGTTTATTACAAATGTGCAATACGCGGTTATGGGGAATCCGCCATTCCCCGTTTGTTCTGCAGCCGCGACCGCCCCCCCCCCTCATGTGCGTTTGTTGCGCCAAATTGAAAACGCCCCCCCCCCCATTTTTATTTGTTTGTATTTCTTTCTACTATTTATGTGTGTATTTAAGTAGTTATTCAGTTTGGGAGCGTTCTGTGAGTTTGGTGACTGAGGATCGAATTTTGCAAACTTTGTGAAATGCGGAGTGATTTTGGCATATGTTTTTGGCACTTTGTACAGTCGCCCACATTTTTCAAGTTGCAAATTTCAAGTCGTTCGCCACCGGACAAACCATTGTTTCACTTGACAATTCATACAATTCTTGTGTCACAAAAGGTGACAAAGCTCACGATAAAATACTCCAGAAATAATCCAACCTAACTTCCTTTCTAAGTGTCTGAGTAACGGCATGGCACCGTGTTCCCACTGATAAGATAAGCACTCACTGATTAGTGTGATATTCTATTCCAAATCCATCTACCTAATTACGCGTGCTGCTATATTTTTATCCATCTAAATCCACACCTAAACCAGTCGCTAATCACCTGCGTGCATACGCCGAGCATCAAAAAGCGCCGCATAAATGTGTATCAAATGCATTTTATTCCACCTGTACTGCCACACGATAGTAGCCAAATTGGGTGGGGGTAGAATTCACCTGCAACACTGCGCATGCAGAGCTGTCCCTCCCCCTAGATCAGGGGTTAGTCCCAATTAGAAACCAAGGCGCCCGGCGCACGAGTAGGCGGCGCCTTGTGAGAATCATTATATGCGCTGGGTCTGTGCCGGTGCGCATGTAAACTCGGTGCACATGTAGGCCAAATTTCCCGCATTTTTTCCATCACACTGATATTTTATAATTAAATTTGCCCTCGTACTGTCAATTCTCTACAAAATACACAGAATGGTGCCCGTCACTCTATATGTGTGTATATTTACATACATATCACCAAATAGTTCATGCCAATGACAATGGCATGACACCATTGGGCCTACACACACTAGTTTTCCGCGTGACTTTCATGGGAAAACTCAATTTAGTTTTCCCATTGTGCAGGCAACAGTCGCAAGAGGCCGCCATTTGCAATTTTTTTATGATGATCCCTTTGTGACACCCATTTGGGAAAACTGTGAAAAAATGGTGAAAGTTAAATGAGTTTTGCACCATAAAAAAATTGATTTCCGGAATGTTATTTATGTTGCATGTGATACACTATGTGAAACTGTATATATATGTACATTTTTGTGCTTCTAGTTACTTTTGTTCTTTTTTAAATAATTTTTGAAAATCATGAATATTATGATTTTTATAAAATCATTGGTTACTTTGTAATACTTGTAAATTTAGAGCCACGTACAGTTTTTTTCTCTCTTTTATTTGATACTAATCACACACTGTCATTACCACAGATTGAAAAATGATGGAATTTAACATGTATGACATAAAAAAATCAATAAAATTTTAATCACTTGGCAATCAGCTGCAATTTTTTCACACGAGGCACAGCATGTATTCAGTATATCGTCAAACAAAAGGTGATATATCTACACCATATAAAAACGAAATAATTTTTTTTTCAATTTCTATTACTAAAACATGTCCTAAAAATTGAATTTTTTACCCTGAGCGCTCATTAGACTTTTATAGAAAGACAAAAATATGCAGCAACAGATGAAATTCAAATGAAGCATTCATCATGAACTAAACTAATTTTATAGTTGAAAAGCTAAAAAATGAAGTTTTCCCATGCTGCACGCAGAAGCTGAAAACTGATTCTGACTTGTACTGAAATTTTCATTCAGCTTTTCAATTATTACCATATCATGTGACACACACATGAAGAACCAAAAGCAAGCAAATCAATCATCCAAAACTTTTCATCAAAAATCATAAAAATATATGAAAATTCAACAATTTTGCCAATCTATTCAGGGCACAATGGCCTCTGCAGTCTTCATCCACTCATCAAGTTTCTCTCTCAATGCTGTGTAGTCACGCAATTCACTCTCACGGCGTTGATCAGCACGTTGCATGTCATCCAGCCCCTCACAAGCATCCCTCCAGTCCAACTGCAGTATTTAGTATACATTAATTCAAATAGAAACATGCCAAAACAGTGATAAATTTCCACAAAGAAACAAACGGTGTGGTTGCAAAGCTTTTGTTCATCTGGCGCACGCAGCGGTGGTTTCTCATTCCCATCTGGTGGCAGTCACAAACTGTAAAATCACTGTGTAAAATGGCAAGTGTCATGGAAGGTGTCAAAACAAGGGTGTCGACTTTCCATTTTCCGCTTTCTGCAGGCAAATATTTTTTCCGTTTCTGCTTCCATTTTCCGGCTCACTTGTCTGCTTTTCAAAAAAAATTAATTTTCCAGCTCAAAAATGGTAAACATGCATGCAAGTTCTCAATTTTGTAATTTTTTTGTATTTCTAGCAAGATTTCTGCAAATTTTTTTATTTCTGGGTAAATTTCTGCAAATTTTTGCAGTTTCCAGCATAATTTCAGCAAATTTTTCCATTTTTGTTTTCTCTTTTCCGCCAAAAAGTTTTTGTTGACACCCTAAGTATCACTGAATAAAATCCTTTGAAGCTGTAGTAACGTGTGCCACTTTCTCAAATGTACAATTTTACAAAAAAACAACAAAAATATAATGTTAAAGTTCAGTTGAGTTTTCCTAACATGACGTTATTTGTTTCAAACTACTATTTCTTTACTGTCGCCATGGTTGTCACCATGAAAACCATGTGAAAACTCAAAAATTTGAAAAAATTATTACTCATTAAATACAAATCGTTAAGTGCCCATCTCTCTACACAAAATAGAGAAAAAAATTCTGCATAAGACCTCCAAATTTCACATCTCTGGTCCATTCATGTCTCGTTTAAAGATACTTTTTCAAAGTGGCCACCTGTGTGAAAACTCACTGATATGGCGACAAAAATGGCGACATTTTGACACCATTTTTGTCGCCATGGCGACAGTTTTCCTCAGTGGCTTGCATATTGTGAAAACTGCCGACACGTGTGGCGACATTTCTTGTCGCCACGTGTCGCCACATGTCGCCAGTTTTCACAAGGTGTATGCATACTGTTCACATAATGACTGACAAATGGGAAAACTGCTTGGTGCATTGTAAAAACTGCTATTTAGCCTAGTAATATTATTAAGGTGCACGCACATTGTGAAAACTGAAAATATTATTTTTCAAGTGTACAAATTGTATTATTTTTTATACAATGATGAATAGCAGTTTTCACTTTGTTTTCATTTTCAATACAGTCATTTATTTAATCTCATGCAATTTTTTGAACTTTGTGCAATACAATTGAGGCGTCCAATTCTAAAAGTCGACAAGTCCAAAATATGAAAAATTTTGAAAATCGCGTTAGGCCCGGAAACGTCATACTACTTGGGGCTACTTCCGCAGATTTTTCATCATTTTCCATAAATTTTTTGACCTCACATGCCCATATGGCATAGTGCCAAATTTGACATTTTTGGGGAAAAATGCAAAAAATTTGAGCAAGAAGTTGACGAGTCCAATTAGTTTTTGGCTAAAAGGCAAGAAGTCCATCCTCTTCATCCTTTTTTATGGGAAAAAATGCAAGAAATGTGATAAGTCCACTATGGGCACCAATTTCTAAAAGTCGACAAGTGCATAACTTTCCCATAAGGGAGGAGCAATGTGGGCAGGAACAAAAATGTTCTCGCATGCAAGAAGGTGACAAGTCCATTTCCCTCCCAAAAACAGTTTTGCTCTGACCGAATGGAATTTTTTGAACACCCCATTTTTCACATCTACATTGAGATTAGGGGCTGAAAATTTGACACTTTATTGTCAACATACGGAACTTAATGGAAAGCATGAGAGAGCCAAATTGGACACGCACCACGGGCCTCGAATTGGGTTTGAAACTTAAAATGCGATTTACTCAAAATCACATTTTGTGGACTTGTCAACTTTTAGAATTAGACGCCTCAATTGCGGTTATGAAAAGCTCAAGAAATATGGTCAAAATACTATAGTCATGTTTTTGTTTCTCATGTTTTTGTTGCCTTTTTTGTATTTCTGATGCACATGCATTCTTCCATTTAATTCACTGCATATTCTAAAAAAATGTTCCTGTGAGGGAATTGTATTGTGTGTAATATTTATTTTTCTCATGTGTAAAAAGTAAAATGAAAAACAAAAGTTGTGTACATGATATTTTTCTTAAAAATGTACAATGAAAAACAATAACAAATATCAAGCAAAGAAATGAAGTGAAAGAAATGTGTCACATGTAAAAAGAGGCAAAAAAGAAATATCAAGCATGAAAAATAAAGTAAATGAAAAGGAAATGTATCACATGTAAAGGGGCAAAAAATACTAAATATGTATATGATAATGCATGATTTCAGTAGTTTCACCGCTTAACCTGTGTTCATACGATATCACAGTTGTTCACATGGTCCTCCTCCTCTTCCTCCACTGTCTGCATGTAAAAATTGGCTGTGTGGTTTATCGCTAGTTCCACAGTTGTCTACACAGCAAAGTTTTGTAGTTTTCACTTATTGCAGTCACATGTGTAAAAGTGAATAATATTTATCCATGGCTACAATGGCGACAATGGCGACATGTCGCCATGTGGTATGGCGACATTCAATGAGTGTTGCCATACCATATGGCGACATTTGCCATTCAGTTTTCCACTATAGCATTCATGTTGTGAACACTAGTGACTTTCCGAAACCAACACAAATATTTTTACACCTCTAAATTTTACTTCATGCAAGATGGGAAAACTGAATGGCGACATGTCGCCATTTGAGTTTTCCCAAGCGTCACGCGGAAAACTAGTGTGTGTGGGCACATTCCGTCACCACGTAAGTAAAATTAATCAGGGGGGCTGAGAACCCCCCCCCCCCCATTAACCGGGTGCGGTTAACCGGGGTTAACCAACAAACAGCCCCCCCACTCAAAAATCCTGGATAAGTCCTTGCCCCCCAGCACCGGGTCTACATGTGCACAGGGTTTACATGCCCACCGGGTTTCAGTCCACGCGCCTACTACTGTTATACATTCCATGCCTTATCGGGCGCCCTAGTTTTCGCTTGAATTTGGAGCCAGGCGTCACGGCGCGTGCGCATTTTTGCCCTTTGCATGGCACAGCTGTCCGTTCAGTTCTTCTTGACTGGCCGCTCTGTTGACGGACTTCATTTGCGCCATTTTAGTTCCTTCGCTCAGTTTATTTGGGGCGGGTGGTTTTTGTTTCGCTTAGTTTATCCTTTTATACAGTGTGGTGAAATCGCCCGCTTTTTGCGTGTTTTTGGATGGGATTTTCCGGTCGTATTTACATGGCGCCGCGCTTTTTATTGATTGCATTTCAAATCGGTTTGCATTGTAATTTTATAGGTCCACGTGTAATGTCTGTCTCTGTCGAGCAGGGGCTGTTTTCAAGTGCAGACTCGCCGTGTGAAATTGCTTCAGCGATAATTTGAAAAGTGAACACCAGGCGAGACTGTCAATTTTCATCGTTTTGAGCCCCCCTTGTCGTTGTCAGATAATTTCGAGTTGTCATTATAGACTTCCTCACTTCGCTTTAGTCTTTTTGCATTAGGCATGTTCAATCAACATTGTACACGCATTCTATTCCATTGATCACCACATCGAAACCTAAACACGAATATTTATTTAGTCTCATGCGCCACCGTGTACTGAGCGGCGGGGGGGGGGGGAAGGCTGCACCCCCCCCTCCCCCAACTGGCGCCGCGCGAACACAGAAGACGGACGCGTGTTGCGTACTCAACCGCGCGTACACACAATACGCATACACGAGCAAACAACGTGCCCCCCCCTCCCCCCCTGCCGCCGCGGTCGTCCGCGTGAGCGTATTGGCGCTAGTGTGCCGGTGCTGCGCCGCCGCTGCCGCCCCGCCGCCGCTGCTGCCGCGTTGCCGCCGCTCGGGGCGTAATGGAAGAGACGCGTGGCCGCCCAGCCCGCTGCCAGTCTGCCCCATGACCCCGTGGCCGGCGACCGTCCCCGCTGCTCTACCTGAGCGCTGCTTGTAGTTTGTCCGACGCGGACTTCTAGCTCAGCCGCGGCGGCAGCTGGACCTTTGTGCCGCCGGCTGCAGCCGCGCCGCGGCGCCGCCCTCTCGCATCGTCCTTCTGCGTTCCGTCCTTCCTTTGTAGTAGCGATTTCGCCTCGCCTCGCCACAGATAACGCGCGGCGCATGCTCGATCGCCGAACAGCCGACGCACCCTAAACGCGGCTCTCTCTATACCCGCCGTGCCATTTCGCAGATAAATAACAATTCGGACCGGCGCTATTTATTCCTAGCCCGCGATCGGGGCGCCGGCCGGCTAGCGTGCCGCGCGTCACGTTTTCTACCCGGCGCGACAACAAAGTGTCTATCGTTCGTCCATTCGGTGGATAGGAGAAACTTCAGCCGACAACCGGCGACAGCGCGCTGCCGATGGCGAGCAGCAAGAAGTCCAAGTCGGCGGCGGGCGGCGGCGCGGCCAAGAACAACCGCCGCTCGGAGCCCATCGACGAGGGGCCGCACTTTGCGCTGGCGCACCAGGTCCGTTTTAATGGCTTGAATTTGTAGAACAGCGTGTGCGACGGGATTGGGTACTGCGCAGTTGATAACGACGGAATGTCCAGTGCGTTCGTGTTTTTGCACATCTGGGAGCAGTCTCGGACCCTGTAAAATCTCAAATGTCATGCAATATATCCAAAAAGTCATGCAAAATGGCAACTGGGTTGTCATTTTGCAGGGCATTTTACATGACTTTTCACACTGCATGACATTTGACATTTAACAGGGCATTTCATAGTGTCTATCACTGCCACCTATAACACATCCTTCAATCACCCCCCTCAGGCACCCCCGACCCCCCTGGACCCCGAAGAGTGCATCCGCTCGGGCCTGTGGGAGGTGGAGCCGATTTACTACGCGGCGCACTACGGCGGCGAGTCGGCCAACGGCGGCGGCGCCCTGGCTGCCGGCGGCGCGGCAGCTGCCGCCGGCGACGCCGATCGACACATGCGCCGCGGCAGGGCTTACAGGCACACGGAGACTGGGGATTATTTGTGCTTCCAGGCGCACGATGGAACTGTTTATAGGGTGGGAGGTCGGTTTGGTGGGGGGTCTTTGGGATGAAGGGTTTTCATGGTGGAAAGAGTGTTTTTGTTTTATTTCCATATGGGGAAAACATTTTCGTGTCGCTCCACGGCACGTTGAGGTCGTTTTCTGCGAAATTGATTTTCATGCTTTCGTTATTATTACCCGACCCGACCGCCCGGCCGCAAAGTGTCGCGTTAAATAACTCCCCTCGCGTCGTTTTTGCCTTAGGTCTCTTGTTTAACTAGGTAATTTGCTTTTTATCGATCTGAGACAGCGGGTTATATATTTGCCATATAGTTTGTTATTTGAGATGCTAACATTGAGACCACCAGCGGACACAAAAACCCGTGCAGCTGTAAAATGGCTGTTTTTTTTTGTGGCTAACGTTTTTATCTAAACAACAAGGCTAAAACGCCATTATAATTTTATTGGGAATAGTGGCAGTGGCCAGTGGGAGCCAATTTATTACAGCATTCAAATAGTATTTAGCCCATGCAGCGGCCACTTGACCATGTGATATCACATGCTTCCATCTGCGTCGGTTATTCATGACAATGTCGGCGTGTCTCATCGAATCCCATCGAATTTGTTGACCCAGGCACGCGCGTTATTTACTTCTGCCCGGTTGCCTAACGACAAATCCGCGTCGATTTTCGCCCCCGATTGAAACCCATTTTCGGGCGCCGCCTTTCTCACTACTAGGCAGGTGACGAGCGGCGGCCGCCGCCGACAAGTTTCCTTTCAATGACGACATTTTTTTATCCGTCCTTCCGCATGCGCATCACCTACTTTACGTGCGGTCGGGTGTTGACGCGCGTCCGAACTGGCCGCGGCGGCCGCCATGAGACACATCTCCGGGCGCCGCGCTGCATGTGCACGCGCGCGGCGCGGACGCGGGCTACGCCGCCCCGCCGGGCCGGGCACAGTAATTTGCGCTGGAACGCGGCCGGCGCCCCGCCGCCGCGGCTGCAGCCGCTGCGATCGATTCGCCGCCGCTGCGGCGCGCCGCGCCGCTGCCAGCTTTCTTATCAGCGGCGCCGCGGCGTTCAGCGCGCCTTAAATGGTTTCTTGTGGCTATTCGTTATCAGAGACGCATGAAACATTGTTCCCGGTGTCGCCGGCGGCCGAGCGGCGGTACTAGGTGACGATTTGACTGCCATTTGGCCTCGGAATAAACCTAATTACTATACATGCGATGATTTTCGGCCCTCGCGCGATTTATTTGCGTTTTCGCGTGCGCGCATGCGCCGTTGGTGGCACGTCGCGCTTCTCTAAATGCTAGGCGAAAATGGGCGTGTGAATGCGTTTTTGAAAGGTGCATCTGGGGGCAGTCCCAGACCCTGTAAAATGTAAAATGTCATGCAAAGTGTCAAAAGTCATGTAAAATGCCCGGTGAAAAGGCAAACGTACGTTTGCCATTTTACCGAGCATTTTACATGACTTTTGACACTTTGCATGACATTTTACATTTTACAGGGTGTGGGACTGTCACCAGCTGTATCAAGTGCAATGAGCATACTCGCGTAAATATATGGGTACAAAATGCAGAAAGCAAAAACCCCATTCTGTGCAAAAATAACGCGGCTCAAATCTGTCATGGCCATTTTGCAGTGGTAAATGACAATGTCGATTGCATGACCGCTTCACTCCATGATAAATTCCGCGCTGCCGCTTTCACTGAAATGGCGCGGCCTCGCAGAGTGGAGCGATTGGTATTTACATGAGCTTAGTGGGCTTTGTATATTGGGTCTTGTTGCAGTGCAGACATGCTGCATCAAGGTCTACTACATTCTTATGGGGTGGCATGAAATATCACAAGAATGTTTACCTTTTTCATTTTTTTAAAATAACCACACATCGTCAGTTGCGAGATTTCTTATCAGTTGATGGACTGCAGAATTTTTCCGCAGGTTTTCTGTTCCCAAACTATGTTTTACCTCATTTCTGAACCGTTCTCATTTTCAATGAGCATAAATGTGAACCAGAAATATTTAAAAAAATTGCATTCATCAACACCCCGATCCCCTCAATTCCCAAACTCACTGAATATTCAAAACCAAACAAATACAACCTTTAAATAGTGGGAACAAAATGTGGTTGGCACATTGCACTCGCACATTATTTATGACATACACTTGTCTGCTGCCTTTGATGTAGGCACTAGGGTTGGCCGATGTTTTTTTTTAAACGTTTTTTTTTTTTTAAAAAACGTTTTTTTTTAAAAAAAAACATGACGTCCGAAATGTTTTTTTTTTAAAAAAAACATCGGCCGAAATTTTTAGTACTAAGCACTAGGTATTTTGCAAAATTTTTGCGCGCAAGCGTGCAATTTCACACACAAATTGACATTGGTGGTTGTTTTCATTGGTTTTGTTGCATTTTTAGTATCAAAACATCCATTTCTATGTGCTACCATGGGTGAATAAGCCGACATATGTTGCTGTAATATATAATATTGAGGTAATGTGCTTCCATGTACCTCCACAGTGTGTAACTTCACTCCCAAAGTAACAACCTCCTTTTATAACCTTGTTTGATCACCATTCCGTGCCAAACTTTACCTGAAGTCACGAACATTCGACTATAAGGCGATATACGAACGATATGTCGACAAAAAATGGATATTTTTGACACAAATCACCACTTATAATGCTATCCCATGGCTCCACAGCCATTATATGGTCATATTTAACATCACAGAGTATTGCCAGTGTCTGATATACCTATATATGTTGACACTAGGTCATATCTGGGAGCTTTTAAAAAAAAACGTTTTTTTATAAAAAAAAACATCGAGTTAAAAAAAACGTTTTTTTTCCAACCCTAGTAGGCACCACTGCAATACACACATGGCGGCAGTTTATTATAGACAGCATTGTAAATAAAATGTAATGGGCAAACATTACTTTGTAAATAAATGTACAGGGTTTGGAAAGGGTTGGAAAACTATTGTTGTGGAATAAATAAATGTAATCTTTTAATGTGCAATGAGGGGGGTAGTTGTTGAAGGGATAATGTGAAAAATGTGTATACTCCAGCAACTTTACACCTTGCACACATGGTTCTCCCTGGAAGCGTGCCAACAAGTATAACCCATGCCACATTCATAAAAAGTTCAACAAATTCATTTCTGTTATAACATGAGACATCATCGTGTTCACAGCAATGAATCTTTTCAGCTTTTTACAAAAATCACACGCTTTAATTGTCATTGGCACACTTCCAATGTGATATATAAATCAGTGCGAGTGCAGAGTATCAGGTCCGCCGAGTATAAATGCAGTGGATTCATTTCTCACAACTGACACTCGGGATGAGTAATTTATCTGGGTGTCTGTCTCGGTTTTATTTGTATAATACTTTTTAGTAGTAGTAAACCTGGCCACGGGGGACATGTCTTTCATCATTACTTGATGGCCTCTAAAATTTGCATATGCAAAATGAAAAATGCAAATCGACAAAACGTTCCAATTCTAAATTATATGTCAAAATGCACCATTAGTAATACCTAGCAAACCCCTTTTGGTTGAAATTGGACTGCATATCTTCACGGCATTTTTGCTGCGACAAAATTGCCCGTGCAACAAATGTAATCATAATTTTCATCTGAAACCATGTCTCATTTCCGCAGCGGAAAATGCAATTTACAATGGAATATGTGACCACAAAACAAAAAGAAACATTCTGAGCTGCCGGGCCCGCACCTGTCACACTTTCTGTGTGACCTCCACGAACACATTTATTTCATTCAAATATCCATGAGCGTGGATTCATGTCTTTGATTGCATGATTGAAATCTATTCGGATGTGGGGGGTGTCAAAAATATGTGGGGAAAATGTCTATTTATTTTGTAATTCTCATTCACCACCCTGTATTAAATAGAATACTTTTTGATTACAGATAACGTATACCTGGAAAATCTGCAACCAGACGCTGCCTACTTCATTTGCGGCATTGTTGGCTTCAAAATGAACGTGAGTCAACTGAAGTTTCTCAAAATTAGAATAGGCAGCGACTGTGCACTATGCGGGTATTCAGTAGATGTACATTTTGGGATCTCTGGGGCCAGTACCGCAAGTGGTAAAGTAATTAGGAAAACTTTCCTCTTCACCCTTCACTTTAATCTTTACTTGACTCTACTCATAAATTTCCCACTTGTGGAACCGCCAGGGGGCAGTCCCAAAGTGTCAACGGTGTATCCAAATCTTATGTTTTTGTATCCAGATTTTATTTTTTTGTATCCAAATCTCATTATCAAACATAATATTTGGATACAAAAAGATATGATTTGTATACACCGTTGACACTTTGGGACTGCCCCCAGTGCTAGTTCCACAAGTGACAAATTAAAGAGTAAAGTAAAGAAGAGTGAAGAGGAAAATTTTCCTTTTTATTTACTTTACCACTTCCGGAATTGGCCCCTTGTTCGCTAGAAAGGATAGCTGAAGACCCCTTGCAGACTGCAGTGAAATAAATCTTTTTTATTTTGCTGAAAAAATGAGGTACGCTGGTGTTTAGTTGGACAGCCATAAAAAGACACTTTGCATACAATTAAGGTTTCCACTTTTAAAAGTCGATAACTTCAAAAGTTTCAAAATGAATTTAAAACATTTCTTAGTATTTTATCCAACAAAAAGACTGTACTTCTAGAAGTGCATGCTTGAGAGCATTCTAGAAAATTTCCAAGCCATATTTTCCTCAATCTTTCTCATCCCACCACTCATCCCATCCAAAACTCCACAATGAATGTATCACCACCGCAGACAAAACGTGAACAGCTGAATGTCAAAGTTAGCTGGTACTACAGAACGAGCGAAATTCCCGACCAAGTTTACGAGAATCTCGTGCATGATCGCGTCCATGAGCACAAGCTCAATGGTCAGTTGGGGGGGGGGGTTGAATTTTTTTTTTTTTTTGGCGCTTTTTGCTGCATATTTTGGGGTCGATTCCGCGCTTCGTCGAGTAGAAAGAAGTGGAAATTGATTTTTATGGTCTTTACTATTTTTTGTCTGTCAATCAATTTAATTTTTACATTTTCTTATGGTCCTCATTATTTTTTATTCACTTTGAACTTTTCTTGTCACTCGACGAGGTGCATAAATTGATCTCGTGTGCCGGAAAATTATTTAAATGTAAATAGCACCGGCAGCTTCAAAATTCATTAAATCATCATATTTTGTATTGTTGACACAGTCATTTTGCGTAGATGTTCAAACAAAGTTCTCAGTCGAATTGTTGTGCACACAGCCAACTCTACGTGTTTACACATTTATTTGTGTTATATTTATGTGCATTGTTTTCTCCTTTACTTTACACTTGTTTAGTAACCGCGCTACGCACAGCTAAAAAATCACACGTCAACTAAAGTCTGAATTGACGTCAACTAGTTGACAATAAAAATGTCAACTAGGTATTGTGTGCAGCGGCAACGCGACTGTCGTATTGTACTGATAAAAGTTGGCACATTGGCGCGGCGGCCGCGTTCCAGTGCTCATGAGCATCGTGCGCGGCCGCGCAGTTCAGCAGCCGCGTCGGCGGCACTTTGCATCAAGCCTTATCAAGCACTCGCGCTATACGCGCGTCAGCGCGGCGAGATGCCCGCCCCGGCGACCGTACCGAACAGAAATGGTTCTATACTCATGCTGTGTAGTAGATAGGGACTGTATAACACGTGTTTTGTGATAAAACCTCGGCCAATATTACCGTTGACCCTGGGCGGTGCCAAATACGCGCCATGCGTTTCACACGGTCGATTTCGATTTCGACAATCGTTTGCCAATTTTACGACGCAACAACTGCTCTGATTGCGCCGCTGCGGCGGCGGATCCATCGTGCACATGCAAAACACAACATGAAAATGCATGAAAAACGCATGCGCTGACGCAGGCGGCACGGAGTCCAGCTGCGCGGTGGTGCGTGAGGGCCGGTGCCGGCTGCGCGAGCTGTTCATATCGGACGCCCAGGACATCTACCCCGTCTCCACTATCAGGTTGGATTGGTTTTTTATTGTTATTAATCGATCAATATTGTCGATGTTGGGTAAGATTGTAATTCGTGGGCGGACGAGATTATCTCTCGTAATTTTCGACCACAAATCTTGTGTACAGATAGTGTGTTTACACCTGGCGAATTATTTATCACATAGGTAATTTAATTTGGTCATCTGTCACGCCGTGCCGCCGCGGCGAACGTGCCGCAGCCGCGATTTAATATGCACTTGTGCCGCCGGCCCCCCTCTCCGCGCCGGTCTACCTTAGTTTTTGCGCATTTTTCGATTTATAAATACGAACTTCGGTGCGAGCCATATTCATGTTTTACAGTGTCGATTGATGCCGGCGTGCATTACCATGCGGCGGTGCATAAGTTCTGCTCCAATACTTATGTATCGTGTGTACGAGAACCTACTGTTTTTATTTGTACACACGCCACTTTATCAGGTTACGTACACGTGTATTAAGTGCGCTGTAACTTTTTATGCTTTTTACAAAGTGAAACTGTAAAATATAGTAAATTTATATAAATAATCGCATACATTACAACGGCGCGTATTTTTGCGTGCACACATCAATATTTATTTGCGTTTGCGTTCTGTAGACAAACAGAAATTTGCATACTACATACGTGAGAAACGTTATCAGCGTTCATCATTGTTGGCCGCGAAACGCACAATGTCTGCGTGAGTAGGATTCATTTTCATTGTCATTTTTTCAACTTGAAACGTTCTATTTTCAGGTGATGTATGGGCCGTTTTTTTAAAAGGATTCTGTCCTGTGTGCTTTTTATCTGCCCGCTGCTATGTTTACATACCTTCGTAACCTGCATTGTAAACACAAAAATAAATAAATAAATAGTTGTGCATTGTATTAGTTGCACGTATGTAAGCATGTAAATACCGTACTTCCTCGAATTACCCCCGGGGGGTGGGGTTATTTTTTCAGTGTGGAAATTTTGTGGGGGGTAAACTAGGGGGTGTATTTCGAAGGGGTATTATTTTGCCAGAATTTTCTAGTACTGCCAGTATTCATTTGTTGTTCGTAACGTACGCAGACGTGGAAAAATGCAACAATAACCACCATGTCTAAAGACTTATATAAGTAAATATGTAGATGGTATAAACCCTATTCTAACGTAATACAGTCATTGTTTTTTACGTGTGTTCTGCATTGCCCGGATCACAAACCTCAGGTTTTGTTATTTACGTTTTCTTCACGCTCATTTTTCGGGGGTAATTCGAGGGGGGGGGGTTATTAATTTGTAGTGGCCATTTTGAGGGGGGCGGATTTCGAGGGAATACGGTACCTGGCGTATCTCAAATCACTTTTCATCAAATTTGATAACATTTGACAGTGGAAATTTCCTTGTATATGCATACGGTGTGTCTCCGGTTTATTGCGTGTATTTATGCTAAAAATAATCGTTTTTTTGATAAGCCAGTTATTGTCGCCTCTCACGTTGTATTACCTGCGGCTGCCACCGCGCGGCCGCGGCGCGGCACAAAAAGTACAGCCCATATTCACTGCCAATCTGCCGCCCTGATCTGCGCATTCGCAATTGCAAAGACGTTCGCACTTGAACCGCGGGGACCGGCCGCCGACGCATAAATTCGACCTTAGTCCAAAAAATCTCGAGTTTCGCGAAAAGTTCGCCGCCAGCTGCAGCTGCCGTATAATATTATTCGCGAATGTGGGGGGATGGAGGCGGCCGCGCCGCCCGTCTGTTCATTCTGTCGCGGCGCTGTGTCTTTGCGTCACGCGGGGACCATATAAATGCGTTTTGTGCGGCTTCATTTTACCTAGTACGAATGCAGGGTGGGTGATTGTGGATGTCGGTTTTTGGGGTTGAGTTTTGTGCGGTCGCTTTTGAAAATTAAATTTTAGTGTAGTTTTGCATGCTGATTATTTTGAAGATAAATTTGTGGTATTCGTGAATGTTTGAGAAATCAAAGTCGTCATGCAGTGTGATAGTTTTTCGTTCTGAAACATATACAACGCTTCAGCGTATTTCTACCGAGTATTAAAATATATCTAGGTACTTCTCTTTATGGTGGCTGGCACAGCAATAATAAGTAGGTTTTTATTACTGAAACTGTTTTTTTTGCGCCAAACACACTGTTCCTGGTTTCTGCTGTCAGACCGAACTATGTACGTATTTATGTATCTGTTTTTCCGAACTTTTTAGCTATTTACCAGCAATTGACTTCGTAAATATATTAACGAAGATTCTCATTTTAGCCATCTTCCTACTTCACCAGTCTGTTTAAATGTCAATGTGACTGCAAGGTGCTGCTATTCCGTTGTGCCGCGCTGCATCTATTGATTGCCGCGCTGCACGTTCTCGTGTTGATTGTGTTAGGGCAATTAGGCAGGCGGCCGCCATGCATGATGACATGCGTGATTGCCGCTGCGAGGGTTCTTTCGTCGCTTGACCCAATTCATGCATTGTTGATTCACGTTCTAATTTAGCACCTTATTAGTGTGTCGTCTTTGCTTTGAATTAATGCGTGGATAGCACCCAAGGGTTATTGTTCGAGCCAAATAAACCTCGTAGGAAAATGTTTTACGAAAAAAATACTGATAATTTGTGGCCGGTGGCCATCACCTGAAATATAGAACACTGTTGTTTTTTCATTCACCGCTGCTTGTTCCCACGATAAATATATATATTTCCTGATTTCATGCATCACCCAAAATATTGATTTGTGATTTTCAGCTAGTTAGATAATAACAGGCTGCTCGCAGCTTATCACAATTCATGTAAATACTAATGCGCAAAGGCCTTGAGCTCAATGTCGCTAACGCGTTTTCATACTCTTCCAAAGTCATTAAGTAGGCGTATATCGGCAGCTGTGCCATTCGCGCCGCCAATGCATAATAACATGCGACCCTCCTAATCACGCGGCCGCATGAACCGTCCCTGTGCATGTGCACGCGCGTGCACATGCGCCGGCGCGTGTGTTCATGCGTCGATCTCGTTCTGTATCTGAAATGACGTGACACGGTAGTTGGAATGACTTGGTCCCTAATTTGATGCCGATTGTGATAGGTTCTGCGGTTTGTGTCACTATATACTCATGCGTAAATATTATACCTGTGCTTCCGGATTTCGGTTTGCTATATATTTGTATTTTACCAGCTGCGGTTTTCTAAATCGGCCACCGGGTGCTGCGTGGCCATTGGAAAGCGTAGACCCGTTATCCAAACCGGGCGGTGTGATAGCTTGAAAGGGAACTCCACCAAAAACAGTTGATTATTTTTTATGACACGCGACATCTCATTTCCCGCAATCACGTTTCATTGGCGCACACATTTGTGTCGCCAGGCGTCAATCCCGCCGCACGTCACCCCATCACAGTTGGTGGTACTTATATTCAGTGTACTTACGCACCTCTACATCGCCGCTTGAGATCGGGGGGGGGGGGTGTCCCCCCGCCGCTGTTTCTGTTTTGCGTCGCGCAGCCGGTGCGGCGACGGCTGTCGCGGCCAATTGAAACGCATGCGCTACGGATGGTTGTTACAGACCACCCCACTGTTTCTTTGGTGTATTTAGTATTTATATGTTAGTGTGCTTTAAGCTTGTTGGAAGGGGGGGGGGGTCCGCTTTGTTCAGTGTGCAGCTGACGTGGGGTGCCGCGCTGCTCATTGGAACTTTCCTGTCGTCCTGCAGCTCGAGCGACGCACGGCGATGTGTAAGATCGAATTTCCATTTCATTTGAGCTCATGGATTGGCGACCATTATGAGCGTGTGCCCCCCCCTCAGAGCGTCCGTGGTGCGTGAATTTAATGCGGGCCAATCGTAAGCTTTGTGCACGTAGTGCATGAACACTGAGACCGCGCGGCCGGAGGTCTGGGGCGTGGTGGCGTCACATGCTTTCAGCTGGCCAGGCTTCGGGGCGGCGCCGCCCAGCTACTTGCGCATGCGCCGCGCCCATATGCCCGTCGTTTCAGTGCGCCGCCGCGTGTGCATTGTAACTAATGCATGAGCTCGCTGCGCTACTTTGCTAAATTGATTTCTGTCGCTTTGTCGACGCTTGTCGCTACATTACTGCTGCCTTACTACTCATTCCGGTATGTTTTTGTTATGAGTTACAAAACTGTTTGACTATGTAAATCGACATGCATAATCAATTTTGGCGCGGTCCGAATTTGCTGATAATCACATTTCGGTCGTGTCCGGCCGCGTGACAGCGGACGGTGGGCGGCGCTGCGGCTGAGGCGGCGACTGTATGAATCGAGCATGAGACATTGCGGTTGTAAGTAGGGATCCGGCCGCCGCCGACGTACGCATACGCATGCGCGGCGCTCCCGTCCGCCGCCCGTTATTTGCAAAATCGATTTGAGAACACAGCCGGCCCGCCTCGCCTCCCCCCCCTGTGCAATGGCGGCACGAGGCCATTCACTCACTGGCCCAGCTACATGCACGGCCATGATATATCGTTTAGCCATTGCTTTCGGAATGCGTGCGGCTGCAGCAGCATCTCGCCGCCGCACCGGCTCAGCCGCTTTCTGATTGCTTTTTCGGTGCGTTCCGAAGTGCGCCGCACGTGCGCGCGCGTACCCCGGCCCGCGATTCCCCAGTTGCAGTGCAGTGCGCGGCGCAGTGACAGCAGCGCGGCCGGCTGCATGCATGCGGTGTAGGCGTGGGAATTTTGAAAATTTTATGTTTTGACTATCAGGTCCAGAAAATCGGTTTCAGTTAAAAAAATGTTGTGTGTATCGGGTTCGGGTATTAGGGTCAAGTTTGGGTCGAGCTTTTCAATCTGAATGTTGGGTTTTATAACAAAATCATTGGGTATTGGCTAATAAAATCATCATGTATCACATTGAACAATGAGAAAAATTAGTGAAATTTAGGTTTTGGGTATCGGGTATCGGGTCGGGTTCCCAACCCATCCGTGCTCTCCACCCTATTTCCACACCAGAAGCGATCTATTTGATAGAGCAGCTTGGAGCGGCCATTATTCACTGCCGGCTAGCGGCTACTTCATTGCCGACCTTGTATAACGCTTTTATTACCTTGTCTAGTCCGGTGGTTTCCGTTGTTGGGCGGGCGGCACTTTTTACCAGCCGCGCGGCCGCTTTGAGTCCGGCGGCGGGCCGCCCTTGCCGCACGTGCCGTCCGTTTATCATTTCCCTTGATCACGATGCCTCGCAGTGCACTGCATTGTCGCGGCGATCGCACAAATGATAAGGCTCTCGTGTTTTCATAGTGGCCTTTTATTGCTTATTTCATAGTTTCTGTCCAAATTATTTCTGTCGTCAATTCTATTTGTATGCGTATTGTCTTTGGCGTGGCGTCAACGCGCGGCGTTAGCCGTTTGGACGCGTGTATCGATCGTAAATACGTGGGCGGCACGTGCATGCCGTCTAATGCACAATATGCAGTTAGCTGGCGCGAATAGCAGTGCCCTGCGCCGTTGAGATGGCCACCAGCTTCGGTCGCATCTGCCGCGCGGCCCCGACCTAAGTACTTTCTGTTGAATGCTCGCGAGCCATTTTTCTCACCGCCTTTTCAACTCGGTTATGATATTTTTTTTGCATGGAATCAGTCGCTGTAATTGGTCAGTTTCTCGTTTCATGCGACTGGACTTTTATTGTGAATTAATTATGTAATTCGTTTGTGACGCATTAGCGCAGAGTGGTCATCCGTTTCTTGACGCTCGATAATGCCACCGGTCGCGCGGCAAGTGCTAAGTATTTTTTCTGCTAGTTAGCGACAGCCGCATCGTTTTTAGCCCACTTGCGCTTCTTGCCGCGCCGCCGCAGCGGCGGCTGGCCGTATAAAAAGCGGCCGCCGCGTCTACCGACGTCGTGCCGCATCGATTTGTTTGGTTTGGCAGATTAGTACGGCGCGACGGCCGTAGTGTTTGCCCAGCCGCCGCCCCCCTCGCCGACTGGCGCTATTGTGTTTGCACTGCGCTGCCGGCTACAATAATAGGTCCGGATTTCGATGTGCCAAAGCGTACGGTCGATATTGTCCGTTTAAGTGCCCATCATGTTTGCCTTGAGCGCTCAGGTGCCCATCCCAGACCCTGTAAAATGTCAAATGTCATGCAAAGTGTCAAAAGTCATGTAAAATGCCATGCAAAATGTCAACTCGATTGCCATTTTGCAGGGCATTTTACATGACTTTTGACACTTTGCATGACATTTGACATTTTACAGGGTCTGGGACTGCCCCCTGATGTTCTAGAGATGTTATGCAAGTATTTATTTGTAGGACTTGTGGAGTGTGAAGCTGGTAAACACTTTGTAGCTATTTTCGTGACCGCGTATTTCAACGTGATCATTACCTGCCGCACCATGACTCGCCGCCGCTGAAGTCGCCTAGCAACGCCGCCCGTTAGCCGTGCGACGGCGACAATAAATAGTGCAATCAAGTGCAGCTTCTCGCCGCTAACGACTATTAACTCCCCTTCAATATCTCGCCTCACATTGTAACTCACCTAAAACTCGCAATCAATTGACAACCATCCACCCATCGCAGAGGCAAATGTCAAATCCGCCACTGTAAGGACGTGTGGGCAGCGGCGGCCGACGGGTTCTGCAGCCCGCCGGCCGACTCTTTCTACTACGTGCTCGGCTACAACCAGGAGAACGACAGGCTGGCGTCCATACAGGGCGAGATCCGCGTCGGCCCCGCCCACCAGGCCCGCCTGCCCGACTACAGGGGTGAGGCGGCCCGTGCCGCCAGGGCGGCTGGCGCCGCCGCCAAGCTGCTCGGCACCAAGTCGCCGCTGGATCATTTACTGCCGTCTACTGATTTCAAGGACACGCTGGTTTGTGCTATTGGTTGTAGTTTGTTGAGCCGACCGCTGGGGTTGGGGATTTATAAAGTTTCGGGTTCAGGGAACCGGGTCCAACAAGTTCGGGTCGGGTATTGGGTATCGGTTCCAAAATTTTTGCGGGTATCGGTATTGAGGTCGGGTATTAGGTTCGGGTCTGGTCGGGTTCCTAAACCTACCTACCACTGTTCATCCAACGTCACGTGACATCGCAGGTATGGCGCCCCGGCCGCGTGGTGGACTCGGAGCTGCGCGTGTACACGCAGGCGGTGCGCAGCATGGCCGCCTTTACGGCCACCGCCGGTGCCACGGTCACTCTGAGCGTCGACTGCGCCGGCGACGAGGCGGTCAGGGCGGCGGCGCGCGACCACACGCTCCAGCACGCCTACCACTACTTGCACAGGGCGGCGTACAAGCCCGCGTCCGCCTTGGAGCACATGCTGAGTAAACCGGTGCCCCCGGCGGCCGTGCAGCGCTGGCCCACTGATGACGCGAAGAAGTTCACCAAAGGACTCAAGCAGTGGGGCAAGAACTTCTTCAGGATTAGGAAGGAGCTTCTGTCGCATAGGACTACTGTGAGTGAATGTGTTCGAGCAAAATTCACACCCATTGGCGGCCCACACGCTAGTTGACACATGTGTGTCAACTGGTCTGTGTCAACTCAGATTTCTGCTTCTCGTGTCGCAGTCGCAGAGCGATCTACAAATACACATGCGGCAATGTTGACAAATAAATATTACGGCAAGTGCATAGGATGATCGCTCTGTTATTTGACATAGAACACTTGACACTGAAATCTAGTTGACACAGACCAGTAGACACACAACTAGTGTGCG
This sequence comes from Sphaerolaimus hirsutus, assembly GCA_964036195.1. NCBI lineage: Eukaryota > Metazoa > Nematoda > Chromadorea > Monhysterida > Sphaerolaimidae > Sphaerolaimus > Sphaerolaimus hirsutus. The sequence goes on from OZ038457.1 coordinate 6,277,560, forward strand.
GGCCGCCACTATTCACACTTCCGCTCACTTTCACACTCAACTAGCATCAATCCAACGCAGTCCGAGCTGGTCGAGTACTACTACCTGTGGAAGAAAACGGACGCGGCGCAGAACGCCCGGCCGCGGGTGCGGCCGCGCCGCGTCGCCAACAACGTGATCAAACGCATCAAGCCGCCGCAGGGCAAGGGCCAGGCGGCCAAAGTGAACTGCGTGAATGGCGACGCGAATGAAGTCGACTCGGCGTCGGAGGGGGAGTTGGACGCTATAAATGAGCTGCCCGGCTATGTGTGCCATCAGTGTGGAGGCGCGGGTTGGTTGACATTTTTACCGTGGGTTTTTTCTGGATATCACTAGTTAATAGCAGCAGTATGACAGTTCCACGGAACAGCGAGAAATGACCGTATATCCTCGAATAAGCCCCCATGGGAGTTATAATTTCGCCAGAAGTTTCAGAAAAACTTAGGTACACTTTATTCATCGTATAAATGCATTCCGTCAACTCATGTAATCCAGGAATTTAACAGTTTGACAACAAGAACTAGGTGCTATGCTAAAATTTCTCATCCGAATCATTCAAATACACATTGTGTATACACATATCAAATACCCATTATTCAAGGGGGGTATTTATTCCTCACCTGCCAACAGGGGGAGTAATTCAAAGGGGGTCTTATTCAAGGATATACGAAATATTGATTCATATACCCGATGCACGCTGCAACCACTCACTCTTACGCAGTCTCCAAAGACTGGCACCACGGCGGCAAGGACCTGACTTTGTTGTGCACCGACTGCCGGATCTACTTCAAGAAGTACGGCGAGATGCGGCCCATGGACGAGCCGAAGCACGCGCGCACGCCGCCGCCGAACACCTACCGCTCCATGGGCAGCGGCGCGACCAACTCGGACTTTGCCGGCCCCGTGCACTTTGCTGATGACCATGAGGTCAAGTACAAGGTTAGACGGAAATTTAAATTTCAAATTCATTCGGGTGGCAGTCCCAGATTCTGTGAAATGTAAAATGACAAGCACAGTGTCGAAAGACCCGGAAAATTTCCGTAATGTGTGTGTGTGTGTGATTGCGCACTTGCGCACAAAAAAAAATGCAAAATACATAGTGCATTTTGCCTTTTGATTTTTTAAAGACAAAATCAGTTTCCACCTCGTGATAAAAAAAAATTAGATTTTTTTAATAAAAATCAGTTGAAAAAAGTCAAGTGCCATCCCTAATCAAGTATCCCTCCACAGAGTCCAGTAGACCGAGCCGACCTCTCCCTCACCGTGGCCGACGTGTCCAGCCGCGTCAAGTCGCCCTCTGCCGCCTCCTCGTCGGCCTTCAGCTCCGCGTCCGGCGAGGCGGACAGCGGCGCCAGCAGCGCGTCGGCCGGCCACAACGACAAGGACGCCGCCGCGACTGCGACGGCGGCTGAGACTAATGGCAAGGCGAAGAAACGCCGCAGACGCAAGCGGGCGCACAGGTACGGGTTTTAATGTTGATTGGTTTGGAATGATAGCATTTATTTGTGAAGTCGCGTCTACCGCAAGTCCTCGAATAAGCCCTTTCGTAAAACTCTGCGGAAAAAATAACTCCTCGCCTCGAATAACTTCCCTTAGATGGGGTTGAAAGACGGCACATTTATGAAAGAAATGTATTATGTAAAATTTAAGCATTATCCTGCAGTTGGTAACTTAATTAGTGTTGATTTTATTGCTACAATTTTTTCGTTGTATTCCAACTTATGATTTATGAAACTTATTTAGCCCCATCGTGTTCACAGTAAATTGATGACGCACCTTATGCAAAATTCTGAGATAAAAATAATGCGTCCCCTTGATCTCTTAAACTTTCCATCTATCCAGTACTTAATAACCTACCTAACTGCAATTTTTAGATCTGGCTTCGACCGGGCCAAAAAGCGACAACGGCGGCAGTCGAGTCCCGAAGCGAAGCAAGTTGAGTCGACCGACTCAAAGCCTCGGGTCGATATCAAAACTGAGCCAGCCCAGCCGATCAACCCCGCAGAGGATGTCAAACCTCCGATGATCGACGAAAAGTTGCCCAGTATCAGTGATATTGATGCCGAGATGGTGCCGCCTGATGTGAGTGCATTGGATTGTTGCAGTAATATTGTTTGTTTTATGTTGTGGGGTCGATTTCGCGCTGTGACAATGATAAAATTTCAAAATGAATTTAAATACTGTAACTCGACAGGGCAGAAAATTTGCATAGCACTTTAGCGCCATTTCAAACCTTAAGACAAAGTTCCTAACTTACTAGGCCTAATTTTATCGGGATCATCAGGGGGACTCCCAGACCCTGCAAAATGTAAAGTGTCAAATGTCATGTAAAAGATCCTGTAAATTTTCATGTGTATCCAAATCTTATTTTCTCGTATTTAAATATTATGTTTTTGTATCCAAATCTTACTTTTTGACATAGCATTTGGATACAAAAACATAATATTTGAATACGATAAAATAAGATTTGGATACACATTATACTTAACGGGTTTTTTTAACATGACATTTGACATTTTACAGGGTATTGTACATGACGCATGACATTTTACAGGGTCTTTTACATTTTACAGGGTCTGGGAGTGGCACCATGGTGTCCATTGAGAGTTTATTATAGTGTTATATGGAAATTCATTTGAAAATCTGCGCAGGAACCGTCTGCGGTAGCCGACAACACGGTGATGCGCGACACGGACCAAGCGACATTCTCGCGCATGTGGTTCCGCCACGGCGTGAACTCGTGCGCTCGGTCGGACATCGCCTACGCGCCCAAGCCCGGCTGCAAGTGGCTCGTGGCCAAGGAGAAGTTGCGCGCCGCGCAGCTCGCCAAGGAGGAGGCCAAGCGGCAGGCGCTCGCAGCCAATCAGCACCCGCCGCAGCCCAGCGCCACGCCCGTGAGCACGCCCGCCGCCACGCCCACGGTGGTCACCTCCAGCCCCCACATGCCGACCGCGTTGGCGTCGCCGCCGCACCTGCCCTGGCTGGCCACGTCGAGCGCAGCGGCGGCCGTGTGCGCCGCCGGCCTGAACCTGCCCAAGCCGACGCCCGTCGCGCAGCAGATGCCCGGCCCGTCGACGCCCATTCTCAGTCCGTTCATGTCGCCGAACAGTATCAACGCTTTCGCACCCGGCGGCACTTATGCCGAACGATTGAGGTGAATTTTTTATTCGTTATTTTGATGTGGGAAGTTTCTATCTTGGTTAAAAGATCGTTGCTTCTCAGACATATGGCTGAAGGGCAGGGTGGAATGATTGCTGAGCAACAGCGATTGGTTGCCGCTGTCGCCGCGGCAGAACAGGAGAAAAAGCGCAAGTTGCAGCAACAGCAGGAACAGCGGCAACAACAACAACAGCAAGAGCAGCGGCAGCAACAGCAACAACAGCAACAGTTGCAACAACACCAACAGCAGTTGCAGCAGCAAGCTATGCAGCAGCAAATGGCCAAGGCGGCGCAGCAGCAACAACAACAACAACAACAACAACAGCTCTCTGCAGCTATCAATGCTCAGCGGCCGAGCACCTCTGCCAGCACAAATCACGCCAACCCACCCACACCGTCTGTGTCGCGGCAACACACGCCGCTGCCGCCCGATCCCCGGCCATCGGATGCGGCCGTGCAGCGCCAGTTTCAGCAGCAGGTTGAGATGCTGCGCATGCTGCAGCCGCAGGCGCTCATGCCGCCCGGGTGGCCGGCGCTCGCCGGCGCCGTCCCGCCCAACGCGGCCGCCATGGCTGGCTTAGAGCAGGCCGGATTGCACGAGCTAGTGCGACAGTTAGGTCGGTCTGGGTGGGGTTTCGATCATTCTGAAAGTTGTGATACTTGGCGGTCATCACACTTTTATTTTATTTTATTTCATGAAGGGTTTTGCATCACAAGTAAAATATACATGATCTGCTGGATCTACCCAGAAACATTTCTGTCGCTGGTTTTGGTGAGATCCACCCACAAGTAATTCTAGGTACAGATATCTTGATCACTCCAAATATAAACATTGTGCGAGCAGGTGTCTCTAAAAGTATCTGAAAATGATCATATCAAATATTTGTATCTTCTTTCAGGTCTACAGTTTTTTTCATCATAATATTTTGTTTTTACTGTGGAATAATTACTCACGAAATTTATCACAAGATTTTATTCATAAAATTATGGTAAGATTGTGCGCATACTTTGCGGTCCACCAAATACATGGTTTATACAAGAGATGCATCAACCACTTTCAAATCACAGACCGCATGCCGGCCACCGACCCAATCAGACAACAACTAGAACAAGTACTCGGAGTCACCCTGGCCCAACAACAACAACAACAACAACACGCTCACCACCAACAACAACAAGCTGCCGCCGCGGCGGCGGCACTGCAGGCGCAGCAGCGGCACATGCACACGCACACGCACGTGCACATCCACCCGGGCACGTCGACCAGCGGGCCCACGCTGCCCACGCAGATGGGCCTGCCTCCGAGCAGCACCGCGGCGCCGCCTGTACAGCCGCAAATGCCCTTTGGTTGGTTGATGGGGGGTGGTTTGTATTTATTTGTAGAGTGAAAGGATTTGGTGGTTTATAGTTCGCGACTAGGGATGGTTATGGGTTTTTTAAACGCAAACATTGGAACTTTTTTATAAACGGCAGCGTAAATTTTGGAATTTTGCAATTTGCAACAATGCGTTTTGTCACAATCGCGCTATTTCACATGTAAATAAACATTGGGTGTTGTTTTTTGGGTTTTACAACAATTTTTTATGGAGAAATAAATTGTATAAATTTTGTACAAATTATCTGTAATAAGTTTTTGTAGTGTTATGTGAAATCCAGCCAAACTTCCCCATGCCTATGAAGTATGTATACAAAATGAAGTATCACCCCCAATCTCCTTAGCTCTCTTGAAGTGTCACCCTCTTGACTGAAGTATCATTCTCTTCTAAGCTCTTCAAAACTGCTCTAAGCTCTTCAAAACTGCTTTAAGCTCTTCAAAACTCTTCTAAGCTCTTGAATACTGCTGTAAGCTCTTAAATGTCTAATTTTTGTTGTTGAAGTAACAAACATTCGATGACAGGCGGTATACGTCGAGATTTTTTTTTTCTGAAATCACCACCTACTTGTTTTAATGCTCTCTCAGGGCTCCACGGCCATAATATGACCATAAATTCGATTTGAAATAATCGGTTTAGGTATTTTTTAATCTGGTCATTCAAATATAGTTTCTTCACACCTACTCACGGCGACAGTAAATTATTATGACGAACGATTGATGGATAAAGCTGTTTCATGTCCATGCTTCATGTGCTACTCGCAGGTGCGGCGGGACCGAATTTGTTGTCGCTGCTGGAAGCTCGCTGGCACCTGGAAACTTCGCAGCGGCTGCTGTCGCAACGACAAGCGAACGGCTTTTTGCAGCTGCAGGAGGCGGCCCAGATTAATGAGATGATGAGGTGAGATCGTTGGATAGGCTATAATTTTCGTTTTGAGTGAGGTATTATACTTTATATCAAAATCTAACTACCACTGTGAACGCCATTGCGTCTGGGAGCCTTTTTTAAGTACCGTGTATCCTCGAATAAGACCCCCGGGGGAGTAATTATTTCGTAAAATTTTTTGGAGTGGGGAGTTATATTTTCCTCAGAGCTTACACTGTATCCATTGTATGAATGCATTCTGTCAACTCATGTAATCTGGATATTTAACAGTTCAAAAACAACAAAAACAACTTATTCTTATTAAAATTCGTGTTCATCAGCATCCAAATTATACAAATACACATTGTGGATGCACATATCACAACCAGAAAGGGGTTATTCAAGGGGGACTTATTTTTTTGTTACCTGGTAAACAGGGGGGTATTCAAGGGCGTCTCATTCAAGGATACACGGTGTATCTATTCCTGGTTTCAAGTTTCATTTTTTTGAAAAACCATGCATTCTAAATTCTCAATGTAGCCGTTCCCCCAGGAGACTTCAACACGAAGGGACAGCCTCGGTTACTCGCCCACCACTGTGATTGTTTTATAAAAAATACTAAGTTTAGGGTAAATACCTTATCTGTACCTTTGTTATTTTACCCTGTTTCCACCAAATATATTGCACTAAAAATGTCGATACTCTAGTACACGCGCAAATGATTGTCAATGTGTTTTGATGTTTTTGCCTCTGAACGGTTTTCAAACTGTCTGTTTTATAGTCTGTGCGGGTTGATACATATTAGTCACACATACTCATGTAGAATTCGGTAATTTCTCCTATTATAGTTGACTTTTTATTTTGCCCTTTCACCATGCCATGTTGGTTACATATTTATGCATGTAAATTTATCATCATCGTATTACGTACAAATATACCTATTACCTAATTTACATGTAAATATATAAATAGTTCTATCAACTCGAGCCACTCAGATCTATCTTTATTCCATTGACGCGATATCAGAGTTTCTACCTCGTACACGTGTACAAATTTTCGCACTGTGGGCTAATTGTGACATAAATTAAATATTTTGCCACTGCAATTAATCCCTCCTCCCCTACAAAATATACATTAAGTGATTGACTTACCGTATATACTCGAATATTTCCTCCGCCTTGAATAACTTCCCCTCTTAGACGATTGAGGAAAAAATTATTCCGCCCTCGAATAATCCCCCCACTTTAGGCATATGATAAAGTTTTTGCATCCAATTTGAACAAAAAAAGTGCGCTTTTACTAGTAAATAAAGCATATTCCATGAAATTAGTTAATAGAAACACGCTTAAAATTTTTTACGAAATAATATCCCCTTGAATAATCCCCCATCGAATAGCCCCCGTCGAAAATGCCTGATGAAAAAAATAATTCCGATTAATGGGATTATTCGAGTATATACGGTATTAATGTTCTCCGGTTGTTTGAAGTGATTTTACCCAGATAATCGGCTTCTAGGACGTTAGGAAAGCATTAATTGGATTTGTTTTATTCTGCCATGGATTGTTTTAGAATAGCTTATGCTCATTTGGGATGATTTTGGGAGCTGTAAAGACATTTGTGTATAGTTGTACCAAAAATAAATATGTAAAACTGAAGATGGCGATGAAAAATAAACTTAAAATATCTTACATTGTTAACAAACCGAATATTTACACATGCACACGCACACACACACAAAACGTTAAAGAAATATGATCATTGTAAACACATAATTTGTCCGATGTTGCTTTTTTAATTTTAGATGCGTATGTATACTACTTGTATTTCAATAAAAATCCACCATTCCTGCAATCATCGTTGATATAGACGATAAATGTTTAAATGGCGCCACTCGGTGCGACAAATCCGGAGCTCAAGAAAAACACTATTTAAAAGAATTTGTTCGTCAAATAAATTTCCATCAGGCGTTGTTAGCCGTCCACACAACCAGTCAACCACAAACGGGGCTGTGCCGCTTGGCATGTAACCCATTCGGCATGTCGACAGCGGATCCGGGGTTTCGAAGGTTTTGATCCTCGCGGCGGCATCACAGATAGCTAACGATGGCAAAAAAAACAATTCGAAAATGTTTTCGAATATTTTCTTAAATGTTGAATTTTGACTTCATCCCTGGAAAAAACACTTAAAAATCGATTTATTTTTCAAAAAATTGAAAATTCGAAACTAATTTGGAATTCAAGGCCACAACACATTCTTAAGTTAAATGTGTGAAATCAATGGAAAATTAATATGCGGTGTGTCTGAAAAAGCCAAAAAGTATTGAAAACATATCAAAAACGCCAAAATGGTGTCAGCGTCAGCAGAGGCAGACACATCCATTTAGGAATAAACCAAGCAATCTGAACTATATTGGAAATTTGTTAACTCTATTTGCAACCATGGCGCTAAATAGATGCTGCTCATCAAAAACATTGATCACAATTGAAAAAAGTGTCAAAGTCATTGAATATGCTCTGGAAAATGGCAAACCTATTTTTACGTTTTCAGTGAATTTGCAAATGTTTATTTTTGTTGTTTTTCCTTATGTTGTATAAATGTGTGACATTCATGCTGTGAATTAAATGAAGATGTGGCAAATGGTCCACAATAGTGCTTTGGCTATTTAAAATGCCAAATAACAGTGAAAATAAGGTAAAAACGCGATCCAAGCATTAAAACTATCTAAATACAGCATTTAAAGCCTCAAAATGAATATTGATATAAAAAATTCGAAAATTGCCAAAAAAAAATCGAAAATTAAATTCGAAATTCGAAAAAAATTTTGGAGAAAAATTCGAAAATTCGAAAATTCATTTTAGAAAAAAACACTTAAAAATTTAAATACTTTTTTTCGGGGGGTTTGCCATCGTTACAGATAGCAAAACTCGTTTCCGGGGGATAGGTAGCTGAAAATTATTCTGTGGGCTCGCTGTGGTATAATACCGTATTTCCTCGAAATACCCCCCGGGGGGTGATTGTTTCATAGTGGTCCCGAGAGGGGGGGGGGTCAAACGAGGGGGGGGGTATTTCGAGGGGGGGGGTTATTATTTCACAAGAAAATTTTTGAAAACCAAGTACGAAATTGTCGTCTGAAACGTACGCAGACGTCGAAAAATGCAACAAAAACTGCCATTTATAAGGTTCTGTAGACTAATATTAGTATGTAGATGGTGAACTCGGCGGACATGAAACGAATCAGTGCTTCGGCCCTTGGTTACCAATGACGTATGTTTTTTTAATTTTAACTTGAATGGACGGATTCCATTCAGTTCACAATAGATTTGATTCAATCCGACTTTTTATGCAAGAACAATATGAGTTTGATCGACAAATCGTTTTAGAAAGTCGGATTGTGAGGTCTTACGTAGGATCTAATCGTCGCAGCCCTGACAAATTCCTGTAAAAAAGAACGTATGTGAATTTGGCACACGTCCAAATTCCTTGCGTTTTATACCAACAACTTTAAAGACGTACGATTTCTGTTCGCGTCAACGATAATGGCTGCGCAATGCAATCAAGTCAACACAAGTGTCAACTAGTAGATGGGTCGCCATTAGCGACCATTTGCAGTCGCTTAATTGGATTCCGCGGCCATTATTGGAAACGCGAAAAGAAATCGTGCGTCTTTAAACTTATTTGCACGAAATGCAAGAAACTTGGACATGTGCCAAGTTTGTGTATTCACACTCGTACAAAAATCCTGTAGAACAATGACTTCCAAAAAGTCCGCCAAGTTTATGTACACTGTTCTAACGTGACACCGACATTGTTTTAACGTGTGTTCTGCACTACGTAGAACATAAACTGCCGTATTTGTCATGTACGTTCTCTTTACACTCAATTTGGGGGGGGGTATTTCGAGGGGGGGTGATTGTTTCATAGTGGTCTCGAGAGGGGGGGTCAAACGAGGGGGGGGGTATTTCAAGGGGGGGTATTTCGAGGAAATACGGTATATATGGCAAAATTGACAAAATTGAGCAAAATTAAGTGATTTTGGGTGAAGGTTGGGGAAAAGACGCTCAAGGTTTGCTCCAGTTAGATAGTAAGTGGTTAGACAGTTCAGAGATTTAGGGTCGAGGCTCAGGGGATAGTAGCTTCGTGATAGATAGCTAGCTGAGCAGCCCCCCCCCATGGGACCGCCGCAACGGGTCTACATGCCAAGCGGGTTAGATGCCAAGCGAGCCTACACCACCACAAACATATCCCACATTCGAAGGTACACTGTAAACGGGCACAAACATCTCCTCGAACATTCGAGCGGCGAACCGCATTTCCCAGTCCCGCAATATGGTTCAACCTGAATTCGGCCATTCGGTGTGCAGCGCACAGCGCAGTTGTTGCCGCGGCATTTTTGTTTTGCATCGACTGCACAATGTCTGTGGGCGTCAGCGGCGAAGTGCCGCCGGTCCACGTATAATATGAGGAGACTGGCGCCATTTGCAAATGGCTTCCACCCTCGGCGCTGCTTAGCTGCCTACTTTGGATTTGTGGCTGTTCAGGCAGACATTATTGGATTTTGCCGCCCACTCGCACGGGATGAGTAAACTTGCTGACTTGTAAACATCTGGGCCTATGCTCTTATTTGACCTTTACTGGAACCTCTTTCTATCCACGGATGGTAAAATAAATTGATCGAGGTTTTCATGTAGCCATTCCTTCTTTAGGCTAAAAATATATTCACAATGGTAAACATTTTACTTGCTTGTAGCACAAACGGTTGCGCACTCGGCCGCCATCTTTACCTGGTCCCTTCATTATGAAAAAATATTTGCGCATTGCTCGGCGGTATTGTCATTGTTGTATTTTGAACGCCTCGCTGGTTCGAGTCCGCAGAGTGCAGCGGCGGTTGAATTGATGCTAATCCCAGAGTACAAGCATTGATCTCACCTGCCGCGCTGCAGTGCACTGCAGTTCGATAGCATAGACACAGACATAAACTGCCGCTTAAACATCAACCTCAACTGTCGACTATTTAAAAAATAGCGGCGGCGCTTAGGTAATCCCCCATTTCATTCAATCATCCAACAACCATGAAACAGGCATCCAGAAACATGTCTTCCGACGCGGAAAAGCCGCAGCCAGACGCAGCCTCAGCTGCAGCCGCAGCGGCGCCCGTTCCCGCCGCCGACGAAACTTGCCCCGACGTGCACGGCTTCAGTCTGTTCTACGGGCTGGAGCCGGAGCCGTACGGCATCTTGCCAAGGGCCAACTTGGTGGCCAAGGGCGGGCCCACCAGCGCCAAGCAGTACAAGCGCGTCGGCTCGTACAACTGGAACTTGCAGACTGAGGAGCCTGTGATGCTGGTGAGGTGTTTTTTGTTTGCGAGTTTTAATCATCGTGTTTTTTTTATACTGGTATGGCATAGCTCCGATAGAAGGGCGCATACAGTTGCACGTCAGGTGTTGGCTCTTACACTTGAGTATTGTAAATATTTTTACAAAAAAAATGTTTTAATTAAAAATAACGAATACCGTATTTCTTCTAATAGAACGGCATACCTCCAATAGAATGGCACCTCCAATAGAACGGCAGGTAAAAAAGTTGACGAAAAAAATAGAACGGCGCCGTTCTATTAGAAGAAATACGGTAGTCACCGTCCAACATCCACCACACCCCCAGTATTATACAGTGAAAATTCAAAATGGAGAAATGGCTTCTTTGTGTGCACACATTATTTTACCTAACTTTTTCAACAAATATCTAGTAAGGTTTCTTGATATTGGATATAGGTACCTGTTTGGGTATTATAAATATTTATTAAAGGAACCTCTGCCAACGTCTTTTAACGGCGTGAACTCATTCCAACTTGCACATGAAATCAAAATAAACACCTGAACACCTCGCAGACGCCGGGCGTGCCGCGCGAGCTGGTGCACTGGCACGGCGGCAAGCTGCCGCCCGACCACGGCGTCATCATCTACGACTGCAACCACCTGAAGATGCCGCGCGGCCCCCTCGACCCGCTGTTCCTGGCGGCGCAGCTGCACGAGCGGCAGCAGAAGCCCGACGCCGTGGCCGACTTCCAGCAGTACGACATCGTCACCGACGCGGTCAACCTGCAGAAGCTGTTCGCCTTTTGCCTCGGCGACGGCGAGGGCCTGTTCCGCATCGACGTGGAGCGCGTCGGCAACACGGTCATGTTGACCCGCTGCGAGGCGTCCGATCTGATGGAAACGTCGCCCGACGTCGACCAGTTCGACCAGGGGTACAAGTTCAAGGTTGGCTGCCGCCGTTGCGCTCACATTGTTGTCACAAATTCTGCGAGGAAGTGCCCTGGTGCCAATTCCAGACCCTGTAAAATGTCAATTGTCGTGCAAAGTGTCAAAATTGATGTAAAATGCCCCGCAAAGTGGCAAACGTACGTTTGGCACTTGCGGGGCTTTTTACATGACTTTTGACACTTTGCATGACATTTGACATTTTATAGGGCATGTTACAGGTCTGGGACTGGCACCTGGAATAACAGACACTGGTGAGAGTCGCCGTGGGGCATGGGTACAGCATACACGGAAACATTATAATATTTTTGTTATTATTCTAAAATATTTTTCAAATTAGTTTTTCGTCATACATTTTTAGTGGGAATTTTTCCAGGCGGAGTAATTTTCCTCACTTGATTAACAAACGGTATTCAAGCAAATAAGGTAATTTAGGTAACCCAAAAAAGTCCCGTCGCAGGTGTCCAAGCCGCGCACGGGCACGGCGCAGGGCCCCTTCTTCCAGTTGGCCAGCTACACGTTCGGCCAGTTCAAGATGCTCGTGCGCTACGAGGTCGACTGCGCCGACTACGCTGGCGAGCAGCTGACCCCCGCCACGCAGCTCACCGGCGACGAGCAGAAGTTCGAGCTGAACGAGCACTTGAAGTTTGTGGACCACGGCAAGGGCGGCGTCAAGGCCAACACGCAGCTGTTTTGCATGACTACTTATCCGCAGTCCGCTGGATTTCCTTGCTTTACTTGGGCGCAGCTGTTTTTTACTGGTGAGCTAGTCGGGGCTCCAAAATCTTTTTTTTACCTACCTCGATGAAGGTGTAAAAATCATGAAATAGTGGAGGTTTAATTAGTCCGATAGGTTTTTAGCAAAATGCTATTTACATTGTGACGCCTCGAAACCAGTGTAGCAGCAGCTGACGCTCCATCGGTTTGAGGCGTCACTATTTTTACAATCTGACAAATGTGTCATCCTACGCAAACTGGTTCGATGTAAATAATGATAATAAATTCAATTGACAACCGACTTCTTGAGCATTGTAATGTGATGAGACAAATTTGGTCTTTTTATTTGTTTTTGTTTTTAATTTCGGATATGGTATGGAATGGCTCACTATGAACTGGTTTCTAAGAAAAAAATCCTCGGGTATAATAGTATACTGCGTTTCCTCCAAATAAACCGCATTGGATCTTCTGTTTACGTAAGTAAATCGTGAAATTTATGAATATGCTTTTGAAATTATCCCGCATCAAATAGTCCCCGCTCGAATTAACCCCCTCACATTTTTACTGGTGAAATAAATACATAAATATGGGTTATGTTCAGGATAAATATACAGTATTTTTTACATAAAGAAGTCAATGCATAAATTGCTGACGCAGGTGCGGATGGCGTGGTGGTCGGTTGGTACAAGAGCAGAAATGAGTTCAACAAAGCGGCCATTTACAGATTATCGGATATCAGCAAGTTCCTCAAACCGCTGCCATTGAATATTTTAGGCAAAGTGAGCTTTAGTAATTTTTTGCCAATTTTCAAAAATATCGTATTTCCTCCAAATGCCCCCACCCTCGAAATACCCCCAGGTCTGAGCGAGCTTACGAAAAAATACACCGCAATAAAAAATAAATCAAAGTACCCCCTCCCTTCGATAAACCCCTTCATAGATTGCACTCAGAAAAAATAAACCCACTGATGTATCTCGAGGAAATACGGTAGACACATTTCGATAACAATCACAGCGTTGTTGCACAGGTACACGACTGTCTCGTGAAAGTGGTCAAATTCATGAAAAGTAATCACGACGATTTCCGCATTGGACTGGTTTGGAAGGGGCAGGACCGGCTGGAAATCTTCGAGAAACATGCCGCGGCGCCAAATGGCGTCACCAATGATTTGGGGAATTATCTCTTTTCACAGGTAAATATCTTTCAGTTTTATCATATTTATTTATATTGTTGTTGTTGTTGAATAACGTCATTATTGAACAACACAATATCCCGCTCGAATAACTTTCAGTTGAATGACATCATAACTCTCGAATAAGTCATTTGGGTAGTCATTTCTCGTCGCATATTTATCACTGGAAATTATCGTAGAGGAGTTTTTCAGGGGAAGTTCAAAGGAAGTTACCTATACAATCCAAAGTCGGCTATCAATGCCTAAATTACTCATTTAATAGGGGGGATTTTTCGGGCAAATACGGTATACGAAAACCGATGCACTCGAATTTCAGGCGGTCAAGCCCGAAGGCGAAGCCGTTCCAAAGGAAGAGCCGCATAAAAAAGCTGGACAGCCGTTGACTAATATCGCCGAGGAACCCACGCCAACCGAGGCAGCCGCCACGTGAATTGATAAATTCAATTTGAATTTTTTTCGTATTTTTCTTTATCACAGTAAACATTCTTAGACGCGCAAATTCATTACATTCTTGCCATTTTGAGCTATTTATTTATCACTTTGCTGAGTTTCCGCTTTTGAACAAAATGTGCCGAAAAGTTGTCGTCGAGCAGCAATATTGAAAACAGCCAATGTTAAAGCATGGCAGCGCCCTAATTAAATATCCAGGTATATGGTACTCGATGAAGAAAAGCTAACATTCGTAAAAATATTGCCTTATAAAAAATATCACAAAACCTCCCAGGTCGAATAAATTTTCGGATACCTAAATGTAGTGTTAAAAATGTCTGAAATATTCCCCTCTCCATGAAGTAAAAAATGTAACCTTTGAAACTGACAACCATCACCTAGCGATTTTTCAAGTACCTCACTATTTGTAAACTCGACGGACATTATAGAAGTCAATGGTCTAAGGAATTTTCGTACAACTGCGTATATTCTTAGTTGGCACACGTCCAAGTTACCGTTTGCGAGAATGTTACCAAGTATGAAAGATGCAGGATTTCCGTCAGCGTCAACAAAAATTGCTGCGGAATGCGATTAAGCGACCGCAATTGGTCGCTAATGGCAGCCCACACACGAGTTGACACTTGTGTTGACTTAATTGCATTCTGCGGTCATTATTGTTGACGCAAACGGAAATCATGCGTCTTTTACTTCGTTCCTATAAAACGCAACAGTAACTTGGACGCAGCGGTAAGTTCATACGTAATTTTTTGAATGAATTTGTCGGGACTGCGACGATAAGATCTTACCTAAGACCTAACAATCCGACTTTCTATAACGATTTGTCTATCAAATTCACATCGTTCTCGCATAAAAAGTAGGATTGTATCAAATTTATCGTGAACCAAATGGAATCCGTCCATTCAAGTTCGAATTAAAAAACATTTGTCATTGGTAACGAAGGGCCGAATCGCTGATTCGTTTCATGTCCGCAGAGTTTAACACACTTGTAAAAAGTTTCGTCAACCGCAAGCCCCGACAATTTTCAGTCGTTTGTTTCCGAATGCGGCTGGTCACTATAGCGTCAGTTTCATGATGCCGCATGCTCGACATTTTTACCGTTAATTTATGTGCTGTGATATTTTACGTAGTGTAGTGAGACACATCTTTTTGAAAGCGCCAGATCGACTTCTCTGATGCAAAATGGAAAAAAAACTTTTCACACACAAACGATTTATTGATCACCGTACATTGACTGATCGCAAACTAGTTGACAACGGGGGAAGTTCCAAAGATGATAAGTCTGTTTCAAAAACACTTGTAGTTACCAGAATAAGGAGCCGTGAACTACTGTTGACGGAGATCATATGTGGTTCGTTCCAGTAAACTCAAATCTGTTTGAAACAGTATTATGTTTTGAAAATTTCGGTTGTCAACTAATGTGCATATGCACAATAACACAGAAACCATCTTAAGTAAATACCTAGTATCAAGATATTCGTGTAAATACTACATCGACATCGGGTTATGTGATGTTTGTAAATAGCATTTGATGACAAAAATGTGGTCTGAAATGACACCTTGAAGAACGCGCCTCGTATTTTTGAGGGGAACGCATATTTCAGGTGTCAATATAAAATGTGTCATATTCAATATCTATAAACAATATAAAAAATGTAACATAAATGTAGGTAAAATAAATATTAAGAACACCTATATACGTATCAAGTTGAAAGCCGCAAAAAACGAAAAAAAGTCAATATGACGTTGGTAAGGTACGCAGCTAAATGAGAAAACTCAAAAACTATTTCATTATTCACGAATTATAAACGTTGGCGCGTCATCAAAGCGGCAGCGCACCAGTGTCACGTGAGTAAGAAAGGCAGTTCCAACACAATCGTAAAAAGGTGTCCATTGTTTAAAAAAAAGAATAATATTTGAAAAAAGTTCAGACCAGACACATCAAGAAATCCGGAAAAAATCGGTAAAATACACATCAAGATAAGAGTAAAAACGCAGATAGAAAAATGCACTCGCAGCCCCATAGCCATTTAAAGCTGCTGCTATGACTAACTAGGGCGGCTGAAGAAATCAACGAAAAATTAAATACTTCAATAACGCTAATATAATTAACGATCGATTAATTAATTAAAGATCGATTAACGATTTCACGGTTAAAATGAATTACACCGGTGTGTACACCATAAAATTCTATAAACGAATAATGTAAATGACCAGAATCAAAGCATGTCGCACCAGTGTTTGGATATGTCTACCAATATCCACAGTACACAATTTTCAACGTTAGGGCCAATAGAAAAATAGCTAGGTATTTATGATGGTCATACCTAAAGCCTTAATACTTATTTTGCATTTCACCGTTAACCGTAAATCCTCGACTAAGTTCCCTTCAAAACACTGTCCTCTTGTGAAAAACTGTGAATATTACTTTAGTCTTGAATACCTCCCCCCCAATCTGTGATGGGTGGAATAATTAGTCATTTTTTCCGCGGCCCGGTTCATGTGATAAATTGTTCACGAATTTTGTCCGAAAATTCTGACCAAGGAATAACTTTCCTCTGAAAAACTTCCACGTCAAAATTGTGACGAAAAAGCTCTCGATGGGACTTATTGGAGGATTTACATCACTTTTCAAGTTCAGCTCGCAAATTAGGTAAGGATGCAAATTGAAAATGAAACATCAACGCATGAAAACAACACTTGAAACTGGACAGATACATACAATTGTATTGATAATCCATCTAACGAATATTATATTCAAAAAGCATAACAGACTTCTTCAGATTAACTAGAGTGAATCAATTTCAAAGATAAATTATGAATCGTCTCGCTATCAGATCCCCAAACAGGTAGATTATGCATCATTTTTAAATGGTCCATGTTCGCTACATATTGATTTTGTTCATCCCAGATCGTCATAATCCTACAAATTCTCTCTACAAAGTCACCCTTGATAGAATATCCATGAGATTCTACAGTGATCACCTGCAACGATGAAGGATATGAGTGTAAACCGACAATGTTACGAGTTATTTCCCACAAACATTAGGGGCCACTTTTACACCCTGTAAAATGCTCATAAAATGGGGCAGGCCTATTACGCACATAAAGCCGGCACGCACACACGCCCGGCACGCACACACGCCCGGCACGCACATACGCCCGGCACACACATACGCCCAGCACGCACATACGCCCGCACGCACATACGCCCGGCACGCACATAGACCTGGCACGCACACACCTGGAGCTGTGTGCGTGCCGGGTTTTATGTGCGCGCTGGGCGCACGGTCGGCAAAAGCTCAGAAATAAAATATAAAAAAATGTGGAAAATTTGTGAATAAAATAAAATAAAATGGAAAATTTCAAAAAATAAAATTTTTTAAATATAAAAATTCAAATTTTTGTAAAATCTTCAATCTAAACTCATAATTTTTCTAAAATTTTTTTTCGTAATGTTGTGGGATATCGGATCACAAGCCCCGCATGCACATAGCCTGGCACGGACGTCAACCCGGCACACACATGGCCCGGCACGCACATAGCACCAGTTCAGGGACGTAGCCAGGATTTTTGAGCGGGGGGGGGGGGCGGATTGTATATGAAGCCCAGCAAACGGGGGGGGGGGGCGGCGCCCCCCCCATAAAATTTGACCCCTGTGGTAAAGGAATGGCGCCTTGGCGCCAGCACCATTTGTAGGCAATGGCAATGGTGCCATTGGCATTGGCAATGGTGCCAAATACCGCTGTACATGTATGTATTTTACATACATATACAGCGACCGGGACAGATTTTGGGTGCTTTTTTGTCTCAAACTATAGGTATTAATGAAATATACTGTATGGCGACGAAATGAGAGCTTGCGCGCAAAATTTTTCCGAGCTACCAACAAAATCGCTTTACAGAAGTGCCATTTCTGGCAAAAAAAATTTCAGACCCGGGAAGGGGGGGGGGCGGCCGCCCCCCCCTGGCTACGTCCTTGCACCAGTTATGTGCGTGCCGGGCGTATGTGCGTGCCGGGTTTATGTGCGTACAAGTGGAGTCTCCATAAAATGTCAAATGTCATAAAAAAGTCAAATGTCATGCAAGTGTAAAAAGTCATGTAAAATGGGATGAAGGTGTCAAAAGTCATGTAAAATGGGATGAAAGTGTCAAACGGACAGTAAAATATAAAAAAATTTACATGGCTCTTCTTTGCATAACATTTGACATTGTTCAAGCCACCTCCCCCTGACCCACCTAAATCAGCGCGACCGAGTCGGGCATCTGCGTAGTAGTCGGCATGGCGATCGTCCTGCCCTCGGCCTGGGCCACCAAGAACATCTCGTTCACGGTCGCGTTCGCCCACCAGGGGAACTGGCCGAGCGGCAACAACAGCTGGGCGTAGGTCATCATGTAGATCAGGATCATGAAGACGCTCACCACGGTGATCACCAAGCCCGATTTCAACTGCGAGGGAGTGTTGGATAGTGGTTGGTGGAGGTGTGAGGTGTGAGTGATCGTGGTGTGGGGGGAGGCTTACAACCAAATCGCACAGCTATCTAAATATTTATATATACTCCCTCCCCCTAAAATTTTACCTATAAGGTGATGGAATGGCGCCATTTTTAGGGGATCGGAATAGGGATTTTTTCAGATTTCAGGATCGCGATCGGGATTGGAGTCTCGGGATCGGGAACACTACATCCCGAAAATTTTCGGGATTCGGGATCCCGTTTGAACACTAGCTGCAGCTACCCCCGCCCCCTGGATACATCCCCGTCTACAAATATACGTTCTAAACACGTTCAATATTCAACAGAACAAACCATGTCGGTGACGTGTAGCATGCCGCTGGCGAACACGATCGCATTGGGCGGCGTGGCCACCGGCAGCAGGAAGGCATACGAACACGAGAGCACTGTGGGCAGCATGAACGACATCGGGTGGTACTCCAACTTTTGCGCCTGTGTTTGGCTCGGATAATTTTAAGTACCGGTAGATAGCAAGTTTGAAGATTATTTACACGGAGACTCTTTTTTTACAGATACCGTACCTCCTCCTTTCTTCTAATAGAACGGCTTACCTCCAATAGAATGGCACCTCCAATAGAACGACAGTGTTTTTGCGTTTACGAAAAGAATAAAAATACACCTCCAATAGAACGGCAGGTAAAAATTTGATGAAGTCTATTGATAGAAATATGGTAATCTAAAATTCACAAACATCGCATCCATTTAAAGAAACCCGACCCAAAAAAACCCTACCATCTCAGCGACGATCTGCAAGAAAATCACCGCGGTGACCGTGTTCGAGCAGATGTTGGTGATGCAGATGGTGGCCAGGATGCAGATCAACTGCAGCTGCCACTTGTCCAGGTGGTCCAAGTTGCGCAGCACCTCGCCCACCATCTTGGACAGGCCGGACTCGTCCACGCCGGCGGCCAGCGCGAACCCGCCGCCCAAGAGAAGCACCACGGACCAGGGGAACTTGTGCTGCATCGTGTTCCAGTCCATCAGCGAGCCGCGCAGCTTGGGCGGGCCGGCACGGTTCGCTGCGATTGTAAAATGCTAATGCATTTGGTGTGTTTTAGTTGGGCCAGGCCTATTTCGCACATTAGCCTGTTTCGCACAAACGCCCGTTTCGCACACGCATGAACAACGTGTCGCACAAACGCCCGTGTCGCACAAAAATGATGCCTGTGCGAAACGGGCCTATGTGCGGAACAGGCGTATGTGCGACACAGGCGTCTGTGCGAAACAGGCGTCTGTGTGTGTGAGTCAAGCGTGTGACCGGGCATCCCAACTTTACCCCACTGTTCTGCAAACAATGCGACACTAGGGTTGGGAAACCGGAACCGAACTTCTGTACCCGAAACAGTTTCGGGTTACTTTAGTTTACCAACGCTAGTGCACGTTCCATGTTCTGGATGCACTAGCGTTGTTAAACTAAACGAAACCCAAAACTTTTTCGGGTATCGAACTTCGGTTCCAGTTTCCCAACGCTAGTTCCGCATTGTTCGGAGAATTGAGTTTCCATTTTGCAGGGCATTTTCTAACACTTTTGACCCTGTAAAATGTCAAATGTCATGCAAAGTGTGAAAAGTCATGGAAAATGCCCTGCAAAATGGCAACCGAGTTTGGGGTGCCCGGACACGCGCGGGTGACGCGCACATAGGCCTCTTTCGCACATATGCCTGTATCGCACATACTCCTGTTTCGCACATACGCCTGTTCCGCACATAGGCCTGTTTCGCACAGGCATCATTTTTGTGCGAAACGGGCGTTTGTGCGACACAGGTTTCATGCGTGTGCGAAACGGGCGTTTGTGCGAAACAGGCGTATGTGCGAAACAGTGCACCCTCGTTTTAGTTGTCGATGATCAAAAACGACGCCGGCGGCACAACGCTTGGGTGGTGTTGTTTTCAGTGATAAAACGACACTACGGCTACAGTAGTACCTCGACAAGCCCAACCCGAACGAATTGATTTACACAACAAAAGCCAGGGGGCAGTCCCAGAGTCCGTAATGTGTAAAATGTCATGTAAAATGTCAAATCAAAACAAAAAGAGAAGATTTTGTTACTGAAATTTGCATGACAATTGACACTTTATTTTACTATTGTCATGACAATTGGCACTTTGCATAACACTTTACATGACATTTGACACTTTACTTTAGGGTCTGGGAAAGGCACCTGAACTCAAAAGCCCCAACTCACGCCTGAGACACAGCCAGTCGGGCATCTGGTCGGGCAGGATGAACAGGAGCACGGAGATGATCATGGCGCTGGTGGCGTCGCTGAAGTACGACTTGCCCTTCTTGTCCACCAGGAAGAACTGGCCGAAGCCGGGCACCACTTTGGGGTCGCGCGTGATCCACATGATTAGGAGCAAGGCGAAAAGGACCATCACCGAGCGCTCCGCGTAGCTGGTCGGGGGTGTGCGCGTTTTTAGTGTGTGTTTTTTTTCTTCAAAATGTTGTTTGTTCATTATGGGACTTACCTCATGGGCGGCAACGACGTGTATTTTTGCAGCATCATTGCTTCCACGCTTTTCGCAGCCTGTCAAATGACAATAAAAAAGTAATGAATGTTGCCCTGCATTTACAATTTCACATTTTTAATGAAAATCGCATCTGTTTTGTATGCTCCCAGCGTAAACAACGCGTGCAAGGTATAAAGTCACTGGAGTATACTTCCAGTGTGAAACACCACTCTCAATGTATTAGCCTTCTCTTCTAACCCTATTTAAGCACTATTCCATGCCCAAATTAACTTGATGTCACAAATGTTCGCAGAAGTGAACACCAACGAAAACGTACCTCAGCCTCAGGTCCGAACTTGGCCTTGGCTTTAAATAGTTTTTTAATGCCCAGGAACATGACGCACATGATGAACCAGCACACGATGACGGCCAGCACCATGAGCGGGATGGCGAACTGCATCCACCACAGGTAGCTGATCAGACCCGCGTTGACGGGGAATTTCCTGCGGTTGAATTTGGATACTTGTTGAAAGTTCGAATGAAATAAATACTATTGTGTATATTTAGCTTGTAATTTTTTTATATTTATACAAATAATTTTTGATAAAATATACAATTCATAGATATTTACATAACACCATAGGCCAGGGCTCAAGGATGGCGAAAAAACCTGGAGATTTAACACATCTGGACATGAAGCACTCCCTGCGCCAGTCCCGAGCACTGCGAAGTGTCAAGTGAAGCGTCAAGTATCATGTAAAATTGTCAATTGTAATGCAAAGTGTCAAAATTTCAGTATTAAAATTTCTTTTCTGATTTGATTGGCATTTTAAATACATGACATACCTATGACACATTACAGGGCTCGGGACTACCCCTGACGTCCTTGAGGATCCGATGTGATAGGTGCCTAAAGACAATTGGGAATACAAAACAATACACGAGATAAATATGGGCAGCGCACAGCAATTATGAATTCAGTGTTCCAAGCGCATGCTAGCTGAGTGATTTGAAGCTCACCTAAAAACGTTTTATGGAGTGTACATACGGCACAGTTTGGACAAGGGCGCGCATTTGGATAAATGCCAACTTTCAAAAACCAACAAAACCGCAAAATCTCCAAACTCACTCGTCAAACTTGGACACGATGACCAAATTTGGCGGCGTGCCAGTAATCGTGCCAGTGCCGCCAATATTGGCAGCAAAAGCGATGGCTAGCAGTAGGCCCTTGGCCATGGAGGCGTCCTCGGGCGACAGCGTGTTGATGTCCAGGCCGATTTCCTTTTGCTTTTGCGCCGCCTGCGGCCGGTACTCGACCACCGAACTGCGGGAATGGGGCGCGTGTGGTGGGGAGAGACGGTTTAAACTTTTTACAGTAAATTTTCGAATAAGTCTGTCACTTTAATAGCCCGCCCACTCCCATTGTAAGGCATCGGGCCAAGTATGAAAAGTTGGCCCACGTCCAACTTAGTGGTTGCGTTTTGTATTGTGAATCGTTCTTACTGCGGCGCTATACTGCAGCCAACATTTTCTGGCACTGATTTTGAACCGGCGCCATTTTTATGGACATTTCAAACCACCCATCCGGGGAGGGGCCCCAAACCCTGTAAAACCAAAAAAATATTCACCTTTTTCTCCTGGCGCCGGCTTGTCGCTGCCGCTTCGCCTTTTCCCTGGCATCCTCAAACGCCTTCCTCTGAGACAAGCGCGACCCTGGCCGCTGGGGCAACGCCGCCGGCTCTGCATCGTTGCCCTCTTCCACCTGCGATGGAGGGTGGTGGAGATTGTGGGAAATGGTGGCCCGCGAACTAGTTGACAAGTTTACACGTGTGTGTCAACTGGTTTTGTCAACTCAGATTTCGGTTTTGTGTGTCGCAGAGCTTTATCTACAAATGTACACGCGGCGATGTTGAACAATAAGGATTTAGGTATGTTGGCAAGTGCAGTGGAAGATTGCTCTGCGACACGTGAAGCCGAAATCTGAGTTGACACAGACCAGTTGACGACACACATGTGTCAACTAGTGTGGGGCCACTTATGATTGATCGAGCATTCGATGAGTGGCAATGGTCGATCTCGATCTCCCTGTGAATTGACATTTGAAAACAATTTAAAAATGCTAAATAGAAGGCCAGTGCAGAGGTATGCAGTAATGAGAGCCGGGCAATGTTGGCATTGTAAATGGCGTGGGAATGGCCGTGAAAATGTTATGATAAAACGTGTTCATCGACGTAACAGATTGGTAACAAAAACAAGGACATAGAAAACGGAGTTGCCACGCGAATTGACCGTCAACCGGATGTCTACTGAAAAATACCTCACCTGCCACAGTCAACTTTAGTTGACGGGGGTACAGAAATGGATTTTAAGCGGTTTTGAAACGGATTTTGCAATTGGTCGCCGGTCATCGCTGCGCGACAAAACAAAAGACACACATTTTGCGAGTTTGTCGTAGAAAATGGTTTGCAAGTGTGAAAGTTACACACAATTTCGTTGCACTGCACATATTCAAGTAATAAAAAAGCATTATGAGAGTGGGCCGAATAAAAAATACATTCGTTCATGTTCGAGTAACAGGGGACATTGCACTGCATAAAATCATACAGACAAGTGAAAATCCCACAGTGACATCGATGGGGTGTGTTGTGTCCGTGCGAAAAATTTACGTAAGTACGTTTTCTTAGTATCGCATCTCAGAAAACAGTATAACGTTTTCGTAAATAAGCCGGCGAAACCGGCCATTATTAACATCAGTAAACAGCACAAATTACATAAATAAAGAGAAATCCAAAAAGATAATTTGACCACTCTCATTGTTGGCACACCTTACATTGCGCCGTAGCACGCATGCACAGTGTGCATAGATGCGCTGGGGGTTTCGTGCGCTGAGGGCATATTTACATGCGCGGATAGCTTAAATGCGCTGAGAGTTCGCATGCGCCGAGGCACACGCCATCCCACACCCAACATTTCCACATCGGATGCCAATAAAATACGAAAAGCACAACAACCCCCATTGGTGTCACCATTTTTATCTGAAAAAAGGAACAGCAAGAAACAGTGCAGCCGGAAAAAAATGGAATGAATTTGAAATGGAGAGGCTCTAATCCAGCGCCAGTCACCTGACGATCCAGATCAAGGCCATCGAATTCATCAAAATGGTTCGCTGTATCCTGAAAGTCAAGGACAAAGGAGATTGTAAATATTAAATGTGTAAAATCGTAAGCGGTAGAATGAATGTAAACTCCAGTGACTGCGTCATACCCCTTGGACGCGTTGTGCACGCTGGAAGCGTGCCAACGATATTTAACGCATGCGATTTTCATTAAAAAACATGAAAAAAATCATTGCTGTTATGACATTTCACTTTAACGTATTCACAACAATGAAGTTTTTCAAATTTTCACAAAATACGCATGCTTCAATTATCATTGGCTCGCTTCCAATGTGAGACATAAAAAACTACGCGTGCAGAGTGTCATGTCACTGGAGTTTAGGAACTCGTACAACTTGCAGGTTGCAACTCGGACAGCGGAAAAAACGAAGGTTCATATGAGTGTATTATATATATTATATACATATTATATATATTTGCTGTGTAGGAGAGCTCAAGTGGATGAATATTAGCGTTGGTAAATAAATTGCCAGCCAACAAAATACAGCTCAGCAGCAGAGGTTCCCAGCGGATATGGCCAACTGAATGGCGAAAATGCCATGGTTTTTGGCGTCAGTTTTAACAACGCCTAGCATTAGAAAACAGTAAAAATGGAGCGGTTCCATCAAGAAAATAAAAATATTTACCTATCGACAATTTTTGCGGATTTTTCTGCTTACTAACGATGCTACACTGATAATGGCAAGCATACAATAAGCCTCGGTCGTTTCTGACCAGTGGTGCCAATTCCGAAAGTGGACACTTTATGAGAAAAACGTAGCAAATAATCTTGTAAGAGGTCAATGAAGTGACAAGTAAATTATAAAAATTACAGGAAAATTGCCAAAATTTTATCACACATCACTTTACTTGTCAGTTGTAACATGACCTATCAATTTCTCTGATCAGTTGCCCATTCTTGGAATTAGCCTGTGCTCACCAGAGAACAGAACGACGTGCCGAATTCAGTGCGCAATTTTTTGGCACTTGGCCAGGCACATTATTCCGACTGCGGCGATTGCGGGTGGGCAATTTTCTAACAAATTAAGAAAAAAGACTGCCAGCCATATGCAATTTGGCGGAACGGAAACCGCTGCGGCTGCAGAGGCGCAGAAGCAAAGCATAAACCACAAATCCCCAACTCCAAATGTGACACCCAAACACGACCACTTTTTTAAGTCCTGGCCATGTGATGCAGTTAAAAAAGCCAAGTGAGTAATTATAAAAAAGACACACCTCCACCTCGTGGAGGGCGCTGAGAGCGGCATTTGGCGATTTTGTCCGCTCTTCGCTGATTTCATGCCGGGCCATTGTCAGGGCGATGTCGTCCCGCTCGGACGAGCGCCGGTCCAATTGTTTAGTGGGGCTGTGCTGCAAAATTGTAGGGCGTTGTTTGTGCTATCCTATTGAGATTGGGTTCAACCAATCCCGATCCCGAAAATTCAAACGACCGGCCCCGATTATCATCCCCGTTTGAATTCTAGTTATCATCAGATCAGGGTTGCTTGCAAAACTTTTATCAATTCTTTATTAAAATATTTCTTCGACTTTTGGCAGTTTGTGTGTATTTACCTTGTTCAACAATAGTGCCAATCTGCTAAGTAAATAGGCAACATAAAAATTATTGCAATAAATATACATTTGCAAATAAATCTTGTTGAGTTTTATAAAAATACTTTATGGAACCCCTTCAAACCCCACACATCAAAACCAGGTCACCCCCAAAACCACAAAAACCCCCACCCCCAACCCACAGATCTAGACCGCCTGACTTCCGACGTCTTTTGCCGGCGCACACTCGATGTACGTCCCCCAGCAGCGGGGGGAGGCTCCCCACCGACGAGCTGCAATATGACGCTCTGGGCGATGGGCACCATCATGGCGCACGTGGCCGTGTTGCTGATCCACATGGACAGGAAGGCCGTCACCGACATGAAGCCAAGCATGAGCCTGCCAGGTGGGGGGGGGGGGGTTAATTTGGGTTGGAAATTGGTGATTTTGAGAAGATATAAATAAATAAATAAATAGATTTAGATATACATGAAATAGTATTTATATTCTGGGAAAAACTCTGAAAGAGAAAGTATGGGAAATTTCTCTAAAAAAAATTTACTAAAACTTTTTTTCCATCTATTTAATTCTATCGATATTTTTCAAAACATAAATAGAAAATCTCATTTTGCCTCCGAGATAAATAGAAAACTGGGCGATTTGGGTGGGGGGTAACCCATTGGAGACCCCTGCGCCATATTTTCTCAATTCTAAAGGAAAATTTCAGTGTGGCACTTTCTGGTTGTGATTTTCAGAAACTTGAAAGGTATATTTTTCAATCCAATCTGGCAGCTTACCATTTTGGCTGCGAGCCAACCAGCGTGAGCACACGCAGGGCGATGCGCTGGTGCAGGTTGCACTTCTCCACCGCCAGCGCTATGATCAGACCGCCGATGAACAGGAACACAATGTCCTGAATGTTTCAAATTGTCAAATTATTTCGTCCGCTGTAGGGTTGGAAACAAATTTAACGCAAATTTTTTTTCATAAAATCAAAATCAAATGTTTTTCAAACTCGTCCAAACTGGGGGTATTGTAAAAATTGCAAAGTTGTCTGTCGACCAGAAATTTTGCGTTTTATTAAAAATCAGTTACCACCCTGCGATAAAAAAAATCAGAGTTGTTAAAAAAAATCAGTTGAAAAAGATCAAGGGCCAGATTTAATACTCCCTACAGATTTGTAGGGTAGGGCGTACGCCCGACAGATTTTTTAAAGTTTAGCCGCATCGACGCACATGCACCGAGAGCAAGGCGGTTTGTAAAATATAAGAAACCATCCCTTAAGGTTGCCGATATTGCAATATGACGTATATCACTTCGATTTTGGCCCGGAAATCACGATTTCGTCGTTTCTTGGCCGTCTGCCAATTCGTTTTTTATTTTATTTTGCCGGGCGGGTTACTCGCATACAGTGCGCGCAGAAGTTTCTGTTTTTTATTTATTTTTTGTCTGCGTAAACAACTAGTGCCAGTGTTTTTCCGCGCACTCGTACTCGCCTAGATTTTAAAGCGGCGCGCCGTTTTCCCTATACAAAATTGCGATCTTTACGAACTTTTAGAGGCCATCACGCGCGTGAAAATGGGAATTGTGGGTAGTGGTTACGCACAGAGGGCTAAAATTATGTGCGTTTTCTGTAAAATGGTAGAAAATGAAGAAATTTAACTCTCATTATAGAGCTCACACACAAAAAAGGCCAGCCTGACCGATTTTTGGGGTTAGCGCTTGCGGGCATTTAGACCAAAGTGGGCGGAGCTTACGTGGACCGGTGCATGCAAAGCAAAATATCTGCGCGCACTGTAAGTCGCGCTTTTGTGTAGTCAGGTGGTCACTTTTTTGTGTTCACTGCCTACAACCGAAACCATGAGGGCAGCGACAAGAAAGAAATGCATGCACGAGCGTACAGAAGCGCGACTTATGGGAGTAAATAAAAAACGAATTGGCAGACGGCCAAGAAATGACGAAATCGTGATTTCCGGGCCAAAATCGAAGCGATATACGTCATATTGCAATATCGGCGACCTTAAGGTATAGTTTCGTGTATTTTACGAACTGCCTTGCTCTCGGTGCATGTGCGTCGATGCGGCTAAACTTTTAAAAATCTGTCGGGCGTACGCCCTACCCTACAAATCTGTAGGGAGTATTAAATCTGGCCCACGTCACCCCTAGTCCACAGTATTAAATTCTAAAAAAATAATTTTTTCAAAACAAATTACATCTTAAAAAACCTTGAGAAAATTGGAGCACGTCTGCGAGCTGGAGAGCACGCCGAGCAGGGGGAACAGCACGGCGGGCATGCAGGCGGTGATGGCCAACGGCATCACCTCGAACATCCAGTACGCGCCCATGATCACCACGCAGTACGCGCACCGCATTTCCTGAGCGAGGGGACGTATTTGTGGGAGTTATGTATGTTGACTGAATGCAGTGCACTGCATCGCATATCGGTAAAGGTCTTCGAATTAAATGTATGTCATCGTGTTCGCTGTTAAGATGGAATTTTTTTATACCGGAGATTAAAACAGCATCTGATATGTTCTCAATGGCGGCCCAGACACAAGTTGACAGACGTGTGTCAACTGGTCTGTGTCAACTCAGATTTCGGCTTCACGTGTCGCACAGCGATCCCCAAATGCACATGCGGCAACGTTGAAAAATAAATACCTATTACGGCACATGCGCTGGAAGATCGCTCTGCGACACGCTGAAACTCTAGTTGACACAGACCAGTCGACCTGTGTCAACTAAAGGGCCGTCAATACAGGACCCTACAAAACACACACAACGAATGCACGTAAAATACACGCAAAACACCAACTCTAGATCCCTCCAGCGCCAAAGGCAGCGCCAAAAGTGGTATCAAAACGACCACAATCGGCGCCTTATACGCGCTAATATCCATCAACATCCTCTTGAAGCAGTTGCAGGCTCTCTGCCCCGCGGTGGGCTTGTTCCTGACCAAGGTGCCCTTCTCGGCCGGGCCCAGCGAGCCCTTCGAGCCGTTCAACGAGTTGTTGACCGCGTAGACCAGGGGCACGCCCGCCGGCGACTGGCTGGACGTCATTTTTAGAGGGGTTAGAGTGGATTTACCTACTGCGTGGGGGTGGTGGGATGTGTTTGAGTGGTTTGTTGTGGGGGTCCGAGGGTGGTTGGTATAGGGAACCGTCAAGTAGTGGTGCGTCGGGTAAACTGGCAGCATACATTTACCAGAAAATACTAAATTAGGCTCATGCCCAGATTGAGCTGAGTCACGCATTTCCACGACAAAAGAATGCCGACAAGGACTAGGGTTGGAAAAAAACGTTTTTTTTACGCCATGTTTTTTTTTAAAAAAACAACGTTTTTTTTAATTAAAAACGTTTTTTTTTAAAGCTCCCATATATGTTCCTGGGTCAACATATTTATATAGGTATATCAGACAAGTGACAATACTCTGTGGTGTTACATATAACCATATAATGGCTGTGGAGCCATGGGATAGCGTTATAAGTGGTGATTTGTGTCAAAATATTTTTGTCGACATGTTCGTATATCGCCTTATAGTCGAATGTTCGTGACTTCAAGTGAAGTTTCACACAGAATAGTGATCAAACAAGGTTATAAAAGGAGGTTGTAACTTTGGGAGTGATGTTAAACACTGTGGAGGTACATGGAAGCACATTACCTGAATATTATATACTACAGCAACATTTACCTTAGCAACGCTTTTTTACCCATAGTAGCACATAAAAATGGATGCTTTGATACTAAAAATGCCACAAAACCAATGAAAACAACCACCAATGTCAATTTGTGTGTGAAAAAATTGCTTGTGCGCAAAAATTTTGCAAAATACCTAGTGCTTAGTACTAAAAATTTCGACCGATGTCTTTAAAAAAAAACGTTTCGGACCTCGTGTTGTTGAAAAAACAACGTTTTTTTAAATAAAACGTTTAAAAAAACATCGGCCAACACTAACAAGGACATTCCCATTTTTTGCACAACTGCGGCGTGACCAAATGCCAGCGCCACACCCTGTAAAATGCAGTACCCGGTAATATTTCTTTATAATTACACGTCTTTACTTTTTAAATACTCTCTTATCGATATTTTAGAGGGTGCGGGACTGGTCCCAGATTGATACGTAATCGGCAATTTGAACAGGTAGTTGGTTTTAATAAGGCTGGTAGGTTGAAATTAAGTAAAAGTTGAATGAATTCTTGGGTGGAACTGAACGTTTCTATTTAGTCCTTGCGCGCGACTACCAAATGAACGACTCGGGGCAACGACACAAATGAAAGTTATTTTTACGTAATGCATGGAACACTAACGCGAACGTGTGTAAACAAGTCGTGATGAGTAATGATGATATTTATTTATTTGAACATCAGAACATCTTTCAGGGTTGGCGAAATTGTTACAAAAAAGTTGAGTTGTTGTTTATCTATTCATCTTGACAGCGTGTTTATATAACGTTCTGATGATAGGTTTCTTGTCAAAACATGACCATGGCAATTCCATGGAGCATCTTCATGTGCAAAAAATATTCCTTTCGCAACGTAAATATTTTCATAGTAAACTACACCCACACATATTTGCAGAATTTTTTGTTGTTGCAATTATCACTGTTTGCCACCCTGGAATGTGAGTATTGCGACAGAATATTCTAACTTTTTCACAGGTGTTTTATAAAATGAATCGTAATATCCATGATCCACTGTCTTTATAGATTAACGCGAAGATAAAAAAAGTTTGGTGAAATTTCGTCTTGCCTTTACAAAGAGTGAGAGAAACCTTTTCGGGATCCTACTAGGTACATTGGAATTTGGAAAGACATGTGTTATTTCCGTCTACTTTTTTTCCGATATGTAATTTGTTAGACCAAAAACCTAAAAACAATTTTTCAGCAAAACCTTCAATCATGTTAGACAAATTCCCTGGTAGATGCTCATTTTTCATCGATACCAAAAAGTTCGCCAGTTTAAACACAGAAATATGACCAGCCAAAAAAGTGATATGAAAATGTGTTAATTCGGATCTATCAAAATTGTGTATTTTACGTTTTAACGGCGAGAAAAGTCTTCGGGAATGGGCCCCCACACACTGGATGTCAACTGAATTCGTGTCAACTAAATGTCAACTGAATTTAAGTGCTACTGTGATTTCAACTTATCTATCTGATAGAGCATAGTTAATTTTACATCATGACACTTCATTTTCATTGTTCCTGTTATGTGTGATGCTTTTTACAAACTTCTTGTATTATTCAATTGACACTGAGTTGACGCGAATTTGCGATGTCAACTAGTGTGTGTGGGCCCAATATGACGCGAAAGAATGCGCTATGAAACTCGACCTGGAGCAATTTATCAAAAATTCCGTTTTCACGATAATGGGATAGATTTCAAAGATTGATAAAAAGTTGAAAGAACGACACTGAACCATCGCCCGAATACTTTTGAAACACAGCAGTGGGTAACCTTATCCGTCGGCATAAA
Source organism: Sphaerolaimus hirsutus (assembly GCA_964036195.1). NCBI lineage: Eukaryota > Metazoa > Nematoda > Chromadorea > Monhysterida > Sphaerolaimidae > Sphaerolaimus > Sphaerolaimus hirsutus. The sequence continues at coordinate 6,308,730 of OZ038457.1, forward strand.
AACTCGGCAAGTTTATACAAACAACTCAGCCGCAAAATGCAATATCATGAATGCACACGCAAATGGGTAAACCAAATATCCACCAAAAGTATCCATAAGTCTTCGGTTCAAATAGAGCCAGCTTAATGCAGTAAGCACATTGGGGCTATATCTGGAATTGGAAATGTATTTACGCAACCAGAGCCAGGGAAATGGGATTGCCAGCTGCCCGGCTTGCCAAATATGTGCACCTTGTACTTGTACACATTTACCGTAAGTGGGTTTTTCCATAGTTACTAAAACGTATTAACGTTTACTCAAAAAATCGAGTACTGAGTAAATCCGTAAAACGTTCACGTTTCCTCTGAAAAAGTACCTGTACTCGCTTTTACGTATACTTTTTGAAAGTACTCCAGTACAGAAAACGTATTTCAGAAAGAAATGAGATGTAATAGTAACAAAAAATAGTCAAAAATGGGGAGACAAAAACAGCTTTAAAAAGACATAGCACATGAACTAGTGAATTTGAAGGTGAAACTGGGCAAAAAGGTATGAAAGTTAGTCATTTTGGGTAAAATTTCCTTAAAAATACCCACTTAAAAATGAGTAAGAATAAAGAATTTTTTATTTTATGCTTTCTGCACTCAGGGGTGTCATAAATACTTAATTACGTATACTTTGAAAAAGTTCAGTTCTTTCAACAACTCTGGGTTTTTCGATAGTGGAAAATTTACCGAAATGGTCTCAACGAGAAAAAATACCTGTTATGTCCCACCTTCACACGAATTATACTACAGCACACATTGAAAGAAACTAACATTGTAGAATCCTTCAAACACAATGGAATCGCTTGATGATCAGACAAAAACCGTGACTAATCTTTAAGCTTATCGAAAACATCACAAATTCAGCTCAATCCCCTGGATAAAAAGGCAAGCAAACAAAACACAAGCTTCAAAGTGCCTGGGAAAATCCTGTATCTTAGCGGCAAAAAGAAAACCTTTTACGCAACAGACCAAATATGGAAGCAAACAACAACTGCATTTACGTGATTTTGTTTAGCTGGGTGTCACTATAACGCTAGCATCTAAATACATATCGTATCCCTGTTTGTTCACTTAGCAGCTGCAGCAATGTATTTACAGGTATAAGTGAAATATTTGATTTGAAAAAAATTAAAACAATTGGAAGCAGCAATCTGTTGGCTTTGCTGAGCATACAGGACTACTGAGCAAAACCATTTATTATGATTTATTATTATGATCCTGAAATTTGTGTCAACTAAATCTGTGTCAGCGTCAAGTAAATAACAATAAAATTTGTTTAAGGCATCGCACTTAACAGAAATAACGAAAATAAGGCGTCATGATGTAAAATTAACTATGCTCTATCAGATAGGAAAGTTGAAGCCACATACATACTTCACTAAAAATTTAGTTGACACGAATTCAGTTGACATCCAGCGTGCGTGGCGCCTAAGCAGTAAGTAGGCAACCCAAACTTTCAGTGGTTAAACAGTCCCATTAAAAAACTCAGAGCTGCGCAGAAACATTTTGTCCCTCAACATCCATTATAAATCATTTTGCACAATCGCAGTCGAGTTGAGGGACAAGCACCACAGATGACAATTACTCAACATTTTATTGCACAATTCTTCCACAGATCTACTCTCATCCATTTCCAGCTGGTTCAAACTGGCTTATTAAGTTCAACTTTGCAAAGTGCACATTCATTTTTAAGGAAAACAATAGAGAGAACTAAATGGAATCAAAAATGGCTAAATCGCTTCTGGGTAGAAACTAATTATGTAATGCACTCTTATTCTGAAGCCACTATTGAAATTAATCCATATCACACCAGAAACACAAAGGCTCAAGCTAAGTCCTGAAATTGAATTTTATATTTAGCTCGGCTGTTTACTGTCAAACTGAGGCTATGCAGTACACAGCAGCCAATGCCTGACAATGGTCGCGCAGACTACCCCATGCATAAAAACATTTATTTATATCCTACAATTTGTTCTTTTTAACACCAGTTTATTCATCAGAATATGGTAAAATATATTCTTCTCAAATAGTATGCACAAATGCCCAATGGTTGATGGCTTACTTTAAAAGCACACAGAAAGAGATACTACACCACACAATAAACCAACATCAGCATTACGGGTGTGAAACTGCATGCTTGCAACAAAATCCATTTTTACCTAGTGCATCCATACCGATTTTTTCCTGATTATCTGTTTATATATATTTTATTTTATGCTGCAATTTTTCTCATAAAAATCGCTTGCCAACCACAGTTCTGCTTATTGTTGACATCTACCATTATAAAACCATCAAAACTAAGTGGAGTTCAGGTAAACAAAGTTGGGGGTTTGCCAGCGCGACCATTGCTTGGATGCCGTTTCCAAGTAGCAAAGTTTCCTATAAACTGATCGATAAGCCGGCGAGACGAACACGTACATGCACATGCAAAGTATGGCACATGCTTATGTGTCGATGCAACTTGACGCACATGCACGGCTGCTGTTCGTATCATGGACAGCCGCAAGCGACACTAAGTACCAACTAGAAGTACATGAAGGAAATGAAGTACCAACTAGGCCGCAAATTCTCGGGTTTTAATCGGAATTCGGAATTAACCGATGTCAGGGCGGAAAAATCGGCATCGTTGAGGGTTAAACCAAACTGATATGCGAAGAGATTCAGACAAGTAGTTTGAAGTAAGAACCCGGAAAAAAATTTCAAACACTGGATAGGTGTTTGAATTTTTAGTTTGGCAAAAGAAAATTACCGTTTCGGGATCGGAACCGGAACATTCCGGGTGCCGACCGAAAGCCCTATTCGGGCACGCCGTCGTGTTCGAGCTCATCTAGGCTGACGTGCACTGCGTGCGCGATTCCAAACGTAGCAAAATTGCATGTGTACACAGCACATTTCAGCGAAGCAACGGCGCAAGGCAGAGAAAAAAATCAATGCATTTGAAGCCGCAGCCGTTAGGTTGCTAAATAAAGACATATCTACAAGTACACGTATATATACTCTGCAGAAAGATAGAATAAAATGAAATGTTACAGACACATCGACATTTTACGTTTGCGAAGCTAAGCTAAACAGTGAGAAGCGTTAAAATAAATATATATGCATTTCACATCCAAGGTGATAAAATGAGGCTAATCAAAACAACGGGGTGGAAATGTCATCGAAAGCGCTTGTTTATGCACATTGCGCAGTGAAATTGTCGCTCCAGAAAAAGCCCTAGCAAAAAAAACATTCCCATCAGGAAAAAAAACAGACCGTCGGACTGACTAAATGAATACAATTCCGCGCGTATCTTTCGAACGAACGCATTGTGATCGCAACTGATTCACGGTCATTTGCATTTTACACGGCCGGCCGACTGTCGTGAAGGTGGCAAAAAAAACAGACTACAGTGGCGCGTCAAGCATTCAAACGCTCAGGAGGTAATCCCGGATTCTGTGAAGTGTAAAGTAAAGTGTCAAATGTCATGTAAAATGTCATGCAAAACAAAAAAGAAAAGATTTTATTAGTGAACTTTGCATGACACTATACATTAGTCACTACAATTGACACTTTGCATGAGATTTTCCATGACAATTGACACTTTACATGACATTTTACATGACATTTTCCATTTTACTTTACACTTTACAGGGCTTGGACTACCCACAGCTGTGCACGTGAATGGCACGCTCTGGCCGAGCGAGGCATGCAATGCACTGCGCGAATATCCTCCATTTGTCGCCTAGCTGGCGGCCATACGATCAATACTATGCGGCCGCTGTCGCCCAGCTCTCAGCCGCTTGCAGCTGACGCAAAAAGCAGTCGCGCTTGCGTAAGGCTGGTTTGTCTGTGGAGAGAGAATTGAATTGCCCGATTGGGAGAGTCGGGTTGGCGTCGGCTGCGCGGATTGTCATTGAATGACGTCACGCGAGCCGGTGGATAGACACCATGATCCATCCAAATGAATGATCCCGGTCCGTGCTAGTGGACATGCTGGCAGTCCCGCACCGTGTAAAGTGTCATGTCATCTGTCAAATGTCATGCACAATGTCAATTGAAATGTAAAACATAAAGGAAAATAACTGAAGTTTTTATTTTGCATGACATTTGACACATTTGTACGAGATTTCACACTTGACAGTATACATTTCAGTGTGCGGGACAGCCCGCGTCCAATTCCATGACCTCTTCAAAACATAAAATCAAAAAAGTGACTGAAAATCAAGAGCTTCAAAAAATGTTTCCTACCGACAGACAATCACATTTAAGCAGCTAATTTCACACGCTTTTAACTAACGGGTGATTTAAATCACACCCCTGGTCTCTGGTCCGGGCTCCTTGCGAGCCACGGGCCCAGATAGATAGCTGTGTGAGTGAGTGATTCATACACACAGTGTGTTCCCTTTTCGCCCCAGATTTGAATGATGTGCGGCTTTTTGCCCCAGATTTGAATGATGTCCGGATGTAGTTTTGTTGCTACCCCGGCTAAAGTTAGGTGCGGAAAAAGGTAGCTTTTGGTGCCCATAAAAAGACCAGCTAATGTCGCACTTGAGTGGCGATTTTCAGTCTTGCGGACCACACAGATAGTTTAAGCGGGACACCATAAAACTGGCAAAATACAGGGGGGAAAGCGCTGCACCGCAATAGCTACAAAAACGGGAATGTGATTGAAAAATATGCGCACTGGTAGAGTATTTTCGGAGTAACGATGATTGTGTGGGTTCTATAGCTTTCATTTCCATAGGCAAAATAAGGTATAGCCGTAGCTTTTTAAGCACAAGCATCGCAATTGTTTTTTATGGCATCCACCATGTTTAGTATTTACCTATTTAAGTTTGCATTTTGATAGCTTATTTTGCAATAATTTGCATTTTTGCACACAAGCACGCAAGGACGTATCCAGGGGGGGCGGGGGGGGGCTACAGCCCCCCCCCGTTCCCGGGGTGAGACCTGAAAATCACGGTAAAATGCGACTTTCGGTACCATTTTGCAAAGTGCAATGCAAAAAAATTTGCGCGCAAGCGCACATTGTTCTAAATGACATAAGGGATATTACCATTTTGACCCCTGTTTCCACATTTCCTTTGAAATTCGCTCAACGGTGTGTTTATCGCTGTGTTTGTATGTAAATTTACATACATATACAACGTTTATGGCGCTGGCGCCAACGCCAATAGCGCCATGGCGTGGCGCCTACTAATGGCGCCAGCGCCCTGGCGCCATTCCGTCACCCTATAGGTGAAAATTTAGGGGGGGGGGTCGAGCCCCCCCCCGTTCGCCGGGTTCCGTAAACAAGCAGCCCCCCCCCGCTCCAAAATCCTGGATACGTCCTTGCAAGCACGCAATTTTTGCCATTGGTTGTTGTTTCATTATTTTGTGCCAGAGCTTCCATTTTCCATGCTAGTGTGTGTGTGATAACAAGCTGTGATATGTTACTGTAGTATAGAATATCCAGCTAATGTGTTTCCACATACTTACACATAGTCCAACAGCAATGTATTATCTTATAATTTTATTTAAGCACAACTTCACCTGAAGCCACAAACACTCTACAAAATTTGATATACCTATGTAAAGAGTTGACATAAAAATGTATTTTAAGCAGAAATCACCACTTTAAATACTATCCTATGGCTCCACAGCCATTGCATGGCTGGCTACCTGTAAAATCATAAAGTAGTGACAACTTGTCTGTTATACTTCTATGTATATGTTGACTCATCATAACAATATTTGGGAGCTTGAAAAAACATTATACAAAAAACGGTTTTTTAAACAGGTTTTTCCATCCCAGGGAAAAATTGAATTAGCATACAATAACTGCGCAATGAAGCATTCTAAGGGATAGCATGTGAATATTTTAAGCAAAAATGTTGGGATGGGGGAATGGCGCATACACACTGTGCCAAAAATAAGCTGAGTTAGTATGGAAATGACCGCAATTTCAAATTACGACTAGGTATACCATGCACAAAAAAAATTCGACTTAAGATAATCACCATGCTGAAATTGCAGGGCACTACTTACGGCGACGGCGCACTTTATATAAATAATAAAGGCTTGCATTGAAGTATGGCTGTAAGCCAGCAAAATCTGGAAACAAATGGAACTGCTCAAATTCCATGAATGTCAATTTCCATTACAAAGTAATGAGAAAAGAAAAATCGAAGGAGTTGCGGGCACGAATTGCAATCTAAAGAAATTCTAGAAGAACACACTTAGGAAACACACTCAAATCGCTGCGGTAATTAATGTTTGCGCACATCTACACAACTTCCTGTAGCGACTGAAACACCGCACGGTACAAATTTTTAGCCCCTAAAGTCACAGAACTGTAAATACACATATGGGCATTTAGCTAGCTAACCGAAACAAAGTAAATAAGATCTGTCGCCAGCCTGACTTGCTTACCAAAATAACTACTACGTATCTAAATATGTGAAAGAATACAGTGCAGCGGCTGGATAATAAATACAAGAGCTGACGTAAAAATGTGTCATCCAAGTAAATGTGTAATGGAGCCTTAGCATGCCTAGCGGCCAGACGGCTTATGAACAACATTTTAGGTAGTTAACAAACATTTGCAGAGATCTGTGGCTTGCGAAACTGCAGCTGCCGCTATGCTAGATACAATTACCTAAATTGCAAGTTATGGAAAACAGGAGTGACTGTAAAAAATGGCGCAGTGGATACTGACATTCCGCATTCTGGTTGCATTCAGGTTAAATTTCTAAAGCTAAATATGCTACAGCTAAACGAAAAAGCACCGGGGAATCCTTCACGAAATTTATCAGTAGACACACGGCCTCCAGATCATACCACATCGCACATCAAGCCACATCGCACATCATTCACACATCACTCACCTCCCTTTTCCACAGTCAACTTCCTCTGCAAGCAGATGGTGCTAACGAGCGCGGCGGTGACCTGAGGGTAATCCCAGACCCTGTAAAATACCCTTTAAAATGTCAAATGTCACGCAAAGTGTCAAAAGTCACGTAAAATGCCCTGCAAAATGGCAACCCAGTTGCCATTTCGCAGGGCATTTTACGTGACTTTTGACACTTTGCATGACATTTTACATTTCACTGGCCATTCTACAGTGTCCAGGACTACCACCTGATACGGGTCGCAGTTGCTCGACGGCCGCCTGTCCTCCAAGTAGCCCCTGCGGTCAGTGGCCACCTGCCTGGGGATGCGCACCGAGGCCGCCCGGCTGGCCACGCCCGACGTGAAGTCGTCGATGGAGGCGGTCTCGTGCCGGCCCGTCAGACGGCGCAAGTTGTCGCGGCCCTGGGTTTGGGATTCATGGGTTAAATTGATTTGGGGATTGGGCAGGGAGTTTGATTTGCCCGACGTGGATTTGTCGGGCAGCCCGATTTGTTGTCATCGCATATGTGAAAGCGTATTTACGCAGGTGCCCTGGTCCTGTAGTCCCGCGGTCAAACATAATTTATCGGGCTGCCCGAAGAATGCGTCGAGCTAATCGAATTCCGTGCCAAAAGATATTTTTATATAATCAAAATAGTTAACAGGGAAAGATATCCGCCTAAAACGGATCGGGCCACGTATTATAAGTTGGCCCCCGTCCAATTTACCGGTTGCCTATTACACGAACGAGAGTGAAAGTGCTCAAAGTGCTCAAAATCGCTAAAATTAGCACCATTTTGCGAAGTTTTCACGTTCATAATCGCTATTTTCGTCTATATACACGTTTATACATATTTTTAATCTATTTTATTTTAAGTGATTTCTAAATAATTTTTTTGCCGGCTGCTTATTGGCCAGCTGTCAACTTATCTACGGGACATCTCCGCCCGAAACCGGTTCATCCGACGGATTCGCAGAGGTCACTATTTTTGACACCAGTACAAAAATGCACGCCGCCACCTTCACAAACAGGCGCGCTCAAACAGAACCGAAAACAAACCTGTTTGGGATCGTAATGGGCGATGTGCTCCTTGTGCACCTTGGCCAACTTGGCGATGGCCGCCTCGATCTCGCTCATGCCGCCCTCGGCGCGCATGGCCGCCGTGGACATGTTCGTGTGGCAGCCGGCGCCGTTCCAGTCGCCCGGGATGACCTTGGGGTCGAATGAGACTACCAGGCCTGCGACCGGTTGAGTGGGCGGGGTCGGGGTTCGATGCCACAAGGTCATAAGGGTCAAGGACATAATTTACAAATGTTTTTTTTGCGACATTCGATTTAAATTAATAGAGTGTGGGGATTTTTCACAAATGTGATATGTAAATAAATCAATCATTGTTAATCAATAAAATCTGGGATTTGCTGCGCGAGTGGAATGAATATTTCGAAATAACGTAATTTAGCCGTTGTAACTTTTTATTGCTAAAATAATGAAACCATGCAAAAATCCACACAATTTTCATATAGAAATGCTAAATAATCAAGAGAATAAAACAGCAATACTTTGTAAAAATTGCAGTACTTAACAACCCTGCCCGCACAGTGCAAAATCAGTGCATCAAACCACAACAATCCACACCAACTACCCAACCCACCAAAGTCCTCCGCCACCCTATGCAGCAGGAATCTGGCAGTCCACAGCATGTCGCCCATGGCGATGCCCTCGGTGGGGCCGACCTGGAACTCCCACTGGGCGGGCATCACCTCGGCGTTGGTGCCCGCGATGTCCAGCCCCGAGAACAGACAAGCGCGGTAGTGAGATTCCACTATGTCGCGCCCGTAGACGCGGTCGGCGCCCACGCCGCAGTAGTAGGGACCTGTAGGGGGGGGGGGGGTGTTTTTGTTATGTGTATTTCTATGGAGCCTTTTAGTGTGTGTGTAGGGGGAGGGGTGAATATCGAGCTGTTATTTTAGAAAATATTGGCGAAATCCCCCCAGTTTTACACCGATTGGGCAACTTTTTGAAATTTTTCGATATTAAATTTATTTTGAAATGTTCGGTGTCCGTTACCGGTTCAGCACACGGCGGCCTCCACCACTTCGGGTGCTGTACCCCCAAATAACAGCTCGATACACCCATAGCGGGAGTCAATAGTCAATTTGTAAACCGACTGCCGAACTTGAAGCGAACGCAGTTTATTTCGAGTAAAACCCAACCCTGCGGTCCAGGAAATCCATTTTTCGGCCAGCCAAACGGATGGCCGTCGTTGTCGAGCAGCGAGTACTCCTGCTCCATGCCGAACCAGGGGTGCTGCTCGGCCGCCTCCTTCATCAGCAGCTCGCATCTGTTCCGCTTATTCGTCGCTGTGTCATTTCGTCACGCTACATTATGTCACATCTTAGTTCGACCAGTACATTTCACTCACGATGCGGTTTCATCTCGTGGTCGAACGTCTCGCAGAGGGCGAGCTTGTTGTCGCCGCCGCTAAACGGGTCCGGGTACATGGCGACGGGCTTGATGTAGACGTCCGAGTTGCTGCCGCTCGCCTGTTCAGTTGACGAGCCGTCGAAGTTCCAAATTGGCAATTCTGTGTGGGTGGGTGAAATGAACCGCGATGCGGCAGAGCCCGTTTTTAAACGCTAGGGTGCACTTTCTGACCCGACACGTTCTTCTTCGGCAGCCCCATTTATTCAATGACGAAGTATACACGCGCTCCCCAATATATACAATCTGATTCCAATTGACAGCCAGCTCGAACCACGTTGAATATCACAGCGTATTTTTGGATGGATAAATATTATGTATATAAGGGATCGCGAGAAAGGGGTGCCGATGAAAACGTGCCGGCTTGGTGCCAGTCCCAGATCCTGTAAAAGACCCTTAAGTGCAACATATACTGCAAAATGTCATGTAAAATACCCTGTTAAGCGTCATGTGTATCCAACTATTATATTGTATCCAGATTTTATCGTATTGTATCCAAATCTTTTTTTATCCAAAGCTTACTTTAGGGCATAAAATTTGGATACAAAGAAACATAAGGTGGATACGATACAAAAATATGTGGATATAAATACATGTCACTTTACAGGGTTTTTTACATGAAACATGACATTTTACATGGTCTGTTACACGTTGCAGGGCTTGGTAGTCCCCCTGGCATAATGCCAGCGCCAACCGGGGCAGGCCTGATACGCACATCTGCCCGTTACGCACATTTGCCCGTTTTTTTCACTTGACACTTTTTCAAGTGATTTTCAGATATGAGTAAAGTGAAAAAAAAGTTGCGCAATGACATTAGTGAACTTTTTTCACTTCACTCATATCTGAAAATCACTTAAAAAAGTGTCAAGTGAAAAAACGGGCAAATGTGCGTAACGGGCATATGTGCGTATCAGTGCACCCCCGCGCCAACCTTCGTGCGATTCGGGCTTGTGGCGCAGTGTGCGCGTCTTTGCGCGCATGCACTCGCCGCTGCCGTCGATCCACACGTACGTGACTTGCGTCTGCTCGGGGTGCAGCTGCTTCAGCAAGGCGTATTTCAACGCCACCGTCTGCGTTTTTTATTGATTCCATTGAGTAGTGTTTTGATTACTGGTGCCTGTCCCAGACATTGTAAAATGTCAAGTGTCAAAATTCCGTTAAGTAAATTCCGTGAATAAGTATGCCGTTTTCCAAGGCATTTTCCATGACTTTTGACATGTTTCATGACATTTGAGATTTTACAGGGTGCGGGACTACCCTCAGGTAGTTCACAGTGGGAAGAAACCTATTTAAACCGACAGTCTTTACATGCGACCCGATTCATTGTGTAATGCCCTATATCCTCGAATAAGACCCCAGGGGAGTTATTTTTTCGTCAGACGTTTTGGAGGGGGGAGTTATTATTTCCTCAGGAAATTTGGACTTAATTCATTGTATGGATGCAGTATGTAAAATCGTTTAATTCAGGTATTTCACCATCCAATAACAACAAAACAATGTGTATACAGATACACTGTATGCACATTGCGTATCTGCTGTCGATGTCATAGGCTACTATTCTTTTTTAGTTTTGTATTGTATCCTTTTCATCAGGGGGAGGAGTTTTTAAGAGGGGGGAGTTAATCAAGGGGGGAGTTATTTTTTCCTCACCCCGCCAGCAGGGGAGACTTATTCAAGGGGGAGCTCTTATTCGAGGATTTGCGGTATTTGATTGAATTACTACAATTTATTGTAGTAATTCAATCAAATACTACAATAATTGTATCTGAATAGCTGCTCAAATTACAGCTGGTCCCCATCAAACCTGGGTCGCATAATCTCATACACAATTTATAGGGCTGTCAGTCAAACTAAATAATTTTCGCCCCATGGGACTGTATTCGCCCAACGTAAACATGTATTTACCTTATCCGTATTAGTGTTCTCACAGGGCATGGCTATTGTTTTTGTGATCCTCTAGCTTATCGCTGTTGTTTTTGGCATGAAATCGAACAGGGGGCGGGGCTTTCTAGTGTTGCCTTCTAAATGGATCTAGGTGGCCACGATCTTGATCAGTTGAGGACAATAACTTTAGTGTTCAGTGTGCGGCCTGTGTCGAGCCTAACCGGCTGTTAAACGTTGTCAAAGTGGATGAGATCGATAGGTTTGCATCTGGTGTTTTTTCTATTAGTTGATTTGAGGGGGCATGCCTAATCGCACATCTGCTCGTTACGCACATTTGTCCGGTTTTGCACTTGACACTTTTTCAAGTGATTTTCAGATATGAGTGAAGTGAAAAAAAGTTGCTCAATGACATTAGTGAACTTTTTTCACTTCACCCATATCTGAAAATAACTTGAAAAAGTGTCGAGTGAAAAAACGGTCAAAAATAGCCATTTTTCACCGTTTTTTCACTTGACAATTTTTAAAGTGATGTTCAACTATGAGTGAAGTGAAAAAAGTTCACTAATGTCATTGCGCAACTTTTTTTCACTTCACTCATATCTGAAAATCACTTGAAAAAATGTCAAGTTAAAAAAACGGGCAAATGTGCGTAACGGGCAGATGTGCGTATTAGTGCACCCTCGATTTGAGTGTGTTTATAATGATGGAGCACAGTGAGAATTGGAAACAACAGCGAATTTTTCAGTTTATCCGAGATTCAAAAAAATTTACGCACTGAAAATTGACAGTTTATGTGTAGGTATTCAAGTTTTAGTGTAAAAATATATTTACGTACTTATACAGGGAAAAAAACGTGTCTATTATCGGGCTACTCCTCGGTCTTCGCTCTCGGGACTCGTCATTTCACCCATTTTAAAAGTAACATTGATTATTCACTTATAATACATTCTACTCCATATGAAGGAACTTCAGCTTTTGCACCAATTTTCAATGGTCAATTGGTGATTCTTATTGGAGAAGGAGACTTTCGGGAAAAAACTAAGATTTTTTTACAAAAATGACAATAAAAGTTTTTAAAAACTTAAGCAACTTCATTCGTATGATACCACACCAAACCGACTATAATTGCAAACGTTCTGATGGATCCAATTTGGAAAATGTGTGACAAAATGTACTTAAAATTCTATTTAATTTACTACAACATTTTTCAGCAAGCCTGTTATGGTTGCACACTGGAAACTCATAACCTACTCCGGCACTTTTCGCTTTGAAATCAGACATTCCAACGTATTGGCGTGCGCTTGCTAGACCCGTCAAGTTATGAATTTGTGTACTTGAAAATTAAAAGAACTATCCATCAGTATCTGCATCATTTTCATCTTTTGGTTTCACGTTGAGCCAAATGTGTTTCATAGCTGTACAACCCCACACGCACCTGCGTATTTTTATTAACCCAAGGCATTGACTTGCACCGATTCTGTAGTACCGACACTGTGCCATTACGCATGTAAACCCATTATGCATCTAGAACCAGAACGAATTAAACTATACCAGGTATGCTGAAAATATGCAATAAAACACATGACCTAGGGATTTTAAAGGTGAAAATCTATAAAAAGTATGAAAATTAGCAACTTTGGGTAAAAATTAGGGTAAAATTGCTCAGATAGCTAGGCAATTTGCTTGGGGGGGGGGGGGGTTCTGTTCAGGGAAAAGTAACCAAAAAATTTGCCTCTGCTATAGATAGATAGCTGGGCAGTTTTGGCTGGGTAACCTGCTCCCTTTCTTACCCCTGTGGATATAATGTGTCTATAATGGATGCAGGGGTCTCAAATGGGGGGGGGGTTGGGGGGGGGGGTTACCCCCCCCCAAACCGCCCAGCTATCTATCTATCCCGGAGGCCGCTCAGCTATCTATCTATCCCGGAGGCAAAATTTTGGGCTACTACCCCCTAAACCCCCCCCCAAATCGCTCAGCTATCTACCTATCTGGAGCGATTTTTCAGAAACTATACCCCAATTTTCGCTCAAAATCGCTATTTTTCATACCTATATATAGATTTTCACCTCCAAAATCACTGGTTAATGCGTCTAACTGCCTATTTTCAGCTATTTGAAGTACTATATGCTCTTGTATACCCATTTTGAGCTATTTTACACCTACTTTTAGCGATTTTTCTACCTTTTCTTCCTTCTATGCCCCGAAAAAGCCTATATATCGAACCACCACAACCCCCCCCCCCCAAACCCCCCCCCAACCCCCCCCCCCCCAGAAAATTTTTCAGCTATCTATCCCTCCGGAGGAGCGATTTGCTATCTATCCAACCACTCGGAGGGTCAAAATTCAAGATACCCCTGAATGGATGTAGATGCGTAATGGGTTTACATGCATAATAGGCCTAATGGGCCGTAGTGCCCCGTCCAATGCACAATAATTTCACGATTTCCGCGAAATGAGACATCGATAAAGTGAAAAGTAGATAAGTTTACAGATGCTCGGTAGCACTAACAGGACCTTTAAATTCCAATAGTCCTTTCACTCGGCGCTTGTCATGACGCGACACCGCCCGCCGACACAACGCCACCGCTCGCGGGCATGCTGTCTATGAGTTCGCCGCGAGCGTTTTTGTTTGCGCTTGAAGCTTCCTCGCAATTACAGAAGTGCCACAACTGCGACTGTTGGCTGGGATGGGGCGGCGGATCGTGTTGCAGCTGGTAGTTGTCGCCGGGTCAGGCCTAAATAGCATCTAATCCGCTTGGCATCTGGACCCGGATAGCATGGATTTCTGCCTGCTTGGCATCTAGACCTGCTTGGCATCTATCCAATGCTGGATGCCAAGCGGACTGTGGCATAGATGCCAAACGGGCGGGTAGGGGCCAGGTGCCAAGTGGTCTAGATGCCATCCAGGCAGGCGGGCGGGTGGCGGGGGGAGGTATGTGAACTCAGGCGGCAAATACAAAGGGCACAGAAGAATGGAAGTACACATAACAATGGATGTCCCTTTGTGTTTGGCTTCTGAGCTCAATGTTTGACGCACATACTTTGCGCATCTTCGTTCTGCACATACTTTGCGTTCCGCCGAGTATAATTCCGATTCAAAGCTCGCTGATGAGTGGACGAACGACCTTCAAACGCAATCTTTGAACGAGGAATGAAACCAGTTGACATTTGGTGTCGATGTCAACTAGCGTGTGTGGGGCCATTGAAATGTACCATATCTCAACTGAATAATTATAGAAAATGACTTTTTTCTCACAATACACTGTTTTTACATTGCGACAGTTTAGCTCAGAATTTACACATAACTTAAATCATAAAATTATGGTAACATTCTGCGCAAAGCATGCAGATCTGTTCAGTATATTTAATCATCTTCGTTTATTCAAAAAAATTCACGAGAATAGGATACTATATATAAACCCCTGCGATTGCAAAGTCAAAAATTTCGAAAATTTCAAAGTGAAAATACAACGCAAATTGTTTAGAAAAAATAAAATTTCACTCATTGCGTCAATTTTCAATTTTAAAACAGTATTTAACACATTCCGTTGATCGGTCAGAATGTTGTATAAATACAAAGGATGTTACCGTATTGTGATGAATAGAGTCACCTCAAAATCGTACATCGAATTCAAAGTATTATAAGTATAATGATATGCACATTCAAAGCCTAAAATCGGCTGCGGGGGGGGGGGGGGGGGGGGGTCAGATGCATACATGTGCCGTCTCGTGGGTGTGTGTGTGTGTGGGGGGGGGGAGGGGGGTTCAGCCTGCTTGGCATCTACACCCACACGGCATGGAGACCGCATGGCATGTGCCGGCATGTAGCCCGCTTGGCATCTATGGGACGATAGATGCCAAGCAGGTCTAGATGCCAAGCAGGCAGAAATCCATGCTATCCGGGTCCAGATGCCATGCAGGTTTAGATGCCGAGCAGTGCAGACTCGTTGTCGCCGCGCTGCACACGCGCTGAGTGGTTTGAGTCGCGCCGCTAATCGTCCCTAAGCAGCTTGGAATCAGTTTACCTAATGACGGCCTACGGTGGGCCGATTCGGCGGCTTCCCGGGCCTAAATCGGTACGGTGTCGCTTTTCGGCGGCTGTGATGGCAAAATCAGCGGTTGAAAGGGTTTGCGCGATTTTTAGGTGACTTTTTTGTGTTTGGTTTTGTATTTTCTGCCTTCACAAGCCGCATTTTGCTGATAGGCAGACTTCTGGAGCTCGGCTCAGCTAATAAAATAAATAAAAAATAAATTGGATCCTCGCTAAATTGATAAAAGTTTGAAAATTCCAACAAAAAAAAAACGTTTCCCATCGTCGCGGCGGCCACACACGCGGTGGAATTTTTAGTTTCATGCTTCATTTGCGCACTTTTGCAAGCAGATGAAAGAAACCATGTTGCCTATTGTGTCGTGTGGCTTTGTTCACTTGGGCTCCTTGGAAACGGCCCCTTGTAAATTATACACGGGAGGTATTGTTCACTAAAGTAAAATTTGCTAGCCCACTAGTCATCTCGCTGCATGCTTTCATGCATTGGTATTTAGATGTTTTTGTGCATGTACATGTATTTTAAACCATCCGCAAATCATCCGCGAGACAAATTAGGCAAGTGGACAAGTGAATGGAGAGCTTATAAGTGATATATTTACTAAGTTGACGGATTACAGTAGCCGCATGCGGCATGTTACCACGTTTTCATGAATAAAGTTGCATTGGTGTACAAATGTAATTCCTTTACCCATTGTTATGCACGTGGCTTAAATATCTACACAGTGGGTTAAATATGGACGTCCTACGTTGCCAACCAATTGCAAAATCCGTTGTCGTTTCCGGTACGGTTTCCGGTATAAAGATCGAGGTACATTGGGTTAAAATATACAGCGAATCCTCGAATAATTCCCGATGGTGGTTCTTTTTTCGGCAGATTTTCGATTGGGGAGTCATTCAAGGGGGGTTGAGGGCAGAGAAGTTTATTGTAAATTTATTTTTATTGTATGAGTGGGGGTTACCTAGGTAAGTTAAATGAGTTCGTTAGTTCAGAATACAAATTCCACTATTCAAGCATAAGAGCTTACATAGGTAAAAAGTTTCTTTTACACACGTGACATCATTACGACCCATCACTAACGATGGCAAACCCCCCGGAAAAAAGTATTTAAATTTTTGAGTGTTTTTTCTAAAATGAATTTTCGAATTTTTTCTCAAAATAATTTTCGAATCTCGAATTTAATTTTTGAATTTTTGAATCTTTTTGGGCAATTTTCGAATCTTTTTATAAAAAATATTTAATTTGAAGCTTTAAAGCAGTATTTGGATAGTTTCAATGTTTTTGATAGCTTTTTAACCTGTTTTACATGTGATTTACCTTTAGTTTGGCTTTTAGTTTGAGTTTAGCTAAATTGACCACAAATATGTTCTATTTTCAGAGCTTCCATGACTTTGACACATTGCATGACATTTTACCGGGCATTTTAAATGGTCTGAAAGTGGCACATGTTGGACTTTGCTTTGTTCAAACAACGTTCAACAATAACCCAACATCTATTTTTGATGAGGTTGCATCTGTTTTAGCGGAAGTCAATAGAGTTCGGTTCGATCGGTGCATTCCTAATAAATGGATGTGTCTGTGTCCACCATGGACGCCATTTCAACGTTTTTGATGTTGTTTTAAATTAAAATTTATGATTTTTCAGACTCAGCGCACATCAATTAATCATTTATTTATAATGTTAAACTAAAGAATGTGTTTTGTAGCCTGGAATTCAGAGTTGTTAAAATACTGGTATTTCTGGAAAGTGTAAGTGTAAGCATAAATACATTTTCCAAATTTTGAGTATGGATACCAAAAGTGTAAGGTATTTTGAAAATTAGGAAAGTGTAAAAAAGTGTAAGTGTAAAAAAATTTTTTAGAAAGAGCTCTCACTGTTGAGCATTTTCACCATTGAAAACACCACCCTTTTCACATTTAGATCAATTTATTTGTCATTTTCATGCATTATTTCACATTTTACTGCCTTTTATGAAACATTTCAGACTGTAACAAATACTGTAGTGGTATGAAGTTCCCTAATAATGGCACTTTTTCAGTGTTGATATTTTATTTATTGAGCAATGCAAAACACACTGTTTAAATGCAAGAATGGACATGCAGCAAATGTCAATGCAAAAGCCAGTTGACTTTGTGTCCAGCTGGTGAATTTCCATTGATCTTGACCTTTTTACAAAAGTATGGTGAAACTGTAGAATACCATGAGTATTGATCAAAGGTTGGAGATCAAAGGCTAGTTTGTACATTTGCCATATTTTCTACATTCAATGCATAACTGCATGTGTGCACTGTGCAGTTATTTTTTGTACATGACCCTATTTGATTCTTTCTCAAGAGCATAAAACAGGGCCAACTGAAAGAAAAAAATACACTTTCTGTACCCGGGTATTTTGCTCAGGAAAGTGTAAAAAAGTGTATGGGTATTTTATGAAAGTGTAAGTGTAAGTTTACCCAGGTGTTTTGGGTAAGTGTATCTGTTGGAATTCTGTAAAAAAATCGAAAAAATTTTTTGAATTTTTGAATTTTCAAATTTTTTAAAAAGAAATCGATTTTTATGTGTTTTTTCCAGGGGTGAAATAAAAATTCGAAAATTACAGAAAAATTCAAAAATTCAAAAATGTTTTCGAATTTTCGAATCTTTTTTTGCCATCGTTACCCATCACTAAAGTGAGTTATGCATTTGGGAAGTTATTTTGTCTATTAAGTTAGGTAATGGGAGTTATTCAAAGGGGGAGTTTTTCAAGGGAAACTTATCTGAGGACTTATTTTATCCACTTTGGCTTACCAATGGAAAGCTCAACAATTTAGACGGTTAGAATCCTGGCAGTATTTACCATATAACAGTACAACACTTGCTGGAAAAGCCTCACATAAAGTACAGTTTTAAAGACACACAAGTGCATGCTTGCATGCTTCACAGAGAATGTTACTAATACTTTGTTGCAATCACTATCATGTGAGAAATTTTGCACCATAGTCTTCATGACCAACATTTAAGTAGGTTTCAATTTTTCAAGTCCATATGATTAGGTTCCACATTTATCGTTTCCACCTATTTAGACCATTTTTACTTTGGTTGGTAAATTGATTAAAAACATGAATGTATTAAAGCACAGCCCACAGCATTATACTTATTTTCGTTCACTTTTTTTGAAAGTTCGTGTTTGTTTAAAGGTTTAAGGTCGCCGATATTGCAATATGACGTATATCACTTCGATTTTGGCCCGGAAATCACTATTTCGTCATTTCTTGGCCGTCTGCCAATTCGCTTTTTATTTTAGTTTGTCGGGCGGGTTACTCGCATAAGTCGCGCTTTTGTACGCTCGTGCATGCATTTCTTTCTTGTCGCTGCCCTCATGGTTTCGGTTGCAGACAGTGAACACTAAAAAAGTGACCACTTGACTACACAGAAGCGCGACTTATGCGAGTAACCCGCCGGTCAAAATAAAATAAAAAATGAATTGGCCGACGGCCAAGAAATGACGAAATCATGATTTCCGCACCAAAATCGTAGTGATATACGTCATATTGCAATATCGGCGACCTTAAGGGACGGTTTCGTGTATTTTACGAACCGCCTTGCTCTCGGTGCATGTGCGTTGATGCGGCTGAACTTTAAAAATCTATCGGGCGTACGCCCTACCCTACAAATCTGTAGGGAGAAATAAATCTGACCCCTGGGCCAGATTTAATACTCCCTACAGATTTGTAGGGTAGGGCGTACGCCCGACAGATTTTTTAAAGTTTAACCGCATCGACGCACATGCACCGAGAGCAAGGCGGTTCGTAAAATATACGAAACCATCCCTTAAGGTCGCCGATATTGCAATATGACGTATATCACTTCGATTTTGGCTCGGAAATCACGATTTCGTCATTTCTTGACCGTCTGCCAATTAGTTTTTTATTTTATTTTGTCGGGCGGGTTACTCGCATAGGTCACGCTTTTGTGTAGTCAGGTGGTCACTTTTTTAGTGTTCACTGTCTGCAACCGAAACCATGAGGGCAGCGACAAGAAAGAAATGCATGCACGAGCGTACAAAAGCGCGACTTATGCGAGTAACCCGCCCGACAAAATAAAATAAAAAACGAATTGGCAGACGGTCAAGAAATGACGAAATCGTGATTTCCGAGCCAAAATCGAAGCGATATACGTTATATTGCAATATCGGCGACCTTAAGGGATAGTTTCGTGTATTTTACAAACCGCATTGCTCTCGGTGCATGTGCGTCGATGCGGCTGAACTTTAAAAAATCTATCGGGCGTACGCCCTACCCTACAAATCTGTAGGGAGTATTAAATCTGGCCCTTGGGGGTTTATTTTTTCAGAGTGGAAATGTTGAGGGGGTATTTCGAGGAAAATACGGTAACTGAATTATCGAAACGGAACTATATGTCATCCTAAACCATAAATGTGATGCAAAGAAAAAATAAAGATTTGGTCCTTTATTATTTAAGTGCGCAGTAAAAGTGTGCTTTCATTAGACGGCATTGAAGGGCGGTACAGGTGGCTTGCAAAGGCCATTCAAATTGGCAATAAATTGTCCTTATAATGCGGTATTGAGTATTTATGATGGTACCCAATGGTAATAACACAGTATTTTTGTAATACATAAATATACATGAGATGGCAATACATTCATAAAATCTGTCTGTGTTCACGACATATGCGTTTTCGTTTGTCAGTGTGAATTTTAGACTGAAAACATTCATTTATTTCATGTTTTCTAGCCTTTTATTCGGAATTCGTGTTCAAAACTCAATTTTTCGGAAAAATTATCTTTTGCGACATGTTATTTTGAAATTTGAATCATCGACCTATCATCGAAAATGATCCGAAAGTAGAATGAATTTCACCTCGAGGCGTTTGTCGTCGATCATTGCATGCAAAATCTGGGGCACATCCACATTCCATAAATTTTTTTGCCATTTATGTCCACTGTCCATCAACATGTTTCTGTCCATTGGCTATTAATTTCTTCCATACAAACAATTAAGTGAAAGCATTGCTATTGCAGCGTAAACTTTTATAGCACAATAACCTAAATATATCCTCTGTTTATTAGCTGATACAGTTCCTTTTTGTTGATTTTGCATTATCCAACAACAACATTGCATTTAAGGAAAATAGGTAGACAAATTTGATAAAAATAAATATTGAACAGGTATGCTTTGTAGCCGCCTTTCTGCAAGTTGATACCTAAATCTTTTTAAATACCAATGTTTTCGATGCTCGTTCTCGAAAGCCATGTTGTTCATAAGCAGAGTTGTGAAAGTGTATTTACACTTACCCAAAATACCCGGGTAAATGGGTAGGTATTTATATTTACACTTACACTTACACTTTCATAAAATACCCATACACTTTTTTTACACTTTCCTCAGCAAAATACCCGGGTACAGAAAGTGTATTTTTTTCGTTAAGATGGCCCCATTTTATGCTGTTGAGAAAGCATAAAATAGGTCATGTACAAAAAATAACTGCACAGTGCACACATGCAGTTATGCATTAAATGTAAAATATGGCAAATGTACAAACTAGCCTTTGATCTCTAACCGTTGATCACTGATCAATGATCAGTACTCATAGTATTCTACAGTTTCATCATACTGTTGTAAAAAGGACAAGATCAATGGAAATTCACCAGCTGGACACAAAGTCAACTGGCTTTTGCATTGACATTTTCTGCATGTCCATTCTTGCATTTAAACAGTGTGTATCGCATTGCTTAATCAGTCAAATATTAACACTGAAAAAGTGCCATTATTAGGGAACTTCATACCACTACAGTATTTGTTACAGTCTGAAATGTTTCATAAAATGCAGTAAAATGTGAAATAATGCATCAAAATGACAAATAAATTGATCTAAATGTGAAAACAGTGGTGTTTTCTAATGCTCAACAGTGAGAGCTCTTTCTAACAAAATTTTTTACACTTACACTTTTTTTACACTTTCCTAGGTATTTTAAAAATACCTTACACTTTTAGTATCCATACTCAAAATTTGGAAAGTGTATTTACACTTACACTTACACTTTAAAAAAATACCGGTATTTAAACAACTCTGTTCATAAGTAGGTAAATTTTTTCGTCAGTTTTCCTTGTGTGTGAATGCAGATAGGTATTTACCTGAAATAATACAAAATTACGTAAAATAAATAAATAAATAAATATATATAGTTAAAAACATCGTGTAGATTTTAAAATTTGCACGCTCAACCAAATTTGATAATTGCCGCATCTCATGTCTTGTTCCGGTATCACGATTAGCGTTCTAAAAATCACTGGGAGATTTATATTTTAAAAATCTCAGAAAATATAATTAAAATATTTATATTTTTTTCTGAGATTTTACAGAGAGATTTAATTATATTTTTTTTTTCTGTGGGAGAAAATATAAAAAAATCTCTCTGAAATCACCTTTTTGAAAAATTTTGCCCCAATTTTCATACTTTTTGCCCATTTTCACCTTCAAATCTAACACAATCCATGCTTTTCCCCCTTATTTTTGGCTATACATCACATGTGCTTATTTATATACCATGTTTGGCTATTTTATTCCCTTTTATACATTGAAAAAGCTTACATAAAAGCCTATGTGATATACAAGTTCTGTACTTAAGTAGTTTCAAAAAGTATATGTAAATGTGAGTACAGGTACTTTCTTCAGAGAAATGTGAACATACCTATTTACTAATTTAACTCAGTAAGCTTGAGTATACATCTTTTTGAGTCAACATAAAAATGTTTTAGCAACTTTGGAAAAAAGAGGGAAAAGTTTTATTGGTAAAATGGGTGAAAGTGAAAATTCAGTGAATTATGAGGTTTCAGAGGGTGATGCCATGTGGTGTTTGGGAAGTTCTGCGGCCAGAACAATCAATAAATGCACCATTATCATCATCAATTGCTAGTTTCTTCACAATTCGCAGTTAATGATATTTTTATGAAAGTTGGCTGAAACGAATGCCTGATATTTTGCACTGAATATACTCTGCATGCTGAGCAGCTTTTCAGTCAGACTTCAGTTGTGACAAATAGGTGTTTGAATTTGAGTGAGTAGACATTTTGGCACAATATGTTTTTTGAAGATAGTATTGAAGTTTCACTTGACTCTATTCGAAAATTATATTGCTGTTTGTGTTGTTTGTAATTTCAAATAAAACTGTTTAGCAATCTCCCAGAAATTGTTTCAATCGCCTAGGCACGATACCTACACCAATATTGCAATATTTATGCCACTTTTGTCATTTACATGAAAAGATACCTAATACCATATTAGAGAAACATATTATTGCTTGTGGTGAAATTCAAATTGCTGTTATCTAAGCTGCGTTTACACTGTCACGTGTGCCGACAATTTTTTTGGCTTTCACGTCATGAAAATTTAATATTTGTGGTTTCGGACGTCTAGGTATTTACATCTTGATCAACCTTTTTTGAATCTTCAAACAAAAATACTCATAAACAATACATAACGACAACATACACAATAAGATGAAATAAATGAAATGAAATCGTTAACGAGGCTGCATAGAGAAGAAATGGAACCGACAACTGACGACAAAAAAAATTCATCTTATTGTGTACGATTAGGTACGTTGTGGGTATATGAAATTTGTTGTTTCTCCTAGGCAAAAAGGGTGGTCGAGATTTAGGTGTCCGACACAACAAATATTTAATTTTCATCACATGAATGCCAAAAAACGTTTGTCGGCACACGTGACAGTGTAAACGCAACTTAAGAGAAAAAATATCCACTTTGCTGCTTAGCACGATGGATATTGGAAAGTCATTTCACCATTTTTCAGGGCTTTAGCTGCCGATATGAACGACGGGCAAAATTACAGTACTAATTTAACAGAATATTATTTTTATATGGATCAAGATTGCCCAGAAAAGTTTATGAACTCTCAATCAATTTACATCAATGACCGGTGGTGGGTAGTTCTCTTCGGAGGTCCGTTAAAGTATTATGACAAGGGTTGAAAAATTCTTACAAATATATAGACAAAATCGAAAAAATAAACAAACTCAACATTTTGTGAAGTATTTTAGTTGATGAAAAGGGTTATGACTCGAATAGATTACGTGATAATGGCGCTGCACACCCTCGTTTACTAACGGTAAACTAAGAAATTGGTAAACTCATTATTCAGCTTCTAAGCGCATCTGAGTTTACCGGAATGTGTTATTTTTAACTGTCAACTGTAGTTGACGAATAGCTCATTGAGGTAAACTCAGATGCGTTCAGAAGCTGAAAAATGAGTTAACCAAATTCTTAGGTTACCATAAGTAAACTAGTGTGTGCAGCGCCAATACATCTGGTGCTTCATTGAACTGTCTCATTACGGTACAGAGAATAGTCAAGCAAAAATTCGCTCGAGTTTGAACCCCCCCCCCAAAAAAAAAAAAATAAAAATTATCGAAATTTTCTTTTGAATAATCATTTGACAAAAAAACACATTTAGTCAGTGCTATGGCACTTTGCCAACGCAACACCGATCGCAGGAACGACGGTGTCGTTGGTGTCGCTGTGCACCAACTGCCTTCTGCTGGCCACGCTGTCCTGCAAGGAGAGCCGCTTCATTTTGAGAAACACTCACTTCCATTACCTGTTTCACCTGGCCGTGTTCGACGTGTTCATGGCTCTATCTTATATGACAATGATGTCCACACTGACAATACTGGTGCCAATCTCAGACCCTGTAAAATGCCCTGTAAAATATCAAATGTCATGCAAAGTGTCAAAGTCATGTAAAATGCCCTGCAAATGGCAGACACGTTTGCCATTTTACAGGGCATTTTAGATGACTTTTGACACTTTGCATGATATTTTACATTTTACAGGATATTTTACAGAGCCTGGGACCGACCCCTGGTGTACTACAGAGTTTTGTGGCTCTATATACTCTGGTTCCAGTATGTTCGAATCATGTTCGCCACGTGTCAGGTTATTATGGTCACAAGTGCCTTTCTTATCGTCGCCGCCACTGTGGAGAGATGGGCCAAGTCAGTTTTGAGGAGCGCTTTTTTTACTCATAAGATAATGTTTATTCTTGTATAACCCCCCCCCCCCCGCCATAACAAACACCGAGGGAGTTATTCGAGAATTTAACTTTCAAAATTCAAATCACCACCATTTCCATTTCCAGATTGGTGCACAAATTCAACTGGCTGTACACGTTTGTCAGCTCGCACAGACTTCTCGTGTCGATGACCGCCTTCGCGATCGGTCTAATTTCACGCGCCTGTGTCTATTTTGAGCTCAAAGTCGTAGTGAAAGAATGGTGCGCCGACACGTTCGGCATGTACGACTTGACCCTGTCCGAGCTGGTCACCGAGAACAGAATCTATGCAAACGTGTGGCGGTTTTATGTTCGCAATATCGGCAACGTCTTTCTGCCATTTTTAATTTTGGCCTGGTGCAACGGACAGATTGTGGTGTCGCTGCGACGGCAGCATTCCACGCTCAGCAGACAAGTCACGGTTAGAGGATTGTATTCTGAGTACGGTTGCAAAATTCAGAAGAAATCAATGGAAGAATGCAAAAATAATAATTGCAAAAATAAAGGGAAACAATAAAAGTTTATTTGTGTAAAATATTAACTTGTATGAATTAAATATACAAACTTGTTCAAAATTCATATCAAATCTTTTAATTGAGGTAATTGAAATGCTTTGCTAACTTTGTATTCAAAGCATAAGGAAAATTTAATAAATTTTGCAGAGTGAGAATAATCTTTGCAGTTTGAGTATTCAATATACGTCTTATACCTACCTATATGAGTAAAAAATAATTTCAACAACGTACTATTAACTTATATACCTAGGTACCTATATATACTAGTAACTTATATACCTCTAAAGCCGTAATTACAGCTCAGCGGCGTTTGACGTGAAATGATTACGTCGTAAAATTGATTACATCAAAATGGACAAAGGTACAGCATTGGAATTTCAGAATTAGATAGTTCTAGTAATTGTGTGTAATGTCCCAAACAAATTTTATCAAATAATCATTATTTAAGTAGTTATTGATTTACCGTCGAAATTTACACATTCTACGTCAACATTTCACGTCAAACATCTTACGTCACCAAAAAATTTTGACGGTAAATTAATAACTACTTAAATTATGATTATTTGATAAATTTTTTTTGGGACATTACACACAATTACTAGAACTATCTAATTCTGAAATTTCAATGCTGTTCCTTTGTCCATTTTGATGTAATCAATTTTACGACGTAATCATTTCACGTCAAACGCCGCTGAGCTGTAATTCCGGCATTATACCTGGTAACTCAAATATCATCTAAAATGTAAATCAAAACAAAAAAGAAAAGATTTCTGCCCCTTGGACCAACAATTGTTCACTCCATTTCTACACTCTCACCCCCCCCCCCCCGCAGTCGAGCGCGAAGCGCAGCCAGCTGGGCGTGATGCGTCTGCGCGAGTCGCACACGCGCCACAGCGTCGCGTCCGCCACCCGCTCGCTCATCATCGTCGTGTGCAGCTACCTGCTGGCCAACGCGCTCGCCGTCGTGCTCACCGTGTGGGAGTTCATCGACCAGGGCTCGTTGATGAAACACGCCAGATTTTATGCCTTGGCTACTGGTGGGTTTTTTGGATGGTTTTGGTTTGTTTCATGGGTCACTGCTTATAACTGGGTATGTACGACCCTGTGCCGGTACTCATCTAAATCCATTACCCATCTAGACCCGTACACATGAATACTACCCATTAATCATCTAGACCCGTGCCGTTACCCATCTAAGTCTACCTACACCTACATTCGTATTCTACCATTACCCATATAGACCCGTTACTCATCTAAGCCCGAATGTGTCTAGGTAGATGGTTAATAGGTGGAATTAGATGGGTAACGGGTCTAGATGAGTAATGCGTTTAGATGTGTAATAAGCCTAACCGGACTCAACAGTCGACTCTACACAAACACAATCCCAACCCGAAGAAATAGTCTCTGCGTTGACAATCGCGGCGGGCGCGTTGCGGCTGCCCATCTACTGCATGGGCAACGACCAGCTGCGGCACCGGTGCGGCCAGATCGCCTTGCAGTTGTGCTGCCCACTGCTCTTTTACTGGATGAATAGAGAGCACCGCCGACGCAGTAAGATGTTAGAAGTGCAGGTGTGCGGTTGGGGGCTTTTTGATGGGTTTTTTTATTGTGCGCTGGCAAAATGCCGCGGGGAAACTTTTGAAGTGTTTACTTTCAAAAGTCGATAACTCCAAAAAAACTAATTCGAGGAAAGGGCATTTTAAATGGCACTTTTAGGACTTTTAGGAGGTCGGCATCCCACATGCATTTACCTAACACATTCCTTGGTGTTTTTCCCACAAAAAGAGTGGAGTTATTGACTTTTCTCCGGATACACCGTGCAGTTGAAAAAATGCTAGAAATCATGCTAGAGATTTAAAAAACTTGTTTATTCCAAAAGCACCCAAATCTGACACTTTAAAAATCGGGAAAGTGACATCGGGAAGAATAGGAAAGTGGGGAACATATGTGGGACCAATTTATGCTATTTCCGTCAACTCAATTTTCAACGTTTTGGAGTTATCGACTGCTAGAAGTGTACATCCACTTGCAGAGGCGGAAATGGTGCAATGAGTGGTACAAAATGATAACGGATCCAGTCGACCCTCAATATGTCAACAGGTGAGCCCTATTTTGACACAAATTCGAAAACATCGTCAAAATATGTCACAGCGAACAGAACCCCATCGACCGTACGGACGGAGGTGGTCGAAAACGGGCGTCAGAGCCGCGACCTCACTGTGAAGTTGCACGGCTGCAGCGCGGCGCGCGGCGGCGGCGACAGGCCGTCGCGAGGCCAGTTCAGCCCGCCCGTGCTGGACTCGCTGCCGTTCATCGATGACGCTGAGAGTATCGGCGGCGGCAGCCTCGAGGGGGACGCGCTGCTAGGCGGCAGGACTGCACGCTCCGGTGGCGAGGCGTTTGTGTGAGCTGCGCGGCGCGACTGCAGAAATGTGACGCGTTGAGCATGTCTTGTGAATATTTGTTGTGTTACACGTAGCTATGCAGGTATTGGAATCTACCCTCTTGTAGAGTTTGAATAACCTCAATATAGAATTATTAATATAATTTTTGTCATGCACCAAACAGGCAAATTGTTTTCATTTATCATATTTATACCTACCGTTTTTACTCGGATAATTTCCACGGGAAATTACTTTTCCGTCAGACTTTTTGAGGGGGAATTCAATAGGTTGGGTATAGATTTGTTCAAATTATACACAACAAATTGATCATATGACTTAAGGGGGGAATTATTCTGGGCGGAATTATTTTTTCCTCACTCGTCGTCTAACAGGGGGGAATTGTTCAGGAGGTGTGATTCGAGTAAAAACGGTATATATTTACATGCGTAAATACATAGATTGTGTCTTAACTCTTAACGCTACAAAATTCATCTTCCCCTGATCACTGCAGTGCGATTCAAGCAATAAATGTCTACAGATTCAAACACTGCGTCGATATATCCATAGAATGCGTCGCAATTTCGCAGTGGAGCGTCTGCCTGGCTGTGTGATAAGCAACGTTGCACAAGAAAGAGTCATGTGAACATGCGCAATTGTTATATTTCCAGTGTTGCTGGTACAGTTGGTGGTGACAGGCGAGTTGAGCACATCGAAAGTATTATACCACACCCTGAACAATTTAGACACCTTCGGTTCTGGCATATTCATAATCTGGGCGATTCGTGCGTCTTTGGGTTCGTCATCGCATAATTGCAACGTTACGAACAACAAATAAAAATGACAACTTGACAAATTGGAGCCAGTCGCGCCAGCCAGTGTAAAGTCATGTGAATATGTGTCAGAGGCGTAAAAAAGAAAAAAACGTTTTATTACTAAACTTTTGACATTTTGCATGACATTTGACAAATTTGATTGACATTTTCAATGGCATTTCACACTTGACTTTACACTTTGTGGTGCGAGACCGATACCGATCAATGATATTGATTTACCATTTACAATTCCAATATCATGGTCCCTCTACAATGACACGACACTATGAACAGATATGATGGTCAGCTACTAGATATGTATTACGGTGGACGATTCGATATCAGCTGCGGTATTTCCGATCTGCCTTACTCGCGGGTGGTCCTGAGCCTGAGCATTTGCGATTTGCCGCGCGAACGTCTTGTCGTCGGCGGCCTTGTCCACCATCAAACACGAGCCGTTCGTGCAGCCGCGCTGCGCCGCCAGCAGCCGATTGTTAAGTGTGACCAGGGGGCACTCCCGGACCCTGTAAAGTGCCCTGGGAAATTTCAAATGTCATGCAAAGTGTCTAAAGTCATGTAAAATGCCCTGCAAAATGTCAAATGTCATGCAAAGTGTCAAAAGTCATGTAAAAAACCCTGGAAAAATGTCAAATGTCATGCAAAGTGTTTAATGTCATTTAAAATGCCCTGTAAATGTCAAATGTCATGCAAAGTGTTAAGAGTCATGTAAAAAGCCCAAGAAGATGTCAAATCTCATGCAAAGTGTCTAAAGTCATGTAAAATGTCCTGTGAAGTGGCAAATGAACGTTTCCCGTTTTGCAGGAGTAGTAAGGATGGGGAAAAACTAATTTATATATAGACAAACTGTTATCTAATGAAATAGGCTTACCTAGTTCTGAAAAAAACACAATTTCATTTAAGGTTAAATTCACATATTTGCATTCCAATGGCGAATAACCCTAATCACAACCCAATAGAATGTTTTTGATAAAAATTCAGATGTCAAGGAGAATGTTCGGCTACTCGAGCGCATATATTGCTGCTACAATGCACCCAATGCGGATTTACCGAAAACACTAGAATTCCTCCAGCGAATCTAGCAAATACAAAACTGATCACTGGAAAAATTGATTTACAAGAAGCAAGTGAAAGGGAGGGAATCACACGTCATTGGTACTAATTTTGGTACTAATTTTTAATTGCTGGTGCTCTTTTATTTCACATCTAGTAGAGCATGAAACATTCATTCCCCCGTCAATTTTACCGTAACTTTTTTGTCCTATGTATAAAAAGTATATAAGTCTGTTTACAGTGGCAACAAAACTTTTTATCAATTTCGGTGCTCCACCCTCTGACGTCTATAAAATTTCACCCAGAAGCACAGCAAAAAGCACTTGTTATTAAACTTGAAAAATCTAACCATTTTTCTAAAAAATGACTGGAAGTAAGTAATTTGAATTTTTTTATAAGAAATTTTCTACAAATAACTTCTATTTCAGATAACTTTTTACCAACGTCACAGCAGTATTGCTTCGAGGGTGAACTAGGGGGAAATATAGTCTACATAAAAATTTTATTTGACAGCAACAGAATTCCCCTGGTTGATACTGAATTTCTTGGAGTTCAATTTGACACTGTAATTTCTTTTCAGAATTTAAAAAAAGCATTTCCAGATGTTCCGCAATTTTTTCCATTATAGATGTTCCAAGACAATGGTATAATTGTGGTAAATATTTACCCAAGAGCTCTTGAATGTGTTTCTGGTGAAAAAAAACAGCTCAAGTTATGCCTTTCACCGAATCAAGGGTTTACGCACAAAATTGGTAAAATTGGTGGAATGAATATTTCATGGCGCATTACAAATCAAAGTACAACATCTATTACTTTATCTGTTTTACAAAATGTCATTTCTAATGAGGATATGCAACTTTCTATTCTTTTGATTTAATATTTGTCCTTTCTATTATTTTAGGGGGTATTATTTCCATGGAAAAATCGGTGGTGTAGAAATAGTCATACTAATTATTTATTCAAAAAGTCAAAATTACCTGTACTGTTTTATGTTGTGAGTAAACACTTGTAAAACTATGTTTTAAATTCATTCTTCCAATTTCTTCATGAAAAACCCCCAGGAACTCTTTTCCATTATCCGTTAAAACAGTATATACAGGTGTTTGAAACTGCTTTAAACAATTATAAAAAGCACGAAATACATTTTTTGAAGTGATAGTATTTAATGCTGAAACTGCCGTAAACCCTGTTAAACATTCAACAGTAATCAACATATATTTTTGAGATGACCCCTTTTTAAAACGAGTTAGATACATTATATCAGCTGCTACCGTCCCCACCGATGGTATCAAATGTCTAGATGCTATTCCTTTTTTTATTGGAGTTTCTGGCAAATATTTGTTAAATAAATATCCATTTTGTTTATTTAACCAATGTTGTACATCCGGCAGAGTTACTCTATACCCCTCATCCTGTGCTGCCCTCCACAACTTTTTTGCGCTAGCAAATGCTCCAGGTTCCCCCGCATTTGTCCATATTTGTTTCAAAATATTTGATGTATCTTCAGTCATTATTTTTAAACTAAATATAACACCCAATTAAAAATAAGATGGGGATTATTTTCTGGCCTAAAATATTAGCCATTTCCACCCATAGTCTTGCGACGTGATAGAAAATGGACATGGTAAAAATATCACCAGGTGCCATCACACCGCTGTGTTTGAGCGCAGCGAAAACACAGCGGTGTAGAATGATGGCACCTGGTGATATTTTTACCATGTCCATTTTCTATCACGTCGCAAGACTATGGGTGGAAATGGCTAATATTTTAGGCCAGAAAATAATCCCCATCCTTACTACTGCAGGGCATTTAGGCATCACTTTAGGCACCTAGCATTGACATTTTCCACTTTCCAGGACATTCCACGAGGTTCGCGAGTGGCACCAGCACGGCGGCGGCCGCGTTGCTGCCGCGGTAGTTCCGCGGCGACGGCGGCGACGGCTCCAGCACGCAGACGGGCTGCCAGCGCCAGCTACTCGCCGCGTGTTTCTTGGCCAAGGCGGCCTCGGCCACGCCGAGCAGACGGTCGCGCTGCCGCCGCCGCCGCCCCCGACGCCATCTGAGCGCCAGGTGCGGTGTTACCCAACCCACCGGTTATTTAGTTGTTGGCGACGAGAATTGGGCTATTTGTGGACATTTTACAATATTGGCTTAAACTTTGCAAGCTTGTCTTTTCGTGCAGGGAGATTTTTATGATGTGGAAAATGGTCAAAAATAGCCGAATCAAGCGTTTTATCAATGTTACAACAATGCTTATCCCGTTTTGTCATCTTGACACTCATAAACATTATGTATTCTGCAACATCGATCAAGACAGTTTTTTAGTGGGTAGTCTATTATTGCTGTAAAAAAAGAAAGCGTACACAGACGTAAAACAGATACACAATATAAATACTTGGCTTTGCTACACAGTTCACACTCGTCAACTTGAGCATGTGTAGCGCCCGCGTACCTATAAATTTGATGCGACGTGCACACGACGAGCAGAACGACGACAGCCGTAAGGCAAATCAACAGAACGGCCATGAGCAAGTACAGTGCGAACTGGGCGCACTCCCAGACTTTGTAAAATGCCCTGTAAAATGTAAAATGTCATGTAAAGTGTCTAAAGTCATGTAAAACTCATTGTCCAGTTCGCAGGGCATTTTCCATGACTTCATACACTTTTTGCATGACATTTTACAGGCCTTTCTCAGAGTCTACGAGTAGCACCAGGTCGGCGGGCCGGAGCATCCCGTCGCCCGTCATGTCCATGCTGTACTGTTCGGGAATGCCCACGTCATGTGACGCAACAGTCTGCACCCCACTCGCTGCTGCCGCGTCGCCGACTGCAGCCGCCGCCCTCGCGCGCCGCCGCCGCGGCTCCATGGCTCAGTGAAATCACGCAGTGCGCTGCGCGGCGCCGCGGCAAAGTGTGGCCAAATCGTTTCCCGCGTCTGCGATGCGATGCGAGTTTTGTTTGCAGTAAAGTGCTGATGTAAATGTTGGGTGGGGAAGTTCAGAGTGCCCGATTTCGAATGTCTGGGGAATATTTATCATTTATAAACACTGAGTTATCAAGTTCAGCAACGATTAGAAAAATGGGCCTGAATTTTGTTACACAGAATTTATAGCCTACTGTCTTGTTCTGAACAGTGCATTGTTTTGGTCGTACGTAAAGACTAGCTGGCACTGCTATTTATAATAAATACTATAGAAAATGTACAAACTGTTTTCACCCTGGACGGGATGGCTAACATGCTGCGACGGCAATGCCGTTAACACTATTTAATACTACTATAAAAATACTATAAAATTTAATACTACTATAAAAAGATGCTATTTATAATACTCGCCCGCCGGCAAAAAGTCTGGCCACAGATTTTATAAGAAAGGCAGGCATGCCCGGCAAATGTGAATGCATCCTTTGGCGCTCTAACAACCTTTTCTCAATTTCGTTAATCTAAATCCATAAAATTTATATGAAAATCGATCATTTTATTGATGCGTTTATATTTGCCGGGCATGCCGGGCGCGCCGGGCGTGCTTGCATTCCAAAAAAAATTTGTGCCCAAGTGTATGATAAACCGGCCCATTGCAGATGGTTAAACAGGCCAAATTATCGAAATAGGTATCTGAATATCTTCACGCTTATAAAACAGTCACATTAGTGATGGAAAAGCGCCATGGCGCTGGCGGCTGGCGCTAGCGCCAAAGCAAAAAGCGCCATGGCACTTTTGGCGCTTGGCGCTAACATGCTCTGGCGCCATTGGCGCTTGGCGCCGCGATCTGAGAAAGCGCCATGGCGCTTTTGGCGCTTGGCGCTATTTTCTGGTGGCGCTATTGGCGCCTGGCGCCAGCAATTTAAATGGCGCCAAAAAGCGCCAACCATAGCGATAAAATTTTTAAAATGCAGGGACATAAATACATTGATATTTGAAAACTTGTTAATGATGGTAATTTGCTAAATATTTATTTTGAACAACATCTCTGAATTTTGTACTGTATTGTTGATATGTCTTGTAATTGTCATTTTCCTGTAAGTTTGTATTTTTAAGTTTTACTATAAATTTACCACTATGTGAAATCGTAAATCAGAGCTATTAAAAACATGGTAAATTCTAAAAACACACTAAAAAGCCTATAATAACTCCCCCTGTTCTGTTAGCTAAGTAGGGAACAAAAAAACTCCCTTTGAATAGCTTCCCAGTAAGAAATCTGTCAAAAAACTCCATGGGGATTCATATGATAAATATGCTGCAATAAGAAATATGCCACATTGTAATGGTTAATTGATCGTTTCCTACAAATGGCATGTAATTGCATATATACATTAGTTAACTAATGAAAGTTTACAGTGAAGTTATAAATCGGCTTTGGGTGCATTTGAGTTTATTTACTGGGATGAGTTATCATTACTCTCGATCAAATAGTTTTTGAACATATGATTTCAGTAAATGTTAAAGTTTATTTATGAGTTTTCAACTTTTTTAGTTAGTACCAGAGTTGTTAAAATACCGGTATTTTTGGAAAGTGTAAGTGTAAGTGTAAATACACTTTCCAAATTTTGAGTATGGATACCAAAAGTCTAAGGTATTTTAAAAATACCTAGGAAAGTGTAAAAAAAAGTGTAAGTGTAAAAATTTTTTTAGAAAGAGCTCTCACTGTTGAGCATTTGAAAACACCGCTGTTCTCACCTTTAGATCGATTTATATATCATTTTCATGCATTTTTTCACATTTTACAGCGTTTTATGAAAAATTTCAGACTGTAACAAACACTGTAGTGGTATGAAGTTCCCTAATAATGGCAGTTTTTCTGTGTCGATATTTTACTGATTAAGCAATGTGATACACACTGTTTAAATGCAAGAATGGACATGCAGCAAATGTCAATGCAAAAGTTGACTTTGTGTCCAGTTGGTGAACTTCCATTGATCTTGTCCTTTTTACAAAAGTATGATGAAACTGTAGAATACCATGAGTACTGATCAAAGGTTAGTTTGTACATATTGCCATATTTTCTACATTCAATGCATTTTTTGTACATGACCCTATTTTATGCTTTCTCAAAAGCATAAAACAGGGCCATCTGAAAGAAAAAAATACACTTTCTGTACCCGGGTATTTTGCCCTGGAAAGTGTAAAAAAAGTGTATGGGTATTTTATGAAAGTGTAAGTGTAAGTGTAAATATAAATACCCATTTACCCGGGTATTTCGGGTAAGTGTAAATACACTTTCGCAACTCTGTAGTAAACCCTATTTTAGTTTAGTGGAAGTAAACTAGTGTGTGTGCAACGCTCTCGTAGTAAGTTCAATCAACACAACCCCGAAACATCGGCGATACGATTACATATGATATTTACGTCAGATCTATCTACTTATTATTCTGCAAACAAATTTGCAGGAAACATTTTTTGGCGCTGGCGCTATTGGCGCTAGGCGCCATTGTCGTCTGGCGCCATTGGCGCTTGGCGCCGACGTCCAGAAAAGCGCCATGGCGCTTTTGGCGCTTGGCACCATCTTGCTCTGGCGCCATTGGCGCTTGGCGCTGGGGGTCGGAAAAGCGCCATGGCGCTTTTGGCGCTTGGCGCCAAAACCTTGGCGCTTTTTCCATCACTAAGTCACATATTTAAATGCACGCGACGGATGCTTGCCGCTTCTGGGCTCAAATAAATCTTTGGTCTATCTATAGATTGAACCAAATTGCAGCTTTAGGGTACGCTGCTGGCAGAGTTGCAAAAACATAAGTACCGTATTCACTTGAATAATCCCTCAGGGGAATTATTTTTTCATCAGACATTTTTGAGGGGGATACCATTCAAGGGGGTTCTTTGTTTCATCTAAATTTTCAAGCGTGTTTCTACCACACTACATACACATGTAAACTGATTCCACGTCACGTTTGTCACAATTTTTTTCTTACACATGCCATATCTGCAGCTGTGTATAGAAATATTAAATTTGGGGGATGTAGCACACCCCCCCCCTATGATTCAGCAGCAAAGGAGGCTTCAGGACTCGCTACCGAATTGTGTGCTACCCCCAATTTTCTGTAGTTCTATACCCCTCACAGCTGGAGATATGGCACTCATAACAAGATAAAAAATTGGTGCCGAACTTGACCTGGAAGCCCTTTATGTCATTTCTGCATTGGTAGTGCACATTTGACTGCATTTTTGCACAATGGATACCTATGCTGCATTTGATTTCGATGAATCAAACCAGGTCTTTTGCTTGGTCTGATGTCCTCGATTGTTTTTTTTCAAATGTGCATTATTTTTCTTCCATCATTGGGGGGGGTATTATTCAAGTGCGGGTTTATCTTTGCCACACTCGTCTAACAAGGGGGTTATTCAAGGGGACATTGGGGGGATTATTCGAGACAATATGGTATTTTTAAAAATACCAGTATGCAGTTCAACCAACACTGGCTGCCTGCGCTGGAGAGTGGAAATAATTCTTCAATTATACATCCTTATATTGTGTATCGAACATTTCATCTAGAAAATAGACTTCTCTCGCAATACGAATACGTTTACTCCCATACGTTTCGGATTATATCGTGTGTGTGTAAAAAGTATGTTTTGAGGTGAATCTAGCGGAAATGTATGCAGAAACGCATTGAACAAACAATCAAAATATGTAAAAGGCAAAAAAAAACATTTTTACGCATTCCGTTGACTTTCCATCGTTTGTTTTCCTACTTAGTGCCTGCGTAAGCTCACTTTAGAAACTGAAAATATGCAAAAGTGTTTTTGAATATACCTAATAACAATTTGATGAAATTTTCAGAATTCCTCATATGTCAATGGCAAAAGTACATGTATTTAAAATGACAAAATTCTTCCAAATACAGTTTCCAGAATTATCAATTTTCAAAAAAGTCAGTTTACAGAAAATGAGCCTGCGCAGCCACCAAACTGCATGCAGCAGCTTCCGCAGAACTATACTGTGATAAATGTAGGGCCTACGAACGTTGCTTGTGAGACAAATTGGCTTTCAAAGCGCGCTCAAATCATCATTCCGGGTCTACCCAGTTAATTTATAGACGTACCTAATAGAAATTGTGCACGCCGAGTCTCTGCCCACTTTCTGTATCTGTGTTAGCGATTTTAGGGCGCCAAAGGGCGCCGCGCCCTGACGCCTTTGAAGCTTGGCGCCCTTTTTCCGTACGGCGGCAACATGGTTTCCGGGTGATTTTTGCAAAATGGATAAAATTCAAAACATCTATTTTTGATTGAAAATTGCTGAAGTAAACTAAGTTATGTTGTAACAATTCATCAGATCTAAAAGATCTGTCTAAATACTGCACTGAGACTGTCTAAATAGTAGGTAAAAATTTAAGGGACTGTACCAATGCCACGTTGTATTTAGCATTGACAATTTGCGATGTTTGTATTGTATACCTAGTGGAAAGTGTTCAATGGAAAGGGTAGTTTTTAGCTTGAATTTTTTGAATGTCAGGTATAGTCAACTGTTTTGTGGCGCCTTTGGCGTCCGGTGCTATATTTCCTGGATGGCTCCATGGCGCCCTTGGAGCTTGGCACCCTTTACGCGTGGCGCCCTTGGCTCCTAGCGCCCTTTTTCCGCCGCCAAATGGCGCCATGGTGCCCATTTGCCTGGCTTTTCCATCACTAATCCGTGTGCCCTTTCTGCGGCCCTTTATGACTTATGTGACCAGGAAGCTAAATATTTTATACAAGCTTTATGAGATAAATGTTAAGGCTGAAATACGTATTTTAGCCGATATTCTGTTTGAAAAAATGGAGCATAATAAATGTTATGGGCGAAAAATGAAATCCGATTGAATTAAGTGAGAACATTTCAGATACGCCACCCTGGTGCATAACGGACATGAAAATAAACAACGATAGTTTTGCTTTTTATCACAAAAGCCCTAATTTCTCAAAAGCGGCGCCATTTGCATTGTCAAAATACCTACTGAATTCGACACAAAAATGCTGGGATTAAAAAAATGTATAAAAAACCGGTCTTCGAGGATTTAGTGCACCGTGAAGTGGCACAACATTCTTTTACCTGCCTACGATTACTTGGAAGCTTTTGGGCAGTAAGCACCGTTCTTTCCACAATACATTTGCTGCATAAGTGATTTTTTCAAGTGTTTAAAAACTACCGCTGCGGAAGTGGCATCATTTGGGCTTATTGCGTTGCGCTGCGACTTTTGAAAAAGACGCATTTGACGTTGATTTGAACGTTGATTTTGACGTTGATTTGAGAGAAAAAACTGAAGTCCACCAAAAAGGAATCCATCAGGTGACATGTTTACATTTTACATGTCTACAAAGAATTTCCATCTTCCATTCCATCACCAATGTTTGTCCTCACAAATTGGTATGTATTTAAAATCTCATCCCAATTGGAGGCTGCACAAGTTTCGCTCGGCTGCACTGCACTGCGCACAATTTACCTGTCTATTGTTCTGAGATTTCGGGTGTGCCGTCGACTTGAAACTTCCTGTCAATTTGAACCGTAAATTTGCAGCGACTTTGGCAATAATGAACTGTTGAGTTGGAGGACCTTTAAACGCTGCCTCGGCTGCCATATTCATTTTTGCTAAATGCAGGGTGGATCGAATTGTGTTTACCTACCTATTTACTTGCGCTTTTATTCGACTTCAATACAGAATATTGGCCTTTTATTTGCGTCACTTCACTATTTACAAGCTTATCAACAAAGTTACCTGGAAAAAATGGCGATCGCAAAAAATGAAACTTGATTCAAGTTACTTGCGAAACGGTCGTGCCGGATTTGCATCAGTGAATGTAAACAAAATGCAAAGAGAACTTTTTTAATAAAATGCATACTTTACCGCGCTCACAGTAGCACATCGGCTCTCAGATGATCCCTCGCCAATGGTATTTTATTTACTTTTTTGCACAACTCTGCTCCGGTATTTTGATTTTGTATACACTGTCTTTAGGTAGGATAAATATTGTTGCACCCAACCCACTCAAATCAAGGTTTATTTGCGTTTGTCACCTAACCAACTATGGTTCGGAAATTTTCTATGGTTTCGCCTGTAAATACATGCACTGTTTACTAAATATTGATGTATTATGCGTCGCATTATTTTTGGAGCGTTTGATTGGCACTCGAAATCGGATTCAACAAACGATGGAACCGCTGAATTCCTGTGCCCTCATAAGTGCCTTTCTCCATTCCACACAGAGTACGGCGGCGCGCAATTTTTATCCATCAATTTCGTCGTCGCGGCGACGTTTCCACGCGGCCGTCACTAAACCGACGCTTCAAAATCGTCACGCGTCACAAAACGTCACCGCCGCAACATGGGCACGGTGGTGGCGAACGGCTCGTCGGCGCCGTGCGCCCAGTGCGGCCAGTTCGCGCTGGTGCTGCACGAGGCGGCGGCGCGCGGCCACGTCAAGTGTTTGCGCGCCGCTTTGGCCGCCGCCGCGGCTGATAAGAAGGCCGAGTCGTCGCAGTCTTCGCAGGCGACCGTGGACAGCAAGGGATTCACGCCGCTGCACGCGGCCGCCGCCGCTGGACAACCGGATGCCATCACGTTCGTTTAACTTGCCGTTTGACTTGACTTTAGTTGGGAAACCAAACTTTTCCGAAATATAGTTTTATTGCGACTGTACTTCTGTGAATCTCCTTATGCCGCTGCCAGGTGCCTGTTGGATCATTCAACTGTGCCTGTGGCGGCGCGGACGATCAGAGGAGAAACAGCGGCGCATGTGGCCACTCGGGCTGGACATCTGGCTTGCGTCAAGGTGTGCCACTTTTACAGTTCCACACCCTGTAAATTGTCATGTAAAATGTCATATAAAATAAAATTAATTTAAATAGATATTAATTTAAATTTAAGATAAAATTTATTTAAATATTTACTATTTGATTTTGTTGTCATTTTGCATGTCATTTCATAGAATCTGGGACTGGTCCCCGGAATACGGACAGGCCAGGTGCCGCATCCTGTGAATGTGCCGTGTCAATTTGTCAAATATCATACAATATCTCAATCAAAATGAAAAAAATATTACCGAAATTTTGACATTTTTGCGCCGCGGCAGGCGTTGCTCGGCCGGCCGCCGCTGCCGGCGGCGCAGCGGATCGCCCTGCTGGTGGACGACAACGGGGCGACGTGCCTGCACGCGGCGGTGGCGCGCGGCGACAAC
This sequence comes from Sphaerolaimus hirsutus, assembly GCA_964036195.1. Taxonomy (NCBI): domain Eukaryota; kingdom Metazoa; phylum Nematoda; class Chromadorea; order Monhysterida; family Sphaerolaimidae; genus Sphaerolaimus; species Sphaerolaimus hirsutus. Next base: position 6,348,011 of record OZ038457.1, read on the forward strand.
GAGACGGCGCTGTGGCTAGTGCGCCGCTTCGGCAGGCCGGCCGCGTGCGCGCCCAACGCCGACAACGTCCTGCCGCTGCACATCGCCGCCGCGCATGGTTTGTTGGGTTATAAAACTGGTGGGGTTTAATGGTGCCGCACATACTTGTTTACCAGCTCAGTCAACTCGGATTTGGTAAACTCATAAATCGACATTGAATGCATCTGAGTTTACCAGAATGAGTTATTTTATATCTTTGTCAACTGTAGTTGATACCTCATTCTGGTAAACTCAAATGCATTCGATGTCGATTTATGAGTTACACAAATCTGCGTTTACTGAGCCGGTAAACTTGTGTGTGCCGTACCAATACAGCTTGCTCGTATCAATGAGATCATTTGTTACCGCAGGTAACATTGAGTTCATACGAATCGTCACCAAGTACGACTTTGGCATGGTTGAATGGCGCGACATGAATGGTTGGTCGCCAAAATTGGGGGTGCACTGATACGCACATCTGCCTGATACGCACATTTTCCCGTTTTTCTAAATTGACACTTTTTCAAGTGATTTTAAGATATGAGTAAAGTGAAAAACGCTGCGCAATCACATTAGTGAACTTTTTTCATTTCACTCATGGCTATTTTTCACTGTTTTTTTTCACTTGACACATTTTCAAGTGATTTTCAGATATGAGTGAAGTGAAAAAGTTCACTAATGTCATTGCGCAACTTTTTTTCACTTTACTCATATCTGAAAATCACTTGAAAGTGTCAAGTGAAAAAAACGGGAAAATGTGCGTATCAGGCGGATGTGCGTATCAGGCCTGCCCCGCCAAAATTCATCCAAAATTATCATTCTATAAGTCACCGCGCACCCTCGCCCCCAGGCGCCACACCATGTTTCTACACGGTTCTGGTGCCAGTCCCAGCCCCTGTAAAATTCCCCGTAAAACGTCAAATGTCATGCAAAGTGTCAAAAGTCATGAAAAATGTCCTGCAAAATGGCAACTCGGTTGCCATTTTGCAGGGCATTTTCCATGACTTTTGACACTTTGCGTGACATTTGACATTTTACAGGGCACTTTACAGGGTCCGGGACTGCCCTCTGGGCGGCCACCTGACCAGTCTGCGTTTCCTAGTGGAGAAAGCTCGCGCCGACGTCCACGCGGTGACTCGCCGCGGCCAGTCGCTGCTGCACGCGGCCGCCCTGGCCGGCCGCTCGGCCATGCTCAATTATTTGCTGTGTAGAATGCGACCAGACGCGCTGTTCTGGCAGACCGTGGATAGGGCGCTGCCGCTGCACTTTGCCGCGTGTGCGTGTTTTTGTGGATTTTTTTGGCGATTTGAGAAGTGTCGTGTCTCTTCTGGTCAAAAGGGCCATTGCCCACGTTGTTTGGTGACAAGCGAGGAAATTGATAGCTGATAATGAAAACTGTCTGCGATGAAAAAATTACAAGTAGAGCTGTAACTGACAACCGAATTTGGTGAAACTGGAAACTTAGTGCAAAAGTCTTGTCACATTTCCTTTAAAATTTTACCGCTCACTTAAACTTCTTTATCTCTTTTCTTTTCACATAACGAAGTGACACTTGAATCCGCATCTCAGACGGCGGCTCAACGTCGATGCTCACCATGTTGCACAGATTCAGCGGGCTGCCCAGGAAGGAATTCGTGTCGGTCGTGGACAGCCGCGGCAACACGCCGCTGCACTTGGCCGCGTTAAAGAACCGCGTCGCCTGTGCTAAATGTTTGGTTGACATGGGCGCCAGCGCTACCGTTCCAAATAGGGTGAGTAACTAAATATTTAGGTTCTTTCATAGTGAGATACACCCGCTGTTTGATTGCAGTTTGGTAAAACCCCTTTGGACATTGCGACCAATAGAAACTTCACGGAGATGATGGCTCTACTCAGCTGTGAGTTGTCATAGGGCCACAATCTCTTAAGTTTCCTATTGTTGTTTTTATAAACTAAAAAACTTCACATGCACTCAGCTTCCGTTCCGCGCAATCGATTGAAAAAACTGTTCGGAAAAGGGCAGACATCGAAAACGCCACAGGATACTGCGGAACGCAGTGAATCCAGCCGTTCTTCAAATCGTCTGTGCACAATTATTTTTCCTATTCCTTTTGCCAGATATTGGTAATCTAATAAATCGGCTTTAAACACGTTTGAGTTGACTGGAATAAGTTATACTTAGTCCCCGTCAACTGCAGTTGACAGACAACTCATTCTGGTAAACTCAAATTCGTTAAAGCCGATTTATGAGTTTACCAAAGTCTGGCAGTAAACTAGTGTGGGCAGCGCCAATGCACAATAATAAAAGTTGATCTGTGATCGCAGCCAAAAACAGCGCGTCAGCGAGGCCGCACAGCTCTGGGTACGGATCATCAGAATCAGATGCTGCAACTTTGGCACGAGCTGGGTAAAACCCAACGTTTCTCTGCTAGATATTATGCTTGTATTACTCAGCGCTCAATCTCGCCCTTTTAAATATTTACAGTGCCCTGCAACAAGCGGTCAAAAAGCAGACCGACGCCGTTGGAAACGAAAATGACAAGAAGAAAAGCACGCCATCAACAAAAGCACCAAAACAAGAGCCGAAAACAAACTCAGCGGGGTCACTGTCACCATTGGGCAACGTGCCAAAAACCCAGCTGCGCTGCTCGGTCGACATGGCGTGCCAAACTGAGTTGGACTGCCAGTCGACCACCTCCATCTACAGCTACGAGACGGCCAGGTGCCAGTCCCAGACCCTGTAAAATGCCCTGCAAAATGTAAAATGTCATGCTAAGTGTCAAAAGTCATGTAAAATGCCCTGCAAAATGGCAACCGAGTTGGCATTTAGCAGGGCATTTTACATGACATTTGACATTTTACAGGGCATTTTACAGGGTCCGGGACTGCCCCCAGGGGCGTGCCAGTCTCTTCCCCGCCGCTGCTGCCGCCGCCTCAGCCGGCGCCCTCATCCATCTACCGGCAGTTCAGACTGCGCGACCCGAAGCGTCACCTGCACAAGCACCAGCACCGACTGCAACAGCAGCAGCAGCAGGAGAAGCGCTGGTCCACGACCGATCTGCACCGGGCGCAGCTGCGCGACCCGCGGCACGTGCCGCCCGGCTCCGGTCACATGCACCCGGCCATGGTGAACCAGTCACCGGCGAAGTGGCACAGCGCTGCGGATATACGCCTGCAGCACCAGAGGGCGTATAGTCCCAGTTATGCGCGCATTCACAGGTGTGTAAAAATAGTCCACGATGGTACACTTTACAATGAAATCTACCATATTCCATATGAATAGAAAACCAAAGTTTTTGTCGTCACATTTCATTATGGGTGAATTTAGTGCACAATTTTTCACTTGACTTTATCAAAATACGGTAACATTTATTGTATATCGTTCAGTCGAGCCAGTAAAGTTTGAATTACCGAAACTTGATGTAATCCCCTTTTTAAAAATGCCACTGCAGACCTTCACGACCTTCAACGGCCGTTCACGGCGGCTCTAGGCCGATTTCGATGTCGGTGCACAACTTGGCCTCGTCCAGAGAACAGTTGAACAGAGAAGACAGATGGCACAGTGAGCAGATTAGCAGAAGCCAGCATGATTTGCCCAAAACGTGGCACTTTGTGGAGCGGCTTTGAACCTTGAGTTATAGGTGTTTTGTGTAAGATATACTCGGCGTACATGATACTCTGCCCTCGCACTGATTTATGTCTCGTGTTGGAAGTGTGCCAATTATTGTTAAATCATGCGATTTCCATAAAAAGATGTAAAAAATTATCGATGTGAATATGTTAATGAAGAACATTATTTTAACAATCAACTTTGTCATGTTTTTATGAAACTCGCGCCCGTTAACCATCGTTGGCTCACTTCCAGCGGGAACCACGCGTGCAAGGTGTAAAGTAACCGGAGTATATCTTGTAAAAAATTTCATCGCCGCTAGAAAGGTCCATAAAACCGTGTAAAATCGACCCGGAAGGTTAATGCTCAATATATATCATCCGCACACCAGAAATTTCGATCACATGGACAACCATTATAATTTTTTTTCACTCGACGGACATCACAGTCACACTTAGTATGGAAACCTACCATAACCAAACTGTACCAAACTATAACAACCAATTGTAAACCGATAATGAACAAATTTTTTTTACAGTTTTTCATCATACTTTGGAATCATTTATTACGAAAATAATAACTAGCTTTTTTCATTTAATTATGGTAGTTTTCTGCACATATTTACTTTGCGGGTCCGCCAAGTATATATTTAAACTTTGTTGTCTGGCTACGTCCACGGTTCATTGCAAAGTTCACCAGAAACCGGCAATACATAGCGATTCTACAAGTAGATAAGTGTCAAGTACAGTGGTAAGTAAAATGACAAGTAAATTTGTGGAACTGTGTTTGTGTTCCTCGAAACGTGGAACATTCATGCCGACTTTGGACATGATGAAGTTATACTTAGGTACCTACCTATATTTATAGATCAGATTTTCAATCAGTATTATGGTATTTATCTATACGTGAATGTTAGAGCTGCTTCATTACTTCTCTTCAAGTTCATAGATTATTATTTTTTATTATTATTTTTGTTTTTAATACGTTTTTATTATATTAAATATTTACACACTGATCAATGCACCTTTAACAGGCGTTCAGAAGTACAAAATAAATTCCAAAGTTCCAAACACCACAATTGAACCATTACCCAGAATGGTATAAGCCATCAGATCAATCAGTAAAAAAGAAGTGCATAAAAATGCTAAATATTATATCATCAATTGCCCGCAGGCAAACTCAATCTGGGGACACCCTGCAAGTGCCACCTGGGTCTGCTAGACTTTGTCTGCGTTTGTCTCACCACAGCTGGCTGGGGCCGTGCCACTTGGACCTGTGCCAAGTGCTGATTCTCGTTTCGGTGCAGCTGGTTGTCATTCATCACCTGTGGGACCAATGGTGTTTTTGACTCTGGTGTAGTTTTCACCGGCGGCTGTGTGGTGGTAGTGGTTGTCGGTTTCGGTGTGGTGGTTGTCGGTTTCGGTGTGGTGGTTGTCGGTCTAGGTGTGGTTGTAGTTGTTGTTGTAGGTGTTTGTTTTGCTGTGGTTGTTGCCGCAGTAGTGGTGGTGGTGAATGGCAGTCGAGTTGCTCGGGTCGGCAGCCATGTCTTACCCTGCATGTGGGGTAAACATTATCCCATTTTTAACCCCAGGGTGCAGTCCCAAGCCCTGTAAAGTCAAGTGTCAAATTTTATGTCAAATGTCAATCAAAACAAAAAAGAAAAGATTTTATTACTAAAGTTTGCATGAGAATTGACAAAGTTGAATGATCTTTGACACTTGACTTTACAATTGACATGGTTTGGGACTGGCAACAGAGGCGAGTTATGAAGAAAACATACATGTAGAACGATGTTTGTCAGCATTTTTTAGTTAATCTTTAATGGATTACCTATTCCACTAAAATTTTTATCACTTGTAAAATTACTATTTATCACTCAACAATAGTAATCAATACAGCTCGACCGACACTACAGTGCACACTCACCCTCCTCCCATTGTCCACCCCAATGCCCAAATCCTCTGGTCTCACAACTCTGGCGGGCACTCTTTTCTGCTGCCTACTCAAACTGTCCTGTCTGAGTTTGTGCAGCGCCAACAACTTCGCCTGCAGATCGGCAGCTTCTTCTGCCGCCGGCGGCGCGGCGGCCACTTTTGGCGGCAGCAATAGATTCTGGAACGAGTCCGCCTCGCTGTTGGCTAGGGAGCCGGTCAGGTCGTTCACCAGGTACATCCAGATTTGACACTCGGCGACTGGGGGGGGGTTGGGGGGGGGGTTAAAGGTGCGCTGAGAAACACAAAATGAATTACAGGGTGTCAGAAAGTCATTGATCGGGGTAATTCGGTAGATTTTGAAAGGCATGAAGGTAAGGTACTTTCAACAGTTCAACAACAACAAAAAGGTGTGTATACACTGCGTATCTGCTGTCGCTGCCAAAGCTAACATTCTTTTGTGTTTTCGTCATTCTTTTGTGTTTTCGTCAATCTTTTTTGTTTTCGCCCAGAGGAGGGAGTTTTTCAAGAGGGGAAGTTTTTCAAAAGCGGGAGTTATTTTTCCTGACCTCGCCAACCGGAGGAAGTTAACCGAGGGGGTCTTATTCGAGGATATACTGTATGCAAGGTTTACAGCATCTTTTTCACTCAGAGGGGGGAGTTTTTCAAGAGGGGGGGGGGTTCAAGAGGGGGAGTTTTTCAAAGGCGGGAGTTAATTTTTCCTCACCTCGCCCACAGGGGGGAGTTATCCGAGTGGTCTTATTCGAGGATATACGGTATGCAAGTTTCGATTTGACATTGCATAATGCATTTAAAAACATTTCCGTGCAACTTCATCTGGCAACTGAAACTTCTATTCTAAAAATACATGGAATTTGAATATCGTGATCGGCTTCCAGGCTTACCATTTGAAACCGCCAGCAAAATGATCGGCAACAGTATGAGTTTCATCTTTGGAAAGTTCCTTATTTTTGGTTGGATAGAAATCACAAATGACTGGATTCAAATGATCACATTTTTATAAGAACGAACTTTGTGACAGGCGGCAAAAGTCCCCAAAACATCTAGTTAACTGGGTCGCATGTTTCCGCACCAATAATCTAACGGCATACGGCCCATTATTTATTTGATGATTCAAAATATCGGTGTGATTCAATTTTTCGCGAGAAGTTAGAAATAGGGCGTATTTTGTAATCGCGACGCGATGCGGCGGTGCGCGTCCCGATTTCTGAACACAATTAACAAATTACATTCCTGTTTACCAAGGCGGAAATTTCGCGCGCACACCGCACAAAACTACTGTATTTTCCCGAATATGAGAGCGCTTCAAATTTGCGAAATGTAGCATGCCGAACAAAGCAAAACAGTCAAATCTAACCCAATCGCCACTAAAAACACCCAAACCGAAATGCGCGACCTTCGAGAATCTCTTCCATTACTCAAGAAACCGACGCCAAACCCATCACTATAGCAACAATGGCACTGCGCCCAATTCAATTGTCTTCAAAGGGGTCACAAAATCGGTCCCGCGGCGCTTACAACAAAAGCAGGAACGATCCAAATGGTCAGTTTGTGTCGGGCTCTAAACGGGAATGGGTTTTTCGGAATCTATACTGGCTATTCGGGATTTTTAGAATGTTGATACGGTGCGGAACTGGAAATACCCACACTTTGCCGGATCGGGGATCGGGTTCCGATAATCTTTACACCTCCAAACTTCAATGCCAATTACTCACCACACGGCCCCCAAATTAGTAGTCACTCCACAGCTAGAGTTGGGAACCTGATTTTCGAGTGATTCTCAAATAAAATACCATATTCTACCCGCAGCCGAGCGAGCGGGCGCGTGCCCGCTGGGCGCTGCTCGCCCGTCGCATAGCAGCCATCCAGGGCGTCGGTGATGACCAGGCCGAGGCCGACCAGGACGACGTGTCCGTGCGACGGTTCAGACACTTTCAATTGGCCCAGTATGATGAGCATCTTACTTTGAGGTGAAGGCGTATTTTTGTGTGGTGTAAATGGTTCTGGGAAAGACTGTGTGAGTGTGAGTGAACATACCGTACCTATTTAGTTATTAGCCGTCTGAAGCGTATAACTCTTTAAAATTTTACGCTTGCTGGATACATGCAGTTGAAACGATGCTATACTCACCTGACCGCAGAGTATGCGCAGAATCCTACCATAATTTAATGAATAAAATCTCGTGATTAATTATTCCATAGCAAACATAAAATATTATGATGGAAAAACTGAAATAGTTGGTTCATTTTTCAGATGGGTTATGGTCGTTTTCCATACTAAGTGTAATTAATATCCGCCGCGTATAGCTACACTCCAAGTCACATTTCGCACGCTCCATCACAAACACACACTTCCCCCCACCACCCCAGATCAGACAAAGGCTCCTGGCTCACGGTGCGCTTCCCAACTCTATTCAACGACTCAACCCTCTTGTCCATTCACGTGTGCCCCGAGTCGGACTCAGTACGCAGCCTGTCCGAGCTGACGGGCTTCAACAACACCGGCAACGTGTGCGTGTGGCCCAGCGAGGAGGTGCTCGCGTTCTACTGTCTTAGACAGAGGAAGATGTTTGCTGGGCACAGGGTGTTGGAAGTGGGCGCTGGAATGGCTGGTTGGTGGCTGGGGATGGATTTGATTTTACTGGACAGTGGACGGGCGTAACGATGTACATGGTCGGGCTGAAAAGTCCCCGGGCAGTGCTCGCCATTCGCGCTAGGGATAAGCTACGGTTATAAAATTTAAACACGTTAATATATCAGGTGTTTTGAGTTTTCACCCAAAATTTCATTTCTCTAGCTCCACCCACTGCGGAACTGTGGGGGTTACAATTTCGGTCATTTTGTACTGATGTAAATACAAATGGTGCTCTAGCTCAACGCTGCTTTAAGTTGTGATCATGAAACTTTGGCTAGTGTAAGCCACCAGTGTTGGCAATGTGCTGATAGTATTCAACACTTTCATCAACATCATCGCTATTAAGGTAAAGTTTATATGCAGATCAGGGTGATGTGCAAGAAACGTGGGAACTGTGATGGATGTTTTTGGTTATCATCTGAGATCATGTTGTATTGCAGTGATTTTAATGTTGTCTTGAAATGTGCAGTAAATTATTATGTCAATTAAATTTCATTTGTGTTTCATTACTAATCTGTAGTGGACACATTACCTGTGTTGAACAGCAGTGTGCATAAAAAACGCCGCCTGTATTAACCTGTATTGACCAACCGTAGAGGCAGAATGATGAATTTGGTAGTGAGAGTAGTGACAGTAATGGCAATATGGACTAGGCTTATGATATCATAGCTAATGTTGGTAAGTGCTGGCACATTGCCAACACTGGTGGCTTACACTAGCCAAAGTTTCATGATCACAACTTAAAGCAGCATTGAGCTAGAGCACCATTTGTACATCAGTACAAAATGACCGAAATTGTAACCCCCGCAGTTCCGCAGTGGGTGGAGCTAGAGCGGTGAAATTTTGGGTGAAAACTCAAAACACCTTATATATTAACGTGTCAAAATTTTATAACCGTAGCTTACCCCTAGCGCGAATGGCGAGCACTGCCCGGGAACTTTTCAGCCCGACCATGTACAATGAATTATACCATATTTTGATGAAAAAGGTCGCGTTAAAAATTGTGCAGCAAATTTACAAAAGTGGGAGCAATGTGATGTGGTGAGAAAATTTTGTAATGTGTGTTCATCTTATACAGATGGAATATGGTAAATTTCATTGAAAGGTTAGCCGTCAGTTAGCGCGTGTGGCGCCGGACGAAAAGCATGTGATCTTGCGCTTCTTCTGTGCCCAGTGAAAACTTTTGGGTGACCGTTGGGTTACTGGGACCTTGTTTTTTCCGACATTAATACTGTCACATTTAACACAGTGCGGGATAGGCTACCGGGATTTAACTTGGTTAAACGAAATTGTCGAATGAGTGCATCATTCCAATGAATATAAACATCCACAAAAAAATTCATATGAATGAACCATGAAATGAAAATGAAACTCAGGTCTGGCGGCATTTGCTCTAGCCGCTGTCAACGATGACGCAGGCAGCGATGCAGCTTCAAAGCGACCGACTTCGATTACTGTCACCGATGGAAACGCCAGATCAGTGCTCAACTTGCATAGGATAGCTAAGATGGAGGAAAATTCTAGAAAACTGAATGGTGGGATGGGGGTAATTTCCAAAGTCTTTTTTTAGATTGCCCACTAAATTCTTAACACAAACAACTAGGCCTGTGGTAAAGCGGAAAATGGGTAGTTTGCAGCATTTGCCAACTTTTTCTTGGCAGGATACACTTGTCGCTCTTCATAGCATCAAATTACAAGTGACGTGATCCATAATTTGAGCGATTTTTAACTAGTACAAGATGTGTAGTTGACCATCGTCTCTGCTAAATACGTAGTCTGGAAAATTTTCTCAAGCATCAACAACCCCTCACACCCCAGGCGTCTCAGTGCACATCACCGAACTTCTCTGGTCCTCTCTACCGCCCTCCAGCCCGCACCGCGGCGCCTACGACAGCGTGCTAGCCGCCGACTGCCTGTTCTTCGACGAGGCCCGCCTGCCGCTGCTGCAGCTGCTCGCCGACGCGCTCAAACCCGGCGGCGTGTTCGTGTCGCTCGCGCCCGCTAGGAATGGTACCGCAGGTGTTTTTGCTCGTATGTTGGAGGAGAGTGAGGAGTTTTGTGATGTGATTTTGAGTGATGATTTTGATGAGATTGTGACGGGTAATCATCGTCGGTTTTTGGGAGAATTTGAAGGTGTTTATGAGCCGGCATTGCACTATCCGATTTTGTTGACCGCTCGTAGGAAATGAATTTGCTCTGAGTGAATCTCTGAAAATTAACTATTTTAATGCTTCCACTTTTTGTGTTGGGATGACAGTAAAACGTTGCAATGAATTCCATACGTGTGCATCTAGACCGCAGTTGTCCTTGCCTTGCTCCACATTTTATGCACATGCGCTTATTTGTATAAATGAACATTAGCCATTGTTTTTTGATTGGACCCGCAAATGATTTTTTTGCAATAAAACTCCGGCTACGCTGCCGATACCATGGAAATGTCCAATACATAACTACCTCGCGTGCTGTGTGCGATGAATGTGTTATTCTGTGTTTCAGCTCGCCTTAAATTATGAGACAGAAAACTGAAATGGCCAGAGGAAGCCAAAACAGCAATGCTGCAAGCGCGTTTTCCACCGATGTTAGTCTAGCAATGTGAAAGGCGGTGGGGGTGCCTAGCTAAATATTATGGCGGGGGTGTGCGGCGAATGCTGGAACTTTCTCGTCAAAATGCCATTGGCCTCACACACGCTAGTTGACATCGACAACAAATGTCAACTGGTTCCGTTCCTAATTCAAAGATTGCGTTTGAACGTCGTTCGTCCACTCGTCAGCCAGCTTTAAATCGGGATCAGCACCAGTTGACATTTGGTGTCGATGTCAACGGCTAGGGCCCATTCCGCATCAAAGCCCATTCCGCATGTAGACCCCTTATAGACACATTATGCCTGCAGGGCAGGGGTCTCCAGGATTTTGGCCCTCGCGGGGGCTGGATAGATAGCAAATCGCTCCTCCGGAGGGATAGATAGCTGAAAAAATTTTCTGGGGGGGCTGGCGGGGGCACAATATATAGGCTTTTTCAAGGTTAAGAAGGCAGAAAGGGGAAAAAATCGCTAATAATCAGTTAAAAGTAGCCAAAAGTAGGTATAAAATAGCTAAAAATAGGTATATAACCATGTATATAGCCGGAAAGCACGATTTTGAAGGTGAAAAACTATAGAAAGGTGCGAAAATTGGTGATTTTGAGCGAAAATTGGGGAAAAATTTCTCAAAAACCACTCCAGATAGATAGATAGCTGAGCGATTTGGGGGGGGGGGGTCTTTGGGGGTAGTAGCCAAAAATTTTGCCTCGGGATAGATAGATAGCTGAGCGGCCTCCGGGATAGATAGGTAGCTGGCCGATTTGGGGGGGGGCAGCCCCCCCAGCCCCCCCCCCCCCTAGGAGACCCCTGCTGCAGGGGTAAGAAAGGGGAGTGGGTAACACCACCCCAAACCGCCCAGCTATCTATCTATCATTGGCGCAACTTTTTTGGCTACATTCCCTTGAACACCCCCACACCCGCAAATTGCCTAGCTATCTAACTATCTGGAGCGTTTTTGAGCAATTTTACCCTAATTTTCACCAAAATTCCCTAATTTTCCAACTTCTTATAGATGTTCACCTTCAAAATAACTAGGTCATGTGTTTTATTACCTATTTTCAACATGCCAGGTATAATTCAATGTGTTCCGGGTCAACATGCGGGATGGGTTTAGATGCGGAATAGTGCACTGCTGATGTCAACTAGCGTGTGTGGGCCCATTGTCGTCCAAAAACCACTGAATGTGATCGTTCACGAGCTTTTCGTTCTGATAATTGTTTTATTGTTGAATGTTACATCGGGGCCGGGTCGGTGCACAAGTAAACCCGGTGCCTAAGTAGGGCCGGTGCACAAGTTGTAATACCCGGTGCCCAAGTAGGCCCGGTGCCCAAGTAAAGTGCCCGTACTTGGCGCCGGGCCAGGCATTTACTTGTGCACCGGGCGGCTTTTTACTTGAGCATACATGTCCATTGCTTGGGCACCACGAGGCATCTAGTCTGAGGCAAATATATAAAACCCGTTTAAGCAAAAATTACGTAAAATGTCAAATTTTAAAATGAAAAGTCAATTGTCTACAATTTCGATTTACTTTTAAAGCTAACACGAACTCCCCGCCCCAAAAATGGCGCCGCTCTCGAGTCCATGGGGCCTCTCCAGAAAAATGGCGCCGCTCTGGAGTCCATGGCGCCACTCCAGAAGTTTGAAGTTTATTTTCGTTTGCTCCGATTTTCTGACGTTTGAGACTGCTAATGAATTGTCATTATACATGAGTCTCATCGGATCCTATATTAAAGCTGTATGTACCATGAAAATAAGCGCGAATTAACATGATCACAAATGTAACAATTGCACAAAATCACGGGACAATGTCCACCGTAGTCCGCGAGGAGTGTCGACGTGTCGATCAGCCGGCGCGGTGTAGAAGCGTCGTAAATGAGAGCTTTATTCTACTCTCGAAGTTGTCCCTTACGTATGGGACCTGGCGGTTTGATGTGCGCATGCACTGCCACGTGCAGTGTTTAATTCGTTTGGCTATAAATCGCGAAATTACTTCGCGATGTTTATGGCACCTCTCCTCCGCTGTTAGCCAATGCAGTTTGGCTGTTGCGCCAGATATTGCCGTAAAATTGCATCGGCACTTTCCACCCTGTTTCTCCGTTAGGGTTTTCATTTCTGCCCTGTGATACGAGCAGGTGACCAGCACATGCTTGGCTGTCAATATCGCACCCCCCTGTGCTTTATTGCATCGGACATGCATCGGACTCCGCTTGGTACTTTAATCATGTTGTACCTTGCCTGCAACCACCTTGCATGCAAATTTCGATAATTTCTTAATTGCAGGGTGTCGTCTAAATTCACAGCCCTCAGCGCCATACTTTCTCTATTTTTCAGCGCAGCGTTTTGTCGATCGACGCATCGCAGTCGAATTAATTTATTCATCCACCATTTTTTCATTGTCACCAAGTTTGAAAACTCGGTGCCATAACTTTCGCCGTAAATTTTGGCTCTGTCTGGGATACACGTTCCCATCAAGTCTCTGCCTGACATATTCACGCGTCTTGGCAAATTTTCACTCATGAAAAGATAGGCATCTTTTGTCAGCCCTTTTTCTAGTTGATGTAAGTATCCACAATACATCATCATGTGTTTATTAATTTGGTCCGAGGGGCGTATTGAGCCCACGTCGTGCCATATGGCATCGCTGCACGTCATTTTTTGCATGGTCAAACTTAGTTTCACAGCTTTTAGGAATGCCCTGTCTATGGCATCTAACTGAGGTTTTCTTATCCCAGTTACCTCCAGTCTGTAGCTGACGGCACTTTTGATGTATTGCTTCCAAACGAAGTCAACACACCAAAATTTTGCGTCTGTTAATTGGGAGGATTTTAGAGCTAAAGCAGCCAATCTTTCTGCTTTTGCGACCGATTTTTTTAGGTGCTCTTCGAAAGTGTCCCGGGCACTCGAGATAGTGACACCAAGATATTTTATGGTGTTTGTTTCCGAGATGTACATGTCATCTCTTTTGTGGGTCTTTCCCATGCGCCACTTTTTGGCAGCTATTGCTTTTTGTCCCCATCTAAGCACGAAACTTTTTGTCGCATTAATCGCGACATCCCAATTCCAGCTCCATTTTGTGAATATGTCTAATATTCTTTGTAGATCTGCTTCCGTATTGCTCAGGAAGCAGATATCATCAGCGAAAAACAGTGCTGGCACTTTATGAACCCCAAAGCGGGCTCCTACGTCAGCCGCCTCTAAATGCAGGCGCAAATCGGCCAGATAAATTATGAAGCCAGTGGGCGACCAGCAACAACCTTGTCGCAGCCCGATTGGGTAGTCCAATTGGTCGCTTTCGTAATCGCCAAATGTCATTACGCATTTTTGCTCATCATAAGTATTTGCTATGGCCTGGACAAATTTCGCAGGGAAACCAAAGTGGCCCATTTTTGCCCATAATTTTTTCCTATTTACCCTGTCAAACGCCTTGACAGCATCCACGAAGCATGTTATTAGCTTCCCCTTTGTTTTGTCGGCATGGCATTTGCATGCTTGCTTTTGAGGTTATATACTCAGAATAATGGCTTTTGAGGTTATATACTCGACATCCCACCTATATACAGGCTTAGGAAAGTTTGGCGACCCACCTGAGTGTGGGTCGCCGTATAGGTACATGAATGTTTTTTTAAATCGCTGTCCGCGCGAGGTACGGCACCCCGTGTTTTCTTTATGGCGCTACGCACACTGAAGCGGAAATATTCGGCATACGCATGTTTTTGACAAATGCCGAATTAAATGCTGAATAGAAAAAAACTTGCTGAACTCAAATCGTCCGTACTCTTGAAAATTAGGCGGTTTGTCAATTCAGCATGTATTTCAGCATTCAAAAGATGCGTACACTTTTTCATGCGGAAACATTCAGCAATAGGATAAAATCTCAAATGCTGAAATGCAAAGATAAACGAGGATTGGTTTTTGAGATCTCGGGATCGGATCGGGATTGACCTTTTGGTATCGGGATCAGGATTGGTTTTTGAGATTTCGGGATCGGGATTGACCTTTCGGGATCGGGATTGGCATTTTTCGGGATCGGTGATGGCATTTTTGAAAACATTCTAATATACACGTTTTTTGCCAATGTTTTCACAAAACAGGCTCAAAAACACATCTGGATGCCAGAAAAGAGGCATAAAGTGGACATTGGTTAAAATTTATTAATGCAAAAAGGGCATTTAATGAGGTTGACCAAATTTTCTGGGATCGGGATTGTATAAATTTTTTCGGGATCGGGATTGTGATTTTGGAAGTTTCTGGATCGGGATCGGGATTGGCTTTTGATATTCCGGGATCGGGATCAGGATTGAGGTTTCAGGATCGGGATCGGGACCACCAAATCCCGAAATGTTTTGGGATCGGGATCGGGATTCCGTTTCGACCCTAGTGCCAACCCTATCCAATATACATAATCACTATTGTCTATTGACCGAAGTTGATGCTGTACAGAGAATGTAACTAATTATATCTTGTCATAAAGTTGACATCAAAAATTGTCATCAATTATATCTTGTCACACACACTAGTCAGGGGTAGGAAAGGGGGGGTTCCCCCCCCCAAATCGCCCAGCTATCTATCTATTCCAGAGGCCGCTCAGCTATCTATCTATCCCGGAGGCAAAATTTTGGGCTACTATCCCCTAAACCCCTCCCCCCAATCGGCCAGCTATCTACCTATCTGGAGCGATTTTTGGGAAACTATACCCTAATTTTCGCTCAAAATCGCTATTTTCATACCTATATATAGATTTTCACCTCCAAAATCACTAGTTCGTGCATCTAACTGCCTATTTTGAGCTATTTTTAGTACTATATGTCCTTATATACCCATTTTTAGCCATTTTTCACCTACTTTCAGCAATTTTTCTCCTTTTCCTCCCTTCTATGCCTATATATTGAGCCCCCGCGAACCCCCCCCCAGAAAAATTTTCAGCTATCTATCCCTCCGGAGGAGTGATTTGCTATCTATCCAACACCCAGGAGGGCCAAAACTAGAATACCCCTGACACTAGTTGACATCAAAAATTGTGTCAACTAAATTTTGGATAATTATTGGTTTTACTTGGCAGCAGGGTTGGCAAAATCTCAGAAAAAAAAATCAAATACAATTTTTATACAATTTTACTACAATTTTAGTAAAAAGAATTTCACAAAAACTAATCCTGGTCACAAAGAATAAAAAATAAAAATAAAATAATAATAAAATGGAAAATTGAAGAATAAAAAAATAAAAATAAAATGGAAAATTGAAGAAAAAATAAAAATAAAATATAATTTATTTACAATTTTACTGCAGTTTCAGTAAAAATAATTTTACTAAAACCAACCCTGCTTGGCAGACGCTACAGTGTATGCACAACTTCATGTGTGCAGTGGCAAAAAGGATGAAAATTGGGGTTAAGGGTGACTTCTAGTGAAAATTATGGTCATCGTTTTCAAAAATACTTACTTTTACATTTTCCCATGGAAATAAAAGTAAAAAATTCTACTATACGTTTTCTGCACTCAGGAGTGACTTAAATGAATATTTTACATTAACTTTGAAAACATTGATTACTTTCAACAATCTGGTTTGCAGGCATGCTTAGGGTGACAAATTTCCGTTTCCGTTTTCTGCAGGCAAATTTTTTCCATTTTCCATTCCGTTTTCCGGTAATTGAATTAATTTTTCCGTTTTCCGTTCCGTTTTCCGACTACAAAATTTTTTTCCATTTCCGTTCCTGTTTTTCTGGCTAATTATCCCTTTTCTGGCTAAATTTTCAGTTTTTCTGCCTTTTTCCGGCTGAATTTTCAGTTTTTCCGGCTGAATTTTCAGTTTTTCCGCCTTTTTTCCGTTTTCAGGCTCAATTTTCAGTTTTTCAGCCTCATATTCCCCTTTTCTGGCTCAATTGTCTGTTTTCTGTTTCAGCCAAACTGGTAAACATGCATGCAGGTTTTCAATTATGTGACTTTTTCCATTTTCCATCAAAATTTCAGCAATTTTTAGCATTTCCAGGAAATTTCCACAATTTTTTTTGTTTTCTGGCAAAATTTCATTTTTCCATTTCCAGTTTTCCGGCCTTGTTTTCCTTGTTGCTGAAATTTTATTTCCGTTTTCTGGCAAGTGCAAAAAAATTTCCGTTTCCATTTTCCATAACAAAATTTTTTTGACACCCTAGGCACGCGCTGTTCCAATGTTTATCATTACTATTCGCTCATGTATAGGGTTCAAACGGGATTCCGATCCCGGATCCCGTGAAATTCCGGGATTTACCAGTCCCGATCCCGATCCTGAAACCCCAATCCTGATCCCGATCCCGAAATCTCAAAAATACCAATCCCGATCCCGAAAGTTTTCAAATCCCGATCACGATCCCGAGAAACTCCCAAGTCCGGGATCCCGATCCCGGAAAAATTAGTGGAAATTATAAAAAGTGAAATAATGACGTTTTTGCATGCAAAAAAGTGGATGCAAACCCCCAGCGTCAATTTTATGCCACTTTTCTGGCATCCAACAGTGTTTTGAGACCTTTATGAACAACTGTGAATGCCAGAAAAATGGCCAAAATTTCTATCCCTAGAACCCAATCCCGATCCCGGAAAAATGCCTACCCCAATCCCGATCCCGTGACCCCAATCCTGGCCAATCCCGATCCCGAAATCTCAAATTACCAATCCCGATCCTGATCCCGAAATCTCAAAAAGTGAATCCCGATCCCGATCCTGATCCCGAAAAGTCAATCCCGTTTGAACCCTACTCATGTACACACATTGCCCAAATTCCCAAAATGGTTCGTACGTTTTTTCTGTTTACACTGTTGAACTGTGCTGAACTACAATATCTCAAGAATGAGCAGTTTTTAAAAAATTTTTATGGTCTTCATTTTTGAAGATCATGTTCATACATGTTCATAAAAAATGTTTTATGAAGATGTATGAAAAACTAGATGAGATCTGGATCATTTCACAGCAGTAGATTTTCTGCCAATTGCTGAACTGGTTTGCTGAAATGAAAGTGTCCGGATACAATTTTTTCACAAGATGCTGAAATGTTAAATTCAGCATATGACCAAAAATGCTGGAAAATCATCTAAATCCGTCCGAATTTGTCCGAATTCGTACGGTTGCTGAATGTCTGGACCCAAAAATGCTGGTCTAAAACCGTCCGAACAGCATTTTTTTAGTTCGGATTCGGCAGATGAAAACGTGCGTATGCCGAATATTTCGGCTTCAGTGTGCGTAGCGCCTATATGACGGACTGCCAAACTAAAAATGTTGGGTGGAATTGATCGAAATTTTGAGGGGGTGTACACGACACCGCCCACTACTTTACACGGAAGGTTGAACCCTCTGGCAACCCCCCTTTGAATTTTCAAAACCAATTTTGAAAAAAACCCAAAATGGACTTAACGACATTCGGAACTAGATGCCTCAAGTATGGCACCCATTCTTGTGCACCGGGCGGGGCTTGCACGCTTTTCACTCGTTCCATCACACTGCAGCTGCGACCACTGCACGCCAACGTGTACAGTAATCCCGCCGATTGGTCTGCCTACTTCGCGCGTGGCAAGGCCCTGTTCCAAAACCAACTGTTTGTCCACGCATTGCCTTCCCTCGCCCCTCCCACACTTCCAAGTAGAACACCAACGCAGATACTTAGAGTGCATACAGGACTGCCAGACATCGCTCGTGTTAATGGGCAGTCCTTGTAGGCAGCCACCCAGCAAAACGCAGAGGTTCGAGGTGGAGGACATGTTGAACAGGGCCAAGCAGTTGGTGAACGTGCACGACTTTTGGGATATTGATGTGCAGATGGTGAAAGCTATTGGGCAGAATGCCAAGCCCGGCAACGCTGTCAGGTTGATATTTTTTTCCTTGCTGGCTTTTTTCAGTGTGGGTGGGCTGGTGCCGATTCCGCGAAAAGTGATGTGAGAACTAAGTGAAGTTGTTTTTTTGAATAGGGTAACATTTTAAATTCAAAGTTCCGACGCAACCGTAAAGTCGGCACGTTTCGCATAAAATCATCCTTTACATTTTTTCACTGTGTTCACCTTTCTTTTTGCGAAATTCACCACTGACTTATAAGCTTTTTCCAGATGTGACGTCACAGTTGTTGGGGACCCGCCTGAGAACGTTGGGGCGCCCGAGAAAATGGAAACAAATAAGCAGCAGAAAATTGAGCCTGCCACTGTCAGCACATCGACGCAGCCACCAGAAATGCCATTGAAACTACCCGATCAGCATGATTATGTTGACATTGACCATCACGCACTAATCACTGGAGTGCACCTGGCCGCAGCAGTTGATAATCCCAAACGGCTAGCCGCCCTACTCAAGGTGAATTGATTGAAGTGACTGCACCGATTGAAGTTACACTGGTCCAGGTCTGGGTCCAGTTTCGCAAGTGGCAAAGTAAAAAGCAAAATTTTACTCTTCACTCTACTTTTTACTTTACATTCCATTTATGATTTTTCTCTATTTTTAGGTGGTTTTTCAAATGCAGGGTCTGCCGGATGAAAGGTTCAATTCCGCAGTGATGGCCGTATTAGACACCGATTTTCTGGATGCAGCTATAAAAGCCACGTCCTATTTAGAGGTGTAATAATTGGTTTTTTAATTCATTTTTGGGCGGCAATGTTCTTTGGGTGGGACTATAAATTTGAAATGTTGGAATCGGGATTGAAACTTTCGGAAAAAGTGCCACTGTTAAAAAGGATTCTGTTCTCTCACACGTTTTTTTATATTGTCAGTACCATAACCAGTCACAATCATCACTGAAAAAATAGAAAACCAACACAGAAAGCTCCCACAGAGCACATCAAAATGAAATTTATGTAAATTTCGAAAAATTTTTTTTACAAAATACACTACATTATCTACCTCAATATGCACTCGGTTAATTTCCTCCAGTGTGAGCTACTGAAAATAGTACTCATTACTCACTTCGCAGGGTGTGGACGCAGTCAGAATTCATGAAAAGCTAACAAAGTGCGAGCGGTTTGACATCGCTTATATGTTGGCTGACGATCGTATGAAACTGGGTTGGTCGATATTTGGTGCTTGTCAATTATCGCAAAATGTTTTTTTTATGCGACACGTTTGCAGAGTGGAATGCGGTGGTTGAAAACCTAGCAGCAACTGGCACGGGCGAAATTACTGCCACATGTGATGAGATCATGAAAATTTGGTCCCACTTATGATGGATTTTGTGGTACAATGTTTCCTAGAAATGTTTCACTGCTCAAATGTCTGAATTTTATCTAAATTCACGTGAGGTCGTGATTATGTATATTTAGGTAACTTCAATAAATAGATACAAATGCAAATAAATGGAATGATACCTGATAAGCACCTGCGAGATACCGCTTATAATCATTGACTACCACACAAAGTAAATAAATATGTTATTAAATGACTAATCACTTGCAACAAACGATATTAAATGATCTAAGTATGACGGCCTAAATTCTTCGAAAAAAGTGACCATGACCACTTAACAGCGTTGAAAGTTAACGAGTAGAGTATACTTGACAGCTTACAGGTAAATATATAGAACTTTACCACTTTCTCACCAATGTTTGGGCAGTGGTTGCAAACTTGTATATATTTACTTGTAAACTGCCACGTACAACCTACCTGTAAACTTTCAAAGTTGTAAACTGGTGCAAGACCATAGGAGTATTGAAAACGCCAATCTCAATCGTAATACGAGCATAACTGCGCGCGCCTAAAGCATAGCTAATTTCTACAGTTCAGCGGGTCAAACACTAATGCTGCCCTCCCTGAAATCCGACTTTCCAATCATCACATTGACCAGCGCAGACTGGCCATCGGCATTGCGCTGTAGCGCCGCGGACAAGACTTTTTCCACCTGCCATAAATCGTATACAGCCTCTCCCCACCCATTGAATGCGGTCATGGCTTTCTCGTATGGCGATCGCTGCATTTTTGCAATTTTTCAGTGAAAGTGTGTATATAGATAAAAAATTGCTGAGTATACATATAAATATACATATAAAGATCTATGTATTTATACTCAGCGGACCGCAAAGTATGCACCCAAAATTACTTTGACATTTACTTTGAACTGTCGATAACGCCCGAGCATGGTACTTATGCATGCACTTTCACACAAAAAAAAACATTTAAAAAAGAAAAAAGCCATAAACCAATGCAAGTTTCGTGCCTGAAATCATTCTTTTAGACAACTTTGATTTCATTAACTATGACGTCACGATGGAGTTTCATTCGGAAAAATGCATAGTGTGCGGTCCGCCGAGTATAGATAGAATTCGTCAGAAGCATAAATTTACCAGCAGTTTACAGGCCACCTCCGATTTGAACAATGGCACCTGCTCCCTGGCTATTTGCGTCCAACAGCCGTCGTTGCCCACGATAGCCGTGACCGGCACCTGAAAAATGCAACAAAGTTTAACTGAACAAAATTAAAAGTATACGCTACCAGAATTGTTAAAAATACTGAACTTTTTTCGAAGTAAACCAAGTATTTATTTCTACTCACGCTTGAGTACAGGAAACGTAAAATAATTTTTTTACTGAGTCCTTAGTAAACGTGAGTAAACTACTTCTTTTGTTGGAAAACGTAGAAATAAGTACTTCAGAAATTTTGCGAAAAACTTGAACGTATTTACGCAGTACTTGAGTATACGTATCTTTCGCGTAAACGTAAATACGTTTTTACAACTAAGCGCGACGC
This sequence comes from Sphaerolaimus hirsutus, assembly GCA_964036195.1. Lineage (NCBI taxonomy): Eukaryota > Metazoa > Nematoda > Chromadorea > Monhysterida > Sphaerolaimidae > Sphaerolaimus > Sphaerolaimus hirsutus. The sequence goes on from OZ038457.1 coordinate 6,369,469, forward strand.
AACCCACCTTATGCCTGTCAAAAGTGTCAAATTCGATCAAGCTGTAGCCGAGTGACCCGTCTCCAAAAATTATCACCACAGGTATATCAGGGCATGCCAATTTGGCACCCAGTGCGAATCCGGCACCCACACCGAGTGTACCAAAAGCGCCGGGGTCAAGCCAGCGCAGGGGGCCCCTTGCGTGGATTGTGTACGCGGCAGTGGCAACGAAGTCACCCCCGTCGGCGACTAGGATCGAGTTGGGTGGCAGATGGTTTTCTAGCTCCATGCACACTGCGACTGGATTCAAGAATTCTGCCGGTGTTTGCAGCGATTTTTCGCTGTAAATAAATGAAGTTTTGGTTACTTTAGTTAAGTATAGCCGGCGTCTTTATTTAAAAAAGCGTCTTAAAAACGCAAGCAACGAGACCGTTTTTTTAAAAGATACCAACCAACAATTTTAGTAATCATGTGGTACTAGGTAAATATTTAGAGCGTAGGAGCGCGCAATTTTAGACACAAATTGACATTGGTGGCTGTTTCCATTCGTTTTATGGCAGCTGTTTTAAAACCTCTATTTATTTCAAGAACATCCACATACCGGTTTTTCTCCTCCTTGACATTGTCACGTTGCCTCAGTGTACCCAGCCATTCCTCACTGGCGCCATTCCAAGTTTTGTGGATAACTTTCATTTTCTCCTGCAGCGAGACCAAAAACGATGCAGCATCAGCTTGTACGGCCACAGTCGGATTCCAAAATACGCCGGCGTTCTGAAAAATTGCACAGTTTACGAATTCCCATCTAGTATTTAGGGTCCACACACAGTAGTTGACATCACAAATAAATGTCAACCGAATGTCAATGTCAAATCACATAAAAACAAATTTTTAAAGCATCACACTGAAATGAAACAGAAACAATGAATATCAAGTGTCACAATATAAAATTAACATAGGAATATTGAAATCACATAACCCTAATCACCCTAATATAGTTGACCCTAATATAGGTAAATAACCCTAATATAGTTGTCAAATTTTGATGTCAACTAGTGTGTGTAGGCACATAAACACTGGCGACAAAAAGCCAACCTTAAACAGCTGCACCTTATCCCTATTCACGGCGACAATAGGGCACTTCTTCCCCAACACCCTTCCATAGCCGAGTCTGAAATCGCACACGGCGCCGAGCATCACGACCAGGTCGGCCTCCTTGAGCGCGTCGCGTCTGCACTGGCGCATGTGCAGTTTGGCGCTGGCGCCCAAAAGACCGCGCGCCATGCCGCCCAGGTAGCACGGCACGCCCAACGACTGCGGCGGTAGATAGTTACATCGATTAGTTGTCAACGATACGATGGTAGCCGAGTAGTGATGTGTATAGCAGGGGTCTAGAAAAGTAACCCCCCTAACCGCACAGCTATCTATCTAAATACCAAAATCGACTAGCCAGATCGGTCATGTAAAATGATCACCTTTTTATAGACCCCCTTACCTCGGGACTGGGGGATTATTCGAGCACACAAATTTTTTTAGTCATAACTTCTACCCCCGAAACAAAACCGCAACATACACGAAGGGCATCGACGACACAAAAGACCCCCGGCGGTGGGAACCCCTGCACTCTACTCACCTCAACAGTCGATCGCAAAACCTCAACTTTGACTGGCGGTAGGACCACTTGGCTGCCCATCAAAAATAACGGTCGTTTCGCTGCGGCCAAAAGTGCGGCCACGCTGCCAACTGCAAAGTTGTGTGCAAATTTATTCCGATTTAAAGAATAAGCACGATAAGTATTTGTAATCAAAATTACCTTGATTATCGGTAGCCAATGGAATTTCCACTGGCAGTGGTGCCACAGTTTGTTCCACCCAAGCGCGACCGAACATTCGACTAGTGTTCCATTGCAGGTAACCATTCATCGCTTTTTGCACAAAACCGCGGGGATTTGGCTGCATTTAAACGTGTATATAGTCTACCGACAGGATACAATGAAATCTACCATATTTCACCTCAATAAACGAACACAGAAAATTGTGTCATCACATCACATTGCCCCCACTTTTGGTTAATTCGGTGCACAATTTTTCACGTGGTTTTATTCATAAAAATATGGTATAATTCATTGTATAGCGTTCTGTCCGTCTACTATACAAAAAACGTCTACCCATAACCCAAAAACGATCCGAAAACAAAACCCCCCACGCACATTCAAACCCAGTTCCCTATGGACCAGCGAGTATTGGTACAGCGTGTTGATAGGAAACTCGACAAACACGGGTCCCGGCGTGCCCGACATGGCGGCATGCAGCGCCGCACGTAAAATCGGTACTATGTCGCGCACGCGTGTCACCGTGGCGCAGTACTTGCACAGGGGTCGGAACAGGGCCATCTGGTCGATGTCTTGAAGTGCGCCGCGGCCCTGTTTAGAGGGGTGAGATGAATGGATGGGGGGTTTCCAGGATTTTGATCCATCCGGGGGGTTCGATTATCGATACAGGACAAATCTCTTGTCCGGAAGGATAGATAACTGGACTAGGTGTTTTTTTTTGGGGGGGGGGGAGTCGCAGATTACTGGTAAATCGCCAAAAATAAGTTAAAATACCGATAGCTTAACAATAAAAAACAACTATGTATACAATACAGCCAAAATAACGATTTTGAAGGTACGACTTGCAAAATGCAAAAAATAGCGATTTTCGGTAAAATTGGGAAAGATCGCTAGAAATTTGCTCCCGATGTGAAGATAGCCGAGCGGTTTGGGGCGGGTGTTCAGGTTATAGTAACCAAAATATGTGCCTCGAGATAAATAGATAGAAAGTAAATTCAGTCACCACAGCTCAAAACAAACATCCAAAAACAAAAGCACTCTCAAAAAAACCCACCTTAAGCAAAGTAGCCGCAGCCCCTCCCATCAACAACACAGGGGACTCGGCCATCTGGGCATTCTTGACCGCAGTGACAGTATTAGTCAATCCGGGTCCAGCTGTAACTGCCGCCACGCCCACAGTCTGCGTGAGTCGCGCTGTCGCGTCGGCGGCGAACACGGCCGTGACTTCGTGGCGCACGTCGATGACGCCCATGCCCGCCTGCTCGCAGCCCACCAGGATGGGCGAGATGTGCCCGCCGACTAGGGTGAAGATCCGCTGCACGCCGTGCGCCTGTGGTTGGGAGAGACTATTTTTAAATGTAATTACCGTATTTGCTCGAATAAGTCCCCACGGGAGAAATTTTAGACTGGGGAGTTATTCGAGGGGGAGTTATGCGAGTGATGGAGTTATGCATAAAATGTGTGATCAATTTTTCTGCGTAAATTGGGTTTAATTAGTGAAATAAATCATAAGTTTGAATACAAATTCCATAACACATGTGCTATCTTTACTAGACATTAAAGTGGGGGGGGGTATTCGAGGGGGTTATCTTTTCCTCAGTCGGAAAACAGGGGGGAGCGGTTCGAGGGGGAGGACTTATTCAAGAATATACGGTATACATATTTTTGTTGCATATATTAGTAGTTCCTTTTCAATATTTTTTCTTGATAGGCGCACCGCACACTGAAATTTTGAGTTCAGCGTTCGAACGTTTTTGCACGCTGAACTACAAACGCTGAAATCAAAATCTAAAGGACACAAGGTTTTTGAAGCGTAAAAATTCGGAATTTGTGATTCTTCGCGTAATTTACATTCGAGCCGAAATTTTTACGCTTCAAAAACGCTGTGTTCTTTAGATTTTGATTTCAGCGTTTGTAGTTCAGCGTGCGAAAACGTTCGAACGCTGAACGCAAAATTTCAGTGTGTGGTGCGCCATAATGTAGTTTGATACAGCATTCGCTTAAAATACATGCACTGTGAAATGCAGAGTGGCCGTGTGGTCTTATCCGCAGTGCGTGCTTGCTTGTTAATTTCGATCAGATTTCTTTTATTTCAACAATGCTTATTTACGGTATTTCCTCGAAATACCCCCCTCAAAATGGGCACTATGTATTTGTGGTCCAGGAAATGCATAACAGACGTTCAAAACACTTACTGTGTTACGTTAGAACATCGTTTATACCATCTACATCCTTATATAAGGCTGTAAAAACTTATAAATGGTGGTTATTGTTGCTCTTTTCACGTTTTTCTATCAAAATTTCCACTCTGAAAAAATAAACCCCCTGGGGGTATTTCGAGGAAATACGGTATATTATTTTATCACACTTGGTAATCGAAAAATGTTTTTTTTTGAAATGTAGCTGCCTTGCCGAGATAGAACCGAATAATATAATTATTTCTATCTTTGGTATAAAATAGCATTTCAAAAAGCACCTTCAGAACTTCGGCAACAAGCAGTCCACCATGCTTGGTTGATTCCTCGTCCACCTGTGAACGCAAAAACAGATCAACGTTTGTGAATGTAGAAAAATGCGATCGAATATCCAACCCCATTCCGACACTCGTCGCGTTTCGTGTGATTTACATAAATTATGGATGTACGTCTTAGCTGCGATCGCAAATTGATCCTGATTTTGAAGATTTTAGTGGCTCCCGTCAAGTGACAAATTTCAAATCTCCGTTAAAACGTTCGAACGGTATCTGTGACACAACTCAGAATCCCAAAAATTTTACTTTGGTCTAACGAGGATCTGAAACTTATCGGGAACTTTGTCACTTGATATTCGACTCGCACAACTGCTTCGATCCACAATCATCCTACAATCCCACAATTTGAAATTGCCCGCACCTGATACAGTGCACTGAAAACATTGTCGCCCTTGCGTAATCGATTGACAATTTCCCCAAGCGCGCCGATAGAGCGAATGTCGAAAAACAGCGCTATGAAAAGCGCCGCCAGTGCCAACAATATCCCGATGCAAATCAACATTATTGCTCTGAAAGCCACTGATAACGAGATTGCAAAATAAATGACTTTTTCTTTTTGGGCGCTTTTAATTAATGACGTCACTATTTCCGCGTTGATTTTATCCGTCCAAAACTGACGAACACAAGTTTCTCATAACTTACGTTTTCCAATCATGGCCATCGAAACTCTGGGGGTGGCAACTTTTGTTTGAGACGTGACTGTCCTTGGAGCTGCTGTCATCGAATTTCGGTCACCGGTGGTCGTATCGCTTATCACGACTGATCCGAAACTTATCAGCATTTTATTTCGCCGTTGAAAATGGCCGAGGGGAATGGCGCCGGCGACGCGCTCACTTTTCTGAAAGAAACCGCTGGTGAGCCTGTTTACTGGATTTCATTGACTGCCAGTTCTACCGTATTTTCTGGAATAATTAAGTTTCTCGTTTGCGGCCAATTTTCTGTCCGTTTTTGGCTTCCTTTGGGCTCGGAAAATGTTTCGAGTGCGAGAAAACACTTCCAACACACATTGCCACCCTCCCGATAATTATCAACAATTTTAGCATCCCTACAAACTTCCATCAAAAGTGGCCACCCATTGGCCACCCCCAAAATCACTACCATCAACCCCCTATTACACCCCAACCCCCCGTCAAAAGTCACCCCCCTCAGCGCGGCGGGCGCCGGGCAAACGACGCATCAAGCTGGCGAACGTGCCTACCCCCGGCGTGGGCGGCACCGACCCCACCGACGAGCAGGCGGCCATTTACGCGCAGTTTTTCGGGGCAGACAGCGACGAGGACGAGGACGATGAGGACTTTCGCGGCGGCGATCGCAGCGATGCCAGTGAAGATAGTGAGGAGGGGGAGGGCAGCGATGATGGTGGTAGTGAGGGTGACGAGCACAGTGAAGGGGGTGCTGGTGATGATGAACAAGCTGGGCGGGGCGGCGATGCAGGTGAGGCGGGTGGCTCGCTTGTTGCGTTCGGTCTACCGTTTGCATCTGAATATAGTATACGGACGGCACACCTTACAGTACAATGGAATCTACCATATACCATCTGAATAAACGAAAAGACATGGAATTTTTCTCATCAGATCACATAGCTCCCACATTAGGTCAATTTGGTGCACAATTTTTCACGTAATTTTATTCATCAAAATATGGTAGCAGCATTCATTGTATAGCACTCTGTCTGTCCATTATAAGCAAATTGATCCATCAAATTTCATACACTCTCAAAATGATCCATCAAATTTTACACACTCTCAAATTGATCCATCAAATTTTATGCACTATTTTCACGATATTACTGAATTTCCTTATGGGATACTATAGGTTTTATCTGAATTTATCACATGACATTATTCATCATACATATTACGGTAACACTTTAAGTAGGTAAAGCCAATTCTATTGCCAGGCTCTTTATCAACATCATATTTCAACGCAGATACTCGTGCTTCTGAGGAACTTGAATCGGCCCATGCAGCAGCTACTTCCCAGAGCAGTTCCGCACCGTTGCGAATGGTCAGTGCATGCCTTTTTTCGTGTAGTGCGTGGTATACTCGGCGGACACCACACTTGGTATGAAAACCGACCTGGTTTTTCATCATACTTACCATATCATCATCGTTTTTACCAAGATTCATTAAATTATGGTAGTTTTTCACACTAGGTGTGCTGTCTGCCGAGTATATGTGTGTGTGATTTTTGACCTTTCAACCTTGCAGATATGCAATTTGTGCTTGAACCAACGCAAATTCGACACTGAAGAAGAACGTGAAGTGGTCCAGTGTGATAAGTGAGTTTGGTAAATATTTGCCGGCTCCATGTGTTGCCGCATCAAATTACGGAAATCACACCTACCTTTCATCACAGGTGCGGCATTTGCGTGCACGAGAAATGCTACGGCTACTTCGAGCCGCACACAACCAATGGGTCGCCCATACCCTGGGAACAGGTACGCGGAACGCCTTTGAAGTTTTGCCAATATGCAACCATAGTTGTTAAAACGTATCTACGTTAACTCTAAAAATACGTATACTCGACTACTCGTGTACTGCGTACATTTTACGTTTACGTTGAAAGAATCCACTCATACGATACACCCCCCTTACGTGTGCTTTTGTAAAGTACTCATGTACAGAAAATGTATTTATGATAAGCTTTTTGTTCTAGGTTTTTAGTGAATGTTTGGGCAAAATTATTCAAAAATACTCACTTGACATTTTCTGGGGAGAATATTTTACTCCCGTTTACTCATGAGCAAAAGTAAAAATATTTCTTTACGTTTTCGGTACTCAGGACTGAGTAAAATAAAAATACTTTTAATTTACGTGTACATTGGAAAAAGTTCAGTACTTGCTCAGTAACTCTGAGTGCAACCATTCTCACTGATAAAAACACCTCTGCCAGGAGGGCAAGCCGGGCGGCGCGTCGCCGTCGGGCAGCAGCAGCTCGACGGAACCGTGGTTCTGCGACGTGTGTCTGTCGCTCGAGCGCTCGCCGCCCAGGTGCGAGCTGTGTCCCAACACTGGCGGCGTGTTCAAGCGAATGAGTGAGTCCCGTTGATTGGGTAAACGGTGCTGGTGGCAGTCCCGCACCCTGTAAAGTGTTAAGTAAAGTGTCATGCAAAATTGTCAAATATCACGCAGAGTTTTATACAATTTTGTCAAATGTCATGCAAAATGTCATACAAATTTGTCAAACGTTCAGTAACAATATATTTTTCTTTTCTATTCTAGTTGACACTTTACGTGACACTTTACAGGGTGCGGGACTGCCCTTTGATGTAAGGTGCTCGTTAAATGTTGAATGCCCTGCGCAGATGGCGGCGGCTGGGTGCACTTACTGTGCGCGCTGTATTTGCAACAGAAGGGCGTGTCCTTTGCAAATATATTTTGCTTGAACGACGTGTCATTCGAAGATTTGGATTATTCCATGTTTGGCGCGAAGGTATGGATTCGAATTTTCAATGAAGTTTTTTATTTACAAATCTATTTTTGTTCAATTTTCGAATTATTTTTATAAGTGTGTCTTTAACTTCGCAGACGTGCGCACTGTGTTCAGACAGATTGGCCGCTCGAACGGGTATTTGTATAGAGTGTGAAGCTGGATTTTGTCGCACCTTCTTCCATGTCACCTGTGCCCACAAGTACATTTTTTCAATGAGCCCACACACTAGTTGACATCAAAATTTGTGTCAATTAAATTTTGGTTAATTATGCGATTTCAATGTTCTTATATGATAGAGCATGGTTAATTTTATGTCGTAATTTTCATTGTTCCTGTTAAGTGTGATGCTTAAAAAAATTTCTGTTATTAAGTTGACAATCAGTTGACATTTATTTGCTGTGTCAACTAGTGTGTGTGGACCAAATCCCAGAATTTGTTTTCGCTAAAAACACATTTTCAAACTTTTTTCACAACTCCACACAGACAGGGTCTGTTACTCGATCAGTCCGACGTCCAATCCCATCTAGGATTTTTCGCCTATTGCAACAAACATTCCGATCCCGATGCGTCGCGTTTCCGGCGAGCTCTGTTGGTTGCTTAATTAAAAAATATTAATTCTAAGTGTGCGATTTCACTTTAAAGTGTTTGAAAGTGTCCTCAATTCATAGGCACAACGAGTCTGTGCGGTATTGCGCAAACTTCTCGGCTACTAGGTCTGAATTGACGGAACGGGAGAAATCGAAATTGTACGCCAGGCACAATGCATATGGCAAGCCTAGAGGTGCCAATGTCGCATTTAAGGTGAGCTCAGTAAAATAGTTTTGTATTAATTTTATCAGGTATCGATGTCGCACAGTGGAATCCTATGTTGACACTTGATTGCACCAGTGAAACAATAATAGCGATTGCATCATATTTACGAGTAAATTGCACAACAGAGAATTTCCGTTCCAAATGTCATAATTTTTTTTTATAGTGTCACCTCACTAACAATACACGTATTTCTTGAAATTTTGTGCAGTTATATTTAATTTCACATTCAACATACCGTATATCCTCGTATAAGACCCCAGGGGAGTTCCTATTCAGTCAGAGTTTGGAGGGGGAGATATTCAAGTGGGTATTTTTACTTTACCCGGCCAACAGGGGCAGTGATTTAAGGGGGTCATATTCAAGGGTACACGGTACGCATATGCAACTACCCTCACATCCATCTACCACACCAGCTGGAGGAGAAACGCGCGCGGCCGGTCTACTCGCACGCGCAGCTGCTGGAGCAGATGACGTACAAGGCGGAGCTGCAGGCGGACGTCCGCCGCGACCAGTGGGCCGACGCGCTGTTCACCCCGCCCGTGCTCGGCTACGTGCCGCCCGCCTTCGCGCCGGAGTTCTTCCTGTGCGTTTTGTAGATGGTGGGGGTGGTTGGGCAGTTTGATTGTGTCATGCATTTGATCGCATGGCACCGGATTTCTTTTATTCCGATTTTTCCTACTGGTGCGTTGGATATTACACGGCATTTGGGCGCAAGCACCGAGTTCGACATGTCACCATTTGTTAAACAAAATTGCAAACCGACCAAATCTCTATGAAAGTGCAAGTCTTGGCCAAGCTCATTAAGTCACTATTCTAAAGGTAAATTTCAATACACACAATTGCTTACATTGGATGAAAAGTGTGACATCCTCCCATATTTGACATAGAAATTGGTTAATAATTCAAGTTAAGAAGACAGTATTTACGGTAGGCATAATCTCATAGCTGTCTAAATTCCAGATTATTTGGTGGGGGTGCATTTTGAAAAAACCTCACATTTTTTTCTGATGTCTTGAAAAACCTTTTTTCTACCGCTGCACATATTTACGAATACATTTTTCTGTGCAGTTATTACAAAGAGCGCGAAGGAAAACTGATCAGAGAGGCCGAACAAAAACTGGTTGAGGCCGAGTCTGAATTGGAAAAAATGCGCAAGCTAGACGACCCCCTGAAGCAGAAACATGAAGAGGTGTGTTATCACGAAAAAAATTTAAAAAACAAACAAACATGTCACACTCATGAAACAAAAATAAAAAATGCCGAATTTTCTGGAGCTTCTGGAGCCCAGGAGGTTTATTATTTGGCCTGCAAATTTTGTGAGGGGGTTGCGCTAATTCAAAGGGGGTTATCATTTCACTATAATTTCTTTTTAAATTCCATCATTTATCCATTGTTTGTAACATTCTCTATCATAGAAAACGCAACAATAACATCAGTGTATTTCAAGCGGGTGTTAATTCAATGGAGTTATTCACGGTACACTGTTATAAAACCCGCACATCTCCACAGGCACAGCGCTCCCATCAAGCAGCTCTAGAAGACGACCAGTCAGCCACATCTTCATACACAGCACTGGCAGACTTGGTGCGTTCTTTGGGCGGCAAGGCGGCCGCGCTCAAGCCGCGCTCGCCCAAAACGCCGCCCGTCAGCCCCAGGTGCCAGTCGCGGACCCTGTAAAGTGCCCTGTAAAATGTCTAATGTCACGCAAAGTGTCAAAAGTCATGTAAAATGCCCTGCAAAATGGGTTGCCATTTTGCAGGGCATTTTACATGACTTTTGACACTTTGCGTGACATTTTACATTATTTGACAGGGCGTTTTACAGGATACGGGACTGCCCCCAGGGGTCGCAGGAAGGCGGCTGGTTTGAATTCGTCGACGACGAGCTCCGCCTCGCCCACTACGGCCAAGAGAAGGAGAGTGACTGGTGCTGTCGGCGCCGCCCAGCCCATTGTCGAGTATGAGTGCGCCACTTGTGAATCGGTGTGTACCTTATGGTCACCTTTTTGTTTTAACTCCGCGGGCGGAATGCTATGCATTTTTCCAAATGAAACACTGCACCATGACGTCATCATAAATGCCAAAAACGGAGTGAATAACTTTCGTCTCCAGGAGGAACATTCGTCCGCGACTCCGCGTTTTTCTTTTTTAAATATTTTTGTCAAGGTGTTTGTCAAGGCATAAGTATTCTGCCCGCATATTATCGAGTAAAACATAAGTAATTTTGGACGCATACTTTGCGAGTATTGTGTCGCTACCGTCGCCCGCTATTCGGCTCACGTGTAGGGTGGCAGACGGTACGGCCTTGCGGTAAACCGTACGGTACGGTAAATTTACTATTTTGCGGTAAACGGTACAGTACGGTGAATCTTGAATTTTGCGGTAAACGGTACGGTAAATCTGTAAAGTGCGGTACGCGGTACGGTACGGTACGGTAAATTTCCGATTGTCAGAACTGTATCAGTGCCGGACTACAGAGAACTTTTACTTCATAAATTGACACCAAATTCAGTGACACAATTTGATAAATGGACTTAAGAACACAATAACAGTATGATGACATAAAATTCCATTACCCACAATGTAGGGGTTCAATATATAGGTTTATTCAAGGTGTAGAAGGAAGAAAATGAAGAAAAATTACTAAAAGTGGGTGATAAATTGCTAAAAGTAAGTGAAATTTACACCTTAATAGCGTGTTGAAGCACATGGCTTGATTTTATAAACACATTATACTAATGTAAATCATGACTTATATCAATGACTTGAAAGGGCTTCAAATCAGGAAAACAGTGCTGTGAAATTTGCGCGCTTGCGCGCAAAAAATTTCAAAACACTGCGTTAACTGTCATCAATAAATTGGCATATTTAATGTCAATCTGAGTAAAATTTACCGCATTTTCTGCGGTAAATGAGTGCGGTACGCGGTACGGTACGGTAAATTTTGGAAAATGCGGTACGCGGTACGGTACGGTAAATTTCTAAAAGTGCAGTAAACGGTACGGTACGGTACGGTAAATTTCCCAAAAATGCGGTACGGTATGGTACGGTAAATTCTGCCACCCTACTCACGTGCAAAAGAGATTGTGCATTCCCGCAGCGCGACAACCAACACTTGCTAGCGCACTGCCACACCTGCGACAAGCACTACCACATTGGCTGTTTGGAGCCGCCGCTCAACAAGTTACCTGCCGCGTCAACTCGCTACCAGTGGCAGTGCTCCACTTGCTGCTGCGGCAGCAGCGACGCCAGCGTAGACGGTGATATGGACTCTAAACCGCCGGATGTTGACGCGCCGCGGCAGTTGCGCCACCGCCAGTTGACGGAGAAGTACCGCGGCAGACATTCGGCGCCGGCGGCGAGTGGCCGCGCTGCACGCGGTCGCAAATTGGGCTCGGGTCGGTCGCGCGGCCGCCCGCCCAAAAAGAGTCCTGCGGTGGTCGAGGACAAGCCGGACAAGCGAGAGGATTTTTCTCGTAGTTTGGATTGCAAAGTGTCGCCCGCTTCGAAATCTGATGATGTGCGGGATGCAGAGCAGCAAGATTGCCAGGATCTCAAACCGGTTCTTGTGAGTACCTTTCGTGGAGTTAATATTGGGTAATTTTGTTGTATTTTGCTAAGAAGTTTTTTTACTTGTGTCTGCCAAAAATTTTGCGTGACAGTTCTTTTTCTCAATAGGTAATTCCATGATTTTCAGTTCACTTCTTTTTCATAGACACTGCATGACATTGACAATTTACATGAGATTTGACACTTTGCTTTGACTTTTGCCACTTTGCATGGCGTTTGACATTTTACTGGCGTCAGGTGGGAAACAGCTTCCTTCAATTTAGCTTAGCCATCCATCACACCGAAGGCTCCCTATCAAAAGCATTCAAAGCTCAAATATCCATCAAATCCTCGTGCGACCTATCACAGGAGCCAACTATCGATCATCAGCATTCACTGGACAGTGGTAGATCTTCATCCGCGTCCACAGCGGACGGTCTACTCCTCCCAGTGACATTATCCAAATCGGCGCCGCAGCCAGCCGCAGACGGCAGCAAAGTTGGCAACGGGCCAGTTTTCGTCAACTTGAGCACTTCGCTGCCGGACACGAACGATCGCTGCACGCAAATGGTCAATGGCAACGCGACGATTGGTTCGCTTTCGTCGTCGCCGGGCAGCGCGGACTCGTCGGCCAAACGACGCACTTAGTGAGTTGAGTAGTCATGTTAAAGTGGAAAGTGACAAGTGATGTTGAGGTGCTAAGTGATGAACAAAGTTTCTGGTGCCAAGTTTTAAGTGTCAAGTGGGTGTGGACATTTTCTTCTAAGGTACTTGTCATTTGTCAGTTTACCTTTCGCTCGACTTACCGCACATGGATTTCTTATATATTCGGCGGACTGCACACCTAGTATCAAAATCTACCATAATTTAATGAATAAAATGTTGTGATAAATTTCGTAATAGATTATTCCATAGGAAAAACGAAATATTCTAATGGAAAACTGTAAAATGTTTGGTTCACTATTCAGATGGGTTATGGTAGGTTTTCATGCTAAGTGTGATGTCCGCCGCGTATAACTTGTTTACTTGCGGACTTTGCCCTTAGATATTTGTCACTCTGCACAGCGAGCGCGCCGTATACTCGCCCACCGCATTGGAAGCGGCCGTGGAAGCTGTGATGAACAGCGGCCAGTCTATCAAAGGATCGGCCGCCCGCTACAAAGTGCCCAGGTGCCAGTCCCAGACACTGTAAATGCCCAGCCAAATGTCAAATGTCAAGCAAAGTGTCAAAAATCATGTCAAATGCCCTGCAAAATGGCAACCGAGTTGCCATTTTGCAGGGAATTTTCCATGACTTTTGACACTTTGCGTGACATTTGACATTTTACAGCGCATTTTACAGGGTCTGGATCTGCCCCCAGGACCACAGTGGGCAGGCGGGTCAGACTGCTCAAAGACAAGTGCGACGGCGCCAACGTGCCGCAGCATGAACCGAACGCGCAGCAGCGGCGGGAAAGTGGGGAGGGAAAGTCATTGCATGGGGAGGAGGAGGATGGGGTGAGGGTTTTTTTTGTTGGATAGTGTCCGTTTGGAATCTTTGTGCTTGCTGGTTTTTTTGCGTGCAGTCCGATAAAAATGTATCAGATGCTTTTGAAAGTGGGAAGAACATTTGATGGATTTTGTTTTTACACTAGAATATTATGGTTTATTTTTTTACATGATTTTAGCATGTAGAAGACATTAGGTTTGCCAGTAAAAGACAATAAAACCAATGACAACAACCCTCACTGTGCACAAAAATGCAAAATAGTTAGTGCATCTCTACCAGAAGTTTTGCCTTTAGATTTTTTAAACTAAACGAAATTACCATCCTGCGATTGAAAAAACAACAACATTTTTTTTAAATTAGTTGCAAAGAAAATCAAGTGCCATCCCTAGTTTTCACTATGGAGCATTTCAGCACACTGTTTAGCAAAGCTTTAGTAATCACATTGTGGTATTAAACACTCCATGGAGTCCAGGGAGCCAGGATTTTTGAGCGGAGGCGGATTGTATACGGGGCCCGGCGAACGGGGGGGGCGGCGCCCCCCCCCCCCGCTAAAATTTGACCCCAGTGGTAAAGCAATGGCGCCTTGCCGCCGGCGCCATTCGTAGGTGCCACGCCGTGGTGCCATTTTTACGAACTATTTACCGCCAACATCCCTTTATGGAAGTGCCATTTCTGACATTTTTTTTTGTTCGACTCGGAAAGGAGGGGGCCCCCCCTGGCTACGTCCTTGATGGAGTCCGATAAGTAAAACCCAAAGCATAAATAGAACGCAGTGTACTTTTGTATTTAATTAGCAACAAAGAACAGGCGCTCCATCCAAAACTACACGTGCGCAAGCGCTTCTTAAAATCCTATCGTCGCTTTTTCAATCACGCCCTCGTTCATTTAAATACATTTTAATACATTTTTCAGTTGCTGGAAGTGGACGTGCCCCGGGATTACCGCGAAAAAACACCGGTTATCAGAGTGGAAGATTTGGACCTTGATGGTGATTAACTAATTAACGGATTGGATTGGCTTGAGTGAAATAAATTTACCTGGCGGGATTCTGGTGAAAATTTATTAAAATTGAAAGAAATATGCTTTATTTATGTGTCATTACCGTACATATTTATGTTTAGTGAAAGTGTATTTCATGGCTTTTCCAGTTTCATAAAATTTTAATCAATTTTCCAGAATTTGCCAATCCAGCTCGGGGCGCACTCGCCCGCTAAAGTAGGTAGGTATACTAATTCAGTCGTTTTCATTTGCGCAACTTTAAATTGAAATTGAAATTGCGCATTAAATTGCATTTGATCCATTTCTTAGCGATTAATCTTCCCTTTGTATCTTTTGTATCTTTGATACTGGTGCAAAATATTTTGATTATAAATTTTATGTGCGTCGCCGCTTGCGGGGTAGGCGTGATAAGCTCTGGTCATTGTATTTAAAACTTCCGCAGCGTGTCGCTGTAGCTGCATAGAGTCGTCAAGTTTTAGCGCTGCGTCATGATTTCTGTATTTAAAGTGTCAGCCACGTTTTACCCACTTATTTCTGTCCAGCATTTTTCAACTGAAATGCTGGGGCCAGTTCTGAAAGTGGAGAAGTGAAAGCGCAAACGACAAAAGCGAAGTGAAATGGCTAGTAAATTGGCAGAAGCGAGGTAGAAGTGAAATGGCACATTTATTATACTCGACGGACCGCAAATTTATTATACTCGGCGGACCGCAAATTTATTATACTCTGCAAAGTATGCGCAGAATCCTACCAAAATTTAATGAATAAAAGCTTGTGATAAACTTTGAAATTAATTTATCCACGGTGAAAACGAGATATTATGGTGAAAAAACTGTATAATTAATGGTTCACAATTCAGATGGGTTATGGTAGGTTTCCATAATAAGTGTGATGTCGGCCGAGTATACTTGACTTGTCATTTTACTTCGCTTTTGCCAATTGACTCGCCATTTCACTTCACTTTTGCCGTTTGCGCTTTGAGTTCTCCACTTGCTAAACTGGCTAAAGTCGGCGAGCTATTTTGTTCGCTTTCACTCTTTGTGCAGGTCGATTTGCAAATGTGCGATTGATTGGACGCAGAATTATTTAGTCCGCCTCAAAAACCACCTATACATTCAATTGAAATCTGAAACTCTCATTTTGGTTTTATTTTATGTCGGTATCCATAAGCATTCTTTGTTTTTGTCCGGCATCGTGGATGCGATTGGCCTTGGCTGACTGAGATCAGGAGCCAGTTCCGCAAATTGCGAAGTGAGACGTAAACCGGCAAATGCGAAGGGAAGTGATAAAAAAATTGGCAAAAGGGAAGTGAAATGGCAAGTAAATTGGCAAACGCGAAGTATAAAAAAATAATTTTCCTTCGCTTTTGCCAATTTCCTTCTCAATTCGCTTCTCATTTCACTCGCATTTGCCATTTTAGATCTCACTTCTCAATTTGCGGAACTGGCCCCTGTTCTATGGGATACGAAAATCACTGTCAAAAAGTTCGCTTGTAATTTTAGTTGTAAATTACCACTTTTATTGTCATTTGACGATTTGCAGAATTGCGGTCAGTTGACCATCGGTCAAAGTACATAAACTCGACGGACATTATAGAAGTCAATGGTCTAAGGAATTTTTGTACAACTGCGTATATTCTTAGTTGGCACACGTCCAAGTTACCGTTTGCGAGAATGTTACCAAGTATGAAAGACGCAGGATTTCCGTCAGCGGCAACAAAAATGACTGCGGAATGCGATTAAGCGACCGCAATTGGTCGCTAATGGCAGCCCACACACGAGTTGACACTTGTGTTGACTTAATTGCATTCTGCGGTCATTATCTTTGACGCGAACGGAAATCATGCGTCTTTTACTTCGTTCGTATAAAACGCAACAGTAACTTGGACGCAGCGGTAAGTTCATACGTAATTTTTTGAATGAATTTGTCGGGACTGCGACGATAAGATCTTACCTAAGACCTAACAATCCGACTTTCTATAACGATTTGTCTATCAAATTCACATCGTTCTCGCATAAAAAGTCGGATTGAATCAAATTTATCGTGAACCGAATGGAATCCGTCCATACAAGTTCGAATTAAAAAACATTCGTCATTGGTAACGGAGGGCCGAATCGCTGATTCGTTTCATGTCCGCCGAGTTTAACGGATTTCCGTTGACGGAGATCTCAGCATAAAAATCACTGGTTTGACTTGCGTTCAATCAAACACACCGTATGCAATCTTTCATTGAATATCACCCAAATTTGCTTTGTTGTTGTTGTTGATCGCTGTTCGTGATCCAAAATAAACCAATTATAAAAATAGAATGTACCCCAAATAAATGTGCAATTGCTTTGTCAGGCCTACGTTGGAAGGTGCACCATGGGCAAATCCATAGGTGTCGCATTGTTGGTGGTCGCTGCGGCGGCAATTGTCAGGTGAGCTACATACATATATCAGTAGATGTGTGGTTTGTGGATTTCGGGTCGGGTCCTGGCGGGTTGGATTTGAAGGGTAGTCCTCTTGTCGAATGCTGACGCTTGCCGCAGTTCTTTACGCGACTTGGCTGGAATTGTGCATTCCGCTCACTGGAAACTAGGCGGAAATTGTCTGGTGGCGGCATTCTGCAGCATTTAATGGCGATCGCAGTTTTATGTGTGAGAATTAGTATGGTATTGACGCAAATATCACTCTTATACCGTATTTGCTTGAATAATTACCCCTGTAAGATGGGAGGAAAATTAGTTCCCCCTTAAGGCATCTGATCAGTTTGTTTCGTCCAATTTGAACAAGAACGGCATGTTTATAAAGCATATTTTGTTCAACGAGTTGATAGAAACCTGCTTGAAAATTTTGACAAAATAATTTCTCCCCTTGAATAATACCCCCTCAAAAGTCTGACAAAATAGTAATTTCCAGGGTAATTATCCGAGCAATACGGTATATTTCGACGCCATGATGAAACATCGAAGTTAGAGTATTTCACTGGCTCAGCTCAGTAATAACAGATCTAATGTTAGCGAGGACGAAACTGCAACCCAAGTGTTCGTTTCTCAATGAATTTTAATCTTATGTGCTCGAAATGCTGAGAACAATGTTGCACTGTACCCAACGATGGAAAGAACACAGAAATTGAACACAGAAACTCATTGAGTTTCTGTGTTTTTGTTTTACACAGAAACACGGAAACTCACAAATTTTGAAAAACTCAAAACTCAAATGAGTTTTTTTTGGAGAACACAGAAACACGGAAACACAGAAAAGTTTTTTGAGTTTTTTGAGTTTTTTCGGCGAAGTGGTTGAATTCTCATGAATTCAGCTGAACTAATTCAACAAGATAAGATATGCATGTATAGTATATGTATTCATATTTTATTATGGAACAAAGAAGAAATTTAAGATGGCATGCACAATTGCACATATCCTGGTGGAATTGACAATTTAAGTTTCAACATGTTTCAGTATACCATATGACCTCGAATTAACCCCCTTTCAAAATGGAATGGCAAAATAATAAGCCCCTCCAAATACCTTCCTCTGGGATGATGTACATGTATTATTCAATGTATATGGTGTATTTATTACTGCTAATTTGAATCTCAGCTACACATAGACTGTACTACATTGTGCAGCTATCTACACATTTATTTCAAATATATCCTATTTGTACATTTATAACCTGTTTTGGGTATGTAAATGCCTACTATTTACCATGATTCTTATGAAATTTTCTGACAAAATAATAACCCCCCCTCAAATAAGCCCCCCTGTCAAAATTTGCTGGTGAAATCATAAACCCCCATTTCAAGGTAATACAGTAGTTGTAGTTAAAATCAATTTTGTAGCTTTCCATACAGTGCACATCCATTGAAGAATTTTGGAGTACTGCGTAAATTGTCATTCCTGGGCATTTTGTTGATGCTGGTGTTGTGATGTGGATGTCCTCATTCTGGACATTTTTATGGACTTTTTCGACACTTGAATGAATACACAGATGTTATGTGGTGCTAAAACATGAGCAAAACCAATATTTTATAAGAAAACCACTGTGACCACATCGAAATGCCATAAATCATAATTTTTTTGGAAAATCTTGAGTTTTTTAGTAAAAAACTCAAAAAACTCGAGTTTTTACAAAAAACACAGAAATAAAAACAGAGTTACTCAAGTTTTTTCCGAGAAAAAAAACTCAAAACACAGGTATTCATTTTTGAAAAACTCAAAACACAGAAAGTGTTTTTTTTTGGAGAACTTACCCATCGTTGACTGTACCACAAATATACACAGCGTTTAGGGCTGCCAAGCGAAAAAAAGACATGAAAGTCGATTTTTTTTCGTTTGCGCAGTAAAAATCAACAAAGGGGAAATTTTACGCAGTTTCACATGTAGAATGATTGGTGCTTTTTTTCATGACTTATGCAGCAAAGTTGGAGGTATTTATATGCTTTTAAGCATGTATAGTGAGCAGTGATCCATCGTGGAATCAATCACCCGTACATTAGTTCAACCTGTGTGAATCATCAAACATTAATGCAAATGCCTTCACACTCACCTCCAAAATGATTTAGGCAGTGTTCTCGGCAAGAACATGCAAAAAATGATGGGAATTGTGATTAGGACATCAAAGACACTGCTTGGGTGCCAACTGGGAACCATGTCGATTCAGATTTTACTTGATAGGTTGCAGGACAATTTTCAATGTCGAAAAGGGATCACCCATCGTCTGAAATTACCGTATTTTCACCATGTATGCGATGTAAATATTATTTGCTGCTGATTTGTATATCCAAATATATCATATTTGGACACATTTATTACCGGTTTTGGCTACTTAAAACTATATTCTTTACTGTGAATTTCACAATAATTTCTGACGAAAAAATAACCCTCGTTTAAACCCCCTCAAAATTTGCACTACGAAATGATCCCCTCCCGAGGGGCGGCGTAATACCAAATACTGAGGAAACACGGTAATCGAACATATACGCAATCCAGTGACCCCCACCCCCGCAGCGCGCGACCACCGAGCGGCCGCGATAGCTTGGCACACTCATCAGAAAATTCTCCGCGCTCCAAGCGCAGCATCGAGCCGAACGAGTTCGCCGCCATGGGCCTGGGCAAGCGCAGCGCCCTGGTGCCAATCCCAGACCCTGTAAAATGTCAAATGTGATGTCAATTGTCAAAAGTCATGTAAAATGCCCTGCATAATGGCCACCGAGTTGCCATTTTGCAGGGCATTTTACATGACTTTTGACACTTTGCATGACACTTGACATTTTACAGGGCTGGGATTGCCCCCTGGCCAACCACATTGGCTCGCTGCCGCCGCGCATGTACGGCAAGCGGTTCATTTGGAACGACGCGGACAGGGCGATCCTAGAAGGCAAAAGAGGAGTCGACGGTTCGAAGACTATAAGCGAGGGGCAAGAGTCCGACGAGGGCAAGAGATTTGACTGGCGTATGAACAGGTGACAATCCCAGACCCTGTAAGGTGTAAAGTGAAGTGTCAAATGTCATGTAAAGTGTCAATTGTCATGACAAATGTAAAGAAAAGTGTCAATTGTCATGCAAAGTTCATTAATAAAAACTTTTCTCCTTTTGTTTCGATTGACATTTTACATGACGTTTGACACTGTACTTTATACTTACAGGATCTGGGACTTCCCCCAGGCCGGCCGTGTTCAAGAGAGGTCCCTACGAATGGGTCAACCCGCACGATCCGATTAATAGAAGGATGTGCCAGTATAATGCGCTCATGGGCTGATGCGTGTGAGAATGGAAATTGTTGGAATTTTTATTTTGAAAAACCTTTTTTGTGGAACACGTTCATTGGCGGCAAAGGAAGTTACCTAACACCCAGCAATGCATTTGTCGTTGTTTGCTTTTCTCTGTTACTTTTGTTGCATTTTTCTACGCGAAAGTCGCAGACGTTCCAGTAGACAAAATGCGACAAGCGCTTTCCCGATTCTATTTTTCGTCACCTTTGTTGCTGTACTGTGATAAAAATCCCCACCATCGACTTAAAAACACACAATAAACACAAATCGAAGTTGATAAAAAATATTTATTCAAGCTCTGCCATCGCTCTCGACACGGGCGACCTCTCTAGAAATATTCGACCTAAATCTGAACACCAGCGGCAAATGTTCCAATCTAGGATTCGCTCCCTGCAAACACTGCAGCCAAAATGAGAGCTGGGCGTTGCTGTAGGGCGCGCCGGGCACGCACAGGGCCAACACCAAGCCGTCGCTTTGTTCGTGAATTGTTTTAGGTGATCTGGATGTGGGTGTTGAAGTGCCGCTGCGGGATTTGTCCGGTTGCCGCCGCCGGCCGGTGCGGGTGAAGCGCGACTGCCAGTTTTTCCAGTCTGCGACAAATGGTTGTTTGTCAATGAAACATATATTTATAAGAAATAAAGCCGATTTCGCACCCGGTCATGCCATAAGAATAACATAAATATGACTTTGGAATAAATAATAAATATATATATATATATAAACATAAATAATATCAATTTGACATAAATAAATTTGGCACTTGACAGAGTTGTGAGTTGACAGCATTTTTTCAAAATATACGTAAACATAAAGTATTTATTTTTAACGCAACCACCGAGTACAGAAAACGTGAAATAAATATTTTCACTTTTACTCATGAGTCAAGGAGAGTAAAATACTTCTTCTCCATAAAACGTAAAGTGAGTATTTTTGAAAAGTTTTCCCCTATTTTCAATCAGAAACACTTATCTTTATAATTTTTGCCCATTTTCACGTTCAAATTTGTCAATTTTGAGCTTTTTTATTACGTGATCTTATTTATACACCCATTTCTGTTAAGTTTTGTCTATTTTTAGCACACTTATCTCCACTCCATGCCTTGAAAAATCTATATAAACATCTATCAGAAATACGTTTTCTGTACTCGATTAGTTTCAAAAAGTAATCGGCACTTTGAGTTCGAACCTTCATCATTCACACTAGAGGTGGGGTCGTCCTCAGCAAAATCGTGGAAGTGCACGTTGCCGGGCGCGCCGCCGCACAACGTGTAGTACAACAACGGCGCCCCCGAAACGTACACTCTCTCGGGACCGTCCACGTACAATGTCTCATTTTCGGGTAGTCTGCAAGTTTTGTGAGTGAATATAACTGAAGTTTGAAAGAAAAGTTATGCTATTTACAATGAAAGAGAGAAAATAGCGCACTCGGTAATATGGAACTGTTGCATGGGACTTTGTCCGCTACAAACCCAATCTTCATCATTCTCAGAATAATTCTCCATCTGAAATTTGAAATGAGTTAAAATACTCAACAAGTTACATCGTCACGAGGTATCTTGGCACAGATCATTGCCGGCACGCACACTAGTTGACAGCTACTATGTCCAAAACTGATAAATCTGTTTTAAACACATTTGAGTTGACCAAAATATTTCATATTTGACCGGCAGTGACGATAGACGATGGACTCCTAATTATTGTAAACTAGAATGTGTTTAGAACGAATTTATAAGCTTTGGAAATTTCAGTTGTCAACTAGTGCTTTTAGGCCCAGAGCACAAAACGTTGCAGATATCACGAATTGACTGTGATACCATGTTGTCACAAGTGCAATTGAAACATAATTGATCTGATTTTAGTATTTGACACAATAATATCTACATGTCACTGTCATGTCACTGTGAATGTGAACACTATCAATCGTTACTGGTAATGCGTATAATCCACATAAGTCTATCCAATTTCACATCATATATCAGCCACGTGTCAGCGCCCCTCGGGACAAGTCGGGACAAATCGTCCCGCGTCAACTTGTCCCGCACGGACTTTAACTCATACACCAACCCAAAAAACAACCCACAGTGAACACTTCAATCCTAGTAGCAGGGTCTCTACACATGGCGCGCAGGGCCATCTTAGCTTTCTCCAACTGCGACTTTGGCGCGACGCGCGGCCGCCTGTACGGATCGGCGTGCTTGAATTTCATCATCCAAAACGCCTGCCGTTTGATTTTCAGGCCGGCCGTGCTCCACTCGCCGAATGTGTTCACCACCATGTCGTATAGTTCCTTGTCGGGCACCACGGCTGCGCGAGGGACAGTTTTGGGTGTTTAGGCATGGCAGTGCACACGTGTGGGAAGGGGGGGGGGGTGAGTTTTGAGTTTAGAGTCTAGTGAGTGCAGACTTAACGCTGACGTCTACCGTGTCTTGGGCTCGAATCAGTGTATTTTCCATTTCGACAATGAGCAAAAGTTATACGAATTTTGTTGTCTGTATGTTGGAATTTTGAGTAAATATACAAATGATATCGTTCACTAAAAACAACAACTTTTATGTTTAAACGACACAACCGCTAAAATTAACTGCAGCGCCTGCACGCCGGTTTTTTAAACCGTTTATTCAAACACAAGCAGTTTTTAAAACACATCTGAAATTTTCAGTACTTACTCATAGGGAGGCAAAAAACAACGTTTTTAACAACCCCGTTTCTTAAAAACACCCCGTTCACACCACTATTCTACAAAAAATTGCGCCAAACATACAATAGTGCTCCATCATGTCCAGGACTCGCACGCACGCCTGGTTGTGCTTTGGGTAGTGACGGAAGGCGATCTGAAAGTCACACGTCACCTTGACTAATGTTTCACGACAGAGATGTCGAATGGAGGGGGGGGGGTAACGCCCCAGAGAGCACAGTTATCTATCTCTCCTGGAGGAAATTTTTTTTGGCCATCCTTGACCCCCCCCCCCCAAATCGCCCAGCTTTCTGGCACATCTTAAGTCAGGCCAGGGGAAAAATTTTCGAAAAATATTGAAAAAATGGTCGATATTCGATATTTTTTCAAAATTTTCAATATCGATATTCGATATGAAAAAATAGTCGACATCTGATACGATATATCGTCCCGACCCTCCCCGAGAAAGCACCCTACAAAAAGTACACTTTTTCAGTTGTCTATCCAACCCCCCAGAGGGTCAAAATATACCCCAATAAAAGTCTAAATAAAGATACCCCAGGATCAAGATTATCAACAGCAGAGCGAACCTGAAATTTATTAGCTGGCACAAACTTCCCCTTTGGAAAGATGCCAATGAGTTTCTTGTATGTTTCCAGGTCGCGGTGCACGCCGAACGCTTTCAAGTGGGACAGCGCGGCCAGGATGAACTCTACATGGCCGCGTCGATTTACGTTCTTGTGCAGAAATGTGCCTGCGTATAAAATGTGTTAAAATGTTTGGAAGGATGGGTCGGTGTGAAAATTGATCTGTGCTCGATGTTCGTAATACAAAATGTATAGCCATCAACGTACCCTTTACTTTTGGTTAAAACTAAAAACAACAATAAAAAATAAACAAGGGAGAATTAAAGTGATAAACAAATGAAAATGTGGGTATTACGTCATGAAAACAGAAATCAGCAAAATTCATTATCAATCCGATGCATGGTTCAAAGATAAATATCGAATCAAGATAATAATCGAATAATATCAGTCAATTCAAATGCAAGCAAAGTAAAATCCCACAACAAAACAACATCTCCAAAAACCTCAATGATTCTCATTGTGTTTACAGGCAGCCCACTTAGCAGAAATCTCCTGCTCCGCGTTAGCATATCGGACGCACATGGATTGATCCCTCAACAAATCACCCATAAACTTGATATACCCAATAGCCAGTCTAAGTGTCTCAATCCTAGACAAGTGTTTCTCATAGGCAAAAGTAGGCACAGTTTTCCTAAGTGAGTCAAAGGCGCCGTTCAAGTGGCACATGCGGCGCCTTTCGCGCACATTGGCCGCACGCCTCTGATTTTGCGACGGCACGCGGCGGCGCGTCCGTTTTCGGCTGCTGCCGCTGCTCGACGGCGCCGCTGCCGCGGCCAGGCCCAGTGCTGCGAGTGCGCATGGAGGTGTGAAGGTTTTGTGAAAGGATCTTATTCTTAGATGATGTCACGATTTCAAAGTGATTGTCGCGTGATGTTAAAAGCGTTTAACTGAGGAATGGTACCACTCGATTTCTGGCGCGTGTGGAGTTCGGACAACATAACCTTGCATGACGTAGGTAGATATCACATGATTTTTTTAAAAATAGTTGTTAAAACGTAGCGAAACTTTTTCGATATTGTCATGAAAAGTTCTAAGTTTCGCGATATTGTCATGAAAAATTCTAAGTTTCTCGATATTGTCATGAAAAAGTGCCCGTTACTCAATATTCAACGCGAGCCATTGACCGAACCGTAAATAATAAAGTGTGGGCTAACAGCGCAACGCGCAGTGCAGCGCTCACCAATTTCCTCCTCATCAGGTTCATTCCACTTGCGGCCGCGGCGACGTTTAACCGGCGGCCCTTGCACCACTTTGGCCTCCTGTTCATCGCATTCATCAGTAGTGGCCGCGGCGGCGGCGGCAGTCTGCTCGGCCGCCTGCTGCAGCAGCCGTTTCTCATTGGCCAGCCGCGCCGCCGCCGACCGCCGGTTGGTCATTCGCTCGTAGTAGAACACGCCGCGCGGCGTGTCCGACCGCGACACCGCGCCCACCGTGTTCAGCGTGCGCACCGAGCCGCCGCCGCCGCGCTGCTGGCGAGTGCCCAGCGGCACTGCGAGAAATGGGGCGCAGCGTAGCGGCGATGTAACTAAGATGCAATGGGCCACACACGTTGGTTGACATCGCAAATACGTGTGTCAACTCAATGTCAACTAAATAACACAACAAATTGATTTAAAGCACGACACTTAGCAGAAACCATGAAAATAAAGTGTTATGTGAAACGAACTATGCTCTATCAGATAGGAAAGTTGAAATAACATAATTCACAAAAATTTAGTTGACACAAATCAGTTGACATCCAGCGTGTGTGGCGCCAATGGTCCCACACAAACTAGTTGACATCGACAAATGTCAACTGGTTCAGATTCCAATTCCAAGCTTCGATTTGAACGTCGTTAGTAGGCTCGTCAGCAAGCTTTGAATTGAGATCGGAACCACTTGTCGGAACCACCAGGTTGACATTTGGTGTCGATGTCAACTAGCGTGTGTGGCGCAATGTGGGACAACTCTAGCCGCAACAACCAACTATTTGAAATGGAGTCACTTTCAGCGAGTTGGTGATACGGGTCGAAATGCGCATCGGGTGGAATGTGCGGCGCGGCGTCGCTCGGCGGCACCACGACGTATTGCACTGCGTAGGGACACTGGGCGCCATCCACATCGACCATCGAGTCGCCGCTCTCGTAGAATTGCTGGCACTGCAAAAAGCGACCAAAATAGACAAAAAATCCAATGTGTCCGCCTATTCAATGCCCAGGGAGCTCACCGAGGGCTCGGCCATGTTGGCCAAACTCGCGTACACGGGCGCGGCGCGCGCCGACTGCACACCATCGCAGTGCGCCGCCGCGTCGACGCAATCAGCGAACGCCGCGCCGCCGACTTCGGAGCGCGGCAGCAGCGACGCGGCCGACGGCAACTTGGACAGCGCGTCTGCATGTTCCAAGTGTGGCTGAAAAATCTCGCGCGCATACACAAAGGCGTGAGAACAGAGGAGAATGACTACTTGCCGAGCTGCGCCGACGGCTGGGTGAACGGCGGCGGCGGCAGGTGCAGTTGGCCGGCGGCGTCCATGTTGCGTAGAACGAGCGCAGTGTGGCGGTTTGTCAGCAGCTTGTCAGAAAATGTGCCGCGCGCTGACTCGGGTCCGACTGACAGCAGCGAGTCGGCGGGCCGCTCGCAGTCGGGTCGGCCACATAAAAGACAACGACGCAGGCCGCGCCCATCCCACTTTCCCTTTGCGGCGGGCGCATGCGCCTGGCGCCAGATTGCGAGCCGCGCCGCGCCGCCGCGCCGACGGCCGTAAATCCGCCGCCCATCCCATCCCAAACGAAACGGCCGCAATAAGGCAGGTAATAAGCTTATTCATAAATGCCGCGATTATAGAATGCGTGTCTGTAAACACGCATGTACCTGGGGCGATAAAAGAGTGAGCGCATGCGGGAAAACGGCGCGACGCCGCGCCCTGGCGCATGCGAAGGAAATGCATGGAAGATCCTAATTTGCATGACATGACACGCGGATACGGACAGACCCGGGATATTTGAGTGGTAAAAGAACAAACAATGATGCCGAGAGCAAGGTATTTAATTGGATTGATGAATAATTTGGATTAGCATGAGTGGCCTACTTGTTATGTGATGACACAAAGTACACAATAAACATATATTTAGTACTTTGTGTGAGGATTTTTTCCGCAGTATTTTCAGGATGCGTGTTCAAATAAAGGAAACCAAAAAACACACTGGAACACACAAGAATTATCCAGCATAAAAAATTGTGACGAGAATGCCCAATGTTACGACAAAGCGTGGAACCGAGAAACATCACAATGAAGGGGGTGAGAGAAACATATATGGTGAAAGAAACCCCAAGCCATGATTTTAATCACGAGATGAATAAATAATAAATCATGTCAACTAAATCATTTAAAGAAATCATGACAAACAAATATATTGCCTATATAGCTTCCACTATATAGCTTAAAAAATTTTTACACTAGATTTACATGAAATTATACATTTTGCATTCCAATGTCTGAGAGTGCCACAAGAGTAGCAACAGTGTCAAAAGAATTTTACAAAAATTTGTCAGTATTCAGGTCTGCAAAAGTTTTGTCCAAAGTCACTTTTTTCTTGTTACAGTGGCGACTAGTAAAAATTTTTATAGCAGTGACTGCTGGCTGAAAGTATACAATCAATGGTCTCCTATCGGAGGTCGGAGGTGTTGGGGGGAGGGGCTCCCTCCCCAAACAACCCAGCTATCTATCTAACCCAGAAGCCGCTCAGCTATCTATCTATCCCGGAGGCAAGATTTTGGGCTACTACCCCCTAACCCCCCCCCCCCCCTAACATGTATGAAAAGCTATTTTGGGCAAAAATTGGAGATTCGATATTGGAGCGTACGTCTAGAATTAGAGGTAATACGGTAATCATAATATGACAAATGTAGCACTTTTCATTCAATAGTACATTTGACACTTTTTTGATGTAAAATATGTTCCATTGCAGGATAGTGGTTTGAAAGCTAAGGTGAATGTGTTGGCAGTAGTGTTTGATATGACCATAATTATTTATACTCTGTAGTAAATGTGTCAAAAATTACATATGTATTTAAATAACGCGCGAGCAGGATAGTTATGTATTTACGCACTTTCACAAAAACAAAATATTTAAAATATGTTGTTGTTTTTAACGTTTTTCCCTGCAGCGTCCTGTAGTTTAATTTTGGAACAATTTTTCGTTCATTAACGATTACGTCATGATAGATCACGTAGGTGTGTTTCCTTCAGAAAAATGTCTATGATAGCGTGTGGTCCGCTGAGTATACCTTTCTTCAAACATTAACCTAAAGCATGACAACATTAGTAAATACTGAAAGAAATTGTGAAAGAGACATTTGAAGAAAAAATTCGTGCTCCTATACACTACCGTGCAGAAAAGTTGGGACTTTTCACCATAGAGAAATGTGGGGCTCAAGGACGTATCCAGGGGGGGGGGGGCGGGGGGGGCTGCAGCCCCCCCCCTTCCCGGGGTGAGACCCAAAAGTCCCGGAAAATGCATATTTTCCTGTATATTTTCCGATGTTTTTTAAAAATTTTGCGCGCAAGTGCGCAATTTCTTCCCCATGCATTGTATTTTCAACGGATCAGCCCCTGCGAACCAATATCCTCGGAAATAAACACATTTTAGCGGATGTCGCTGCATATGTATGCATTTCTACATACATATAAAGCGGCTCCTGACGCTGGCGCCAACGCCAATAGCGCCATGGCGTGGCGCCTCTGTATGGCGCTAGCGCCAAAACGCCTTTCCGTCCTTAAATAGGGAAAAAATTTAGGGGGGGGGGCTGAGCCCCCCCCCGTTCGCCGGCCCCCGTAAACAAACAGCCCCCCCCCGCTCAAAAATCCTGGATACGTCCCTGGTGGGGCTGCAGGTTCATAACACTTTTGTTGCTTCCCACTCCATTGAACCTTGCCAAAATTTGATGCCCTTTAAGTATGTTGGGGTTTTAGGTTGGAGCTATGACTAAAATTATTTGTTTGCTTGAATAATCCTCCACGCCCGAGATAAGGGGGGTCTATAAAAAGGTGATTGATAAAAATACAAAAATGGCCAATCTGCATGATAGAATTTGAAGCTTAATAAATCAGCCATTTCTAGGCCGATTTGGCTCATTCAACACTTAGAATGATCGTAATAACCTGAAGATTCCATTTTTGAGGTCATATTAGTGATGTCTAAATTCCGTATGCCGATTTGACCCGGTATTTCAACACGAAAAATAAATTTTTCTGACCATGCTATCATATACTATAGACAACAAGAATTCACATAAAACAAAAATGAGTTCAATATATCTTTCCAATCAAAAGTTATAGTGCTTCAAACTTATCAGTGGTGTCTAATTTCCTTATGCTGATTTAACTGATCTGGATTCCAACATAAAGAATTTCTGAGCATGCTATCATATACTTTCGACAAACAGAATTCATATGCAGAAAAAATTATTTCAATATCTCTTTCCAATCAAAAGTTATAGCACTTCAAACTCCACTCTTCTTTCCCTTACAAAATACTTGCACATTAGACGTAGACAGTTGAGCCAAGTTTTCTCCTAATAGAGCAAAGAAAAATCTCAAATTTCCACACCAAATAGCCACACAGACCACTATGCCTTCCTCCGTTTCCAAGTGGTTGGCAGTGGATGCAAAACTGCAGCTGAAATAAATACACGCCACAATCCTACATACACAAAACCATTTGCTCTTCATGCTCAGAATGTTCATTGCTGCTCACAGAGCTCAGCAACACAGGCAGGCAGTTGCCATGTTGAAAATTTTGTTTAAAATTGAACGTATGTATTGTATACAGACTATAAAATATGATACTAGGCAGCTACTGCCCAAAACAAGGAAAGTCCCAACTATTCTGAAACACAAACAAACTGAGTGAATTTTGTTACTACAATAAGAATATATGCACATACAAACTTGAGGGGTGGTCATTGTGGGCACATGTAGCCAACTCCCCATAGGCGACTGCACTGCCAGCCCATACAAAATTTGGTCCTTGCTGGCGTGGATTCTTTTCTTTCTCACGCAGGGGGCTGACACTTGCACACGTGGTGCATAAGTTTGTAATTCACATATCGACGACACCATAGGTCGCTGAGGCAACATGACGTCATCACTTTTAAATCATTACCATATCATTATTATTATACACACTGTATTTACATGCACTAGGGGTCGTTTGGGGGTTTGGGGGAGTTGTTCCGGCATATACACACGCCAGGAGTCACTGACGTGTGTACACGCAGTAATCTGCAGAAAGAAATACATTTGGGGGGGGGGTGGGGGGTTGTTCCAGCATATACGCACGCCAGGGGTTGCTGACGTGCGTACGTTTACACTGTGGAAATAAATATACGTTAAATAAATAAATAAAATATGTTTATCTGCGGAAATAAATACATTTGGGGTGGGGGGCGCACGTGCATGTGCGGCAGTCACATAATTAAGACTGCCCGCACACGGTTTCTCTACTAAAGCTCAGTTAACAGCGAGTCTGTTAACTGAGCGGTGGCTCAGGTGGAAGTGCTCGCGCTTACCGCGCGAGAGGTCCTGGGTTCGATCCCCGGGACCACCCTTCCTCCCTGAGCCGCTGTCCCTGAGCCACTGTTAATTCAGAATTCGGCATCAGCCTCGGAGTGGTTTCCAGACTGGTGGTGCAGCTGCCCTCCCCATAGTACCCACCAATGGTATCGAAACATTTTCCACAGTTAACATTTTCAAATTTTGGTTATGTTTATCCTGCACCATGCATGGACCCAACCAGGGACGTATCCAGGATTTTTGAGCTGGGGGGCTGCTTGTTAACGGGGGCCGGCGAACGGGGGGGGGGGGGGGCTCAGCCCCCCCCCCCCCCCTACAACTGTTCCCTATATAGGGACGGAAAAGCGTTTTGGCGCTAGCGCCATACAAAGGAGCCACGCCATGGCGCTATTGGCGTTGGCGCCGGCGCCAGGAACCGCTTATATGTATGTAAATATGCATAATATACAGCGAAATTTGCAAATAATGTGTTCATTTCTAAGGATTTTGGTTTAAAGTGGACGATCCGCTGGAAAATACACTGCATGGGGAATAAATTGCGCGCTTGCGCGCAAAATTTTTAAGAAACATCGAAAAATATATAGGAAAAGTTGCACTTTCCGGTACTTTTTAGGTCTCACCCCGGGAAGGGGGGGCTGCAGCCCCCCCCCCGCCCCCCCCCCCTGGATACGTCCTTGGACCCAACTATTCTGCACGCTAGTGTAAAAGTAAAGTATGATAAAAGTTAAAAAATAATGAGATGGGTAAATGAATTGTAAATGGATAATATAAAAATGTAGATATATTTACATTGATACGAGCCTAATGAAAAACAATGCACGAGAATTCATACTACGACAACACACACAAACAAACAAAAAAGCACAAACGCCCAAACAAAGTTCAAAATCAGCCCTATAAACCCATCCAAAACACACCAACGGCAGTTTCAAATGCCTGCCTATCTCGATGTTCGCGGCCAGTCCGCTCAAACAGATCTGCCGCACGAATCAGCGATTTCTCGTCCAGTGGCGCATTGCGTTTTGCATCGTCAGCTTTCCGCCTGGCTTCCTCTCTGTGTAATAGGAAATTTTTCAAGCTTAAATAAAATGTTGGCACTGTTCCAAATCAAGTTTCTCACCGTTTCGAGTCGCTGCAGTACAATCTTACGGTTGGAGTGGTGATTAAATCGGTGTGGGTAGACGATAAAATGATTTCTGAGAGACAGCGTGTGGTCAGCCGTAAGGAAAACAGCCGAGAAGACAGCATCGCCGGAACATTGATTATCGTATTGCATTCAGATTTTTATTTTCGTGTTATACCCGGTACGAGTGTTGCTACAACAAAGACTTCTAGATTTGATAAAGAATCTATGAATGAAGACGGGTGGATTCAAAATTAGGAGACCCATTCGGCTCAGTTTCAAAGGTGTGGTTGAGTAATAAAAATCATAGTATTTCCGGTACAATTATATTATTCTGGGTTTCAAACTTACATCTCAAAACAAAAAAAGGAAATCATTTCCTGGCAGTTTCGAAATATTAAGATACTTTTATGTGAATTTGGCAGCCCGCCATTTTTTTTCGAAATAGCCATAAATATAAATAAAATAGGCTAAAAACAGGTATATAACATGTATATAGACAACAATAACGATTATGAAGGTGACAATTTAGCAAAATAGATCACATTTTAGCGATTTTGAGCTTTCATTCGCGCTCGTACAATACGCAACCGGTAACTTGGACCTGGGCCAACTTCACAAAAATTACCTGATCCCAGTTTGGTTTGGCTACTGCTCAACAAAAGGTTTTTCGGTTTTGAGCTATTCCAGGTATGGTGAATCCGCGTGAGGACGAGCGTATCTACTTGAATATATTAGAAGCGGGCGCCAAATTACATCTGGAATCTGGCACGAGCTGCGCGGCGTGTCTGCTCGCGCACAAATTTTTCACCAGTGATGCGGCCCAAAAAGCCCAGGTACACGCTGTTGTTTGGGGTCGGTCTGTATTCACTTTGCGTAACTTTGTGTAACTTTAAAGGTTTCTAGTAATGTCAGACAGATTTCTCACTCACGCAACAAAAATAACCCATTATTTGAGACTTTTTGGTTCGTCATTCATTGATGCGCCATGCTGAACCGATTAAATTTGTGTTAAATTCATTAAATTTAACCCCAGGTAGACTCTGTGTGCCCGTGGCTGGTCTCTGGCGCGTGCCTTTTGCTGGCAGCAAAATCTCGTGAAGATTTGATAAAGCTGCGCGATGTCACTAATGTGCTCTTTTCTATCGCCAATCCCGGTTTGTGTCTTTGGTATCATTGTAAATAGATGTTGTTGAAAGTTACATTTTTAAGCTGCTCGAATTTTTAAATAAATCGTTTGAATTTAATTTAGTGCTATCTAGGTATGGAAAAGATCCCATCTCCCACGTTGCTATTTGAAAAAATCTTAATAAACTATCGCTTGACAACACTAATGTGTGACGCTTTACTAGGAATTCGAAATACTTTTTTCAACGACCTGGGTTTTTTAAACGTTTTTTTTCTTACAAAAAATTTTTTTTTTCAAAAGCTCACGGAGATGTTTATGAGTCGACTATTTACAAACCGTGTCATCCCAGACAAGCCGCCACTAGAAGTCGACCAGAACTACTGGGACATGCGAGAGAGCTTGGGCCGCATGGAGCTGGTGGTTCTGCGCGCCTTGCAGTTCGACGTGGACTCGGACACGCCACATATATATTTGCTCAACTTTTTGGACACGCTGCGCCAGTGGCTCGGACCTGAGCGGTTTGACGACACCCCCACTGCGCGGGTGGCGCTCGCGTTGTGTAGGTTTGTTTGGGGAGACTGTTTGTTTGTTTGTTCGGTCAAGAGATGACCGGTTTTTCCAAAAGGTTGTTTTTACGAAAGCATTGAAACCGTTTAAAAAACCTTTTTTACATTTTTAGTACTTAACCACTAGGTATTTTGCTATTTTTGTCGCGCAAGCGCGGAATTTCAGAGACACTACCATTGGTGTTGACTCAACCATTTCTGGGCACTTTTAAAAAACGTGTTTAAAAACCCTTTTTGAGAAAAAAAACGGGTTCGTTGAAAAACAAGGGTTTTTTCATCCTTAGTTGGGTCAATGCCTTAATTGTCGTAAAAAGGGTTGGCAAACGACGTTGAAAACTCCTATTTAAAAACCTCAGTATAAAGTCCAATTTGCAAAAAAAATGCAGGGATTGCAAAAGGACTAAAGACTACGATGAAAAGACTCTACAGCGTACAAATTGCAACAGATACAACAAATACACTCGTAAGAGCAATGCAATGCGATATGAAAACTTTTGTCATTTTATTCAGGCGGCACATTGCACGTGTCATTATTGGACTACCCAACCCCCTTCCCACAGAGACGCGCACGCCTGGCCCGATCTGATCGTGGAGGAGGGCGCGCCGGTGGTGGCGGCCGCGTGCGCGCACGTCTCGCTGCAGTGCGCCGGGCTGCGCGTGCCCACCGACGGGCCGCACTGGACGCACGTGCTGCTGCGGGACAGGTGAATCGGTTTGTGTTGCTTGGATGGAGTTGTGAGTAGGGTTCAAACGGGACCGCGGTCCCGGTACATGGTTCGGCAAAAAGTCGGGACTGGGGCGGTCCCGGTCCCGGTCCCGACACCCCAGTCCCGGTCCCGGTCCGGACCACCCAGTCCCGGTCCCGGTCCCGGTCCGGGAATTTTGTAGTGGTCCCGACAAGGGATGAAGAAAAATGTATTTTTAATGACCTTTTCAAAAAATTTTGCCAGAAATGCCACTTTTCTAAAGATTATGTAGGCACATCTAAACAAAATTTGTGCGCAAGCGCGCAAATACCCACCCAATGATTACATGTATTTTTCTGTAATAAAACAGCGTTAGAAAGGTCCCCAACACGATTATAGTATGAAATATTTATAGGTATATAAAGATACCTAGATAGTAGACATTGGCGCCAATACTGCCATGGCGTTGGCGCCTACAAATGGCTCTATTTCTTAACTATAGGGCCAAAATTGAGGGGGGGCGGCATTACTTGAATAATGTTCCAAGAAAGGGCTAATACATTGAGCGTGGTCCTTCACACAGTGGAGGTGTGTGGAACAACATTGGCCGGATATTATGTACCAATAGGTTCAAACGGGCCAGGCCTCCTACGCACAAATGACCGGCGCGCACAAACGACTGGCACGCACAATGTGCGGCACGCACAAAGCTACAGTTTTGTGCTTACCGGGCGTTTGTGCGGACCGGACTTTCATTTTGTGCGTGCCAGGCGTTTGTGCGCGCCGGGCGTTTGTGCTTACAGGTGCGGGGCCGTTCAAACGAGACCGTGGTTCCGGTACATGGTCCGGCAAATCCCAGTCCCGGGACCGACCCCCCAGTCTCGGTCCCGGTCCCGGTCCCGACAATTGAAAAAAGCCAGTCCCGGTCCCGGACCCGGTCCCGACCCCCCAGTCCCGGTCCCGGTCCCGGTCCCGACATTAGAAAATTTCTGGTCCCGGTCCCGGTCCGAAAAACTGGTCCCGTTTGAACCCTAGTTGTGAGAGTGTCGCGGTGATGATGTCTGGCGCTGGCGCTTTGTGTTTTACAATGTTTGGGCTTTTATGTAACTACCGTATGTCCTCAAATAAGCCCCCGTCTAGCAGTCTAGATAGATTTTTGCTAGATAGTACCCCATCACTGTCAATAAGATAAGAAATTTAGGTGGTGTAGCATCCATTACTGTGTGCTCTTAAGCGTGTAAGGTAGGCTGTGAATCATTGCGGGAAGTATACATATTTAGTTTTGCTATGTGTTTTCATATCAAACATTCATGTAAATGTTCACTTTCAAGATTATTTATATTGTGTTCTCAGCAAGAGCATGCAATTTCTGCAAACCAAATTGCAAATAATCGATGAAATGTGATTCACACAGCAAATATAACAATATTGGTAATTACTTTAAAATTGAAACACGTGCTTCCAAGCTTTTCCAAAGCTCTAAAATAATTATATTACCACAAAAAGCATAAGCGTGCACTGCCTATAAATCATAGTTAATCTATATCCACTGAGGTGATTTGAAAGGAAAAAGGGTTCATTTTGACTCCAGCGATTTTTAGTTGAAAATAATCTATTTGTTATCGGGGTTCTTAAAAAACGATTTTTCCATCCCTAGTCCTACATGAAGAGTTTCATTCCAAATGTGCACATATCCAGATTTTTTGATTTTTCAAAATCGCGTTTTAAAGTTTGGCAGTGGCCCGACAGCGCCATGTTTGGGCGACAAAGCTTGCCCCGCACTTTTCAGATACCTTGAACATTTGTCTACATTTTTCTATTCCACAAATTTTGTCGGCCGGCGAATATTTTGGGAGTTATGTCATATTTTGGACAACATCCAAAATAGGGAGTAAATCTGAATATTTGCAATTCAGAGTGAAATAAATGCTAGACTATGCATCGTGGAGCAAAACTGAGTCTGCCATTAAAAAGCTCATGTCAAGAAGTACCTCGACCTAACTTTTCAGATCTATATATACACACATTTTTGATATATAGTGCAAAATAGATTTGAAAATTCACGTATGCACATTTGGAAATGAAACTTTTTTTGTAGGGAAAATCCGGCCGGCTCTTCGCGAGCGATCCGAAGCACGTTTGGAAATGAAACTATTTTTTGGATATGTGCACTTATGAAATGAAACTCCGGTGGTCCGAGATGGATACGTGCACTTTCGAAATGAAAGTTCTGTTTTCCATAGGGGATCTGAGATTGATATGTGCACTTTCGATGTGAAAATTGAGATTTTTTGAAAAACGGTACCACTGTATCTCGGGAACGAAATGGACTATAACCCTAATTTGTTGGCTAAAATGTGGAAAACTACACGTGGAAGTCAAATCCACGCTTAACTCGATTTTTCTGGATTTGGCGCTTGTGCATTTTTGGAATGAAACTCTTCACATACGTATCAATCTTCCCGCAGCAAATCGTCCAGCAGTCGTCGGAGCGGCGGCAAACGCCGCGACCACTTCGCGTCGGTATCGCAGTGCGCCAGACGCATCTTGCAGCACATCGACGCGCACAATGAGCTGCAGAAGCGGCTGCAGCCGGCGGAGGGGCGGTAGCTGATCAGTACGACACGGGAATGAAACTTGATTTTTATTGGAAAATGATTTTCTTTTGAATATCGGGTCAAATGATTTTTTCGTAATCAACTGTTTAGGTGGCGACTTGGTATTTTGTAATTTTTTTCATGCAAATGTGCTATTTCACATAAATTGAAATTGCGGGTTGTTTTCGTCGTTTTGTAACATTTGTAGTCTCAAATTTTCCATTTCTGCATTTCTGCTAGCCCATAGAATAATAATTGGATATGTCAATGTAGTGTATAAAATCCAACCAATAAAATGCTTCTGAGGTGTGAGCATCACTAAGTATATTTTTAAAAAAATCAAGATTTGAGATTTTGATGAACATTCAATGAAAGGTGGTAACTATATGTAAATATTACGTTGTTTTTTATCAAGTTACACATGAAAATGTATTTTTGGCAGAAATAATTATAAATAGTTTGGTCCCATTGCTGAACGGCCATTTATAGAAGTGCACCCTTGAAAGTGCACCCCGCTTCACTGAAGATTCATTTAACTCCACTTGTTGCTTAACATGTACTACATTTAATAGAAATTGAAATTAATTTAAGCATCTTAATTCCAAAATACTCAACATTCTAACCTTAACTCGATCTCGACTTTACGACCGTTAGCTTTGTAAATACTGATTTCATGTAGTGTACTAGCGCCGAGCTTGACTTATTAAAAGTGTAATAATGTGCCGATTTGAAGCAATATTAATTGCGGCTTATGCCAGCTTTAAAGTGTCTCTTCAAAATCTAATAAAGAAATGCGAGGGATTTTAGATAGATAAGCGAGTTGTGGATAAGTGTTCAGGCGGTGCTGGAAGCCTCCGCTGATATTTACAGGAACCTTCTCGAACTTTATCAACTTTATTGAGTGTAAACACTAATTTGAGTGCGTTAAAGTAAACCAGCGCAAAAATACTCGCGTTTGTTATTAAACCAATTTTGTTTTTAGGCTGATTTTGCGATTTTCGTTTTACGTGATATAAGCGACCTTTTAAAGAATGAGGGTGCATCACTTCACATTCTAGTCACTTTACATTCTCTGTATTTGCACAGTTTACATTCCACAGTACTGTGTTCACCGCTCCAGTTAACATCCTACAAAAAAAAGTCACATCCTGTACTTTTTGCACACTTCTCATTCCACTGAAAAGCTTCACTTTACATTCCATCAAAAAAGTGATTACAATGGGCAACACTAATCCCCTATTGTGCACACATCCCATAAGATAGCAACAGGAAACAGCTGTGCATCAAATCATTTGACATATTATACAAACACCACTTTTGTGTTGGCATTTACAAAACAATTCAGGGGTCATGTAATATTTAGAGGTAAATAATAGAGTGTCCATAGAGTACAGTAATGAGTTCTGAATTTTGAATATTTTGAATTTTGAATTTTCTTCTGATACTCCATTTGAATTTGATGTTTTTAATTGTGTTTTGCATTTTATAGGCATTTTAAATAGATAGAGTTTTTTTGATAGATGTTTTTTGTTGTGAAATAAAAATATACAAACTTCAAAATGACTAGACATTCTTAAATTTTAAAAGTTCACAAGTTTTTGAGTTTTTTCAGAGTTTTAAAATGTTCAAAATTTAGATTTTCAGAAATGTAATCAGAAATATACAAAAATAAAAAAATTGAAAACTCAAAATCAAATAAAATCTAAATTTGTAACTTCAAAAACTTTCTCTATTTTTTGTTTTGCTTATTTTTAAATTTTAAATTCAAGTTTAAAAAGTGCTGGAAATTTTAAAAATTTAATAATCAATTTGAGTAATCAGGAAGATTTGAAGTTTTAAAATTTTAATTTGAAAATTCTAAAACTATTTTCAAAAACATATATGTGAAGTGATTTGAGAAAAAAACATTTATAATCAAAATACTTTTTCCAGGGGGTTTGCCAACACATCTGTGACACACAATACAATTGCCATTACAAATATTTATGTAAATACAATCTGTAGAACAAATGAATAAATAAAGCACATTTCAAGTGTCACCTACATGTCATTCACACTTACACATCAAAAGTTCACAAACTATGCACTAATTGCATAACAGATGTGGAGGTCACAGAACACCATGTAAAGCATAGCATATTAAGTTACAATATCTGCAGTAGACAGTGGGATGTGAAGTATAGCACTGTGGTGGAATGTAAAGTGTGCAGAAAGTAGGGGATGTCAGATTTCTCCACAGAATGTAAACTAATGCACTATAGAATGTAAAGTGAAGCAGTGTGGGATGTAAACTAGAGCTTTTGAGCAGAATGTAAAGTAGCTAGAATGTAAAGTGGTCTGGCCTCTTAAAGAATGGCCCCACACACGCTAGTTGACATTGACACAAATGTCAACTGGTTCCGATCCCAATTCAATGCTTGCCGGCGAGCCAACGATCGACCTTCAAATACAAGCTTGGAATTGGGACCGGAAACAGTTGACATTTGTGTCAATGTCAACTAGCGTGTGTGGGGCCATTATTGTACTTAAATATATTTAGGTTAATTGGTAATACCCATTGCTCATGCCTCAATGTAATATGTTCAAGAAAATGCATAACCTGTATCATATTTACGAACATAAAGTATACACGTACGAAAATGGATTTTAATTAACAAAAGCCCAGACATTTTTTCGGACTTTTACAGAAATACGTTATAAATGACAGACTCGAAATTTCGTAAACTGATAAATCGGCATTAAACGCATTCAAATTTACCGGACTGGGGAGTCTGTCAAGTACTGGTCATGGCGAACGGTCCATAGGCGCTGCGCACATTATTTATCACACCATCGAATTTTGGGAGACGCATAAATCTTTTTTGAACACTTAAGTTTACCACGGTGGATAATATGTCAACTATTGTAGACTGTTATCAAAAATCATCAAAAAGTAAAATTCAAATGTGTTTCAAAACAGATTTGTGTTTCCCAAATTTATATGGTCTACTAGTGTGCGTGGCCACAATGGGCCCACACACACTAGTTGACATTGCAAATTTGCGTCAACTCAGTGTCAATTGAATAAAACAAGAAGTTTGTAAAAAGCATCACACTTAACAGGAACAATGAAAATAAAGTGTCATGATGTAAAATTAACTATGCTCTATCAGATAAATAAGTTGAATTCACAGTATCACTTAAATTCAGTTGACATTTAGTTGACACGAATTCAGTTGACATCCATTGTGTGGGGGCCCAATTTGGTGCAGTCGAGTGTGCTGAAAACACATTTCCCACTTTTCAAAATTTCGCTCATCAAATATTGTGCCCGTCCACAAAAGCATTTAGGTATTCAACAACAGCAAACCACACTTTACCCACCCGTTAAAGTAGCCTATATCCGCGCATGTGACCGCGGCCACGCTCTGTCGCGCTGCGCTGCAGCGCGGCACACCAAAGCGCCAGTACCGTATTTATGTGGTGGCCCCGCCCACTGCGGACAGCCGCCCGCTGACGAAAGATCTTTTACTGACAAGCTGGCCAGCGGCGATAAATTTTCGCGCCAGAATTCTGTGTCGCATTATTCGCTCCATCAGTGACTTGTTAACTGGATGCCGATTGCATGACAGTCACAATTTGGCACGCTTTTTGATAGGAAAGAGCCACTCGAATGTTCGCTTGTATTTTGCTCACTGGCGCGTGATGGGCCATCGGTGCATGATCCACCCAAGTGCTGCTTCGCAGCGCCATCACATTGATAGGCTGTAATTATGCATGGATTACAATGTCGACGGCACGAGCGCGCTGGTCGCGCGGCGCAAAAACCGCCGAGGCATTATGCAAGGCGGCCCATTGTTACTCAAGTCGCGTGCTCATGCGTGCACTAATTGAGCAGCGGCAGCTGATCGTCCACGTTTTTCCAATACTGTGACCTCGGCGGCGCAGCGACACACTTCCGCAACCGTAAAAGCATGTCGTTTTTCATGCTCGGCCTAATTGAGTGCTTGATTACCAGTTTTTGCGACACCATCATTTTTGGTCGAGATTACGTGCATGCAATCTGCAATCGTATTTGGTTGTATAGTGGTGCATGTGTTTACAAAATACAAATGCGTGCGCTCTTCGAACGGAGGGGCAGGTGATGGAAATTAACTCAATATAGTGTGAACGGATTTGTAGGGTAGAGGCCGCGAGCGAACCATAACCCACATTTATTGTATCGGGCTTTATGGCCTTTTCTGAGCATTTGATTACACTGCAGTTTTATTCATTTACATGCAATAGGAAGCTTTCATACCAGTATAGACTGATCAAATCCGGAAATTGATCGAGCTATTTTTCTGGAATTCGAGTCTTCTAGAATTTGTACTGTGGTTGTGCTCTTCCTGCGATATTGAAGGTGATCATCGAGAAAAATCCCGCACGCGAGCGAGTGAAAAATTTCACTCAAATTTCAAGTTCCGTTTAAGTTGAGGGCAGCTGAGGGCACTTTACATGCCAATTGACAAGTCGATAAAACGGCAACTTAGCCTGAACTTAACAACTTGTACTTGAAATTAGTCACTTGACTGGATGCTTAGTCGAACCTAGTCTGTGTGTAATAAAATTAGACGTTTCTTCCTTCATCGTGTGTGCCATTACACTTTTAGAGTTGTCCTCAAGTGCTTTTTGTCGCCGGCAAAAATGCCAAACTTTGAAAGCCTCGATCTAATTGAATTAAGTAATTTTTCACAAATAACCAGATTATTGCAGTCTACTTAGGTTATTCACTTATGTAAATGTCAAGTGTATGGTAATACGGCAAGCGATATCTTTAAAAGAGCACTTGTACATTCCTAGATGAATCTGTGTGAAATGCAAATAGTAATATTATTTTTCGATCAGTTTAGCTCATTGAAAGTTTCCGATATCTACACATGTCAAAGCTTTTTCTCAGCCTTCATCCCCACAAAACAGCCCAAAATTAATCTTGCAGCTCTAATAAAGCCACGCTCAACACACTGACACCATTCTAAGTGTGTGTGAGACATGTCGAAGGGCATCCTGAGTCCGTCGATGGTGGCCAAGTCGGCGGGCAGCACCACTGCGCTGGACGCGCGGCCGGATGTGGGCGCCGCCGCGCAGCGGGCACACCAGTTGTATGAGGCGGCAGTCAGTCAACAGTTAGCAGCGATGCACAACGTTGGTTGCTTTCTAGTTGAGATTATTGGCCACGCGCGTACTAGTTGACGGCCGACATTTCCCGAGTTGACGAATCTGTTTGAAATACATTTGAGTTTACCAAAGCGATTATGGTAGACTCAAATGTGTTCAAAACGGATTTATTTATCAGTTTTTGAAATTTGTGTTGTCAATCTCTGAGCGCTGGGCACATTTTTTCTGTGTTTGTGGATTTAATTATTCAAGTGTGCGTGCTTGGCCGTTTAAAGTGCATAAAGTAAAGATACTTAATTAGTTTTAAGATACATTGTACTTAAGTACATTAAATATGGCTCTAGTATACCTAGGTACTTGTTGGATATGGGCTTGAGGTTTGATTCTGTTATTAAGTACCGGACATTTGAATGTTTCCGGAAAATTCACGAGGTCGTTAAGTGTTTGTGCCACCTGATACGTTCTGTTTCCATTCGGTACTTCAGATCCTGTTTATTAGTTTTTAGTTGGATATATTAAGTATGGTTGAGTTGTAGTCAGATATAGTTGATCATTTGTTGACTTTCATTTTAAATACCTAGTAATACCAAAATAAACATATCTCACCAATGAGTTCCGTACTCGATATGCATTTCACGACTAAAATACTACCTTTGGATTTATTTGAGATACTGGCTTCGACGACAATGGTGCAGAATCAGGTACACTTTTAGATGCCCAAACCTTGCATAGCGCGGCGCCCCAAATTCAATCAGAACTTAAGCGGCACGTAAAGCTACGTGCCGACAAACTAGAAAGCACTGTGAACAATGGCGCACACAAAGTGCCTAACATTCTCATTAAGAAACCCAAACCACAACCTGGGGGCAGTCCCAGACCCTGTAAAAAGCCCTGTAAAATGTAATATGTCACGCAAAGTGTCAAAAGTCGTGTAAAATGCCCTGCAAAATGGCAACCGGTACGTTTGCCATTTTGCAGGGC
Organism: Sphaerolaimus hirsutus; assembly: GCA_964036195.1. Taxonomy (NCBI): domain Eukaryota; kingdom Metazoa; phylum Nematoda; class Chromadorea; order Monhysterida; family Sphaerolaimidae; genus Sphaerolaimus; species Sphaerolaimus hirsutus. The sequence continues at coordinate 6,411,937 of OZ038457.1, forward strand.
ATTTTACATGACTTTTGACACTTTGCATGACATTTAACATTTTACAGGGTCTTTTACACGGCCTGGGACTGCCGCCTGGGCTACCAGTACCAACCCCCCAACCCAAAACCCTCCCACTTCAGGCACGGGCCCGAAGCGCCGCCGGGCACCAACAAACGCAGCCGGGCGGCGGCCTGGCGACAACTTGCCTAGTGCCGGGCGGCGTGGCGGCGGGCGGCGGCGGCGCCGCGTGCCGCGTGTGCGGCGACAAGGCGTCCGGCAAGCACTACGGCGTGCTCAGCTGCGACGGGTGCAGGGGCTTTTTCAAGCGGTCTATTAGGAGGACTCTAGGTGTGTTTTTTTGCGATCGGTGGGATGTCGGCTTTCAAATTGATGATATATTTCAGATGTATCAGATGTATTGTTGATTAGTCCTAGTGATCTGTCGAAATGAATCCATAAAAGGATGAACTGTAAAGCACTGAGTCAGTGAGTCACTATGAAGTGAGTCTATACTCAATTCCCAGCGTAGACAGCGAATTACAAGCGTAGACCATATTTGTTCGAGTAATTCCCCTTGAATATGTCATTTTCTGAAACACTTCCCCAGTCTTATTTTACGTGTGACGAAAAAATAACCCCCTCGACAACATAACAACCCGCCTTGAAAAGCCCCTCTCCGAAAAAGCCGAAAAAAATCCCCTAGGGGAATTATTCACTCAAATACGGTATTCAAATCTACCAATCCCTCAACCACCCCCCCCTAACAGCCTCCCTGCCGGCCTACGAGTGCAAAGAGCGGGGCGCGTGCATCGTGGACGTGGCCAGACGGAACCAATGCCAGGCGTGCCGCTTCGGCAAGTGCCTAGCCGTCAACATGAACAAGGATGGTGCGTTGCAGCTACACAAGTTGCCGTTGTCTCAATCCGTCGTCCGTCACAATATACCCATAGGTGCATTGATTATGTCTAAGAAGGGGACCCCCAAGCACCCCCCGCACCACCCCCGAGAAACACGGTCGAAATTAATGCGATCAACTGCAAACGGATTGCATAAGCAGCTTTTGGCATCTTAATGGCTCCAAAATGGAGCCAATATTAGTGTCCATATACGAGTGGGTTGCGTATTTATGTGTGTATTGTGCAGCTGCCAGCCGGCTGCTCATTCTGATTGCACAATGGCTGCACTCAGGCGACGCGACGCGCGCGTATCGTGTGACCGCCAGCCTTGAAGGCTAGGGCGCGAAAACCGGGTTTCAAATTGTGATCCGGGTTCGGGTTTTATGACGGTATTTTAGGGCGACGGGTATATGAGCCGCAACAGTCTAATTTTTATGGTCCCGCGTAGCAGTTTTCCATGGCGTTTGCGCATTAGTTTTGCACAATTGCACTTCTGCGTTTCCAAATCCAAGTCACAGGCGGCAAGTATTTATTACCCGGGGTCGGGTCGGGTCGGGTCGGGTCGGTTCGGGTCGGGTCGGGTCCGGTTCCCAGCCCTACTTGTAAGTCATGCGGCTGGTTGGGCGGCGATGCTCGATGCTCACGAGCTCGCCCAGCCAATTGACACCGGTGCATTCCCACGGCGACGCATGGAGGCGGGCGCGCCAAAAACCACCGCGGATAGAGCGCAAACAGTCGTTAGACCACGCCGTCTTGCCAGCTTCTCGTCGCCGCAGCGGCGGGGAAGTGACCGCGGAATATTGTTATATCTCTATCAAGATACTTCAAATCAGGTGCATTCACATTGACTAGTTCATGACAAATTTCCGCCGCCGCAACTACAGCCGCAGCTGCGGCATTTGACGCGTTTGTTGGGCCAAATGAGGTCGGGCTCGGGCGGCGGGCGGCACGGGGTCGCCCTGTTTGCCCAAGACGGGAGAAGGGCGGCCGCGGCCGCCGCATGAAATGCATGTGCTCCGGGGCGACATTTGATAAGGCGGTCGGCCGCGCGGCAATTAGAGGCTAATAGGCAGCCGTAGCTGTATCAATTGTCATCTCATGGATCATTGGCCGCTGTGAGAAAGCCCTAAGTAAACAGTCACGCATGCATCTGCATAGTGTATGAGAATGCAGCGATTTACTGTAGCGTCGTTTGATTTTCGTGAGTAAATATGTCGTGAATAAGTGACTAATAACTTCTGGGCTTATCGAATTGTGCCAACTAATCGAATAGTCAGTCGTCAAAGTTTTACACTCATTTTGGCCCAGCGCCAGCAAAAATCTGATTACGGTAGGCACCGGAACAAGAGTAGATAAAAAGCAGCTTATAATCTATAGCCAAAGCATGCGCCAGGCCAAGAAGCAAGGCAATTAGGCAAACGGTGGCCGGGGGCGGCAGCTAAAGCGCTTAGAGATCGGCGCGGCGGCGGCGGGCGAAAGTGCCGACCACCTTTCAACACGCGCCCCACTTTGGCGACTGAAAGTGATAACCCAGGCAGTGGGGAGCCAGGGAGCCTTCAGCGGCCGCGGCCCGCATCTAAATGGAAGCCAGACCGGCGGCGGCGGCGGCTTAACGGTCGCCCGGCCGGCCGCGCGGCCAGTCGAGGGAAGCGAGCTCAAAGTCCGTCATGAGCAACGGCCGCGCGCAAAGCGGCTTTAGCTAAACAGTTTAGCCGCCAGTGCGGCTACAGTAACCGACCCGGCGCGCACAACGGTTTCAGCGGGTCGGGGCACGATCAGAAAACGTGCCGCCGCCCAAACAGTCAGGGCCGATGAAACGGCGACCGTATCACGCGCGGGGCCAAGTGATTTTACGACCGGCACACATGCTAAGTGTTGGCTTGCATGGCTGTAAATTGGACGGTTTTTATCAATGTCGAGATTACAGTAAAATTATTGGAAGTGTCCAGAAAGCACGTTGCATGTTTTTTTCACACGCACGAAACATCGTGTGTCCATCTCTGTGTGTTTTTCTGGTTGTTATTGGCTGAAAATAGCAACAACATTTGTAATGGAACTTTCTGCTTTCTTCTGCCGCACGCCAAAAACTTTGTAGAATTTTCCTTCGGGGAAGTGTGTGCTAGCCAATTGAAATGATATAAACGCTGTAAACGCTTCGGAAATGTAAAAAAACACCGAACCGGATGGCCCGGAATAAAATCCATGGGGGTCAACTTAACTCCAAGCCATCTAGACAGAATACATGTAATAATCTATGTATCTATGTACGTAAATCCGCATGCACCCAAAAATACACACCATGTACTCAAATCGCCGCTCAACCCCCCCCCCCCAATTTGCAGCCGTACAACAAGAACGGGCTCCGCGTACGACCCGCTTCAAGCGCCCCATGAGCACCGAGGACGAGGACGACAACCCGTCGCTGCAGCCGGTCGCCCGCGCGCCCCGCGTCGCCACCAACGCACAGCCCGCTAGTGCCACCGGCACCGGCATTTTCCCCCAGCGTTGGTTTGGGTTTTCTATTGGTAGTGTTGTTGTTTTGTGCTCACAATGAGTGTTGTTGTCGCCAAGTTTGGGCACTTGTCGGGGTTTTTTTTCCGACAGATTTGTCGGCGGCTTTTTGTTCAATGTGCAGCACATACATCATGCGTAGTGTCAATCAATTTCAGACAAAGGGTCTTATTTCTTCACTCGATCAACAAAAATTGAATGTCATTGGATTTCGAAAAGGGCACTCCCCGAAGTAATACGGCGCCTAAAGCAACTTCCACCATCTCAGAGCACACCACCAACGCACTGTGGGCAAACGGCGGGGCGCCCACGAACAACACCGCCGCCTGGCCGCTGCTGGCGGCCGCGCAGCAAAACTGGCTCGCCGGCGTCATGTGGAACGCGCAACTGTTCGTCAAGGCCATGCAGCAACAGCAGGAGCAGCAGAACCGGGGCGGCGTGACCGAGCGGCAGATAAAGAAGGAACCGGCGCCGTGCAGCGTGAAGCGCGGCTTCACAATTGACCAACTCACCGCCGACCCGCCGCCGCCGCCGCAGACCGCAGTTGACAATCGTCTGTTCGCCGCGGAGGCGCTGCAGGCGCTCAATTCTATCTGCAAGTGGGCATTCAGGTGAGTATTTATACAAAAGCGTAATCAGGTGCCAATCCCAAACCCTGGAATGCGTAAAGTAAAGTATCAAATTTCATGTAAAATGTCAATTGTCATGACAGAAGTCAAGTGTCAAGTGTCATGCAAAGTACAGTAAAAATATTATTTATTGTTTTGATTGACATTATACATGACATTTGACACTTTACTTTACACTTTACAGTGTCTGCGACTGCCCCCTGAGGCAATTGTCCAACGGTCAGACACATTTAAACAACTGTAAACTTTTCGCAGCATGGACGCAATGAAAGAGGTGTCGCCGGAGGACGCGAACAAACTGCTAGAGAGTTCCTGGCACCAGTTGCTGCCGCTGGCGCTGCTCAACCTCGGCGGGGGACAGATGCAGCGACTGGACAGCGGAGGTGAGAATAATTGACAAAAAACTAGTAGTAGTGATAAATTGAGCTAAGTGAAATCTAAGTGCAAACACATGTCAATTAAGTTTATTTATCGTTAAGCTAACCAGTTGACAATTGGTGCGAAGCCTGCTAGGACAAAACACCCATATGAAGGCTCTTAACAAATAGCAATTTTCTCACAGAAAATGCATCGTTGGTGCGCATCCAGTGGGTGGCGGACGAACTGCGGCGCTTGGCCGTCACCGAGGACGAGTTGGGCTGTTTGAAGGCGCTCGTTCTATTCAAGCCAGGTAAATACATTATCGAGATTGACCCACAAGTAGATGACTGATGGAACCTAAACTTTTGCTGAGGTTGAAATACAATCTCCACAAACAATCTCCAAAGTCGCGCGTCCAAACCCCAATACACACACAAACCCCCCAACCCCCCACAGAAACCCCCGGCCTAGCGGACGCGGCCCTCGTAAAATCCCTCCAAGACAAGGCCTCGGGCCTACTCTGGGGCTACGCGCAGCAAAAACGGCGGCCCGAGCCCGCCGCCAGGGAGCACTACGTCGGCGTGCTATTCGCCATGGCCACCCTGTGGGCCGTGGACGCCGACCAGGTGCGGCAGGCGCTCTTCCCCGCCGCCCACAGCGACAGCCATGTTATCGGCATGGCCGCCGGCGCTAAGACACCCTGATGGGGGGGGGGGTATCATGGGGGTACTTTTTGTGTCGCGAAAGTGTGAAACTACTTTTTGGCGATGGGGGGTGCTCGACGCAGTTACAGGAGGAGGGTTTTTGTGATAACGCGGAAAGCATGCCGACTTCTATTTTCTTGCTTTCTTCTCATCATACGTATCCAACTTCACGATAATTTCAGACATCTATTCAATACCTATCACAGACATTCAGTGTCGTATCATGATTGTGAACAAGGGCGTACCCACGGGCAGGGGGTTTCGGTCACTGCAGAGCAAAATCATTTCCGTATACAATCCGCCTGTTTAAAAGCCCTGGGTACGTCCCTTTTAATCAATACCGTAATTCGCATTTGTTGTTGTAATATTTCTACCAGCCAAAATATGAAACAATTGGGACAAACTGTAATAATTGAGTATTTAAGTATACCATACCGTATTTCTTCGAAAAAGACCCAGGGTAATTTTTCGTTACCAAAATCTGGGGGGTCCCACGCGGCGATGTTTAGCTAAAACGAGTCCGTCATCCGCGTACTCAAAATCAATAGTGATCCATTTTTGTAAACTGGAATTTTTTGAACAAATTCATCAGTTTTGGACATTTCAGTCGTCAACCACGTGCATTCTTAGATTAATGCACATTCCACAAAGTAAAATTTACATCATTTTTTCGACATGGGGCTGGTTTTCCCCAACTTCTCCACACGGGGGCATTATTCGAAGAAATACGGTATGAAGCACAATTTTACTACTGGGCAATCGCTAACTAGCAGTGCTAGTCTACAGTAAACACGTGTTCAATAATAAGTTTATTACGCACTTTAACGCATCGTTCTGGAATGCTTTTGCCATTTTTGCATTTTAAATATTTAATGATCTTTTAGCGGAGCACTTGATGAGTTTGACCTTTTCACACGAACTGCTCCAGATGAAATTAATTTGTAGAAGCCTGCGCACACTAGTTTACTTACTACCAGTAAACTAAAATCTAGTAAACTCATATATCAGCTTCTGAGCGAATCTGAGTTTACCGGAATGTGTCATTTTTAATCTCGGTCAACTGTAGTTGACGAACAGCCCATTCTGGTAAACCCAGATGCGCTCAGAGAGTTGATATGAGTTTACTAAATTGTCAGTTTACCGACAGTAAACTAGTGTGCGTAGGGCCAATGTGCAGCGCCCCGCCTTCTATTTATGAAGTGGCGGCGAACTGTATCTATGGTCCACCCCTCCCCACCGCACCTGGGGGCACTCCCAGACCCTGTAAAATGTTGAATGTTATGCAAAATGCCAAATGGAAAATGCAAATGCAAAATGGAAAATTCCATGCAAAATGGCAATTCCATGCCTTTTGACACTTTGCATGACATTTGACATTTTACAGGGTCTGAGATTGGCACCTGGGATACAACTAGACAAAATCGAAAAACGGTGCCGCGGACATAAATACTTCTCAAGATCTGAAAACAGATCTCAAGTGAAAACATTAAAAAAGCATTCCAGAATATTCTAGCCTTCCTTATATTTAACACTGGAGAACTTTCCTTCGAAACCACGAGAAAGATTTTGCCACTTAGCAGCTGAAGGGTAATTTTTCTGGAACAAATGTTCGCGTAAACATAATTAAAATAAAACGGATTATTGCCTGCTAAGTGGCTCAATTAACACTCGACAAAACTATTTCTAGATGATAAACTAAATAAACACTTGAAATTTCTGCTGGAATACAACACTTGAAAATATTGTTTCCGGCTAGGATATCAATATAATTACAGCTTTTATTTACATTTACATCGCTCCAAAAATAGTATACATATTTTATGTAAATATATAAATACATAAATTTTTACTCAAACTAATTTTTTTCGTACCCGTAATGAAAATAAGTATTGAGTTAAAATAAGTCCGAACTGGTTAAAATGTTGAATGAATGTAAACATGTTAAAATAACAATACCTTTTCCGGCGTCGGCCATTCATTGATTCTACATTTGCTTGAATTGCGGTTGCCATTTTGATCAAGGTTTTTTTCCAGACCGATCATTGTATAATTATAATTACAACTCGATGCGCTACTTACAAAGCTAAATAACACATAAGCCAAAGATGTTGTATTCATAAACTTCAACTTGAAAACTGACCAGTAAATTTCACCTGCAGTGATTAAACAAAACAAAGTTGACATGAAGTAAGTGTTTACGAAAACTTTCATACCTATAAGACTTGACAGAAAAAAAACTTTAAAGTGAATCAAAATGACATTTCAATTCATGCCAATGTAAATATTTAAGGGAGTCCGCACCCCGCGGCGTGATATTTGTACCGGATTCCCGCTGTAAATATGAACACCATTCTTGTCATGTATTATATGAGCTTTCTTTCATTTTCGTATTTATCTCATCTGATGCCAGTCCCAGACCCAGACCCTGTAAAATGCCCTGTCAAATGTCAAATGTCATGCAAAGTGTCAAAAGTATGTAAAATTCCCGGTAAGATGGCAATACGTGCGTTTGCCATTTTGCAGAGCATTTTTCATGGCTTTTGACACTTTGCATGACATTTTACATTTTACGGGGAATTTTACAGGGGCTGGGACTGCCCCCTTGTTGTGTTGTTCGTCATTCATATATCTATGACCACGTAAAGCTGAAGTAACATAGTAACGTAAAATAAGTAAATTTTTATGTAAAATTCAAGAGTGGATGAATATACGGCTCACCAATTAGTCGTGGAGAAATTGCACATATTGTGTCACATATTTAACAGAATTTTTTTGCATTTTACGTTACGTTACTCCAGTTTTATATATTCTACGTGTTTAAAAAGGGCGCCCCAAATTCACCTCAGACATTTTTTTAAAACGCTGCCATTTTTTTTGAGAGCTGGTCATTACTTTTGGATACATCAGAGACTAAATATGCCTTCTTAGTAAAAATAATTTCAATAACATTTGTGCGATATTTCGAAAAATATTTAACTAATCAAAAAGCTACCAAATTCTAAAAATGGCACTTCCTCAAGAAAAGAAATCTGAAAAAAAGTTGAATATGGCTCGGCCCCTTTGCTATTTAACCTACACAACTTACTGTGAAACGTTTTGGAATATACCCAATAAAGTGACTCTATACCTCCGATGAACGGAAACATAACCTAAATTGCAATTGCGCACATATATTTACTTCCAACTGCAAATCTGATCTAAACATTAAAAAACTAGCTCAAAAACACAACATTCAAAGATGCGAAAACATCCTGCTGCAAATAACATAAGCGACATATAACATACACGGGCTTATAAAATACTAGAATCTGGCACTGAATACAAACGTAGCAACTCGATAACACCTATTGGCGCTTTTCAAAGTTTTCCACACACAACGATTTTCAAAATAAGTTCGGACTTTTTTTGGCAAAGTATGAATACCGTATTTCTTCAAATAGAAAAGCGCCATTCTCTTTTTTCGCCAACTTGTTTACCTGCCGATCTATTGGAGGTTGACGAAAAATAGAATGGTGCTCTTTGATTAGAAGAAATACACTACTCATACTTTGCCAAAAAACGTTTGAACTTATTTTTTAAATCGCTGTGTGTGGAGCGACATTACATAGTGGGGTGAATCCTGAAATGTGTCCTACGGAACAGCATAAAGCACCATTGGTCTACTTTACTGTGACACTGAAGCATATTGAACAAACGTAAAGGAGGAGTGCACTTGCCACAGGCGGGAATCGAACCCGCACCGATTGTATGAGCGTCTAACCATTAGACCACAGTAGCGGCTGGGCTCTAGCCACAATAGGGACTTGTATGCTGTGGCGGAAATAGGGATGGGATTTTTTTCCCAACCAATTTTACAAATTTGATGTTCTTGTTTAAAAATTACAGGATGAAAACTGATAAAAAATATATATAAATAAAATTTCTGGTAGAAAAGCAAAGAGTTTGTAATTTTTCACATGAGCAATTTTACACCATTTTAAATCTGCAAGGGTACTTTATGTGACCAGCACAGTAAATGTATGCATGTATTTATATAAATAGATACATTCAAAACACTCCTTGGCATCAATGCCAACACCAATAGCACCATGAAATGGCGCCTACAAATGACGCCACCAAAACGGCACCCATTACTAATGTATGGTGGAATAATTTAAGGTGTACAAACAGCCTGCCTCGTTAAAAAAATCCTGGACATTTTCCTGCAGTCAACCGCGTATTTATGTTATACGCCCAAGTATGTGATGAAGAGAAATCGCTCATCTCATCTTCCCGTGACCGCGGTTCTAACGCATAAAAACTGAGCAAATCCACGCGATATCAGGGTCAAGAGTCGATCATAAATAAATACTTACCGCGATATCCACTCATGCCTATCATGGAAATAATTTTGAAATAAATCCAACTGCATTATATACAGCGGTAAAAAAACGAGGTCGTCTTTTCCGCATGCGAAAATTAATGGCGCGGCAGTCAAACAATGAAAAACACCGCACGCGACATGAACAATTGGCCGAGCGATATCCACTGATATCGCTGCGCATTTGGTGGAATTGATAAATATTTAAATATTAGAAGCTGAAACCAAATGGCAAACTTCATGGCGGCGTACTCCATCAGAAGTGAGCTCTGTAAATTGACACTTATCCTGTCAGGGGTCTCAAAGGGGACTGCACCCCGCCCCCCCCCCGAATTGGCCAGCTATCAATCCCGGAGGCAAACTTTTTGGCTATCTCCCAAATCGCTCAGCTATCCATCTATGTGGAGCAAATTGTGAGCGATTTCATATACATAAAGCCCATATATATATAAAGCCTTTATAAGCCTCCCCGTAAGAAATTTTTTCCGTTATCTATCCCGAGCGATTTGCCCAGCCCCCGCGAGGGTCAAAATCTTGGAGACCCCTGTATCCGATCACCTCATGTCAAAAACACACTCTTTTCGCCAGGCATCTCATTGGCTTGGACGGCGCTGTTGCTCAGCGTGTGCAGCGTCGAGTGCATGCCGGTGTCGCCGCTGGTGGCGCTCGCGTGCGCCAGGGAGCCGCGCTTGGTGTTCTGCGGCGCGCACACCAGCGACGGCGGAGGACAGACCTTCATTGAGGTTGGCGTGTCGATTTTTATTGCTGCGAGCTTTTGGGGTGTTGGTGATGAAGCGCCGCTGTATGGACATGCTAGGCACTAAACTAGAATACTTGTCAGAATTTGTCGATATTTCAAAGAGCCCACACACGCTAATTGACATGGCAATCTCGTGTCAACTCAATGTCAACTAAAAAACACAAAAAGTTTGCGAAAAGCATCGCACTTAACAGAAACAATGAAAATGAAGTGTCACGATGTAAAATTAACAATGGTCTATCAGATAGGTAAGTTGAAATAACATAATTCACTAAAATTCAGTTGACATCCAGCGTGTGTGGCGCAGTATGAGGTGGTATCAGGACCATGCAGTTTACAGCTGATATTTTGGAAGCTGATAAATTAGCTTTGTTGAACACGAAAAAAATATCCATAGTGGCAAGGGTTCTGTAGATGTGGCCCCCGCGGGGGTTCATGTAGATAGTAAATCGCTCCTTCGGAGAGATAGATAGCTGAACATTTCTTGTGGGGGTTAAGGGGTTTGGTTGGGGGGGGGGGTTCAGGGAATAGTAGCCAAACATTTTGCCTCCGGGATAGATAGCTGGCAGATTTGGGATGCTAACTCCACCCCCCCCCCCTACTAAACCCCTGCATAGTGGTGAACTCAAATGTGTTTACCACTGATTAATCTTTTTTTATTTGTAATATCAGCTGTTAACAGATTGGGAGTTTCAAACGGGAAAATCAAGTTTCAAACATCAAGTCCGGCAAAATCTCCGCATCGGGATCACCTTAGGGTTCAAACGGGATTGACTTTTCGGGATCGGGAATGGGATTCACTTTTTGAGATTTCGGGATAGGGATCGGGATTGGGGTCACGGGATCGGGATTGGCATTTTTCCGGGATCGGGATTGGGTTCTAGGGATAGAGATTTTGGCCATTTTTCTGTCATTCACTGTTGTTCATAATCGTCTCAAAATACAGTTGGATGCCAGAAAAGTGGCATTAAAATTGGCGCTGGGGGTTTGCATTCACATTTTTGCATGCAAAAACGTCATTATTTCACTTTTTATAATTTCCACTAATTTTTCCGGGATCGGGATCCCGGACTTGGGAGTTTCTCGGGATCGGGATTTGAAAATTTCCGGGATCGGGATTTTTGGATTTCGGGATCGGGATTGGGGTTTCGGGATCGGGATTGGTAAATCCCGGAATTTCACGGGATCCGGGATCGGGATCCCGTTTGAACCCTAGATCACCTAGACAAAAACTACAAAAAGGCAGCACAAAGCAAGCACTAAAAACCAATCCCCAGGCAAATGGGGGCCAGGAAATAGAAGGCAGCGGTAGCGGGCCGTCGAGCGAAGTCCAGCCGACGACAGTGGCTGCGCCGGTCAGCTCAAAGAGCATGCTGGAGCGAGTGTGCGAGCGCAAGTCCGAACTTAGCTTGTGTAAGGATAAGCGCTTTAGCAAGATCTCACTGGCCGAGAGGGTTAAGGTGGGTGCGAATTTGGACAGGTAAAAGGAGATAAAATGAAGAGAACTGAGCTGTAGACTACAAATCTAAGAAACCAATTTACTTTTGTAATACAAACGTTTCATTGGGTTTCTGTAAATTTCCAAATTTCCGAAAGAAAACAAATTAAAATGCAATTCAGAAAGAATTCTGTCTGCTTTACTTGAATACCAACGTTGAATAAACTTTTGTCCGCAAAAATTCTTAAATTTCACAGCGTCGGAGGATAATCGACATCGCCTGTCAAAGGAACAAAACATTGGTGTTCTGCAAACAGCAGTAAAGATATATTCTGCAGGCACAACCTGGCACACTATTGGAATTTTGTAGCAAGTTCAATCAGGTTTAATACAAAGCGATATACAAAGCGTCTGCATTTAAATGTTTCCATTTTCTAAGCATATTTAACTATAAAACCGTAAATATTTATTTATGCCAGTATTTGGCAGTCATCTCACGTAAGTATGTAAATATTCAATTGACCAGTGATTTATTAGATATTATATTACAGACACTATTAACAATGGATGAATATTTTAAAATAAACGTTACCCATCTAGATACCAACAATCCCACGCAAGTTCGGACAAAACCCTCACCAAACCATAAAATTCAACGCACTGAAAATGAAAACACAATCCAAAACACACACCCACACACACTGACCAAAAACCTTCCAAAAACCGCCATTCACTTGTGTTCGCTGTCGCTGGAACTGGAGCTGCTCGACTCGCTGCTCAGCCTGCCCGTGCCCTTCGTTTTGACCGGCTTCAAGCGCATCGGCGGAGTGCGCCCGCCCGCGCCCATCCCGTCGTCAACTGAATGTTTAGGGGTGTAATTAGCGTGGCTGTTAGATTCGGAGAAAAGTGAGTTTTGGGCTTTTTACCGAAAAAAAATTGTTAGTCCAGTCGCTTTTTCGACACGAATGGTACGCATTTGCTAGTTTTCATTCAATGGGCCCCCTTCAACACACTAGTTGACATCGCAAATTCATGTCAACTGATTGTCAACTCCACAAGGAAAATTTTTTTTAAACCTGTAATTTACGTGTAATGTTGAAAATTGTGTTACTTTATCAAATTAACGATGCTCACATAGGAAAGCTGTAATTACATAATTTACCAAAACTTAGTTGACACAAATTTTGATGTCATCTAGTGTGTGCGCGACCATGCCCAATATTCAAAACACTCAAAACGGCGCAAACAAAAATACGCACCATAACTGGACGCGGCGGCGGCGGCGGGAGCGTAGTGCGCGTGCTCGCCGCCGAAGGCCGGCGAAGACACGTTCGAACCCATTGTCATGGGCGGAGTCTGGCGCGATGCGGTTGGGTATTAGGTTGGTGGAACTCTAATGACCATTTACAACACATCAGTGGCAAGTTCTAGCTGATCATTTACTATGTGACGCACACCCGGAATGAAATAAAATGAAAATATTTAGGTCTATTATTTTTAAAGATCTGTGACTTCACGTATTCTGGTTCAGTTATTATATTATACCTAGTTCAAAGTCGGTATATGTGTGAATTAGCGTCCAAACGGGACCCGATCCCGAATCCCGAAAAATTTCGGGATTTTGTGGTCCCGATCCCGATCCCGAAATATCAAAAAACCAATCCCGATCCCGAAAAGTCAATCCCGTTTGAACCCTAGTGTGAATACATAAATAACCCAAAATGATAATGCTGTGAAGCGCAGTATGTTTTGAGTGTGGAATTGGCAAATTTTGAAATGTCTGGACATTTTTTTAAATAAAAAAATATATAAAAAGTACTTTTTTCATCCCTAGTAGCCCAAGTCTCGTAGATGATAAAAATCTCGATGTTCTCAACCGAAACCATCAATCAATCAATGGTAAGAAAAACATCGTGAAACACTACTTAACCGGCACAATGAAATGCACTAACCGCGTGCTGCTGCCTAACTGGCAGTATCCCAATTGGCACGATGCCCGCGCCGGGGTAGGGCGGCGGCGGGCCGACCTGCTGCTGCGGGAACACGTTGTGCGGCGACCCGCCCGCCATGCCCGGCATGCGACCCGACACGGGCCACGGCGACGACACGGGGCCCACTGGCGAGGCCGAAGCTCCTCCGCCCGCTGTGGGGTTCGGTCGATTTAGGGTAATTGGGTAGGATTAGGTTAGAAACTGCGCTGGGATTCTTAGTGGATGGTGATACTAGGTTTGGCCGATGTTTTTTTTAAACGCTGTTTTTAAAAAAACAACAACATGACGTCCGAAATGTTTTTTTTTCTTAAAAAAACATCGGCCGAAATTTTTTAGTACTAAGCACTAGGTATTTTGCAAAATTTTTGCACGCAAGCGCGCAATTTCACGCACAAATTGACATTGGTGGTTGTTTTCATTGGTTTTGTGGCATTTTTAGTATCAAAGTATCCATTTCTATGTGCTACCATGGGTAAATAAGCCGTCATATGTTGCTGTAGTATATAATATTGAAGTAATGTGCTTCCATGTACCTCCAGTGTGTAATTTCACTCCCAAAGTAACAACCTCCTTTTATAACCTTGTTTGATCACTATTCCGTCCCAAACTTTACCTGAAGTCACGAACATTTGACTATAAGGCGATATACGAACAATATGTCGACGAAAAATGGATATTTTTGACACAAATCACCACTTATAATGCTATCCCATGGCTCCACAGACATTATATGGTCATATATAACATCACAGAGTATTGCCACTGTCTGATATACCTATATATGTTGACACAAGGTCATATCTGGGAGCTTTTAAAAAAAAACGTTTTTTATTAAAAAGTTTTTTTAATAAAAAGCGTTGTTTTTAAATAAAAAAAATCGAGTAAAAAAAACGTTTTTTTTCAACCCTAGGTGATACATTTAAATCAACACTGGCATTTAACTTTTTCGATACCTATACAATACCTGATGTACCGGGGGCGACTCTTAGACTCTGTTAAGTGTCAAAAGTCATGTGAAATTCTCTGAAAAATATAAAATGATAACTAAAAATAACAAAACGATTGACATTTTTCAGTACATGACATTTGACAATTGACAGGATCTTGGAAGTGGCACCTGGCCACAGATTTAAGAAAAAAGCGTGCCCGACACCCTGACAAATGCAAATGAATCTAAATAATGATCGATTTCCATAAAAATTTGATGGACTCGAACGGTAACATTGAAAAAAGATTCATCATTTTCAAGTTTTACATATCGTTGCGATATTGTTATTGTAAAAAGCGCGCTTTTAGCAACAAAAAAACAACGATTTTCGAATGATATGGAAACCAAAGTTATCGATAGAATCCTTATGTTATCGATCGATGTATGAGGCCAGGCCAGGTGTCAATACTAATACCAGTACCGATGCCGGAAAATATTGACATCCAAAAACATGAGAAAGCAACAAAGGTCAACAAACAATCCCAACCAACGCATATGCATCCTGGGCCGTGGTGCCCTGGCGGCCATGCCGGGGCTGGAAACGGCACCAGCTGGCATGATGCCAGCACCGGGCATTGGCGCGTGTGGAGTCACCGGGGGCGTTTGTCCGGGCGCGAATTGGGCGGGCACCAGTCCGGCGCCCGGTGCCACGGCACTGGATGGGTGCGCGAAATGAATGCCCGCGCCGGGTGGGGCACCGGGCTGCGGCTGGCCGCCCATTCTGAATGGGGTGAGAGGGAGAGGTTATTGGACTGTGGTGATCAGGGGTCTCGAATGGGGGGGGGGTTGGGGGGTGTTACCCCTCCCCCAAAAACCGCCCAGCTATCTATCTATCCCGGAGGCAAAATTTTGGGCTAAAAACCCCCCCTCCCAATCGCCCAGCTATCTACCTATCTGGAGCGATTTTTGAGAAACTATACCCCAATTTTCGCTCAAAATCGCAATTTTTCATACCGTTTTATAGATTTTCACCTCCAAAATCGTAGTTCTGGTTCCTATTGGCCTATTTTCAGCTATTTTTAGTACTATATGCTCTTGTATACCCATTTTGAGCTTTTTTACACCTACTTTAAGCGATTTTTCTCCCTTTTCTTCCTTCTACGCCCCGAAAAAGCCCATATATCGAACCACCAAACCCCCCCCCCCCAGAAAATTTTTCAGCTATCTATCCCTCCGGAGGTGCGATTTGCTATCTATCCAACCTCCCAGAGGGTCGAAATTCAAGATACCCCTGGTGGTGATAGATGGATCCAGAAATCTGAGAGAGCCAATGACTTACTTGATTTTTACTGTTTACTAGTAATTTCACATACATATACTTGCATTTTTTCCTCCACACAATTTCCCAGTTGCCTATAGCCAAATAACAAAATATTAATAGGTAAAATGTGAAATCCAAAAATTCGATCCCAAGGTGACAAATCCTCAGAAAAAAATTCTCCACAACCAAAACGAACGGCGGCTGCATGGTCGCATTCGACACAAGTGCCGCCGGCGCGGCGGCGGCGTTTGCCGCCGGAGCCTGGGACGGGGGCGGGGCTGGCGCGACGGAAGCAGCAGCGTTGGCCAACTCGCCCAGGCGCATCTCTGCTTCCGTTGGGTAGGGCCTGGCCGGGTCGCCCAGCTGCGGCGTTTGATTATGTGTGCCGAACTTGGGTGAGATGGATAAAAATTGGTTGCTTATATGATAGCAACAGGGGGTAGGAATGGGGGGGGGCGGGTTACACCCCAAACTGGCCACCTATCTATTTATCCCGGAGGCTGCTCAGCCAGAGGTTTAGTGGATTTGCACTTCTCCGGAGGTTCATATAGATAGTAAATCGTTTCTCAGTAAGGCTAAATGGCTGAAAACAAGTTTTTGGGATTTGGGAGGCTTGGGAGGGGTGCTTGCGGGGGGTGGGAGTGTTCGCGGGGGCCCTCCAAAAAATTTGATTTTCTTAGTTGCAACCAACGACAGCAACCTTCAAAAAAACAATCAAACCTGCCAAGTGGACGGGGCGGCGACAGAATTCGTCCTACTAATATCATAAGCATACTTTATCAGCTGATCGACTTGCACAGGTCGGGCATTGGCCTGCCTGGTCGATTTGAGTCTATCATTTGCCTCGAAAAGCCACCCAGCCAAAGCTTCCTCGGCGCCAGCTAAAGCCACAGTGAGCGAACGTAAATGGTTGTCCCGTTTGGCGCACTCGTCCGTTAGACGGTTGATTACTTGCTGCCGATGCGCGTACTGCTCCGCTGCGGACGTGTTGCGGGAATTGCGAACCAAAAGAATTATAACAAATATACATTTTGTATGCGTTGACTTTTACAAAAGGCCGTTTAACACGCCAACCGATGTTGCACAAGAAAGTGCAAGGAATGTTTGCTAGTTTTTTAGTGAATTACGTCTACACAACTACAACGTAAAATTGCGGGCGCGACCCAAGCAAACTTCTGTAAAAAGACAATGCAGACAAACCTCGTAAGTGCAATGGAAAAACAGATAGATGACACTTGAAATGTAAATAAACCAAAGACACACTAACCCGCTCTGGCGGCGGCAGCGAGTCGTCTCTCAGCCGCCACCAGCAACTTAGCTAGGTCAGTCAAATCCACCGAATGGCTCGAATGACCGGCGACGGCCGAACTTGGCCCAGCGCCAGCCGCGTTGGCGCGGTGCCTGCGCTCGTGCACCAGCGTGTCGGCGATGCGCGTCGATATGGCCAGCACGTCGTCGGCCGCCTCGCGCAGTTGGACTGTGAGCGGCCGGTGCTCGTCCGGCTGCACGTCGCTTGAGGAGGTCATGGCAAAATGCCAGGAGCTGTTTCAAAATGTTTTCTTTTTTCGGATCGGGTCATATATGATAAGTCGGCTCACGTCCAAGTTACCGGCTGCATATTCTACCCAATGCGATTCTTCCCCACTTCCCGATTCTCAATTTTTGGTTAAAATCGCCTATATGTGCTCCATTTTCCTAATTCTCACCTCTATAATTGCTATTGTCGTCGTTATACATGGTTTTATACACATATTTGACCTATTTTATAAAATTTTATATCGATTTCAAAATTTTTGGTCGGCTGCCAACTCGGTCGGTCGGCTATAAGGAGGTATCTCAGCTTGTTTCTTTTGAGTGTTTCATTTTTGGTGACGTCATTCTCGTCGTTCTGGTTCTATTCCGCGGACGAGCTACAATAAACAAAAACTTTATGGTCATTTTTTGGCGAAATGTGTTGTAAATAAAATGTTTCGGATCGGCACAGCGTGAAATCACACGGGGATCGCGTAATAACTCAATTTTTGCCAAAGTATATGTTTCACATTGTATGTGGAGTCGCAAAACAAACGTAGTAAGAAGCACTTCTCTGGCACTACAATGGTATTTATGCACTTCCTGACGCCTTTCTGGAAGATTTAGAATTTGTCACTTGACAGCACACTTACTGAGCAGGCTTCAGAAAAATAGTTATAGTTCTCTTCTCTCCCACGGACCACTGTGATCGATGGCTACAATACCTGACTTCCCGCATTTATAAAACTGACATAATGCTAACATGACTACCCCATACTCAAAGCATGCACAGCAGATTTTTATATTTACATGCGTTCAATTTTTATGAATATTGGTCCTACGCACACTAGTTTTCTATCAAATTTCTAGAAATTTGAAAACTCATAAATCGGCTTTGAACGCATCTGAGTTAACCATTGATGTTGATGGAAATTAAAAATAACTCAAATGCTTTAAAAGCTTATTAATGATTTTTAAAATATTTTTTCGTAATTTTGGTAGAAAAGTAGTGTGCGTGGGCACATTATGCATATATGGTAGTTAGCACTACAAAAATGGGTGTTTATCAGAAAATTCAACTTTATCTCAGAAAATCTCTCTCAAAAATATACCTACCTAAGCATAATCTTAAAAATATAATTAAAATACAAATATAAATACCTCTGGAAAAAGCAGAGATAATTTATTTATTTATTTATTTAATTTTGAACAAGAGATTTTTTATTTTTTCTTCTCATAAAATAAATAAAAAATTTATCGTTCTAAAAAAACAGGAAAAATATATTTAGATTTGTTCTTATATTTTTGAAACGCAAATGGAATGTATCATTTTTCATGATGGTGAAACATCACTTGATATCCCTTTTACAAATACGCTTTGCCTAATTGACCCAGCAAATCGACAACTGCATCAGACAAATTTGAGTTCGGGCATTATTAGTTTTCCAAGGACACCTCAAAATAGAACAATTATTCAGCTGCCAGGCGAGAAATTTGATAAGCATAAGTAGTGATGGAAGAAGCGCCAGGCTTTTAGCGCCAAGCGCCAAAAGCGCCATGGCGCTTTTCCTACCCACAGCGCCAAGCGCCAATGGCGCCAGAGCAAAATAAAGCCAAGCGCCAACAGCGCCATGGCGCTTTTCTGGACTCATTGAGTTTCTGTGTTTTTGTTTTACACAGAAACACGGAAACTCATAAATTTTGAAAAACTCAAAACTCAAATGAGTTTTTTTTGGAGAACACAGAAACACAGAAACACGGTAACACTGAAAAGTTTTTTGAGTTTTTGTGTTTTTTTTTAGCGAAGCGGTTGAATGCACATTAATTCAGTTAAACTAAACAAGATAAGATATGCATGTATAGTATGTAAATATGTACAAAATGTATTCATATTTTATAATGGTACAAAGGTAAATTGAAGATGACCTGCACATCTCGATGATCTCATGGTGGATTTGACAATTTAAGTTTTGACATTTAAGTATACCTTATTACCTCAAATTAACCCCCCTCAAAATGGACTGGTGAAATAATAAGCCCCCGCCCCTCAAAATACCCCCCTCCGGGATGATGTACATCATGTATCCAACGTACATGGTGTATTTATTACTGCTAATTTGCATCGCAGCTACACATAGACTGTACTAGGTTGTGTAGCTATCTACATGTTTATTTCAAATATATCCTGTTTGTACGCATTTATAACCTGTTTTGGGTATGTAAATGCCTACTATTTTCAATGATCCTTACAAAACTTTCTGATGAAATAATAAACCCTCATGGGGGTATTTCGAGGTAATATGGTAGTTGTAGTTCAAATCAATTCCGTAGTCTTCCATACAGTGCACATCCATTGAAGAATTTTGAGGTACTGCGTAAATTATTGTTTCTGGGCATTTTGTTGCTGGTGTTGTGATGTTGATGTTGGGCCAGGCCTATTTCGCACATACGCCTGTTTCGCACAAACGCCCGTTTCGCACACGTATGTGCAAAACAGGCGTATGTGCAAAACAGGCGTCTGTGCGTGTGAGTCGAGCGTGTGACCGGGCACCCCAACTTTACCCCCCCCCCCCCAGCACAATTGTTTCCAGGCGGCGCTGGCTGCCTGTATATTGCGCAGACAATGCAACATCTTGAATGACGCAAAGGGTTTCAGTCTCAAAAATCATGGAAAACACCCTGCAAAATGGAAACTCGGTTGCCATTTTGCAGGGCATTTTCCATGACTTTTGACCATGTAAAATGTCAAATGTCATGCAATGTGTCGAAAGTCATGGAAAATGCCCTGCAAAATGGAACCTCAGCCAGATGGCGCCGCCTGGAACTCATTGTGCTGCGGAGAAGGGGGGGGGTATTCTGGGGTGCACGCACAGTCACACGCACAAACGCCTGTTTCGCCCATAGGCCCGTTTCGCACAGGCATCATTTTTGTGCGAAATGTGCGTTTGTGCGACATGGGTTTCATGCGTGTGCGAAACGGGCGTTTGTGCGAAACAGGTGTATGTGCGCAACAGTGCACCCTCGTTGATGTCCTCATTGTGGACATTTTTATGGACTTTTTGACACTTGAATGAATACACAAACGTTATGTGGGGTTAAAACATGTGCAAAACCAATATTTTATAAGAAAACCACTGTTTCCAGATCAAAATGCTGTAAATCAGAATTTTTTTGGGGAAAACTCGAATTTTTTGGAAAAAAAACTTGAGTTTTTCCCAGTTACTCAAGTTTTTTTTGAGAAAAAAATTCAAAACACAGGTATTCATTTTTGAAAAACTCAAAACACAGAAAGTGTTTTTTTTTTGAGAACTTACCCATCGTTGCCCATAACACCCTTACATTTATCAATATTTATTCAGTTGCCCTCAAAGTTGATCAACTGGAGTTTCGATTTCACAGTATCATATTTAACAATTTTTATAATCAAGGTTGGCGCTTTTTTGGCGCCTTTTAAAATGCCGGCGCCAGGCGCCAATAGCGCCACCAGAAAATGGCGCCAAGCGCCAAAAGCGCCATGGCGCTTTTTGAGAGCCCGGCGTCAAGCGCCAATGGCGCCACGCCAAAATAGCGCCAAGCGCCAAAAGCGCCATGGCGCTTTTTGCTTTGGCGCTAGCGCCATGGCGCTTTTCCATCACTAAGCATAAGGCACTTTTTCGGGTAGCGCGGTTAAGTTATCTGCTGTTCGGAGCCAATCGAACGACATTGGATTAGGGCGTCGCAAAACGGAAAAATATTTTTAACGGAAAACGGAAAAGAAAAATTTCTGCACTTGCCGAAAGCGGAAATAGAATTTTTTGGCACTTGCTGGAAATCGGAACACAAATAAATAAAAGTATGTGAAAAAGGGTTCGATGAAGTTTGCCTTCAGAAAATAGAAATGGTAAATGGAAAGTTGATACCATACATTGGATATGGCAGCATATTTTCAGATCCAATAAATCGGGTAGCCCGCGAAAAAGTGTCTGGCTAATTAAATTCCTTCATAGATTTTCACCAAAAAGGTACCAAAAGGTACAAATACATATATAATAACCGATAAAACCGGTCAAAATTATGCAAAAATATGGACGGTAAAGATAAGGGAATCGTGCCGCTGCGAGTGGGCGTGGTGCGGCGGGTGCTGGACACCTACGAGGAGGGAACGGCCCAGTGCATCTTGGACATAACGTCGGAGACAAAAGGGTGCGGAAGTGTTTGTAATTACACTCGACTGACAGCACACCTAGTATGAAAACCTACCATAATTTCATGAATAAAACGTTGCGATAAGTTTCGTAATTAATTATTCCATAGTAAAAACGAAATATTATGATGAAAAACTGTATATTTCCGGTTCATTATTCAGATGGGTTATGGTAGGTTTTCATACTAAGTGTGATGTCCGCTGCGTCTATACTCGTTGCAACATGAAACTCGGATACTTTTCTGAATGGAAATTGGATACAGATTGTTGCCTGGTTGTGTAGTATTTCTTGTGTTTTGGCAGTGATATTCTCTTAACATTTTGTTCCGGCGAGGGTATTTAGAGGGGGGGGGGGTTATTTGTTCATAACCTGGGGGTATTTCGAGGGGGGTATTTCGAGGGTCGGAGTATTGCGAGGGGGGTATTTCGAGAAAATATGGTACTTTATAAACGAAAATTCAAAAACTCATAAATAAGGTTCGAACGAAATTGTTTTTTATTAGAATGTGTCATTTCAAATCTACGTCAACTGTAGTTGACTGACACGCCAATCCAGTAAACTCCAATGCGTTCAAAGCTTATTCATAAAATGTTCGGTAGTAAACTAGGTAGTGTGTAGGGCTATCGCAACTAGGGTGTCAAATTTCCGTTTTCCGTTTTCCGTTTCCGTTTTCCGCAGGCAAATTTTTTCCGTTTTCCGGCTGCTGAATTTTTTTTTCTGTTTCCCGTTCTGTTTTCCAGCAACTTTTTTTTCCGTTTCCGGTTTTCCGGCTAAATTTTCAGTTTTTCCGCCTTTTTTCCATTTTCCGCCTCAATTTCTAGTTTTTCTGCCTTTTCTCTATTTTCCGCCTCAATTTTCTATTTTTCTGCCTCATTTTACCTTTTTCTGGCTCAACTTTCAGTTTTCTGATCAGCCAAACTGGTAAAAATTCATGCAGATTGTCAATGATGTAAAAAAAATTCTGTTTCCAGCAAAATTACTGCAAATTTTTCCACTTCCAGCAAAATTTCAGCAAATTTTATCCATTTTCCGGCAAAATTTCAGCAAGTTTGTCCATTTCCGTGCAAATTTGATTTTTCCGTTTCCGTTTTTCCGGCATCTTTTTCCGTTTTCCGGCCGCTGAAATTTTTTTTCCGTTTCCGTTTTCCGCCAAGTGCAATTTTTTTTCCGTTTTTCATTCCGTTTTCCGGCCGCTGAAAAATTTTTTCCGTTTCCGTTACCGTTTTCCGTAAAAAAATTTTTTTGACACCCTAATCGCAACAGTGTTCTGGTGTCAATTGTGAAAGTCGAGAAATAAAAAATTTCAAAGTGGTAAGTAAAAAGTTCACTTCGCCTTAAAAGCATTTACGACCCAGAAAAAATATCACCAGAACACATCTCCAGTGCCCACAACATGATCTCAGACTCAGCACCGTTGAACTGGTTCGGCACTGTGCCAAGAACGCCGTCACGCAGCTGCAAGTGCTCATGCTGCTCGTGGACGGCACCAACCTGAACATGACCTTTGTGGAGATTGAGGAAACCGGTTCCATCACGAATAATGGCACCAATATGACGGGGCTGTTCAGGCGCCAGTTCCGCAAATTGAGAAGTGAGAAGTAAAAATGAAATAGGTAAAAATAAAAAGTAATTTCCCTTCGCTTTTGCCAATTTCATACTTAATTCACTTCTCATTTCAATTCACATTTGCCATTTTACTTCGCACTTCTCAATTTGCGGAACTGGCCTCAGGGCGCTGCGCGATGGAATTGTCGACACGAACTTTGTATTCTTAGCTATGAATGAGTTGAGAGTTGGTTTCATCGTGATTTATTATGTATGCTAGATTAGATGTTGCTTGCACTGGTTAGGTCACTGGGTTTGAAGATCTCATAATGGTGTGGTAGGTATTTTGAAATTTAATTTTAATTTTGAATTGATCAACTTTTAGGAGTGTCCAATATCAACATTTTCATGTTTCTCGCAGGGTTTTTTTTACAAAACCAGTTGTTTCTACCTATTTATTTACAAACAAAAGAGTGGGCCTACTGACTCCTGACCCGATTCTAAGTGGACCTAAACACTTTTCGCCCCATTCTTTTTTTACCATTTTTTCTTTTTATTCTTATTTTTAAATATCCGAACATGTCAAAAAAAATTCATTTCGACTTTGGGAGAACTGAAGAAAATAATTTCCCAGAAAGTGCCGTATTTCCTCGAAATATCCCCCCGGGGAGGGGGGTTAAACGAGGGGGTATTTCGAGGGGGGCTTATGATTTCGCCAGAAATTTTTTGAAAACCCAGTACTAAATTGTTGCTTGTAACGTACGCTGTCGGTAAAAAATGCAACAAAAACCACCTTGTAAAAGATTCTATAGACTAATATACCGTATTACCTCGAATTATCCCCCCCCTTGAATTACCCCCCCCCCTCGAATTAACCCCCCCCCCTCAAAATGGGCTGGGGAAATAATAACCCCCTCGCAATACCCCCCCTTCGGAATGATGTACGTCATGTACATAATAAATACGTCATGTACACAATGTACATTATGTATATTACTGTTAGTTTGCATTGCAGCTACACATAGAGTAGTTTGTGTAGGTATCTACGTTTTTATGTCCAAATATATCCTGTTGGGACACATTTATTACCGATTTTGGGTACGCAAATGCCTACTATTTACTACGATCCTTACGAAAATTTCTGACGAAATAATAAAACCCCCCTCGAATTAACCCCCCTCAAATTTGCTGGCGAAATAATAAACCCCATGGGGGTATTTCGAGGTAATACGGTAAGTATGTAGACCGTATAACCCCGGTCTGACGAAGCACAGTCATTGTTTTTAACGTGTGTTCTGCATTGCCGGGTCACAAACCATAGCTTTTGTCGTATACGTTCCCTTTACACTCAAATTGTGGGGTATTTGGAAGGGGGGGGCTAATAAATTCATAGTGGCCATTTTGAGGGGGGTATTTCGAGAGGGGGGGTTTTCGAGGGGAGGGGGGGTGTATATCAAGGAAATACGGTAGTCAGAATTGGGTGGTACCATGCCATTTGGGTGATTTTTCCAGTCTAGCTAAACTCAATTTGTCACTTTTTGATTTGTTATGAACTTTGAAAGCCACAATTTGAAGCATCCCCTCACACAGACCAAATACTTCGCGTTCACGTTTCCGGTGACGCGAGTGCCCACGACGCTGCTGGTGAAAAAGTCTGAGGGCTCGCTGGAGGGCATGCTGCGCGTTTTCTACGTGTTCAAGCCCGACCTGTGGCTGGGCGTCGCGGTCGCCGTGCTAACTATGATCGTGATAATGGCGGTGCAGGCGCACCTGGTGCCAGTCCCAAGCCCTGTAAAGTGTAAAGTCGAGTGTCAAATTTCATGTAAAATGTCATGCAAATTTGTTTATTGACAGACAAAGTTCAGTAATAAAATATTACATATTTATGCTTCGATTGACATTTTACTTGACATCTGACACTCGATTAACACTTCACAGGGCTCGGGACTGCCCCCCGGCCGGCCGCTTGTTTCGCAAAAGGAAGATCGGCAACGAGGCGGCGCAAATGACCGTGGGCAGGCTCGTGTGGAGATGTGCCGCTACGGCATCCCCAACCAGGCGGGCAGGCACCTGCGCACCGCGCTCGCCTCCGGCAATATACTCATCATTGTGTTCGGCGTCACTGCTGTACTTGTTGCTACTATTTACCAAGGTGCCTTTTTGTGTTGATGACATGTCGTTTTGCAAGGATGGCCCCTGCGCACTATTTAGTTTTTCTGCTGAAATTACCAAATACAACAACAATAACTGGAAAACGCATAAATCAGCTCTGAACGCATTTGGTTTTACCGGAATAGAGTTGACGATAATGAAAAAATTATTCATTCCAGTTAGCATTGAGGAAATCATCAATTTTTGGAAAATATAATTAAATATAATGTCAGAAAATCTCTTAAGAATAAAATCTAATTAAATCTGTCTCAAAAACCTGGAAAAGATACATAAATAAATATAAATATCAAAATATAAATATAAATTTGAGAGATTTTCTGATATTTTCAAAAATCTCAGAAAATCTCACAAAAAGAAAATACCGTATTTCCTCGAAATACCCCCCGGGGGGTATTTCGAGGAAATACGGTATTTTCTTTTTGTGAGATTTTCTGATATTTTCAAAAATCTCAGAAAATCTCACAAAAAGAAAATACCGTATTTCCTCGAAATACCCCCCGGGGGGTGATTGTTTCATAGTGGTCCCGAGAGGGGGGGGGGTCAAACAGAGGGGGGGGGGTATTTCGAGGGGGGGGGGGGTTATTATTTCACAAGAAAATTTTGAAAACCAAGTAAGAAATTGTTGTCTGAAACGTACGCAGACGTCGAAAAATGCAACAAAAACCGCCATTTATAAGGTTCTGTAGACTAATATTAGTATGTAGATGGTATGTACACTGTTCTAACGTGACACCGACATTGTTTTAACGTGTGTTCTGCAGTACACTGAACACAAACTACAGTTATTGTCATGTACGTTCCCTTTACACTCAATTTGGGGGGGGGGGTATTTCGAGGGGGGGGTGATTGTTTCATAGTGGTCTCGAGAGGGGGGGGGGGGGGGGGTCAAACGAGGGGGGGGGGGGGGGGGTAATTATCAAGGGGGGGGGGGTATTTCGAGGAAATACGGTATATTAAATCTCTCTGTAAAATCGCAGAAAAAATATA